>OZ016540.1:11882534-12611154 GCA_963966675.1 Lasioglossum calceatum
CTTTTGAAACCAGCCGATCTACTTTCGCCTTGTCGAGGCTGACCCGCTTGCCCGGGGGCGTCGCGACGTTTCTCCCGACGCCCCTGTCCCTCGTTGGCGACGGACTTTCCCTGACGAACGTGCCGTCCCACGCCGATTGGCCCGGTTTGTTGCAGCGGCTGGCGATCTCCTTCGCGGGACTCTTCGAGCTTTCACCCCCGGATGCATCGATCTTCTTCGATTTAATATCACCCTTAACTTTAGCCAGATCTACTCCCGATGTCTCTGTTTCAACGTTGCGGCTCTGGGAGCCGGTCACTGTACCATTATCGTTCAATTTTTCGCCTGACTCGCGAATCCTCGTCGTGCTCGAAACCGTCTGTCCATCCTCGGTCTTCTCTACGTGAAAGTCTTCACTCGCCGATCTGCTTTCGTAGGACTTTATCGATGATTGCACCTGTGGCTTACGATCTCCCTTAACCGCACCATTCACAGCGCCATTGGAGACCGTCGTTTTCGAAAGATGATCACGATAGTCCTCCACGGACGACGTCTCGACCACAGTGGTCGAGGACATCGACTTCTGCACGCTTTCCGCTCGAGACTCGCTGCGACTCTGCGACTCGGACAATCTGCTGGTTTGTCCGGAAGCTAGGTCCGAGCAGATCGCTATCTCCTTCGTGTTTCTCGGACTGTCAACCTTCCCCTGTCTCAACGTCTGCGTCTGTTCAGCGGCGATAAAATCCTGAGAACTTTTTCCTGATTTGTAAGTGCTCTTGCTCTGGCCGATCGTCTGCGGCGGACTCTCGATCACCTTGATCACGTTGCCCTTCGAGTCCATGATGACCTCTCTACTAGCGCTGGTCACCTCTGTCATACTGCTCGTCGACTCGCTCTCGACGATCTGCGTCGCCTCCTCGACGACGCTCGTCGAGGATACCACCTCGACGGTTTCCACCATGGTATCCGTCGAGCTCGATGTTGTGGCTACTTCCTTGCCAGCCTTGCTCCTCGTCTTCGAGCCGGTCTTCTTGTGTAAGGTCATGTCGACGTTGATCGCGACGCGTTCACAAGCTCACCGCGAGCTCTCATGCGAAATCAACACCCCGCGACGGAACCGATTCGACACAAGCGATAAGAAACGACCGTGTACAAACTGAACCGACGAACGAAGGAAAATCACGAGTATGTTTACCGGTCTCACACGACGCGCGGCGATCTCCCGGGCCAGACTGAGGCTACACCGTGACCGGCCCCGTTTGCAAACTCGTTCCCCTTCGTCCCTGAAGAGAGCTCGGCTCGCAGCGACTCTGCGTACCTGTGATTCGTTTCTTGTCCCGTCTTCTGCGTGTTGCTCCGTCTCTTTCTCCACGGTCTCGTCCTTTGCAGTGTCTCTCAGTTGATCTTGGTTGCGTAGTTACTCGGTGTAGAAATGATCGTGCGGATTCTCTCGTTTGCAGGAGGATGATAGACGCGTTACCGCACACTGTCGTCGTTGTCGTTGAAGCTTCGTCGAACCGATGCTCTCGGTCCGGTACCGCGAGTCGATGTGGCATCGGCGATCGCTCGCTGGCCCTAGTGACCACACCACCGTGCTACGTTCTTCCTCTCCGTCACTACCATTGCCAACACACAGCGTATACGCGAACAGCACACCGCTCCACGCTCTTTTGCCTGGAGAACGCCGATCCTAACCGGCCTCTCCTCTCTCCCTCTACTACTCTCTTTCGCTCTGTGCCTCTATCTCGCTCTCTCCTTCTCTCTTTCGCTGCGTTGTCTCGCGTGCCGCGCGGCAGCTCGGCGTGGGATGTTACACACCGCGTGCCCGCGGCCCCCTTGTCGTCGTTCCCCCCCTTAGAGCGCGCATACGATCCACCCCGGGGTCTTATTGTGCACCAACGTGGGCAGACACAGATCTTCAGATCACAGATCTTTACCATTTATTTATTTAGTCGAAAAATTTTGTTTCCCCACTTTCGGCAACGTCATGGTTAATTATACTCGTCAGAACATCGATATTTTAATTCGTTCGAAGTCGCCGCTTTCGAATTATGCTTATCAGTACAAAACAAGAACCGCAGACGTTGCCTCATTGATAAGGCTTAAGTGGAATCTACATGTATCTCGCATGTTATTAGGAAAACGCCTAAGTGCTTAAATACTTAGCGGCGATCATGTATCGGTCGCTATCGTGCTCCGAAAATATTTGGTCGCCGATGACCGCGCTACTACATTGTTTGTAAACATTCCGACGGTATATTGTGGCAACATCTTCGTCGATCGGAACGAACGAGTCGAGGGAAACGAGAAAAATTATGCAGAAACCTAAACATCTGAACTGAATCAAAATTAATTATTAATCGTACCAGTTGTAAACCGAAACTACATATTCCACGAACTGGTCGACAAAAAGACACAGCAAGAAACAGAGCTTTACTTTCGTGTTAAATTGTCCCGAACGTGCAAGAACGTATAATCGCGGGATACTCCACTTACGAAGTACCAGCTAATTACGAGAGGAAACTCACATATTCTCCAAGCACCGTGTTACACAGTTCAAACAACGGCGCGCATAATATTAAGTCGACTTTCTCCGAGATACGAGATCGTAATCGACCGCCGTACAACGAGAGGTAAACTGTGAACCCTGGGATCGAAGCATCTCTCGATTTTTCAACGAGAAGATCGAAAACCTTGAAAGATTGATCATTCTTGATCTTTTAAGGACTTCCTCGGAATTGTTCGCGATACTACCGGTGATCCATCTCGGAGGCGACCTCGATCCGTCGATCCACCGATCCCCGACGACCATTTCGTTGGCACGAGTCGGTGCACGCAACTCGCTGCACACTAGCTGCACCGGGAGGGTACACACGGCGTGTCAACAGTATTGTATAACCATAACCGAGTTTCGCGATGCTCGCGAAACATATCTATCACGCGCTCCTATCTCTCGCCTATCTCGCAACGCGTTTTCGTGGTCTCGCGCTCGAGTTCTTCAGGGCTCTTATTCGGTGGGCGGTGCAGTGCAAAGCAGAGCAGAGTAGAGCGGTGCAGAGTGCAGCAAAGTGCAGCAGAGCCGGCTAATTACCGATGCTCGTTCTCTCCGCGATGCAACTGCAGCCGCTCGGCCTGCGGTAATTGCTCGAGACGATGCGAGAGAGACGAGAGAGACAAGACCGCACCGGTGATCGTGGATTCATTCACGACGTTGCGTAACAAAACGCTTCCAGACACTCATTACGACCTCTCGAGCTGCAGCGCACAGTGCCCCTGCACCTGCACCACCTCAAATTTATGACAATCTCACTCGTTTAACCCCTCTGTTCACGCACGGCACCTTTCTGCGTTACAATACCGTCTGAAGTGCACGAGTAACCCTCATCGAGACCTCGAATGACTATGCAAATGTCATTTCTACATTTTCTTCAGTCTTTCCGTGATTCATTCGTTATCTTCATTCTTATCTTAACTATGTCTTAACACATTGCTTCTAATTAAATCACACGGAAGCAAACATTATTAGATCATCTGGAAACTCTGACGAATCCTGTTGCCAGACTGCGGATCACTATGCGAAATAAATGATCTTTTTTAGCTGTTTTATAGGACAAAACTGAGGAACAATAAAATTGGCGTGCATTCAAACTGCGATAGAAAATCGAGCAAAAACTGCACCACGAATTTTTAAACTTCATTGCACAGAGGGAGCTTTCCTCTGTATAGCCATTTTACAATGCACGTGAAACAAAAATTTTTTTCAACTTCGCAAACTCGAATTCGAAAAACATTTTTAAATAAAACCGACTGCGGTTCTCCGTTCTGTAATATCTCTGGAGAGAAGGCCGCTTGGAAAAAAACCTATTCGCCCTTTAAAATGAGCCGCAGTATGACCTGGTACGATTGTTGTCACAAAGTTACAGCAATTCAAAGATCGACAGAGAAGACGATTTCGCGGAGCTGATCAGTCACAAGGGTTCGCGGAACACGTTCCATCAGTCATTAAGCCGCATTAGTAGCGACTCCGATCACGCTTATGCTCTTCATTCAGAGAAGCATTCGCTCAGGCCTGGTTTATGGCATGCGACAGGCGCCGAAACGACGCCGCGTCTCTTCCGCGGTGAACGGTGCTCGTAAACACGCGGCTCTCTCTATTTTTACGCGGCTTGTTCCGCTCGTAAAGAAGCGTACACACTCTCCGTGTTTCTCTTTTGAGCTGGTCGACAGAACTCTCTTACGTGTTTCCACGCTCGTTTCTCTTTCTCTCTCTATCTCTCTCTCTCGCTCTCTCTCTCCGGGTTTTCGTCGTGATTACGTCGGCAACGAGCCCACGTACCACGCGCTACCGACGACATCGAATGCAATTTCCGCCCCCGCACGCCTCCTCTGCGATTCGGCGCTGAGACGCGAGGACTACATTCTCCCTCCCTTACTCGCTCACTCTCTCCACTGCTGCTTCCTTAAACAGGAGAGAGCGGAGATCATTCTACATTCGGCGACGATTAAAACTTTCCTCGCACCTGTTCGAATCAAAATTCGGAGCGAGTTCGCCGATCATCGGTGATCGCCAAGCCTGGAGCTTGATCTAGAAACTTATTTCATTCTCTTCAAATGTAAGTGTTCTCAGCGAGGAGCAGAATTAAACCTGTGAAATTACCTAATATTGGTAAAATGTCTAACAGGAGTAGACGAGCCAAGTAGGAGCCAGGATGTTAGAAAAGTCCGAATAATGCAAATTTTGCCTGGTAAACGTAAATATAGGACATTTGATTGCGATTGTGACCTAGATTGATAATTTATCTAGTGCTTTCGACTATTAAAAAACCCAAACTTTGCATTATCGCGAAATGAAAAGCCGTATCCCGCACCCTTGCAATCCTGGGAACGAGTCTACCCTCTCAATCTCAACCTCATTTCACGAACTGAATCTGACCGTCGGTGTAAAATTGATTAAATAAAAAAAAAATATAAAATATAAAATTGATGAACAGTGGTAACAGATCGATGGAATAACAAGGTAAACAATTGTTTTTTCAAATTGATGAGTTAACATTTACATCTTAGGTTTCCCGGTTATGTGTTTCGCATTCAAAAAATAAAAGACACGAAGTTTTGGGAAAATTTATCTACAGTATTGACACGAGGGACGGATGAACGTTAAATCGCGTCAGATTGGCGTCAGACAACCTTGACGAGAATCTAATCATCCCAAACCACGTATTTCGCGGAAAACTGTCCCGCAACGAAAAAGCGTTTCCGTGACAAGGTGTTCGCCGTCTTTTGTGAAAACAGATCCCGCGGTCGCGCTGGAATACGAAATGAACGAGCTTGGAGGAGCTGGAGAGGCGAGAATCGAGGGGAGCACACCTTCACGGAACCGGTCCCAGTGATGTCGCGATGTAAACCGAGCGATGACGTACACCTTAGAGGCTGCGACCAGCTGCGTCGTCTTCTCGAGGTGCCCAAGCAACGAGCGAGGCAATGATCATTACTTTTTTACACACACGCCGTTGGTCGTCGTTGGATTTCATTGAAACCTCTGCTGACGAGATTTTGGATCTCGTTGATACCCTTGTTGATGAACGAAATCCGTCGGAATCAACATTTAACTCTTCCGCTCAGTTAACCCTCGTCGTCTCTTGTATCAATCTCGTACGTTTCTCGTTACTTCAACCAATTTCATTAGGAAGTAGCAGTGCTCGAGTTCTTCTCCTCGAAAATGCTACTGAAACTCTGAAAATGTTGATAAGAGTATCCTGCTTTCCGAGGCCGTTTTTGCAGGAATTTTCAAGAATCTTCCGCATTGGAAGTGTGTGTGTGATTTTTTCTAGGTCAAGATAATCAGAATTACACGAGTTATATCTTTCTTATAGTTTTGAAAAGCGTCGAAACAAACGAATGAATTTGTTGCACGACAGTTCAGTTGTCTAATTGTAAGTACGGGAATATAGTGGATCGGCGAGGTGAGCTCTATGTTTCTATGTGCACCGCTATTCTCTCGTCACCGCTCCGCTATAAACAGTCGCATTTAATTAAGGTGCTAAGATCTAGCATCGCCTGTAATTTGGAGGCAGATTCGTCCGTGAAAATTTTGTCGATTTATGCGAGTGAGTCACGCGGCGTCGTCGAAAATCGGCGCGTCTCGCCTAACAGCGAAGAAGGACGCGAACGCGAGTCACGGGGTTCGTTTGGTCCGGGTTTCCGGCGGGAGGATAGAGGATAGAGGATAGAGGAGAGAGGTTTATCCGCGTGGTGATGGTTGTGGTTCCCTCGGATGACGCGGCTTGCTGGTTAGTGTATACTGGTTCGCCTACGGACTTCGACGCATTCACCAAATACGGAGCACCGAAGTTGCTTGGTCGCGCATGGCGGCCTGCAGGCTTCCTGCCCACGCCGTGACCCGACGACACTTTTTACGGGAAACGAGCGTGGACGGGCGTGGTACTTTCGCTCCTTAACCGAATTCGATCCACCGGAGATCTCGAGATCGGGATCAATCGCATGCACCCGCCGATTTTTTGGTGCTCGAGGGCCGAGGAGCCGAGAGAACGAGATGCGTTCTCCGAACGCGATGAGGCAATGCCTCCTTATTTGGAGACTCACGGTTCTCACCGTCAAGGGAACGTGACCGATCCAACGTGTTCGAGAACATGATCGTGCGGCTACGTGTCCACGAAGTGAATTCTGCCACGATTTACCCCTACAGCTTATTTTACGGTTACGGTGATTGCAACTTCTTTGTCGTAATTTTTTAAAAGAAGAAAGCAGTTTATAGGTGTGCATGTGTATTCTACAATGACTATACAGGGTAATTCTGGGAACTGTTACAAGCTACTGTTTCTTTTTTAAGTAAAAATAGAAAACAAATGGTAGAGGAAATAATCATATGTCATATATCGTGAAGTATTGACATTTCGATGGCCTTGAGTTGGATTGAAAAATTGGGTTGCATTAAAGCAGGCATGTCAAACATGCGGCCCGTCAACAAGTAGTTTGCGGTCCGACCAAAAACTTTGAAACTGTTGATGACAATTTATAGGTTTGCACTCCAAATTCACCCTTTTGCAAGTTAATTTCACCTTTCTGTAAATCAATTTCACCCATTAAGAATATTTAAAAATAATTATTTATTTATTTCGATTAAATTATTCATTTATTTAGACACACGTGAACGGTGTCATTACTGCGAGGGAAGACTCAATACTCAATACGCTTCAATAAATATGTATTTTCATTTCTAAAATTTGTTAATCAGAAAATGGCTACACTGAATATACATATGTACACTATTCTACACACAGCTTTTGCACATTACAAAGTTAATGGATTGGTAATTACTTTTAAATAAGTATTTGATGTACATCTTTGCAATAAATAATTTTGAATAAATTTCATCTGATTTTTTTTACAAAAACTTGTAAAAAAATTAACTTACTTAAAAATACTTTATTTGTAAAAGGTTGAATTTGATTTACAAAAGGGTGAAATTAGTTTGCAAAATGAACAGGCCAGCGTGTGTACAATCAATTTCAAAAATAATTACAGTTCAACAAATTCAACCAAATTTTGAAAATTTCGTTACTGAAAAACAGTGCCAAGTTTCTTCGAAACAAACATGAAATAGTTTTATTCAAATAAAGTAAACTTGAAAAAAAACAACTTTTGTACGTATGTTATTTTGTATGTGTAGCAGCAACGTTAATAAAAGAAATATGTTTCCTTTTGATTTCGAGTCTGCTTTTTTCTATTGCGACCCTCGAATTAATTTATAATACATAATGAGGCCCTTGGTGGTGAAAGAGTTTGACATGCCTGCATTAAAGAATAAGGTGCCACTGCACCTGGCGGGTGCATCGGTGGATCCACATAGAAAATAAGGTCATAGGAAGTTAGGACGTATTATGACATATTATGATATTTTTCTAGACTTACTTAAAAAAGAGCAGCAACTTGTCCCTGTTCCCGGGATCACCCTGTACAGCGACATCGACAAAATGAAATTTTATTTCGGGGTACATAGGAAATTAATAATAATACCATATTTAGTGGAGACTGAAGGACCAAAGATCCACACGTGGATCTGTAAATCAACGCGACGAGCGCGATCGAAGTTACCTGTGTTGTTCTGCAGACTGTTCAAACGCATTTCCTGTTGCGTCATCCGGTGATTTTTCCGGCGGCAAGGTCGGATTCTTTCGCGTATCCTCTGATCCTCGCGTAAACGACGAAACAAAACGGGCAATGATGTGACCGAAACGAAAGCCCCGTCGGCGATGTTATCGTCGCGCGGACTCAGAAATGGTTGCACAACAACGACATTACGTAACAGGATCGAGGAGACGATCGTCGATGGAAGTTGTACGGTTTAACGGGTCGTTGTTTGCCAGGGGCCACGGTTTCGGGGTTCCCGGAAACGCGGCCATGACACTGGCAATAAGTCTTTTCGAGCGGGCTGATTCCGCGCGATAAATCCAACGGCACCAGGCAATCTAACGATAATTCCTTCGTGTCTTCTGGCTCGTTAACGACGCAATCAGCCACGATATAGTGCACAGGAAAATAATGACCGTCGCGACCTGCACGCGAAAACGATCACCGCCACACCGTAATCCTTAATCGACAGTGTTCGAATTTTTTCTTCGAAAGAGGGCAGAGATTGCCTTGAGGAACACTATTTTATTTAGGACTCGCCACCAAGGACCTTTATACAGCAGGAGCAACGAGACCACACCCCCTCAAGATGCTGAATACTGAGGGAGCAAGGAAATCACAAGATTCAAAGTATACTACATATGTTTAATAAGTAGACAGCGGATCTTTATGCAAAATAAACGTTTCCTTCGAAATTGAAATTTGTTTTCTTCCTTAATACATTTAACCCTTATGTAGTCAACCAAAATGTATAAATTATTTAAAACCTTTCATATTAGCGAGTAAAGAATGGACATTCAGAGAAATTTTGTAATATTTTTTAGAGGAAAATTAAAAAATTGTTGGAAGAAAAATACAGTAAATGGGTACCCGGTTGACTACACAAGGGTTAATAGGTTGACAACAATATGACAATTTTTTTCAACTCTTCCAATGTTTCTACTGTTTTAAATTACATCTATAAATGTTGGTCATAAATGCATCAAATCCGCTGTCTATTAATAAGACTACGGTCTTGAAGCACTGTGTACAGAAAGAGCAACCAGACCACGCCCACGAAGTACTCTAGCTAGAAGAAACATTGAAGTAACGCCTCCTCGACGCACTCTATCCATAGATACAACGAAACCACGGCTTCTTACGTGTTTTTACGGCAGCGATAGCAAGATAGATAGCCTTGTAGCTGTTTCTGTGTCACGATTTGCCCGAAGGAACGGTCCCAGGGCGAACCCCAGAGCGATCGTTTAAATATTCAGCGGTCGAACGACGCAGCGAGCCCCGGTCGATTAATCCGGCTCATTAGCGTGTACAACCACCGAGTATGGGATCGCGGTGGAAACGGTCTCGTGTCCCGCAAGAAGGAAAGATCTCTTTCCGATCTCTCGATCGCGGATTCCCCCAGTTGAGGAAGGCCGGGCCAGATCGGATTCCAGATTCCAGCGCGCCGCGACGCCTTAATCAGGCGAGCTCCCGCGACGCCTATCTGTCGCAACGTTACGTGCGCCGTATCGAAATCGATCGATTCTCACGGGTGGCCGTCGATCTTTATGGTTAACAGGGTTAAGTATATTTGAAGAAAAAGTCAATCGCCTCGCGCGAATCAGGCTACCCTTTTCCGAGAGAGCCCCGAGAACGAAGGTTCTCTCTCTCTCTCTCACTCTCTCCCGAGGGAATCGAAAGCTTGGCCAACTTGAAAGACACCTCCCACCCTCCCTCCCTCTGGGACTCCCGTCTTCTTCTTTAACCCTCCCCACCGATCCTCTGCTTCATAATGGATCGCGCCATAATGAAGCACGGTACGGCGCGTTCTCTTATTAATTAACGTTAAAAGGGAAACTTTTGTAATTCCGCTTTTAAGACAGAGCCGATGTACTCTGACCCGCTCCCCACGCGAACGCGCCGCCATTTCCCATCGCAGACCAGGACCCTGATGCATCGGGGCCCTCCTAAAATGACGCGATAGCGGATAATGGAAGCCTCTTCCCCGGGCAATTGCATAATGCGTCCTCTCTTTCGATCACACGCTGTGATTCGCCGATAGACGGAGTTGTTCGCTTGGGAAGAGAATAAATCGAGAAATTAACTTCCGTCCCGTGCTGCAACCCGCGTTGTTCATCCTTGTTTGGCTTCGGATAACTAACCTTGCGTAAAAACCACGATCGGAATGTTTGAATGTTTAGATTCGACGAACAACGCTTGAACCACGTCAGATCAAGCATCGGCGTACTCGCAGCTACCAAAAGGAGGAAAAAGGGAAAAGAGGTGTGTCGGTGCCATAATTGAACACATGTAAATAGCATGAATATCTCGACGACGCTCAAGCGTCGTGTTCAAGGTATCGTATGATTCACTTACTCTGCGGATTACACGAATTCCATATATTTCGATGAATACATTCGATAACTTGAAACGTCCTCTTCTCGTTAAATAAATAGAATTAAATTATCATCGCGTCAAATGATAGCTCGCTTATCTAGAGTTAAATATAACGTCATCGTGCTCTGTACAAATCGTTCATTATCGTTAATCTTCACTTAACAAATTCTTCACACACGTTAATGGCGATAGTCGAATTTTTCGAGCTCGTGACTCGACTCTGACACGATTCTCTTTTTAGAGACTGATTCATTGCTCGACCGCGATATTTACCTTTCACGGACGCGAACCGCTACGTTCGAAGAAATTGCTTTTCATTCCCGATACTTAATATGTATACACGCAAGAGGAGCCCACAGGCTGGAACACGGTCCTTATAACGCGATTCGAGCCCACCCCCGTCACCGTCGCACAAAGCGAAACGAATGTACAGTATTGTACAGCCACGCACCGCTGCCATCCAATACCATGGATCGTTCTCGTGAAGTCGTTAGCCATCGGAGTATATTGTTATTGTGGAACTCCGTTAGAGCGTTAAACGAGCGGGCACGCTATCGCAAAATCCAGCCTGTTTCGCCGAGCTGTTTAAAGGGATGCTCGGGGACCGAGGACTTCCGGTTGGCCAGCCGAAATTTCAATTGCACATTATTCTTTAATGCAACCCAATTTTTTTGTTAAACCAATCGATCCTTTTTATTATTCTTCGTATAAAAGTACTAACACAAGGTAAAGTATGTTTCTGACACAAAATGTCAAATATCTCGTGAACTATTGACATTTCGATGACCTTGGGTTAGTAGTTTTATACGTAGAATAGTAAAGGAATCGATTGGTTCAACGAAAAAATTTCGTTGCATTAAAGAATAAAGTGCAATTGCACTCTTTTGTCAATTGGCGTCTTATGACATACGATTTTTTCCTCCATCATTTTTTTCTATATTTACCTAAAACAGAGCAGTAACCTGTCCCAGTTCCCAGAACCACTCTGTACAGACATTTATTTCTTCTGTTTCCTAAATATTTTATTTGAGATACGAGGTTACTCATGTGCCCTACTTCAGATTGATTTATTCCAGCGAACCACTGTGTAATCCGAATTAAATTACAAGAGTTTAGGGTTGTAACTCAACGCGAACGTCGATCCCCAAGACTCCGGACACATAATAAAGTCGTATAACAGTAACAGATGAAGCCATCGAAGGCTTCGCCGAGCAATACCAATGCCGATGAAGCAAAGACCGCGAAAATCGCGCAATAACGCAGCCAACGAGGCGAAACGAATGCACGTTAAGCCGGCCGAGGAGATAGTTAAGCAGTTTAACCGGCTTAATGAACGGTGTAAAGAAGAAGTTGGTGGCATTCGGAGTATCCTTCCACCCCTTGCAGTCCTGTATTCAATACGCCCGAATAATTGCATTTAGAAAACGTTACTAGGAATATTTTGTGCTCCTAATCCTCCCGTAAAATAGGACTCGGAAAACGTCCAGCATACTGCTTTTACTGCCACAGGTTTCGCTTAACACGGAACGAATTAGGGTCGTTGCCCACCTAACAGCGCTATATCTGAACGGCATTAGGCCAACATCGACCTGTTCGCATTATTCACTAGTTCACGCCAATACGAATACTATAATACAGGGTTTCTCAAACTTTTTCCCTGACGGAGCACTTTAAGGGTCTTTGAATTTTCACGGAGCACCTTGTGTAATTTGAAGGGTAGGTAATGACACATACTCAATAAATCTTAAAAAAATTCATGCGTAAAATTATTATAGTCAAAATATATGGGGTGTCTCAAAATGACCTAACATTTTTAATTTTGCGCCATTTTTTTGTGGCGAACATAGAGTACTAATCTTTGACAACTGGCATCAGGAAGTATTGAGGTTTAGTCATGGAGAATTACACGATCGAGTATCGCATAGAAATTGTGAAAATTTACTACAAAAAATGGTGAAAATTTTGCAGAGACGGTTCGAAAAGTCTTTTGGTCATCATAACGCACCATCTCGCAACACGAGCGTGGTTCAATTCTGACCGCGAAAAGCAGTGGCCATCCTCGTACCGGTCGCAGTCGGTCGAATGAAAGCATAGCCGCAGTGAGTGTGAGTGTTGACGAAAGTCCTTCCACCTCGATTCGCCATCGTGCTCAACAATTGAACATTTCAAGATTCTCCGAGCAGCGAATTTTGACGAAAGATCTGCATTTGCATGCTTACCAGATCTAATTGACACAAAAACTGCAGCCAGCGGACCATGCGCAGCGCCGTGCATTCGCCAATTGGGTATTGGAGCATCAACAAATTGATGGTGATTTTTTCGAAGAAAATCATCATCAGCGATGCGGCGCATTTTCAACTTAGTGGCTACGTAATTAAACAAAACTGTCGAATTTTGTGATTAAATGCGCCACAGTGTTGCGAGATGGTGCGTTATGATGACCAAAAGACGTACGTACTTTTCTATACCATTTTTGTAGTGATTGTTCACAATTTCTATGCGTTGCTCGATCGTGTAATTCTCCATGACTAAACCTCAATACTTTCTGATGCCAATTATCAAATATTAGCACTCTATGCTCGCCACAAAAAAATGGCGAGCAATTTAAAATGTCAGGTCATTTTGAGACACCCTATAGAAAAAAAGCTTTGTTATTAATATTTTTATTAGAGCACAGTTTGGGAAACCTTGCTATATTAGAACCAATATAAGGACCGATAAAATAGCGATCCTAGACCGTTATCCTAGGACCGATATCCATGTACGAAGGGCCGTAATCGGAACCGATATCAACCAAAATTTCGGTCCTTCATAACTGATTCGATCAAGCCCGAAATGAAACAGTTTCAAATAGTTATTTCCGGGACCGTTATCCGTTGAATTAAGAAAAGAATGAAAAGTTTCTGCATGTGCTACAAGAAATCATTTTTGTAATGATTGCATAAATCCGGCAGTCTAGTGATCCCGGCGCAAGCATGATCGGCGAAGCCGAGTAGGATGGAATTGCGGGTACAGCTCGAGGATATGGCGGACCGTGAAGGGTCAATCGCAGACTTGCGGAATACACAATCGACGACTTGTCCCTGAATCGAATTGATTTACGTTAAAAGGAAGCTGGACCTCGGAGGTCGCGGGTAAAGAGGGAAAAAAAAGAAAGAAGAAAGCGGAACGCGTGGTCACCGGCGCAAAAGGTCCGTAAGCGGACATGCGAATTGAAAGCCAGAGGCTGGAAGGGGATGAACGCGAATGCGAATGCATTTGCAGCCTGTGATGTCACGGACCGTTTCGTTTGGCCGTGGTCTTCTACACGGAGAAGCAGGCACCAGGGTAATCCGTAATGCCGTGATAAATATTCGAGAGCGTTCACGAAGCCCATCGAGATATACGTGAGGCACGGCGCATCGCACGAAAGATGCAAGACCCCTAAGTAGACGGGAGAGAGATCGGGATCGTGTTTCGCCGTACACGGCCGTGACACTAAATTACCGAGTTTGTACAGTGGTTGTCAATCGGCGAGGACTGGCGTGGCTTCTGGCGTGGCAGTGAAGTGGCGTGATCGAGCCATATACGTCGCTCGGGCGACGCGATTAATCATCTTTTTCGTGGGCTCGCGAAACCGGAATGCCCAGACCCAATTCCAACCGCAGACAAAGGGACCTTGTGTTAAATACATAATGCGAGCAAAGCTGAGGGTTGCTAATTGACGCGGGACGTCCAATGCTGTGTCACACAATTACAGTCAACCCCCGCGGGGTCAATCACAATCTACGAAAAGAAAGTGGCTTTAATTCGCGTAATTTAAGTTTCGCTCGATACACTAAACCTGCCGAGCATCAAAAAATCTCGAAACACAAAAAACATAGAAAGCTGTTTGGTACACAGGCAGCCGGTAGCCCAAAAGGGTGCACGAATATGTTTTTATCCGGGATTTTTCAACGGGAATCATGCTAGTTATCTTATAAACATAACAATGCCCACGAAACCGTCTTTAAAACGTCAACAATTGTAAAATAGAAAGGGATAGATTTAGTATGCTGCATTGATTATTGAAAGCAGGAGTAAAATGAAAATTGATTTCACCGCTTAATGACTGTGTTATATCAGAAATAACAATACAATAATCTTGAATTTTTCGAATCTTTTGCTGTTCTATATTTCATAAATGCATAGAGATCCGCAGTCTAGTGACAACCTTGTGTACTATATCCAGGAAATATTAAATGAAGAACTAAACGAAGGACTAAATGAAGAACAAAGCTCCGTAGCTTTGAAAACAGTATATGTACTCTTAATTGGTATAAGACTAGGGAGAGGGCCAGACACGGCTGATAGCTCATCGAACCCGCACGTTCGACGGTGATTAGTCTCGCGCCTCGAGCGGCGTTCTAACGCGAACCGATTTCCCTGTGACAGAAGGTGGCAACCACCTGCGACGCCGCGATGTCGACAGAAATGTAATTACGATCTTGATATTAATTACAGCGTGAATTGAATCGCGGCCGCCGGATCGTGCCCGGTGACAGCCGATAAAGAGAAATGCAATTTCGGTCTGTGCACGCGTGTAAGGCGGGATGCGGTCCGACAGGGAAAATTGTTCGGTGCGTTGCCGTATAATAGGGGCGCGGACGCATCGACACCGGTTGCCATACTTAGGCGCGGCGATACCACCCTTTATCAATTATCTCCCACTCTGAACTGGTTCCGAAAGCTCGCTGAACTTCAAAGACATTTCGAGACGAGAAATTAAAGCAGTTTCCGCTTGTAACATCTCCAGATTTGCTAGTTCAATTTCTCGATTATTATAGAAGTTGTATGAGATTTATGTAAAATAAAAACGTTCGCGGTCGATTGTAAGCAAGAAAGATTAAGAGATCGTAACTTTTGCAGGACATAAAAATTCTGAGTTCGTTGCTCACCGTTCGAACAGTAAAATCTTGGGAGCGGGTCATGTTACGGGTGAAGTAATCGAGTAATGGTCGTTTCCCGGGTAATTTTCGTCTTGGCAGGTATCCTGTGTGGATCTCGCAGGTGCTCGTGCTCGTCTCGTCCGTCGATAGGGTTGATCGATAAGCGGTTGGCACGCACGAAAGGCCCGTTCTACTCGGAAACGCGTGCTACAGAGTTACGAGGTGAGTACGCGCGGGTTGCTGGCGCGGCTGACGGGTAATCATATTGACTGCTCGCTAATATTGGCATTTTTCGGAAAGACATTCCAGCTGGCATAGCCTGCTGGCCTACATAGGCGTCACGCGAGCCGCATCTCATCCGCGAGAGGCGAGTTTCATCGTCGAAAGAAGGAGGTTCGCATTGGCGAACAATCGCGGTTCGCGCCTGTGCGCCTACAAATGCACTCTATTGCAATACTGTACCACTGCCACAGCTCTGCCACTGCGGATGCGGTAACCAGAGGGAGTATTGATGAAACAGCGGAAGGTGCTGGCACGTGCTCCTCAAAGAACGCACCGCACCGCTATCTATTTAGGATAGCGCATACTGAGAGCCTAGTTTCAACAGCGCGCTCAAACTTTGTCAATTACACGGGGCCGTTCGCAAGCTCTGCTGTTAGTTGTTACCTGCTGGCTGTCGACCAAAGATAATCTCGTTTGTTAATCGCCGACGTTTTGTATCTTTATTGCTCGATGTGCATAATAGCCGCCAGCCGTCTCGCTCACGAGTAAACCGACCGCCTTTATGAAAATTTATAAAGACTCTCTCGCTCGCTCTTTCGAGAACTAATTAACGTGAGAAGGAAGGAAGTCAAATACGGAAGAGAACGACTTGCTCGTTCAGAGTCGGTTTTATTGGAGAATGCTGGGGAAGGATCTAAACGTCCGTCTGAATGAGATTATGCTACTTCGAGCGGCACCGCGACCCAGGGTGACAAAAATGGAATTTTCGAGGTTTTTACAGGTAAGAGCAAGAAACTACATCGATAAACATCGCTGTTGAAAGAATATTAACACTAAACCTACCACTATTAAATGACCGGTTTCTTATTCTGCAATGAATGAAATTATGAAGACTTCGGTTACGCTCGGTGGAGTTAATGTTAAATTCATGGTAGTGGAGTTCTTGTTTCTCTTGTCTGCGTACGAGAGAAATTCCTAGACAGACAAGAACACTGCAGCAAACAACGCGACACGTAGAAGTATAAATAAATTGTAGATCGATTCTAACGTTTGTGAACCGGACAAATAAAATTCACACTGACATAAACGTAGATAAAGTTCTCGTGCATCGCCTGGAGATCCACATCGATGGATATAAAACGAACACGCTGGCTTCCTGATCGACGATTGTAAAGTTGTTTAATCACTTAGCGACTGTCCAGATATGAATGCTCACGAAGACGCAAAATAGGACAAATAAAATGAGCAGACTATAAACCACAATCGATGTGAACGCAAGATAAATTGCACCAGTATGGATTCCGCGAAACAATAAAATGCAAGAATTATTCGTGGAGGAGGAAAGAGGAAAATGAAATTTTCTGAAGAACAGTGCTGGGGGAGGAAAAAGGCAGCAAGCATATCAGTGCGACAAGAGCGGTGATGAATGATAAGACTCGGCACGATAGACATCGATCAAGGGTAATCGCGTGAATGTACAGCCCCTGTTTTCAAGGTACCACAATATGGTTCGAGGAAAGCCGATGTCTCTAATGAAATATCGTAACGTCGAACAATTATGGTCTACGATATATACCAAGGATAACTCGGAGTATATCAATGCAACGACTATAATCGCGATTTTTCCTCTAATGAGAAGAGGTAATACCGATAATCACGGTTGATCGGCGTCCTTTGGCAGGGCCTTCGAAGAAAGGTTAACACTGACGGAAAATAGCAGTGTGTAAAGCCCCTGGAAGGAGGCAGCCGTTATTGCATCGCTGTCGTGCGAACGGCATTGACAGTGGCCCGACGGACGGACGTCTTACTAGGACGTCCGTGGTCTACTTAGACATCCGTGATTGCGAATTCATGGATTCGCATGGCACCCAGAAAATTCTGTAAGTTTAAAATAATTTTTAAACTTTCCACATTCTTTGAACTCAAACAAAATTTGATTTCCTCGGGAATGAACTGCGATAAAAAGTTTACTGTTAATTTTTCGGGGTCGGTAGCTTTGTCTTTGTTGTATTAAAATAGTTTTTGTATGTATTCGGTTCCTGCTGGCAACAATAAGAATTTCGACAAAGAACTACAACGTCCAAAGTGTACAAAAACGATCGTCTGCAGCAACGCTCGAGTCTACAGAGTAAACTGGACAAAACTGTTTCTTCAGGATGCTGGATAAGTGGGTTTTCAGCATCCTGTCTGCTTGCTGGACCCTCTCCGACCTTTTCAGCACTCCTAAAAACGCTTTCGGCTTTCCGTGATATTGCAAAACTGCGAAACTCCTCTCGAAGTTGATTTCGGTCGGAAAATATTGTGGAAAAATAACGAACCGTCCAAATAAAATAACGCAAACGTTTCATCGATCTGAAATGAAATACCTTGCGATTTTAAAAAAAAATTATTCTCATAGAAAATTTTCCACACGAAAAAGATGTGGAATGGAAAGAATGCAATTATTTGAATTGTAAAATACGATATTGAGAATAAGAATTTAATAATGTTAAAACGAATATATTATTTACAAGATAAAATCACATTCGCGTAAAACAATATAAATTCAACATTCTTTGCAAACGTAACCAAACATTGCACAAATTCCTACGTCTGTATTATTATACGAAGCTAACCTATAAAAAAAGAGGAATTTAGGTTCCGTGATTAGTACGCATGATTAACGAAGAAAATAAGGAGTTTACTTTGCATTTGTTAATAATGTAGCTTATCGTGTTCTTTGCATATTTAGCAAAGAATCTAGATCATTTTATGCAAGAACGGCGAACCGGAAATGGGGCACAAAAAATTTTAACACATCTACCAGAAATTAATTGATATTTGTTTTAGTACCTTATAACTAGACCGCAACTTATGAAAATGTTCAAAAAATGCTACAATATAAAATTCGATAGAATTTAGTTCGATTTTTATCTGTTTCAGAGTTTTATTTGTTTCAAAGCGATGATCGCAGTTGACAGAATTTCAAAAAGACTCACCTTTACTTATGCCCTCGCACCAACGCGACGTTTCTTCACGACGCATGGGACACAGGCTACCGGTACAGCTGACAACGGTTCCTGGATCATTGCCGGTGATCAGGATCGCGAACAACAGGATCGAAACACGAGAAAAACCGAACAACTCGTTTGCGGTGCATATTCGGTAACGGCGAGACGCCGTTGCACCGACGGCGGTTCGCACCTCACAGATACATCGCGACGTCTGACGTTCCCGCGCCCGTTGGCGTCGAGACGTCATCGTCATGACGACCCGTCACAACAGCCCCCGTGCGCACGCGCCCTCCATTCACCCTTTTACGCGCCAATATGGGGGCGAACCGCCTATGTCGTGCCTCCTATTCACGTGAGCATTTTCCAATTTTTCTTCCGTTTATTATCGTTTCGCCTTTATCCAACACACCCGACGTGATACGTCCCCATAATTCCTCGGGAACAAGTTCATCAGGTCTGTTGTATTATGACGGTAACCTTATTTCATAGTCCTACGAAAAATATAAACTCGTGGACATCAACACTTTAAATCGAGGACGTACTACCGCTACCGGTAAAATTTTCACACCGGTATTATGCCAACAGGCTGTAACGAAACCGAAATAATACCTGAATGGATGAAAACCGAAATCGCTAAAATACCTGTTTCGGTATATCTGATATATTACCGAAACCGAAATAAATACTGGTATTTTTCCGGGTTTTCCAGTGCAAAGTATGCCCCCAATAAAAAGGAATTGTGTGCCAATTACCCCAGAATCGTCAAGAAGCACGCGGTCATTTAAATTAGTTAAGTTACACAATACATATATAAATACGTTCCGCCGTAAAACCCTTCTTGCGAAGGAACAAGGGCGAGCCCGAATTCAGGTAAACTACCCACCGAAGGGCAATACGAAAAGTGGAGGCCCTTAGTTCTTCATAGGCTCGGGCACCAACTGCTTAGTAGAGGGGCGGTTCATTGAACGTCTCGGGGGTGGGTGTTTACGGGGGTTCGCCCTCGGTTCTAGCCTCCCGCTTAACACAAAAAAGAAAAAAGGTAAACTACCCACCGACGTCGTATCTAGTATGGCCGTCATAAAAATAAAAGAATAAACCAAAGACCTTCCAGATGTACCTCCCAATTAAGAGGCTTTTAAACATATTCAATAATTACATGTTACATGAATACCTCGTTTATGATCGTGAAGCAGTTAATGTATCCTATACATTGGAAAAACCGAAATTGTTGCCGGTAAATATACGTATACACACAAATATACCGGTATTTTCATATAGCTGTATGACGTCATACTAAACTATAAAATAGTCACATTTAGTGCTCCGCAAATCCAGTATTAAATGACTGAGTCATTTCCAATATGCAAAAGTGTTAGTATGAATGAACCTAGGTGACTAGGAGAAATGTGATGAAATGAGAAATGAGATAGCATTTTAGTACTTATTTAATGTGTATAGTGGATATGTTCTATCTGTATGGAACAGATAAGGCAAACTCCAATTAAATTCATTTCTAAAAATTGTTTAAGACATACATCGTTTTCCTTGCGATCGTTTATAGTAAGCTAAAATTATTAAGGTGACATTCAATTCTTATCAATGTATAATTCTTATCGAATCCCACTGATAATTGGGTAAGCGTGTCAACAAATTGTCTTATATAATTGCAATTTTGTAATAGGGTTTATAAATATATTGAATGCTAATTATTATACAAATATATTTATTATAAATTCAATGATTGCATATAGGTATAAGAATACAATTAGTTAGAAATAGACTGACCCGCATCTTGTATAGAAAAACAATGTTAAAATCTATACATATAATAACAAAAATTAGCCCATTAAATGATATCCTCTTTAAACAACAAGTGACAGTGTACACAGTAGAAAACGAATGCTATTTTCTAAACAACAATGATTAGGAATAATATATTAAAGTACTAATTGCTTGGAATATCGTAACAATTAAGCCAGTGATGAAAGAGAGTGCTCTGTGTGGTTGCTTAGAGACCACAGCATACGATAATGTGTGAACGATCCTTGAAATCACAAAGGTTCTGATTAAAATTCCAGCCAACTGGGCCGATGGGTTTGTAGTTAACCACAAAAAGGTTACTATGAACCAAAGTGGAATATTTTCTAGATCATTTAAATGGCATCTGCGCACACGAGCGATATCTGGATCGTCCGTAACTTTTGCTCCTTTCATGTGAGGAGCATCATCAGGATTCATAAAGATCTACAAAAAGAATCACGTGATTTCATTTATTCGTACACATAGTAAACAAGTAGAAATCAATGTTTAATATAACGGAACTTACCTTCTTTGAAAATCTTAAACGGATGGTCATGAATACCACTGCTACCATTTTCAAAGAAACTATTGCGGCCCAAAAGCCGAAAATCCGGAAAACTTCCGGTTCGATCCCAAACATATTCACAGTCATGTCTCTGCCGATGGTTTGTACTACACGTTCGACGATATACTGATCTTAGGAATGCAAGTCTTTGCGAGTGATGATACAAAAGTAACAAAATGGTGATTATATCATCGTTTTGCACGAAAAGTGGATTGTCATTCGAATTAACTGTTCATCCCACTCCAGACTCCATCCCCTATCCCCAGTCATGTCATGTGTACTTACACTTACACCTTACACCGGGTGTACCAATAGTTGGTTATGGTTGGTTATGGTTTCGAAACTAATTATGGAATTCTGCTCCACCCTGTATATTCTGCACTGTACATGACTGTACTGGACTGTACACAGTATAGTTACTAGTTACGCTAGTTAAAACATAAAATAATTCAATTATATAATTCGCAACTCGGATCTTCTATTCGATTACATTGTTATGAATTAGTGGATACCGTTTTCTATTGGTTGACGAATAAGTGACGTCACACGGTCAG
The DNA here is from genome assembly GCA_963966675.1 of Lasioglossum calceatum. Lineage (NCBI taxonomy): Eukaryota > Metazoa > Arthropoda > Insecta > Hymenoptera > Halictidae > Lasioglossum > Lasioglossum calceatum. The sequence goes on from OZ016540.1 coordinate 11,904,082, forward strand.
AGATGAAAAAGAATACTATATCAAGTAAAAACTATATATATACGTAAAAATTATAATAAATATACAGTTGTACGTAATTGTATAATTGAACCTCGACCGTTTTCATAATTTTCACCTTGTCCAATTCGAGGCAATAGAAACGCGTAACACTGTAGCTCGCGCTGATTGATCGGCGCTATCGACTCGGTACCGAAAGCGTCCAATTAGCGATTCAGGGGACCTGTGAATGCGTTTTCTCAGTTCTGTGATGTGATTGGGGGCTCGTTCTCCAATCAAGAAACAGTAGGCATAGGAATTGGTTGTTGCGGATTGGACCAGACGATTGGATCGTTGCTGGCTCGTTTCCACGGTAAAAATCGCCGGAGTTAAAGGTAGAATGGGGGAGGTGGTTCGGGCGCATGCGCCGGCAGCAACGCTGACGCAGAAGGTACGTCAGCTGTTTTGTTAGAGTTGCGTGCATCGGGAATGGTGTATTGTTGACTGCAGAGGATATACCTACTTCGCAGTTCGTAGCTCCGACCGTATTTCTTTGTTTGTTTGGTGTGCAGAACCGTATACTGTATTCGTCGTAGAGGAGGTCCAGCCGCGTGTGGAAGGATCACGACGCGACTCAGGCAGGCGCCGAGGAATAACCACGGTGGAGGCCTCGAATTACCTGGTGGAGAAAACCGTTGGAAAGTGATATTCTCTCCAGAGGAGAGGAGCAGTGTTCGCATAGGCGTCCGTCCGACTGTGGTGTCCCGTGCTACCACTTCAGGAGGCTTTGGACGTTCCGCGTTTACGGAGGCAGGCCCGTCATTCCCATCAGGAAAATTCCAAAAATATGGCACAACCGACCAGCTCGGCGCTTAGGGCGCTCGCCCTCGAATACAAAAGCCTCCAAGAGGAACCCGTCGAAGGGTTCCGCGTGAAACTCGTTAACGAGGACAACATGTTTGAGTGGGAAGTAGCTATCTTCGGCCCCCCGGACACGCTCTACCAAGGTGGATACTTCAAGGTAAGTTATCAGAATTATTCTTAGATTGTTTCGCTCGTGCTGGGAACCTTGCTCCAGGAAACGGATGCTTCTTTCTCTCCTCCGATATTCTTCCCCTACCTACCCTCCCCTCTTCTCCCTTCTCTCTATGTGTGTTTCGCCTGCATTCGCGAGCACAACGCTTTCCATTTTGTTGGTTATGTTTTCGATTTCTCTTTCGATGACGCGAATCTTATACCGTGGCGCGTTATTTCCTGTATCAGCTCGAAAGCTGAGCAGCTTCGCTCGATCGATCATTTTTTTCTTTTAAACAGCTTTGTTCTTCGTTCTTTTCATTACCTGTTTATCGGGCGACTTTATTATTTTAATTATTTGGAAGGACGCAGGACTTGTCAAGTGAAATTGTTAGACGTATTTAGGTGACAATCAATTCGCTTGGCACTCTATACACGGAACGGTGGATGATTCAATCATTTGTATTAGTTGTTATTGTTATTATTATTATTCTAATGAGACGTTACAAATAGTCAAGCTTGGCACCCGAGACCCATGACGTATGCTAGACGTCATTTTAAAGCAGAGTGTTAAGAAGAAAATTAGTAGTTACTTAACGATTACAATCATTAATTAATAATGTACTAGGAGAAAAAGAAAATGTATATTTACTGTATGTACGCGCGTATTCTCCAATAGCTAAACGCTGTCTATAGTAAAATAGAATTTCATTTCAATTTATAGGAAGTTAATACCACTTATTTATCAAAGTTTGTTCGAAGTTTTCATCACGAGTCTGACTCGACATTATAAATATAAGGGGTTAATAGGTTAATAATACATTTAAGCGATGCGGAGAATTGTTTTAGGGAAACAATCTATCAACTGTTAATTTTATTCGCGAAGTGTAGTTAGAAATTCAATTTTCCGATACAACGGGTGAGAGAAAGGAATATATTGTTTAAAAAGAGTGCAGAAATATTTTTTGAAGATGTACGCATAGTAAAGTTCTCCTAGCGTTACCTTGGCCAGAAAAAAAATAGCAGCTGTCCATCCATCGACTATTCCGATTTCACGGAATTCATCGGACACGTATTCGCGCGCTACTTAATTACGATCCGACGAATTTTTTTCGCCAGTTCGTAGCCGTTGAAAAGCAACGGCTCAGCGTTGAGCAATAATGGAAACGAACGATTGCTCAATGCAGACGGATCGGCTGACCTGCATTCTAGAGTAATTTTAAATTCTCGATGTGGTTTCGAGTGTCTCGTCGAATCGTTTCGCGAGAATCGTTAACCAGATTGATCGACGGATTTTTCAATCGCGACGCGCACCGTAATGGCGCGCTTTTTTAAATATTCAAATTATCATCGAGATACAACATTGATCGAAATGTGAGATTGGTACTGCACATGGTCCGCATATTGTTCTTGTCACTCTGACGGCTGGTGTCACGCGGACGCAACCGTGCCGAATTCAAATATTTATATTTAGCAACGTGCCTTAGTAAATAAATGCTGCATTTTACGATTCTATCGATTTTCTATTTAGCTTCGAGGCAATCTTTATCGATTATTATTGCAAAGGAATTTGTTAGCATTATTTTTCAATTTCGTAATCTAATTTCCCCCCTGTTGTAACCAGATTACAAATTTTAATGCATTCACGGCGATGGCAACCGACAAGGGAATTTCAGTGATCCGAAAAAATCCAATATATTTATTTCGAACTTCGCATATTTGTCGGGAAACTCGATGGAAGTATCAGGCGACTTCTTTTTATACCGAAAACACCCCTTGAAGGTTAATAAATGCTTTTCTATTTTCGCCTGCACCTGCGCTGCATCCATTTGCACCTGAAAAAGATAACAGATAATAATGTAAAAATTTTAGGTCAAGAAATTTTTTTTCCTTTTTCTCTTCTTTTTTTTTTCTATGTCCTTTTTGTATATTTTTGTTATTTTCTATTTGTTTATATCAGTTATACAAAACGTCTGTAAACCCATATATAAAAGGACCTCGGTCCGTATATAATAATAATAATAATAATAATGCATCGAGCGCAATTAGAATCCTGGAAGCTCCAATATTATACGCCGTCCACTAATCGAATTGCAGTTTCTCCTTCCGACAAAAGAGAAAGGAACTAATTAAATAAAAACGAGCTTATCGTTTCCTATTATTTGGTATTATATTCCGTCATTTTCAACATGCACTTTGCTGGTTGCAGCGATATTCGCGATAGCATTACGCGTTCCGTCTGGTCCGCTCGCGGAAAATGAATCGTGGCGCGTGGTTACACGGTTTTTGTGCGGCGCGCAGGGTCCGCTTTCTAAACCACTCACTCTCCGCTTCGTTATGAATTTACGAACGCTTATTCACGTAACGGCGGCGCGGCGACGCGCCGTGTTGCACCCCGTCTTCCCACAGTGCAGCGCAGTGCAGCGCACCACGGTGAAACGCAGCGCAACCTACCCAGCCAGCACCGTTATTTGCGAATCGTATCGCATCGTATCGTTCCGTGTCTCTCGGTGCTACACGTGACCCAGCGACTACGTGGGTGTTTCGAATCCTGTTCGACCGGGTTCCCTGCACCCGTCGCAATCTCTCTCTCTCTCTCTCTCTCTCTCTCGCTCGCTACAGCAAGTAAATCGAAAACAGTGTCGTTCCACGTATCAACGAGACTCCTGTGAGGACCTATCGCGATTACGCGAACGCACGTGGATCCGCGGACCATTGTTGTGTGTCCGCTTGGCAACCATTAGCAGAATCGATCTCATTTTTCTGCGAACCGACCGACCCTGACTAACTGGTTTCAGATTTCCTATTCTATTATCACTGCAAAAATCATTGCTACTTTATAGTCTCCCATGACGCACGGCAGTTCTGCTACATACATATGTAGAATACGACGATGAGGAAACTTTCGGTGAAGGCAGTTAGAGATGTCAGTTTATCTATTGCTGGCATTTTACAATAGTAACACTAAACTTTGTTGAAATTCTGGGCAATTTTTAGTACAATATATGCTTGGACAAAGGAATTTGTTGAATCAATTTCCGTGTAATCAACTAAATAATTCCAATAATTAAATTTCTTCAACCTCTCTCATTGTCAAATAGAAATATAACGAATGCCCGATTATTGTATTTATTATTGAACTCAAGTCTTTCGGCCACTATTCTGAAGATGCATTACTCACTCGCAAGATGTAGAAGATGGATAGAGAATGACGGATGGTTGCACCAACAACTGCATTCAAAAACCTCTTCTAAATACACACACTTCAATAACGATGCAGAAAATAGCATATCGCTTCAGAATCTAAAGTACACAACTCTTTCTTCGGCTAATCCGATTCTTCTCGCGCGCACTAAAAAAGAAGCGTACTCGAAAAGTTTCAGCAATCTGCTGCACGACCAACTTAGCCCAACTTCTCCCATAAAGATCCAACGATTTGCTTCGCTATTAAAATCGCAGGGAATCTCAGTGCTAACGGGACAAGCAGATTACCGCGAGTCACAGTGGTTTCGGCATGAAACCGCCAGTTCTTTGCAACTTGCAGTTTGTTTCTTATACTTACAAGATTCGTGGATCCTCTTGCAACACCAGCGTCAGCTTCGAATAATTTCAGCCTGACCGTTTTGAAATCGAATTCACCGAACACTAAATCGTAAACAATATCATTGCACGTATCATCGAGCTGTAGCGAGGACCTTATCGCGATTACGTGGTGCACGTGAATTAGCAGCTATTGTCGCGCGACTAGAAGCCATTACGCCTGGTCCTTGAGTTCAAATGGACTTGACGCGTGGAAAGGCAGAACGTCGACGGTTCTAGTCCGAGGTAGCCAATGAAACTTTTAAACATGGAAACCAAGGAAGCGGCAACACGGACAAATAATTTCGAATAATCCGGTTGGAAATTTAATCCCGCGGCGCACTGTTCGACCTCGTTTTACCATCGCGAAGACCTCGTAAACAGTTTCGCTGTACACGCGCATCGCGTCGTTTCTTGCGAATCGCTTATCGCGATTATGCGAGCCAGCAGCTACGATCCTCGAGAAAACCATTGACGATCGCTTTTCCACTTTATCTTCCAATCGGTTCTCCTTTTCGTATTCCGAGAAAAGGCGGAGCCACGAGGATATTGCTTAGACCAATGATAACTTTAGATTCTGCTACTACATATTGCGCTAATGACATTTATTTGATTTTTAAATGCAACGAATAATAATTATTTAACACGTATTTTCGATGATAAACTTGGGAAAATTCAAATGTTCCAGACACATCTATTTGAAAGTATAATCAAAATTACTAAAAGAACGTCTTCTATATTTATTATTTAGCAATAAACATCACCGATCACCGGTTAAAATGACCGGTTCCAGATGTTTTATTTTACAATTATTGATATAATAAAAATAATTTCATAAGAAACGATTGTATAGATATCTTTAGTGGAGCACGTATTACAATAGCAGATGTACAAAATCTAAATGTAGTCAATCTTGCCATTTTTTTTAAGGGACATGTATCAGTTACTTTTAAGGCTCGGTTGGTTTAGTGTTAATTGTATCATTGTAGTTGGGTCGAAATAATCGGGTTACCCTTGATTCGTCGACAACCCATTTCACCGACACGATTTGACCGACAGTAACTTTCGTCGACACTATGTTTTCATCGACAGTCCGTGCTTAACGACAGGTTGAGTTCATTATTCATATCGCTTTCATTTCATTACTTGATATTTGTGTAATTGTTGTACAATTTTGTTATGTTTTGTAGTCTATATATGTACATTCGTAGCATTCGTTCTGTTTATTCACATTTTTTATATGTATTTGCATAATTATGTTTGAAATTAAATTAAATATTATGATTTTTTATTCATTTATGTGTACCTATTAATAAAGTTTGCTTATTTGAAGAAATTCTGATTAATAAAGTAGCAATAAAAACTTTGATCTAAATAACAATGCTTTGTAATTCTCTTTATTATTTATTATACAAGCAACTAAATGCGTCGAGAACATAAAAATGATAATAACGGTTAATCTACATTAGCAAATACGCGAATTTGGTGCCAGTGGGAATGAATTAACTCAAACTTGTCACTAAAGACGGACTGTCGATGAAAACGTAGTGTCGACAAAAGTTACTGTCGGTCAAATCATGTTGATGAAAGCAGTGTCGGTGAAATGGGTTGACGACGAACCAAGCGTAACCCAAATAATCTTCCGTGCAATTTTTCGTTGTTGATTCACTTATTCTTAGAGCACTCCGAACGCTGCTTGAACAGCTTGGTTCGCGAATCACGTTGACCGGTTATCTCTCTCTCCGCTCGCAGCTGCAAGTAAATCGTAAACATTGTCGTTGCCTATATTGAGCCACATTGTTATAAAAACGCATGGCGATTACGCGGACTATCAGAAATTATATCGGCCTCCCTCACTATGGTTTCGGCGCGTGGTCGCCATTTCGTTGACCTTTCGGTTCTGAATGACAGCTTATTCTTTCGCTGATCATTTACAGTCAAACCTGTTTTTGTGCGATTTATTTTTGTGCGGTATATGAATATGTATTCTGTTCACCATATGTAAGATCGCCACGAGGTTAGGTAAATCTCAATGGTGTTGGCATCACTTTTTTTCTATCAGCGTGTATGTACCACGGACCTAAGGACTTATTAAGAATTATTATGAACTATTATTTAATAGTTAACATCATTTAATATTATTTCGTCGGTGGTTGAAGCTAGTCCTGATCCATGCCACAGATTTAATAACAGTAAAGTAGGTTCTGTTTCCTGCTAAAGATGTAATAATATTTAATATCTCGAAGTGACGAAAGCGATTTCGAACCAGTTCATCACAAGAATATGCGCGTTTTGGACTACGACGAGTACTATTGAATTATGTACATTTTGATCATTTCTCCTCCATGTTTAAAATGAGAAATTAAAATTTTTTATATGTTTCCATGTGTAATTGAATTATTTATTTTGTTTGGAAAGCACTTTCTCGCTATTTCGTAAAGCTTTGACATGTTTTCTAAGTGAGACTTTTTTTATGCGGTCCCTCTCCACCGCACAAAAACAGGTCTGATTGTACTCGATTAACAATAAACGTACCGAGCAACAGCGACTGGCATATTGTTCTCTCAGATCAGACGAATCGTCCCGTTTATGTCGAATAGAGTCCAGTGAAAATAATTGAAGGTTCTCGACCGGCAGCTGGAAAGCTGACAGAGTGTAGCAAGCTTTGCGTCATTGACTGTCACGGGACGACAGAGTCGCGCAAACATCCGCCCAGTCCGCTAATGACGCCGCCAGCGGTAATCACGCGAATTCGCCAATTATCGATGATTTCTTTTTCGGCGTATCACGGCCACGAATAAGACACGCGCGTATATGTATAAAACGGGAACGATAACTCGCTCTGAGCTGCGAATGAAAGCGTTCGAAGTTTATCATCGGTCCCGTTGGCCCGAGTTCCATATACGACTTATCATAAAACGTCGCTGCTTTCCCAGGATTTACGATCGACCCGGCTGAGGGAGGCGGGTCGTAATATGTTCTCCGTGTTACATAAAATGCCATCGAGCATTGTCTCGGTTCTATCTTTGGCCGGCGTCCCTCCGAATTACCTGAACGACTTTCACCCAATCCCATTCCGCTCGACAGAGACACTAACACATTTTTCCGTTCGAAAGACGAGGACACCGCTGTGAAAGAAGAGAGAGAGAGAGAGAGAGAGAGAGAGAGAGAGAGAGAGAGAGAGAGATTCTACTAATATAGGATACAAGCTTTTATAGGTGTTTTGTACTGTCCAGAATATTTGGTGATTTTGGGGAAATAGATGGAATTGAACCGGTATCTAGATCAGGTCTAATTTGAAGGTATAGTTGATTATCAGCATGATCTGATCTAAATTGACCTATACGCTCTCTCTCTCTCCCCGTTTTACATCTTGAGAATTTAATTGGACCGCAATTAAAAAACATTCAGCCCTAAAAAAGACCTGGTTCTTAATTGATATTGACTCCATTTACATATTTTAACTGCAAGAGTAATAAGTATGTATATGTAATTTTAGAGGTCTTTTCCGATTTTTCTGCATTAATTTACCGCAGCAATCTTGAGGCATCAAATACAGTAACGATTTTAATGATTATTTGAAATTGTGTCAACAAGTTTTTGTCATAAATGCATAAGTCACCTTAACGTCCAGAGTCTTGTGCATTTTAGGAATTTATGAATAGGATGATCGTATCGACTCGGTGGGTTTCCCACCAATATACATTCCTAGAAAGGGTATGCATTTCACAGTCGCGGGTAGGCAAATAGCGTGAAGATAAGAAATAAAATAAAAAGATCTATATCTCGCGCGTTATTGATTGGGACGCCATGTTATAGACATCAGCGATAACTGTGCTGCGGACGTCGCGTATTTATATCGTAGATGCAAACTGATTAAAACACATCGGTGAAAGTTTACCGGCGCATGAGTTTTTCCTTTCGCGATTTGGAGAACACTGAGAATCTTGGTAAAATTACGTTGTGTATATCCGCAAGAATTCGCGGTGAAAGTGCGAGCGCGTTAACCAGGTGATTTGTATGGATCATAAACAGCCGTGTAAACGCAATTAGAGTCGAGCGAAGTCAATCTGATGAAGACTTTGCTACGTAAACGTTGAAATACTCGCGGAGGGTGCAGCTCGGGGGATCGATACTGTGTGCAATGCGCTCGGTCGCGTTACTAATTGTTAGACTGCGGATAAATATACGCTCGCATTCAGGGACTTAATACCGGTAAAATTTTCATACAGGTATTATGCCAAGAGACGGTATCGAAACCGAAATAGTACCGAAATGGCTGAAAACCGAAATCGTTGAAATACCTGTTTCGGTATAACCGATATACATACTATAATATAACTACTATATATAATACTAATAATATAATATATATACTATAATATATATTTCCAATGCAAAGAATGCCCCAAATAAAAAGGAATTGTGTGCCAATTACCCCAGAATCGTCAAGAACCACAGTCACCTAAATTAGATAAGTATATACAATATAAATACGTCGTATAATATTGTGAAGAAGCACAGTCACCTAAATTAGTTAAGTATACATCGTAAAACCTTTCTTGCGAAGGAACAAGGGCGAGTCCGAATTCAGGTAAACTACCCACCGACGACATATCTACCATGGCAGTCATAAAGCAATAAACCACAAAGACCTTCCAGATGTACCTCCCAATTCCTGTACCTACCGTTCCAGCCGAATGCAGCCCAAACCATTACACATTATTATTAAATTACACATCCTCCTCCATGTACTCTTGTCATTTTTACACTTTTTCATCGTGCAGATCGTGCCAGTAATATTAATACATACCCATCTGGGCCGTCCAAATTATATATTTTTTCATCAGACAAAATCACCATCTTCCACTTTTCCGTCCAATCAGAAGACGTATCCTACAAAATGCAGAAGGTTTCGTCCTGATCAGAGTTACCATATGTTTCTCTCGTTGCCCGCCTGTGCTTCCCCCACACTTCCCACTAACGGTGACGCGTACCGTACGCCAGCGTTAGTGGGAAGAGTGCAAAGGCGAGCTACGCTGCGAAGCTGGGCGAGAAGCGGAAGGGTAAGGGGCCTGGCGAGAGAAAAATATGGTACCGCTGGTCCTGATTCGTCCATCCATCTCGGAGTAATCTGTGAAATAATTCATCTTTCACAAATAAAATCGTAAGGAATAAAAAAATGCAAAATTTTTTTCACTGGACCACCCGGGGACATACTGTACAAGATGTAAAAGGTTTCGTTCCGATTGGGCTATCCATCTCGGCGTAATCGGTGAACATACATAGAAAAAAAAGCGAAAAAAGGCACATACAGATCGAATTGAGTAACCTCCTCGTTTTTCGAAGTCGGTTAAAAATAGAAATATTTTATTTTCAAAATATTACATCTTATTTAAAATACTATCTTCTTTAGCAATCAGCGGGTAGGAAGTGGGTCAGTGGAATGGGGATGAGCCGGAGTGGGAACGCGTAGTGGAGTAGGGAGCGCGCGGAGTGGGGATCGCTGAACTCGATGACGCACTACTGAGCGTCGCGGGGCGAGGTGTGACGGTTAATATAAACATTTTTTTTTCTCCCAGACGCACAGTTTATTTTTCAAATTTGTTTTTTAATATTGCATTGTCATCCAGTTCTGAACAACGTTTAAAGTCTCTAGCTCATCGGGAAGTGGTTTAAAATTCGGTTACAAGATTTGACGCATACAAGAACAACGAGAATTCGGCAAGCTAATATAAGCGTACTAAAAAGTTATCGTCTTTCTAAGAGTGTCCCAATATTTTTGTGACCGACTTGTAGTAGATACGTTCTATCTGTATGGAACAGATAAGGCAAACTCCAATTTCCACTTAAATGCATTTAAAAATATTATTTAAGACATACATTGTTTTCCTTACGATCGTTCATAGTCAGCCAAGGTTATTAAGGTGATTCTCAATTCTTAACGAATCCCCCTGATAATTGGGTAAGCGAGTCAACAAGTTGTCTTATATGTATACAATTTTGTAATAGGGTTTATAAATATATTGAATGCTAATCATTATACAAATATATTTATTATAAATTCAATGAGGTTGCATGTAAGTATAAGAACACAATTCATTAGAAATAGACTGACACGCATCTTGTATAGAAAAACAATGTTAAAATCTATACATATAATAACAAAAATTAGCCCATTAAATGACATCTTCGTTAAACAACAAGTAACAATGTACACTTTGTATACAGTAGAACACGAATGCTATTTCCTAAACAATAATGATTATGAGTAATATATTAAAGTACTAATTGCTTGGAATATTGTAACTGCGAAGCCAACTCCGAAAGAGACTGCTCTGTGTGGTTGCTTAGAGACCACAGCGTACGAAAATGTGTGAACGATCCTCGAAATCACAAAGGTTCTGATTAAAATTCCAGCCAACTGGACCGGTGGATTTGTAGTTAACCACAAAAAGGTTACTATGAACCAAAGTGGAATATTTTCCAGATCATTCAAATGGCATCTGCGCACACGATCGATATCTGGATCTGCCGTAACTTTTCCTCCTTTCACATAAGGAGGATCATCAGGATTCAGAAAGATCTACAGAAAGAATTACGTGATTTCATTTGTTCGTACACATGGTAAACAAGTAGAAATCAATGTTTAATATAAAGAAACTTACCATCTTTGAAAATCTGTAACTGATAGTCATGAATACCACTGCTACCATTTTCAAAAGAACTATTGCGGCCCAAAAGCCGAAAATCCGGAAAACTTCCGGCTCGATCCCAAACATATTCACAGTCATGTTTCTGCCGATGGTTTGTACTACACGTTCGACGATATACTGATTTTAGTAATGCGAGTTCTCTTTATATATGTATATTCATAGAAGCAAGTGATAAAATGGTGATTATATCATCGAAATAATCATTCATTCCAGTCATGTGTACGTACCCGGGTTGTACCAATACGTAGTTGGTTATAGTTTCGAAACTATCGTTCTGAAATTGAATTCTGCTCCACCCTGTATATTCTGCACTGTACACGGTACAATGACGCAGAATTACATTTGAGTTAATCCATGAATTATAAAATAATTCAATTAAGTGATTCTTAAACATATTATTATTATTATCATATACGGACCGAGGTCCTTTTATACAAATGTTTACAGTCGTTTACAGTAGAATTTAATTTTATTATTAATAAAATTTACACGATTATATTTTCGCTCGCCAGGAAATTGTTCACCTTGGTTAACAGAATTTCTGTTTCGCGCCTGCAATCACGGTTAATCATTACTATAACCAGTTCTCGCAATAATTTAACATAAACTTTTCTGCACGATGTCTTGCAAGTTTTAACACGTTTGGACTATAGTTTCTAGACCCGGTAGTTTCGAACGATTTTTCTGCGAATGCAATGTACCTGAAATTATGTAAAATTCACTTTATTTCACAAGAGAATGTACAGTCCACCATGTACAGAATTATCAAAGCTGTCCCAGTAATTGGATTTATAATTCAGGATTTAGTCGAGCATATTTGTTCAATCGTATATTGAATGAAGCTTGATTTACTGCTTAACACTGATTGCATTTCTAGTCACCCTAAATTTCTCTTTTTAAAGTGATCGATACCGCACGTCTCGCTTAATATTTTCCCACACACGAAAAATAGGGTTATGGAAGAAAAGTCCAGGTGCAAAGAAAATTGAATGGTTGTTCGATACAGACATTCGGAAGATTATCGGTAGAGATCTCGTCCAGGCAAAATGTTAAATGACTCCTTCTCGGGCAGTGTAGAGGAACGGAACCAGGAAACGCGCTATGTATTTGTTTGCCGACGGTTGCTCAACCCGGCTAAAATGAAACCTCGGCAATAAATTGATCGATATCGTTCGGCGTGCAACGGTGAACTTGATCGCAGCAGCAGCGGTGGCCGACGCTCGTCTTGCAGACAGAGCTATTATTAACGGAACTGTATCGGAGATAGCGTTTGATCGCGATAACGCAGACCGGTAACGGGGCATTCTCGAGTAGAAGTTAATCCCGTCGAGTAACCAAGAAAACCGTCCGACGAAAGTTTTCGCTGGCTGGCTGGCTGGCTGGCTAGAGGATAGAAGCCGAGGTGCTGCTGAACGCGTGCCTCTCTCGTGAAAAAGAATCGAGTTATTTTCAGCTTCGCAGACTCGCGCACAGACACACGCTCGCGAATATACACGAACCACAGTTTCGCTCCCTGCAATCTTTACCGGCCGCCGAAAAATCGAAATAATTTAGCACGGCCATTGTGCTCTTTCAGCGCGACCGCATTTCGCAAATTCTTAGAGCTTGCGCGAATTCTTCCTTTTCGCCCGGCAAACATTGACTAATGTAAAGGCGCTTTACTTTGAAACTTACTATTTATATTTATACGATTTTCATCAGAAATAATTATTTCCCACGAATCGCCTACGCCACCGTGGACTGTTCAAAATTAAAGCATGGACCACTTCGATACTCGAAACGCTGTTCACCTCTGGCCTTATAAAATCGACTGATAACGAGAATCTCGACGAATATCTCCTCTATACTTCGCTAAGCATGAACGTTACTCGTTACTGTAAAATTTCAATAGATTCGTGTTACTTTATGATAGATATAGGGCTGTTAGATACATTATAAATAACGATTTCGCTATCGAAGACAGAGAGGTTTTAATCACGGCAGCTGCTAGGAAATCGCAGGGCAAGGGGTTAAGCGATTCACGGATGAATAATGCAGAAATGATTCCCGCGAAGAGAGGAACGACTCCCTTCGCGGCTTCTGGGATGCGTCCTGAAGGTCGGCTCATTTCGTGGCCCTTATTGTTATACTCGGGACCCCGGTTCTCTCTCGTATGTATATTCCTTTCTTTCATTTAGGCCGAGTCCACCCCTCGAATCGCGGAGGCAGACGTGTTTTCAATCTTTCTCTTCCTCTCTCCTCGTTCTCTTTTCTTTTTCTCGTTCGTACAACGAGGTCTGCAATCACCCGGGGATTTCGATGTGCCAGATATGTACTCTGTTTCCCGTCGTTGTACCCGCGTTACCTTCCTTACCCGCGAAACCGCAGCGCCGTTAATAGTTGAAAACATTGTTCCACCTTTCGCATACCTTTCCAGTTCAACCGGGACTCGGAAATAACGAAAATAACTATTTCGAACTGCGTGAAGGCATTTCGATTAAAAGGTGTTCTGCGTTAGAAGCTGTTCTGAACTCCCACAGTTAACTAATATAAAGTCAGCGTACAACGGCTGTAAAATTAATAAATTATCAGATGATTGCATAAGTTGTTGCCCGATATTCGTAGATGTCGGAAAGCTGTACCGCACAGTGGAGAGTAAAAAGAAAAATGATGTAGTATTGATTAACAAAGCTGTATTCTTTAAGGTTTAACCATTGAATTTTATTTTCAAATCGGGCACGAACTTATGCAATCATCTAATAGATAGTTGTTAGACGCTGTTCAGAATCTTCATCACGGGTCTGCGAAAACGCAAGTCGATAAGTGTCGAACTCCAGGGTACATTCTTGACGGAAAATCCAGTTAAACGAGCTCCGGAGCAAACAAGCTTGTAGCCCATCTTCTTCCCGATTTAGGTCGCCGTGGGAATCCTTGGGAATCAGGCACGGTCACCGGTGGGTCGCGACGTTACCTAGATCACGACCCGGTATCTCAGGGACGTAGCAGCTGGAGTCGGGTCGCTGAAATAGGTCGCGAAAAATTGTGGGTCATCCGCAGGCTGCACGCGGCACGAAATCCGCGTCGAGTGAACGACCCTGTTTCGGATATCGTGACGACGAGGCCGAAGGAAATCGCTTCCTCCTATTCGGTGCCAATATTTACGCGAGCGACATTGGCGTCGCGACACGGAGATCTTTAATCTTATTCGTATCCGATGGTCACCGGTCGGGCCGAAACGACAACCGACCACGCGTTTTTCTACCGTTCGTCATGATATTGTCAAGGTAACAGTTCCCCGGCGATACGCGCCCGAGACCGTTGCATTATTGAACAGAATCGAATGCACACGCCCGTTCGACGCGGTGTGCAAGTGTGTGCACTGCCGTGTGCTCTGTTCACAAGTGTCTCCTAGCTTTTCCGAAATGTATGAAACGGGCAAAAATTTCGCCCTATTATTGTTCTCACGTCAAATGGACATGCACGGTTAATCGCGAATACGCATTTTATCCATTTCAGGGGAAAAAACGAGGGGACATGGTAGAAACTTTGCTAGAAGTTTTCATTTGTTATTGCTGACAATCCCTCCAGCTAAATCGGATTTTGTGCATTCAGGACGAAAATGTGTGGCTGGAATTTGGAAAAGTTTGGAGTTTGGAAAGTAATTTCGTTTTTCGTTTTAAATCGCAAAATCGTGGTATATTGACAGGTGACATTTCGCACGTCATTTTCTGCCTTGTAGTGCTTTCTAACCTTTGAAGTATTTTTTTAACCGACTTCGGAAAAGGAGGAGGTTACTCAATTCGATCTGTATGTGTCTTTTTCGGTTTTTTTCTGTGTATGTTCACCGATTATGTGCAAAAACGGTGCAAATTTCATTTTAAATAAAGTCGTAAAAAGTCGTATATTAAATTTTTACTAATAAAAAACAGGAAGAGATCATAGAACATAATGTCATAAAGCTTATTCTAAATGGTAAAAAATTGGCTTGATTTTCCCCTATGAAAACGAAATCACTTTCCGAACGACCTAATAATATTTTAAAGAAATTATTCTGGTGTTTTGAATATCCGATAGGGATGCGATCGATGTAGAAGCGTAGTACCCTTTCGCGACATCATGCGACTTTTCGACGCGAACGGTGCGTGCACGAGATCCCGGTGCCGTTAAACAACCGATGAGAATCGATCCGGCCGGGAACGCGACACGGAATCCCGCGGATCCGTCCTCATTGATACGGGAAACGCTGAAAATGCAGTGTAATTGCATGAATAATCGATCTTACCTGCGGTTCTGCAAATGCCTGTCGCCCCGATGTCATGCGAGATTACCGACCGACTGATAAGTGTTATCGATTTCAACGAGCCGCATCGTGAACCGGAACACGATGCTCCGTCTTCTCTCCGCAACCGAGTGGAAACGAGCCTGATTCCATATTCAGACACCGCGCGAATCTCTGGCGTATCTCACCTAAATCGGATGAGCAACGCGTAGAACACCGTGGCCGATAATCCTGGGAACTGAAATCGGCCGATTTTTCGTCCGGGAAACATTGTCTACATTATCTCACATTTCTGGAAAGTCTCGCGTCTGGCTGACGATTTTTTAACAGAACCATTTTGTAATCTCGTTTAGTATTATTATATGTATAAATGATTTTGAAGGTTCTTTTTGGGGTAATAGACTCTCTCAATGTTAACTTGTATCAGAAACAGACCTAGCTTATATTCAATTGCCTCGAGCGAGTGTCAGAGACTCCGGTTGCAGTTTAATCGCCAATTTTCTGCGCATACAGATCGACAGCGGATTTCTTTCAGTGTCGGAAAGACCGGTACAAATTATAATCGGAACCGGTTTCTGCATATCTGACATAGCTCGGTGTTTATCACTGTCTTCTGGTCAACAGTCTAACGACTATATAATTCCGTCAGGCTCGTGGGACGGCGCGGCGTCGTCCGATGTTTCATGGCCAGCGCGAGTGTACTTACATGCGTTCCATTTTCTTCAGGTCGAAAAGTTCTCGGGGATGAAAGCTGGAACCGGGACAGAGAACCGGGCTGTTCCCGAGCTGCCAATTAAATATAAACACGCTCTCTCTTGTCCCGGGAACAGGGGAGAGCTCCGCGACGCGTCCGTCGAAACGCGAAATTCACCGTGTTCCCCTCCGCTAATAATTAATTCTGGTGGAGAGACCAGGCCGGGAAATCGTTCTCGGACAGAAATGTAAACGTAAACACCGGCGGTCTCGCGATGGAAAGTAAGTTAATTCTGGGACGCGCTATCCCGGAGGACGAGGTGGATATTTGGGCCATGACCAGGTTGCGATCAATATAGCGTCCCGTCGGCGAACCATCGACGAAAGTCTGCCAGCTAGCTTCGGGACGACCCTTGTGTACACGCTCTCCGCGAAATGGATTCATCCTGCAGCGAACCGGCGAAACCCGGATCATTATGAATCGCGTTTTCATACCGTCTAATTGATTTTCGTGGCAGAGTACACTCTCGTTAATGTATCAGCCAGTGTTTGGTTTACTTCAGTCTCCTAGGAGATCGTGATCAGTGACCAAACTCGATAGAATTCCTTGGTCAGTGACCAACCAAACCGGTATACTTTAACGATTCTTAAACATATTTTATCTTGAGTAATCTCCGTAGTTCCCTGACGATATATCAAGTGTATAGTCGGTCATTGGTGGTCACTGATCATTGTGATCACAGATCAATGACAGCGGTAGATTGAATTTCCCGGTCAGTGACCGAAATCGGTTGAAGTCTTCGACATTAAAACTTGACACATCGAGAATAGAAACTAATTAGTTCAAAAAGGTTGCTTGAACTCTTCTCCATTGTATTCGACGCCATCCATACACCGTCACTTTGTTAGTTTCATATTTAAATTCGAATGAACTCTGACCACATCCACGGAATTGTATTCGTAACGAAGCGAAGTAGAGTCGATCGGAAAGAGTTTCATCATTTTCTGAAGAACAGTTGGTCATTTCGCGAGCAATATGAAGTCCGTGGACGCTTCAGGAACTGCGCAGCCGGTTTCTGTACCATCGGTCGCGCTCTGCCGATCTGTTTCACGCACCGACCGTTTCCGCATGCAAAGCAGATCGAATTCTACTACAGAAACCATGCCTACATCTCGCTATAGAAATCCAGTCCTTGCCCTAGCAAAATTCACCGCTTGGCAAATCGCGTTTCGGTTGCACAAGCAACCGGCAATTGTCTTCCGAACATTGTCGAGCTGCTTCAAAAGATTCGCAACCAAGTCGCTCTACATAGAGCCGCGAACAAAAGTGTTGGCACAGTGTGTACTCTCATTTCTTGCAATTGATACAGACAATTTTTGTATTGCACAGAGCAGTCATTATATTTGATAGGCACTGGTGTAGAATCATTGTTCAACATCCATCGAATGCCATGGTTATAGCTATTAGATTCGACATGACCGTTACATAAAATGTTATTCGAATCAGTTCAAAAACACATACCGTTCAATTATGAAGCTATAAATTACATAATTAAGAGCTAGCAGTGCCAATATTTTTGTTGTTAATTGTATAACAGTTTCTTTTGCGGTACTGCTAGTTCCGAGAAGCGCCGCCAACACGATTACCAATCCGATTCTAACAGCGCACGTTCTTCTTTTCCAGGCACACATGAAGTTCCCGCCGGATTATCCATATAGTCCACCGAGCATTCGGTTTATGACGAAAGTTTGGCACCCAAACGTGTACGAGGTGAGTAAATACGGGAATTATCGATCCTCCCTTCATCCCCTTTTCACGTTTCACCCTGCGCCTCGCCCTCGTCCACCTCTCGTCCCTTTCCAATCTCTCTCTCTCTCACTGCCTCACTGTGCTCTCCCATCGCATCATCTTTCTCTCTTTCTCTGGCTCTCGCGTCACTCTCTCTTTACTCTCCCTTTCGCTTTCTCGGGGGCTCTCTTTGTCCCTCGCCCTCCGTTTTGTAGCTTTCGTGTCGTCGCAGTGTTTCGTCCAATAGGGAGAAAACAAAACTTTAATGTGTGGCATCTACACATTTTTTCTATCCTGAAAAGATTCATAAAAAAACATAGTTTGCAATTTACAACTTGAATTGAGACTTGAAATTTACTATTCTATAATTTACCGAGTGTGTTAAAGTGTCATAAAACTTTTCAATTGGAAAAATATTTTTTGTACGATTTTCGTTAAAGAGAAGACCGAGTACAATTGTTACGTTGAAATTGAAAATACTTTTTACTCGATAAGGAACATGGTCATCACAATGTTCTTTCAATGGAAATGTATTTTTATGCACCATTCGATTTACATTTGTATTTTGCAGGGACCAAAAATATCAGTTATTTTAAAATTTTCTAGGATAGAAATCATTAATAACAAGTTGATTATTATTGAAATTTAAGATTATGTACACAAAGTATTAAAAAAAAATTCGAAGAACAAAATGATTAAAAAATATACTGTTTGGTTACAAATAACAGTTATTAGTGTCCACAAAATTGGATCCTCCTCGATAACTGTTATCGATGAAGAAAAACTGTTTCGATAGCTCAAAGCAGTTATCGATGGGAGAAGTTCATTTCAATCGCTCATAACAGTTATCGATGAGAGAAATTTATTTCAATCGCTCATAACCGTTATCGATGATCGATCACTTGTTCATAATATAATTATTGATGAGAAAATTCATTTTGGTTGCTTATTTAATTATTGAATCGTCTACTCTTTTTCGGATGGAGCAAGCCTGTGAAATTCATTGAGAAGGTTTCGTACAACATGACGTATCAACAGACGATAGGAACAACACAAAATCTGTTTGTTTGTCACATTAAATTTTAATTGTAGCAATTAATTTTAGGAATAAAAAATTTATGGAATAATTGATTGTCTACCATTTGAAAGTTGTACTATTTAATAATAACTATTACAAATTTCCTTCATCAATAACTGTTATGAGCGATCGAAATGAACTTCTCTCATTGATAACTGTTATAAGTGATATAAATGAATTTCTCTCAACGATAAAATTTACCAATAAAAGAAACAATTTTCGGTTACTTATAATCCTTATCTGTAACCAATACAATTTTAGTCGATGAAATACTTGTTATTTTATGACTTATTTCTGTTTGGTTATAACAGTTATGGTCCCTGGTATTTTGTTTAAAAAAGTACGGAGGTACTTCACACGAAAATCAGCTAGTTTAAGATTTATGATTTTTTCCCCGAATGCTTGTGTACTCGAAGCAGTGTGCGTCGTCGGGACTCGCGAAACCTGCGGCCTGCTCCTCCGGCAGCTTCGCTCTCTTCCTCTCTATCTCGTTTTATCTCAAAGCGTCTCCTTGTTTCGCCATGAAAACGCGCGTCTGAGTACACGTGTCTCGAGGGATATTAAGCGACCGTAATTTTGATAATTGACGGCTTTACCGGCGCGGTGAAATCTGCGCGGGCCGCGAAATCAACGCTGGTTTTCGAGGACTTTTTAATTCCCGTGCTTTCTCGGATCATCGGGACACCAGCCTATGCAAGCGTGTTGCGTGCGTATGCGAGCGTATCCGCTTGGTTTTACGCCAATCGCCGTCACGGTGATATCGTTACCGACGATTCTCCAGCGAGCACTTATCTCCCGGCTTCATCCAGCGAAATTCGAATCGAGTGAAAGGTGGAGAGGAGAGCCGCCTCTGCATCGAGGATCTTGTTATTTATTACTCCTAGCGCTTGTAAATACAACGCGGGGGAAAACCGGTGGAATTTTTAGCGGAACGCGCCAGGGGGATGCTTGATTGATTTAAATACCCCGGAACAACCCCTTAAATAATTTCTACCGCCCTGTGTTTTAGCGGAACCGGTCCCGGACTATCCTAATTATCTCTCGTCTCACGTTCCAGCTCGTCGTTTGAAATCATTATTTCGGTAATCGCTTCTTTCAGAGATACACAGTTCTTTTTCTATTCTTTAATTTTACTGTGGAACAAACTGTGTTCCGAAACAATTACAATAATTTTATCGCCTTTTAAATTCCACCTACACATCTGTTCTATAAACGCACCAAACCCGCAATCTAATAATGAACTATTAAAAGCGTTCGTGCGTACGAGTAGCGACGAGATGGCGATAGTAATAGGGGCACAAGAGGGTAGTTACCGAAACGGACGGGGTCGGGATTGTTCGGAAATGATTTTCGCGGAAAGCATCTCGTTTTCGAAGCGTATCGACCTCTCTCGAGCGAGAGCGCTCTCCATGTGACCCTTCAGCGCGGGTACGAAAGAGTCAATGACCGTCCAAAGCTCGTTGGACATCCATGTCCAGTCACTTGTTGTTGGAAGGGATGAGACTAGACTAACACGTCACGGTTAACGGGAATAACGCGCGTAAATTTCATGCGTCGAGCAAGCGCCGCATTAATTACGCGTCCCGGTCGGGCCGAACGAACGCACGATTATTGTGAAGAAGGCCCGCGGTTTATCGGGCGTCGTCTGAAACCGCGGGAGTATCCGCCAGTTCCATTTGTTCATTTTGAATGCACTGTTGCGACGACGGATTTAGACTTTCCAGACCCCGTCTACCGTTCAAAATGACTGGACAAATTTTACAGCTTTTCTTTTTGTTTATCTTGGTCATACCCACCTTGATCTATTAGTAGAAATAGCAGAAATATCTCGAATAATATTTTTCCTATTTATTATAACGATGAGCAGCCCGAATGATTAAATAGCTCGACAAATTTCGCGAAGCGTATCATTGATACGGAGTTCTGGAAAAATTGTTAGCAAATGACCGCACATGAAAACTGCTCTATAAAAAATGGCAAGCCGGAATAAAGAGTACAGGCGTGTGAAAAACATGATCAAAGATCTATTTCGATCTGGTAAACGTCGCTACAAAGCAGCTCGTTACTAGATAATCTTCCATGTTCAAAGGGTGAAAACAACCCTCTAGTCGTTCAATAAGATTCTTCCAGAAAGAATACAAACAAGTATCGCTGCCCCTAATTATTTTTTAAAGGTTTTGGCAGCGTCGCGGCACTGTTCTATTAAACGCAGGACCCTCGAGAACCGGTGGTAGAGGAGCGGAATAATAAATGAAAGAAAATTGCAATTCTTATCGTGTCGCGTACGGTTCGGAGGGAAACGGTTTCACTGGAAAGCGATCGGCCAGACACACGGCGGCGACGACGCGACGGTGTCTTCGATAATTGCTTTGCCCGAGGAAAAGAAACGTAGGGTAGCCTTCGTATGTCGCGGGGTTCACCTAACTTTTCCCCGATGAAAGTTCCGCCTCGCTCTCCGTTATATCGTGCGAACATGCTCGGCTGTTGTACGACCGCGTGTATGCTATTTTCCGCGCGATGAATACTTTTCATACGTGTCGTGTCTTTTCGACCTCGCTCTCCGAGGCCAACGTACTTTCCCGTCGCCTCGTCTCGTCTCGTCTCGTCTCGTCTCACGACTCCTCTCTTTTTCTCTCTATCGTTCGTTCGCTATCTCTTCCTCCTTTCTTCGAGAAAGATTAATCCACCGCGAGAGCCTAACGTTAAACAAGAATACGAGTAATTTGTTTAATGAGTATGCAACGGCCGGTCCCGAAGAACCCTTCGGTGTTCTGTCACCTCGATGAACCCGGGCAGCCTCGTGATTATCAGTCAATCGAAGCGTCTTCTCGCTGATACGTTTCAACCGTGTCGGGTCGCGCGGGTCACTCGGGTATGCACCACGCTTGTCTCGATAAAAGTTGCGCGTTGCCTCGATGCAAGGTGCGCCTCATCCCCCCCACTCGGCCCCGAAGCTGCTCGATAACCACCCTCGGCTCATTTCGCCTCTGGTCACACGGCCATGTTTTAAGGGGGGAGACTCGTTTCCAGGATTCCAAGGTTGCGGGATGTTTACATCTACGAAAATATACGATTACGAAAAGATAAAGCTGCGACAGCTACATACAGAGTTCCAAGTGGGTTTGAAACCCACTTTATTCGAAATTTTTATTTAAATAAAATTGTTACCCAACTCTGGCTACATACTGCCGCCGAATAATGTAAATAACGCCTCGTAAACGTAAAAATAGGACTTCCGAGGGCGATCGCGGCCTAGATCGATCTGGTATCTAGCGCTTTTGACTACTGAGAAACCCCATCTTTTGCATTATCGAGAGATGAGCATGCGCATCCTGCAACCCTTGCAATCCAGGAAACAAGTCTACCCCTTAAACAAAATTACAATGACAAATTCGAGAAACGGTTTCCAAGGGCGCAGCTAATAAAAGAAGAGTACAAAAAATGGAGCAAAGAACGAGCAGCCGCGCCAATGCGAGTGGTAAACGGTTGCCGACGTTCCGGGGCTCGCATAGGCGTCGGCGTCGGTGTCGGCGTCGGCGTCGGCGTCGGCTGGCTCGGGAATAATAGGGGCACGTTGCGTTGTCGGAACGTGTCTCGTAATTCGTGTGTAAACCGATGGAATCTGCGTAACGCGGGTACGTTCAATGACGGACGAATGACTTTCCAACGAGGTCCCTTTGTCCGCGATCGTCTCGCCACGTGAGTCACGTGCGTGAGAGATTTGTTGCTCCGCGGGGGATCTTGGCCGACGCTGTAAACACCAGACCGAGAACCACGGGGACAATAATAGGCTGCAGAACCTAAGCAACAGTGTGCTAAGTCCGATTTTCTTTTTCCGTGTACGGCGGACGGCATTGTTCCCGCGGAAACTGTTTGTCGAATGACAGGTTGCTTCACAGATATCGCGTACCGCCTCCTCAGACAGAGCGAAACTCTTTCTTTGTCGGCGATGAATGCCGATCTGCGAAGCGCTTCCAAAAGATGCGGTCGCGCGCTGCGATGATAGACAATGATTGTATCTTGAAGAAGTTTTTATAATTAACCAGCTGTACCCGGCCACGCGTTGCTGTGGCTCAGTCCTGTCTCAAGTGTGACATCTATGTAATAGGTACATAAAAACACGCGCGTATTCGAATGCAACGTTGTGTCAAAATTTCAAAGTAATCGGTCAAGAACTTACGGAGATTTAAGATTTTGAACAAACGAACATTTACATTTTTATTTATATAGATACATAAACTCATCGTTCAGTTTTTGCGTCGATTCATCGCGCAGTCTTATTTGTATCCGATGCACTTTCTCAGCTTCGATTATTTTTGTTTGACCTTCCCGACGAACCTTTGAGAGACACATGTTTACATAACAGCTTTTTATTCCAGCGAAATTAAAGTTGCAGGCTTCAATTAGAAAAGTACCTCTTTCAGTAATGATTTAAGTGATTGAAGTATTCGTAGCATAACATCCGCCATAGAGGAGCCTGGCGAGATCTTCATACAATATTACTTACATAATCTAACGTTTGGTCGTAATACTTCTTGACCGGAGTATACCATTACATCAGTTATTGTCTAAAGTACTCAATTTTATCCGAGTAAATTGTTCTTACATAAGAATAGAAATAACCGTGTAAAGTACTTTTCGCATCGGCTTTGAAAATTCGCAGGAAAGTAGATCGTAAACAGAACATTCTAACGATGAGGGAGAACTGGTAGCGAACTTGTTAATATCAATCGGCGGAGCTAATGATTTCATTCGAAGCGACAGGAACCGAGACTGGTTCCCTTTTCCTATGGGGAAAATTGGTCGCCGGAGGCCAAGAACCGAAGATTAGCGTCCCGGAGGTGAACCGGCCGTGCTCCATCGGGTTTCCGGGAATCGTCGACGAATGTCGGTCGATTACTTTCGTTTCGTTCTGTTTCTAGAAAATGGACCCGTTAATTGCACCCCCTGTCCCCCCCCTCTCTGTCGAACGGACATGGGGAGAAGAAACGTGTTCGTGTCAGACAGGGCTGGCTCGGGACGTGCGGACTTGTGCGGGCTGCGCTCGCAGAATCGTTGCGAAATCATAGGCTCTAGCTCTCGCCCTCGCGAGGAGGAGAGGTCGACGCCTCAGGATTCGACGAACCGTGAAACGTCTGTGACCGGCACGTTACGTGCACGTGCACGTGCACGTACACGCGGGGCCAGATCAATCCTGTAGGTGTGTGCCACCGAGCCAGGTCCGTGTTCCTTCTCTTCTGCGTGGCCGAGGCCACGGTGCGGCGTGTCGGCGACAGGAGTTACCGGTGTGCATACAGGCTGTTTCACCGGACGCGATCCGCCAACCGATAGTTAGTTCGCGAACCCTCCAACTCGCCCAAAAATCGCAACCCTCCCCGTCTTGCAACGTTGGCGATGTACAGGGTGTTTCCGAATTCATGGTGCTGATTCTACACGCAGAAATTGAAGAAATAACATTTTTCCGTTTACATCGAGTGTGAAAGTTCGGCGAGCACTGGACGAGTCTGCAGAGGTCAATGAACTCTTCTCCACATTTTCCATGTGATCTTTTCAAATGGAGGGTCTCCTTTACAGTGATCGCTGACAAATTGATCCACGACTTTTCTAGCGATTTTTTCTAGCGCTTAATCTACAACTACAAGTTAAACGATCATGTCGAAACGAGTCTGAAAAATAGTTCATCAAGCTCCATAACGTCATGGTTCCATACTAAAAGTTGAAGGATATAAAAGTAGAGACGTTGCCCTTTAAAATGTGTGCAGGTAGAACGTTGTAAAATATTTTTACACGTTACAAGAGTTTAAAATCTTATACATTGTCCGGTAAGAAGGCGCTGAGCTACAATGACGAGCTGGAAAATGATGGGAACCCGGCGTCGCAGAGCCGTTAGTTTCAATAAGAACAAGACACGTCAGGATACAAGACAGTCGAGTGGGAACGCGTGCAATGAAACAGCCTATAGGTAGAAGCGGCCGTAAGGTGGAAACGGTCTCGGATAAGGTCGCGCTCAGAACCTCTGTGGCATTAACGGGACCTAGGACCCAGGACTGATGGTTCCACATGAAACCATCCTCTCTACCATGAGAACCGAACCTCGACAAAGTCCTCGGCTCTGAACGGCAGCGTGGCGTGGCTTCTTCCGCCATTCGAAAAATAGTCACGCCGCTCGACAGATTCGTGGAAGTTGTTTTACCCGAGACTGACGACCGGCTCGCTCATCCTCTTGGAAATTTAATTAGAATACCCGCGTCGCGGCCAGGCGAACGCTCAAGGATTCGTGGCCGGGCGGGATTCAAATGTAAGTGGGGAATCAGGTTCAAAATCCTCCTCAATTAACAGTCCCGCGGTAATAATTGAGTCACTTGGCTGCGGGACTCCTCCGCGCGGAGGGGGACACAGTGACCTCTCTGTAGCTGTGAAATATCTCTACCGTAACTGGGCAAATTTTATCCCCACCACTGCATTCTAATGCATGACTTTTTTTCTTGTGAAACTGTTGCGTAAAGTAAGGTAAAAGTTTCATTGACGAAAGAGCAAAAATGAGGGATTTTGATGTTTTAATTTAATTTTCTCTACTTTCGGAACACCAGAAAGCACGCAGTACCTCTTCTATAACTGTGACTCAGCAGATCCTATTTTCACAGTTACCGAGAGAATACTGTACTAGCTTAGCCTAGGAAATCGAGAGAAGGAACTGGGTCGTTCGATTTTTCCCTCAATGTTGTAACATAACGCCCTCCAACTGTTCCTTCGAATGGCCGAACTCCTCGGCCTGGTTGACCCATTTCTTATCGAGACACGGTCTCAACCGGAGCTTCTCTGGGCTCGTGGGAGCTCGAGGGAGCACCGGGAGCAATCATTTCAAGTTTCTGGGGACCGTGCAGCCCTTGAAATCGGTCGAATCGCTATGGATATTAGAGGAATGCGATTCCGGTCGGAGACGAAACCATCTGTCTCGAGTGTCTCGACACCGGAATCTCCGATCGATCGATGAAATCCTCCTCGAGACAGCGAGTGTCTAATCGAGATCGATCGATTTCGATAAGAGAAGTGCGCAATGCGTAAATTTTGCGTTTCATGCTACGTACAGACTAAGCGAATTATACCGTAATTTGATTATTGGGTGGCGACATAGATTAATATGTTCGGTTATCTTCGATATCTCACCTCCATCTTTTTACAAAGAAAAAATTAATTTCTGAAACCTTCCTGTCTTGACACATTTACTCCAACAGAATTTTGAAGGATTATCTGAGCTTGTACGGCAGTATCAGCTTCCCCAGTTCTTATCAATCGCACTAAACTTCGACGATCATGTTTATTTACTTTTCCAAGGCGACCACCTACTGATTTTGTACAATCTGGGAGAACTTTTCCACGAATGCGACTTACACTGGATTAGTGTATTCCAACCTTTTTAGCAGCCTGTTGCACCGACAAACCTTGTTGCAATAAATATGTAGATGAATGGCACTTTTTATTTTATCACAAGAAGTCGGCTTCATGGTCTTTCAAAAATTTTTTCCCATGCCAGAACACTTGATTTTGGGTGATAACACAGGCATACGACATTGATTTTAAACAGGGACCAAAAATAACAGTTGTTCTAAAATTTTCTACGTTACTCTAAAATAGATATTTGCAATTTTTAAAATTTTGCTATTTTTTTAAAAATAAATTTCTCTCATCGATAACTGTTATGGGCGATCGAAATAAATTCCTCTCATCGACAACTGTTATGAGCGACCGAAATAAACTTCTCCCATAGATAACTGTTATGAGCGATCGAAATAAATTTCTCTCAACGATAACATTTACCAACAAGAAAAAAAAATTTCGGTTACTTATAATCCTTATTTGTAACCAATACGATTTTAGTCGATGAAATACTTGTTATTCCATGACTTTTTTTCTTTTTTGTTATAACAGTTAGGGTCCCTGATTTTAAATAACGTTGACTTCCTGATAGACAATTTCAAAATACAATAGAAAGAATAGCGTATAGCAAAACTGTCGCAATCAACGAATAAACTCTGACTGAAATATTATCACTGGTTAGTGATGTTACTACGTACCAAGGTCACTTTTTAGCTGTTGACACTCTACTCTTGCAAATACAACAGTATCTGTTGACATACAAATCCCACCCCATAAAATATTTTTCCTTAAATCCAGATAAGCAAATCATTGCAACCGTTTTGAGAGTCACTGTATCTCAGGAAGATCGTTCCAATTTCAACGAAGCTGTTCCGTTTCGAAGTCATCTTTTACGAATACTTTTATCCACCGATTTGCGGCGCGTTTTTTGTCGGTAGTTAATCGATTTGGCAAATGAGGGTCTCGAATATCAGTTAAGTAGAAAGAGTGGACATGTACTTAGTGTAGAAGGAGGAGGAAAACGGTCTCATACACGGCGAGCAAGTTCTTTGTGAACAAAAGCACGGCATACCGCAGTGCCGTTGGCGAGCGTCCAGCTCGAATAGAAGAACGTTGCTGGCCGGTTCTCTCGCAGATTTCAGAAAATTCGGGGCCAAGGAATTGGGAACTCTGTGACGTCTCTCTATCTCTCTCTGTATCGATATCCATCGCCGAGCCAATCTTACACGCTTCAGTCCATAAAGCCCGACGAGAACGACTTCCAAATTGCAGCGAAACAGCGCCGCGTGGGTTTGCCGAGGAGAAAAAATCGGGGTCAAGCAGCGGCGACCCAATTTTTCCGCGTAAAACCGAACGATTTTCCGCGGCCGAGTTTCCTCGGTTCTCGCCTCTGATTTCGAAGATCCAACGTGCAGAAAGAGAACCGAACGTCGATGGATCGAGCTCCGCTCGGTTTCAATAGCGGGCGAGCAACAGGTCGCGCGATTTCTTGCCCGATTATGGCTCCGGCCTTCGATAAACTTTTCTCTGGCTAACCGAAATGAACAAAGCCACGATAAATCTCTTTCCGATATTCCAGAGTAATTTTCGCGATTTTGATGTCCAGTTTAGAGTCTGGGAAAATTGTTGTCAAAATTTGTTCTGAAAGTTTATTGTTTTGGCGGAGATAAAGGAGATACGATGGGAGATTTATTTATGTAGCAGGGGATATTGCAAAGTTCGAAGTGTGTTTAAAAAAGTGAGCGGGACCTTGCAGAATTTGATAATTCAATCGATATCTCCCCTTTTTGGTGAAAAGAATATTATCGAGTCGCAGATAAAACCATCATCACAACTTTTTAGTTTTGCAATTATACTTATCTTCGGTGCTATAAATAATTCACGGGCTACAGAAGATCAGCGAAAACGAATCTTCATAGGCTATAGCGTTTCATATACATACATAGATAAAATATCAGCGTTGTCGATTTTTAGAAAATGACTTCGTGGCCAATTTAATATATTTTCTATATTTTTGATTCCACGGTGACCTGTCCGGTAAGGTATTTTCTAATTCAGAAGGTTCTGAAAAGATATGTAAAAAATAGCGTCGACCTTTGCATCGGTGACGAAGCGTACAGTTCTATTTCGAGCCTACGATTACAAGTAACCGTGGTATTTTTATCAAGTTTGCTAACGAGAAGAAAAACTTTGTCGCGCACACGAGCAACGTGGCGGCGTTTTATCTGCTTTATTTTTTAAGCGAAAACGCTGGTAGAAAGCGAGAAATAGGAAAAGAGAGCATTCGAACGGGCAGAGAACGTTGCCGAGAGAGCTGGTCAGCCTCGAAAATAGACCGACTCCTCGCGAGATCAAAACAATGTGGGGAACTATTGTATAAACTAGATCGCGGCTGCCCGATATCTCTCGCGAATCCGTGCGGAACGGGAGGAACACTTTAATTTCACTAAAAAGTGGAAAGCGACCGCATTAATGGGAGACAATCGACGAAATTTTTGAACCTTTACCGCGAGGAATCGATGGACCACATTTAAATTATTGACACGGAAACCAAAAATTGAAATCAATGGAAAAATTGCCTAGAAAGTGGAGAGCGACCGCAACAATGTGAAATAATTATCGCAAAAAACTTTTGAAATCTTTACCATGAGGAATTGAGGTACTCAGATCATCGACACAGATACTGATAATGGAGCCAATTGAAAAATTGCCTAAAAAGTGGAAAACGACTGCAGTAAAATGAAATAATTATCCGAGGGAACACAGATACCAAAAATTGATGTCTGTTGAGAAATTGGCTGAAAAATGGAAAGTGATTGCAATAATGGGAAACAATCAAGGGAAATAATCATCGGAGGAAACTTTTGGACCTCTACCCTGAGAAATCGACTGAGTGGATTCGGATTATCGACACCAAAAGTAGAAGTGAATAAATGCAAGAGCGACGACATTTTTGATTTCCCGGTGGAGGAAACTTCCCAAAGGATGATCGCGCGCGTAAAAGCCTTCGAACCAGGCAAAAGTTGAGAAGAACCGGGTCTTGGCCGTGTTTCCACGAGGCTAGCGTCCCCTGTCCCTCGTCCCGATCGGTTTTCTGAGAAACCGGCGATCCCGACGCGACACCCGCGCCCGCGATGAGTAGATTTCCCTCGCAAGAGCAAGAGCAAGAGCCAACGGGGCAATAGAGTTTAATAAGTTTTCACGGCCGAGGGAATGTTGGACGGTTGCCCTCGCGATAGCGCGGCCAACGACTACCGGGAATATCTCTGCAACTGCGAAAAACCGGCACACAAACGCCCACACCTTCTGCGAAGATATTTCGAAGCGGTGATGGTCTGCGGAGCTTCCTGTTTGGTTCCGAAAGGTGGAGGAGGACTCTTCGAGGTGCCCACAAGATCTCACAGTGACTCACTAGCAGACAACGCGTCGGGATCGTTCGATCACCTCTTGCGATCGCGATCTGGTGATCTCGAACAAAACAGGAAATAAATGGAAATATGTTAGGTCGTAAAGAAAGGAATGCAGGATAAAAAAACAATTTTATTAAAATTGCTTGAATAAAAACAATAGTATGAAAATTAATTTTATAGTTTAATATTGTTTAATAGTAACATTAAATTATTAGGAGAATTGATTTTAATATTATTGAGGAGAATAGTATCAAAATTAATTTTACAGAGAATTTAATATTATTTAAAAATATGAAGCTGTGCATTCGTTGGCACTTCCTCTGCCCCATACTTCGTTGATATTCCGAGCCGCTTGAGCGGCACTTCGGCCTAGTTTGAACTCATAGAAATAAATAATGCAAAAATCGCGTTTTAACATCCCGAAATAGAAGTCAAATAATTTAATAAAAATTTGAACAAAATTAAATATCAAAAGCATAATTAAGTAGAGCGTAAAACAAGTTTTAAAATGACATATAACACATTAAATTAAGGTAAATATTTATTGGTATAGAATTGCAATTAAAACAAAGGAACAAAAATCCTGCATTTCTTTCTTTACAACCTAATATTTTCATCCTTTACAATCATGGTGCATGGAAAATGATGAAATATTCAGTATTGTTTTCTTTCTATAAAATCAGCAGTCGACTTGTTTAGCAATTGTTTAATCCTCCTCCGCCCTACATATTTTCTTAACTCGACAGATTGTCTGCCGAGGTTTTTAACTTATTTTAGATCTTTATGATTCACAGCTTAATAAAAATTTTAACAGTAGTCTATTAACCGTTTGACTGGCACCACGGCAACCTTAAACGCTCCATAAAATCAGAATAATTTATTGAATTCAACAATAATTGCTGGGACATGCGATACTGTATATTTCTGTCCTAGTATTCCTGGAAACCCGAGTACTCAAGTTGTATGACTCAAAGTGTAAATATAATAAACTTAGACGACAACTGAGCCCAACAGAGTACATTTACAAAAATGAATATTTCTTTGCAATATTAAGTTTGTAATTAATCAGAGCCCAAACGGTTTCGTCTCTATTTTTAGAGAAACTCCGTCCCCGTAAAGGTTAATCATGCTCGTGGGAGCATCGGGGTCTGCAAAACAAGGGGAATAACAGGTTAAGAAGCTTCGAGAGATCTCTCGAGATCTGGAACAATAAAACCACGCTTAATTGTTATAATAATATTCAACGGGACGGAGAAACGGCTCTGAGAATATTAAGTAGGAACGGAGCGTTTCATCATCGGGACAATGCTTGTAGACCTCATGTAGGTCACAAACCGATCGATCAAAGTTACTTAAGTTTAGTTTGGAAATTTCGTTGGACCCACAATGCATTATGAATGTTCTACCGTGTACGAAGTGTCGCGTACTACGCGTACAATTTATCATCGGATTAAAGCCGTTGGTAAACGCAAACATTCGATGTAATTTACGAAAAATATACAACCTCGTTTCAAAAGTTCAGGATTTTCGAAGTTCAATTAGTTTAGAGAAGCAATAGGAGAAACAGTTTGTTCAATTAATAAGCAAGATTGAGAGAGGATAATATTCGAAACGAAGTTGCTTTGCCAAAATTGGGTTAATTGCGATTGTCTAAAAGCGGGGCCATTATCTCGCGACACGAAACGGAACTTTCCTCTTGACCCAATATTTCTCGTATCAACCACAATTTTATGTATTCGTCGGGGCTGAAAATAGGAAAAACGTTGAGGACTCGTAAGATTACTCCCTTTCTCGGAAAAGCTCGCGAAAAGCTGCAGGTCAACGTTGAGCATCGGTATCGGAAGCTTCGTTCGTCTTTCACACTGCTTCCTCAACTCCTAACCATGTAAAATCGTGTTAAATTCACCATGAAGATGTCTTTGAATCTTTATTAGCGCTAGAACTTCTAACTAGATCGAAATTACTCATTCCGGATTTTTTCTCGTACAACTGAACTTATAAAATTGCGTATTACTAGACAGATCTTCAAGCAAAATAAATATTGTATTTTGAAATCGAAGTGCTGGGGACAATGCACGTTAATTCGGTGTATCATCAGGGCCGGATTAAGCCCCGTAGCAGAAGTAGCAAATTCTACGGGCCCGCGCTTTTGGGGAGCCCGCACACGGGCGCTTCATCGAAGAGGCTCCGAAACATTAATGATATTTTAGCTAAATAAAAAAAGGTCATTCGTACAAGCGGCTCTGATGATACAAAGCCTAGGGCCTCCTGATAACATTTGCTACGGGCCCCGCGCTGGCTCAATCCGGCACTGTGTATCATCGCAGTATCTGTCCAGAATACCCGAAACCGAGATCCACGATTAGATACCAGCATGACGGGGCAAGTTATCGGTTTCTACTACGTTTCCCGCGAATACGATGATTCCGCGTAAAAAGCGCTGACGTCTTCCGCCGTGGGCCATTCGCGTGAAACAGATATTAATATCGTTTCCGCTTAAAACGTGTTAACGGGGTTCTACGACTTGCGCTTTGTCGCAGGAAGCGTTCCTGATGCGTTCCGGAAAGTCGTGGCGCGGTGAAAGTTCGCTCGGCGCGAACACTTTTCCTCGCAGACGATTCATCGCTCCGATAACAGTTCTCTCGATCGCTTCGTAAATCGCGGACGAGCGAACCATTGCCCTGTTCGCGATTTCATGAGCCGCAATACGGATCGCGAGAATTTCGCAAAATTCCCAAGACTGAAGAAAAGAAAATATTACGAAAAATTGATTTGTAAAACCTGCCTTGTAAAATGCAAGAGAATTTTAATTTCCGTGAAAAAAAATCTTTAAAATGCAATTGGTGGGAATTGCGGTATTATGGTTCGTCGATTTCACGTATTGATTTCCATACTTATATTGCTATTAAACGAATTATTATGAGTATAATTAGGCTCGGTAAACATTCCCAAAGAAGAATATATGAAAATCTATATCTAATTTCTCTCTGGCATGACTCTTTTCCATCTAAAACGGCCATTCGGTAGACTGTGCAGCGTCCAGATTAGCATTCACGGGCAACCCCTAACGTTTCCCCGCCATTAAATCCGTTCATTTCCCGAAATATTCACCCGCGTCGCAACAAAGGCTCGCGCCGATAAACAAATGGACTCGGATGGCAGCGGAAGAGGGAGGGAGGAAGAAGAAGTACATAATGCGCGTCAACTCTCTCGCAAAACAATGTCGGTGACCGATGGCCTACGGCCTGCGCGGTCGCCCCTGGCAAACGAACCGACAGAGTCGACTGTATCTTTAGCAGTGTAATAAAAGCGTTCGCGGGGAACACAACGGGCAAATGTTTAGACGCGAGAACGGCGAGAGCGCGTGTTTCATCGGGTCGAGTCACTCTTTCAAGGGCAACGATCGACTTCAGAGGAGACTCGAGAGCAAATCCTCGATCCAGGGACCGTGGCAAAAGGAGACAGAGAGGAGATGGAGAGGGGGGAGATCGGTTCCGCGTTAATCGTCCCTGAGAGTGCCTTGTCCATGGGGGAACAAACGTCTGCGGCACGAAGGACGAAACCTCGCGGCCACCTGAAAATCCTTGCTCGGACCCCCTTTTCTGCTCGCCATATTCGGCGATCCTCGAGACCGACTGCATACAAACTGTGCACACGCTTTTCGCAGAAGCTCTTCGTGCTCCTCCTCTCCGTGCCCTTGGGACAAGGCTGTCGGCCGCGGAACTCGGGTAGTTCGAACGCATTTTTCAAGACGCGGCAGATTAAATGAATCCTTAGAAGGTGTGGGTTAGGTCTGGGTCAAGATAGAATACTAAGTAGATCATTCAATGGATAAATTGCGCTAAAAAGGGGATTCCTTCTCCAATATTTTCTGGTAGGGCTGAGTGGTACGAACTTGGGTAACTTGCTTTTTCAAGGTGATCTGTACGTCAACGTATTGTACATCAACGGACACAGTATGTCAAATAAATTACGGTCAAAATGAATCCTTAGAAGCTGTGGGTTATTAAAATTGCCCTAAGAAGGGTAGTCCTTCTCCAATATCTTTTGTTAGGGCTGAGTGTGGTACGAACTTGGGTAACTTGATTTTTCAAGGTGATTTGCTAAAGACACAGTATATCAAATAAATTACGATCCGAATGAATCCTTAGAAGCTGTGGGTGGACTCTAGGTCAGAATAGAACCCGGGGTAAATCGTTCAACACTTAGAACTATCGAATCCTAAACAATATAATATTACAATGAATTACACAATACAATACAGAACAGACTTCTATAATTTCACTAATTGTAAAATGAAAAAATCCGCCGTTCTGACAGGCTCGGTAGTGCTGGCGTTAAGGCATAAGAATGGAATTGTACATGTTTAGCGTTTCATTAGCTACTTTTTGTTGTTGATCTAATGTCTGCGTCTCGGTTGCGCAATATTGTATAAATTATGAGCTTATAATCGTTACGTGCCGATATTGCGCAATAAACAGAGCATAATACCAGTAGCAACTGCGGATCTTTATGAACTCACAGTAAAGGCCACCGAATAAGCTTGAACAAAACAGAAAAGCTTCAATCTAGTATTCCTGTATATCTGGCTAGAGGCTAGAGTATCGACTCGCATAACCGTAATGTTTCCTAAAAAATTTCTTTCTTCACAGTATCTTTATATGCGAAAAAGGATGTTAGATTTACTCAATTTGATTAGTCTTCGCAAGGTTACTTGCGGGTTGACAAAAATGGAAATAAAAAGTTGACGAATGGAAAATTCCCAAAAATTTTCTACGATTGCTATCTGCGATATATTTCCCAGTTTTTAAGTATTGTATACTTATCTTTCTTAAACAATTTCTTAGACAAATTTCTTCTTTCATTTTGCTCCAAAAATATATGTGGTCCAATTATCCCCATGTACACGTTTCACATTAGAATAACAGTACGCAGAGAGAAGGTTAACAGCGTACAATTAACAAAAGTATGAATTGCGTAGAACCTTTCGCGATTCGGTAAATTATATCCAATCGACAGACAGTTCGAGGACGAGCGAAATCCGACCAGAGGGGGCTCGATGGTGACCATCAAGAGGAAGTCGTACAGTTTCTCGTCCGGTGACCGTTATCGGCGGCCACTTCCGCGTCCAACCGGTCGAAACGTTTCGCTAATCTGTCCGGTAATCTCGATTAGCATTTACAAGATGTCTTCTATCGCCGTACGTCTTCGTGGAACGCTCGTCCCGGTCCGCTGAAGCGCTCAAACCCGAATCGATCGACGCGAAAAACGACTATCATATACATAAAAGCTGATCGTCGCCCTATCAGCATCCTCTCGCTATCAACCGCCGACGATAACATAGGAATTCTTCGCATACTCCTCGTCCCAGATTATATTTTTGCGAGACGGATAACCATCGGTCTCTTCGACGTCCAATTAACCTGTTCAACGTCACTTTCCACATCCAACTTTCAGAACACAATGAGAGCCTTTTGAAGGGCCATCTTGCGACCCTTCGAACGTTCGATTACGCCGACGGCTGAGAGCATCGGGCAATAGTCTACCGTGATGGCGAATTCGATGTTGAACCCTCGGACGATTCACATTTTTCATAGAAAAATACCACACAATCTTATTTTACAATCTTTTAATTATATTATTCTTTAATCTCTTTAGATTTTCTGTGACATTAGTATTGGATGATTGCATAAGTTCGTGCCCGATTTTCATGGATGTCGCAAACTGAACTGCACGGCGGAGTGTAAAAAAAATTATGTAGGGTAAACTGTACAATGATTGGCAAAATAAGCCAAAATCCTAGTAAAAATATTTTTATCTTTTTTTGAAATGTTTAAACGAGCTTAACTGGCTATTATTATAAGCTAATTAGAGATTTTTCAGCAAAATCAAACAGTTTTACGAGTCATAAATCTTTTATTATAAAATATATTCAGTGAATAACAATCGTAAGACAAATAGTACAGTCATTTGCACAGTAAGAAGTAAACGTTAAACAGGCTATTGGTTTTATAATTAAACATATACACAGTAACATAATAACAGTAACGCAAATTTTAATAAAACACTACATATTTACACTGCACTGTGGTCATCCGTCGGTCTTACTGGATGTACCAGCGTTGTTAACAGTCATATGTGGAACTCTGTTATGAAAACTTACAATGTTGCTTTGAAATATAAATAAAAAGCAATATAAAATGATTTTCTATACCAGGAATTCTTAATATTTGCCGTTTAAATCAAAAGTGCCAATAACTACTGCAGTGCCAGCAATAGTACAGTTTACCCTAGTCATTCTTTTCTACAATTAGAAAAGAATACTGCGGACCTTTATTGGAAATAAAAATGTCCTGCATTGATCGTGAAAAGCAGGAGTAAAATAAAAATTGATTTCATACCTTAATTACGTTGTTGCATTAGAAACAATATTACAATATTCTTCAATTTTCCTAACCGTTTACTGTTTTAAATTTTACCCAGCCGATTTCTTCATAAAGTATATAAATGCATAAAGATCCGCAGTCTAGTGATTACATATAATTGATTAATAAACCTGTATTCTTTAACACTAGACCTACCACGAGGGGTAAAATGATCCATTTTAGATTTTTTATTTGACAATTATTGAAATTGTAAAGGTGTTTTCGTAGGACTTTACTGAATATATTTTTTGATACCATTATACATTATACTAAAAATCACACAAACTGTAAATAAATTTAATCTTGTTATTTTTATAAAACTGTACACACATCAGTCACTTTTTATGGTCGGTAGGTTTAGTGTTGAAATTTAACCATTGAATTTTATTTTCAAATCGGACACGAACTTAACGCAATCATCTAATATTTTTATTGTTTTTAATGTAACAGTGCTGACAAGTCTGACGTTTCTCTGTCTTTTTGATCGTTTCAGAACGGAGATCTATGCATATCGATCCTGCATCCGCCCGTAGACGATCCACAGAGCGGCGAGCTGCCGTGCGAGAGGTGGAATCCAACACAGAACGTCAGGTGAATGTCTCGATCGACCGTAGCGTAAGAAACTATGTACCTATCCGATCAAATGGATCGAAAAACACGCACACAAGTTGGGACACACGGTGTACATGTAGAAAATCCGCTCGCCTGCTGGCCGGGCCTGCGTGTTATCAGATATCCAGGAGGCTTGCCGGTACAAAAACGCTAAACGAGTTCTGGTTTTCGCATAGGACGATCCTGCTGTCGGTGATCTCGCTCCTGAACGAGCCGAATACGTATAGTCCCGCCAACGTGGATGCCTCGGTGATGTATAGGCGCTGGCGCGACTCCAAGGGTCGGGACAAAGAGTACGAAAATATCATAAGGTACGGTAAAGACCATGATATCGATCTATTCTGCTCTATCGGTACAGTAGGACCTCGATTATCCGAACGTGAATTTGGACAGCAAAGGATCATCACACGCAAAGTTTCACGATTAGAACAAAACCGTTTCTATATTAATTACCAGACTGCGGATCTTTATGCATTTATAGCGAGATTGAACAGATGAAATTCAAAGTTGTTGAAAAATTTTTAAAATTAACAATTCAAGACGTCAATACACGATTTCTCCTCCATTAAAATCATTAAAGGAAGAAATAACATTCAATTGAGTTTATATTTCTTGCAATCGATGCAGACAATTTTTATTTTGCATCTTTATGCAAATCGGATCTTTATCCGCAGTCTTTTATATTTTCGTATGGTCCTAAATATTTCTGTCTCATTTTTAATTTCTCTTAATAAATACTAAGTCGCCTACATTATACCTGTGGTTGTCTGGAAGAACGCCGCGCATGTCACATACTCTCGCTTTCGAGATATTGCCGTTTAAAGTTTTGATCACTAATGGTTTTACATAGGACATCGCTTAAATTGCATTATTTTTTCGAGTCTTACGAATTTATTTTCATGACTTCTCTTCTGGTAAAGGCGTAAATCCAATCCTATAGAGCTTAATTAATGCATAAACTCAAATGTTTTGAAATTTGGACATGCAGCGTTTTTCCTGACAACCACAGATATTTCTTTGCTGGTTTGTATTTGCGATTATTAGACTACAGATGTTTATGGAATTTTCAATTTTTGTAGACAAATTTTAAGAAAGTGGTACCAAATAGAATTCTATATTTATTGGTAATAGAATAAATAAATTCATACACATAACAAAATACATAAAAATCGTGCTAAATTCTGTTGAATTTGATTCTAAGTAAATTGGAGAACCAGTAGATTCTACTGCGAATTGCTTGCACGTTAAATGATGCAAATGGACGAAGGTGCAATCCTTTGAGGAGGAACCTCGCGGAGGCAAAGTGTTTTGGAAGCGTTCAGGGGCAAGGAGGTGGATTCTACGTTGAAAGCGAAGAGGTATAATGAGTATTTGTGCTGTTGGTTACGCAGGAAACAAGCGCAGGCAGCTAAGATGGAGGCGGAGAAGGAAGGCATCGTGGTCCCGGTAACACTGGAGGACTACTGCATAAAGACGAACGCGAGGCCAGCTGAGCAACAGCTGGACATGACGGATTTCTACGACGACGAGTACGAGCTGGACGACGACGAGGACGAACAATTGAGCGCCAGCGAGTACGAGGACGGGGACGACAGCGGCAACGGGGAGTCGTGATCCATTTCCTAAACAGAGGACGACGAAAAACAAAAACAAAACAAAAGAACAGAAACGGAAAAAACAGAAAAAGATAAACTCGAATATTAACAAAAGAAAGAAAAAAGCAAAAAAAACAAACAAACATAAGTCGCTAATTATTATCAGTTCTGTATAGATTAATAAATTAACGGGCTTCTAAACCGGACGCTCTCTCTCTCTCTCTCTCTCTCTCTCTCTCTCTTTCTATCTCTGTCTCTATTCAAGACGTGCCACCTATAAATTCAAGTACGCGTAATCGAACCACTTTGTTTCCTCGTTGAGCGTTCCATGTAGCACGTACAGATATTTCAGAATGTCGTCAATTAACGCGCTGTTTCGTCCCAACGATGCTTGGCTCGGACGAACCTCGAATTCGTCAATTTCTAGCGTTCACCGTCGCCGTCGCCGTCGTCGTCGTCGTCGTCGTCGTCGTCGTCGTCCTCGTCCCGTTCAGTTCAGTTTCTTCGGAAGGGGACCTGTGTTGGGGTCCAGTCGAGCAACTCGCAGACCGTCAACAAGATTCCATCGAACCCAACCGAGCCCCTTCTAAGAAGAATTCCCAAATTCTAGAGACTAATCGAACTCGTCGAGAATGCATCGTTTACGAGCTCGTTAACGTAAGAAGTACACGGTGTACAAGACTGCGGATTTCTACACTAGATCAAATTCTCTGCATAAATTGCAAGCTAAAAGCTTCATATAAAGCCGAGATTTATTTTCATTGTGACATAGCCGGATAAACCAAATTTCGTGTGGATTTTTAGGATGGACGAGGATTAAAGTAGCGTCTGCTACGATAAATGTGAATTTTTTAGTTTTAGTCCCATTGATCAGAGTACTTTGATTTTACGGGAACTTTTTGAGTTGATATTCGGTGCTTCATATTTTTTGAGTTGATGTTCTTTGAATATCTTTACTGTTTTGCCGCATAAATCCGCAGTCTACCGATAAGTATACTCGGTTAGCAGCACAGTGCTTGTTCTGTTGTGGTTGGCACGTCTGTCTTTTTAACTAGGCGAAAGGAATGCGGCAGGAGAGGACCAATTGATTTACCTCGCGTCGCGGTTGTCTCTCGACGAAAGAACTGTAAACAAATCTATCGTAAAACGAATTTGAAACGATGGTTCGAATAATCGCGAATCGGGCTGGCTCAAATTAAACCGCGCGCGCGCGTCGCATTGCCGCGACGATGGTACGTCAATTGATCCTGCATTTCTCGAGACTTCGATGTGTGGGATTTGCATTCGAATAAATTGACATCACCCCCGTTTCGTGTGAATTATTATTTATGCTACGAAACCAAAAGCTGGGATGGAAAATTCGATGTGCGAGCGAGAATAACTAAAGGGAGGAACAAACTGTCGGCGACCGAGCGTTATTTTTCAACGCTCAGTTTTTTTACTGTTTTCTGAAGACAGTGACTCGCACGTTTCGATCGTTCATTAGTCTCGATCGAAAAGAGTTTTCGACAAACTTATTTTGTAAATGGTCAGATCGTAAAAGTTTTAGGCTCGGCGGGCCGAGTAGCAAACTAATTCTACTCATAAAGCAACAAAAAGAACAGGTTCAAAATTTTCTTATTAGCAAGTGACTTCTTTTTCTATTCACGTAATTTTATTTAGCGCTCGAGTGGTGTGTGACACAGAGAGTCGCTACTAAAAATTGCTGAACCATTATTCATAATATTATGTTTAGACTGGAAATATTCTACGTCGGAAAAATGTTTAATTTTTTAGTTAAAGTAGTTTGCCGACCCCTGCTCTAAACGATTAGAATTTCAATAACTTTGAAAGAAAACTTGGACACAATTTAAAAAATTTACC
The DNA here is from genome assembly GCA_963966675.1 of Lasioglossum calceatum. NCBI lineage: Eukaryota > Metazoa > Arthropoda > Insecta > Hymenoptera > Halictidae > Lasioglossum > Lasioglossum calceatum. Next base: position 11,944,467 of record OZ016540.1, read on the forward strand.
GAAGTAGGCAAATTAGCTGTGAACTATAAAATGATTAGAAGTTTAAATAATCGCCGGCAGGTAAATTTGAAAACAAGCGTCTAGTAAAAACTTTGTAGTTCAAGAATATTTGCGAACGAGAACGCGAGAGCCACTGTGATCGTTGCGAGTTTTAGGTCGTTGACAGGTTGTTCGCCCGCGATTTCTAGACATAGATAATAATTTTTGCTATGACCGATACATATACCTTAAGTTTCAACTTTTGATTTTGTCATTGAGATTGCTAAAGAATCTCGCCGGAGAGGAATATCGTTTCCTGTCCGGGTGATTTGTGCCGCATCCACAAACTTAGTTCAGCTTAACGACATTTATTCCGATCTCTCGATGTTTTAAGTATTATCTTTCACACGGGGACAGAAAAAAAGCTTTGTAGGTGAAACCTGAATTTAAACTAAACGTAAGTTAAGCGAAAAGGAATAAATATAACAAGGATATAGCCGTCGCTTCTCGTGGGACGGTGTGTATCCGTGCTCGTACGACTGAAAAAATTGTAAATAGTAAACGAGACCCGAGAATCTTTGAAAGACATGAAAAAAAATGTGTAAATGGTACGTACGTGTCTTGTGTCTTCGTTTTTCATTTTAGCCCGTTCCATTCGAAAGACCAAAATTGCGTGTTGAAAGTGTTAAATGAAACGAAAACGACGGACGAAAAAAGAAATAAATAAAAACGAAAGAGAGATATCGAAAATGGAAAAAAACGAAATAAAAGCAGAAAGGATATTTAAATTTCAATATATTGTCTGAGGGAAGCATATACTCAGCGCTTTGTAGTGGTTAATAGCGGAAAAGAAGTAAATATCCCCCTAGTTTCTTGACGTTATCGCCGAGAATCTACATATTTTTACGTTTCGTGTTTGACCCTCCCTCCCTTAGCTACTTAATAATAGACGGAAAACAACTGTGTAAGACAACCGACGTAAACACTAATAATTTGTATCCTTCATAATTCTTTTCCCCTTTTTTTGTACATACCAATAAAAACAAAAGTCTCTTCGTACAATTATTAATGAAACTAGTGCAAATCATATCACACGCTTTTCTCAATGGATCGCAAAGAAACAAAAAGGGAAAGAACACCTCCGGCATTCGGGTAAGAAAAGTTCTCTTTTATTCGTTCGGTAACAAGAATAGTATGCGATTTCTGTCAAGTACAAAATAATGAGCTATTATAAAAGAAAAGTGTTCAAAACTCGTGCAACTCCAACACAATTGATTTACTGATTTACACAGTATTTTTAGAGTATACAATCTACTGTACAAGAACTTCCAGCTTTGAGCAGGCGTTTCAGTAGCGGCTGCGTAAAGTTGGAAGTCGAAGTGCTATTCCTTTACGGTCCTGTGTCGAATTTATGTTAGACTCCCGATTATTCGAATTTAGTGAAACAACCAAAAAATTACTGTGCCCGCGAGGGAATTGGTTGAGTACATGTAATGTACTTAATTTACACGCTCTGTCTCCGCGTGTCTTTCCTGGGTATTCCCACGAGTATGTGATTCTTGGGCGTGCAGTTCTCCGGTATGAATTTCGAGAAGTACACTTTGTACCCGCACTGTTCCGCTAGGATCTTCCTATCGGTGTCGACGATGGCCATGCACTCGTAGCCCTGCTTTGTCTTCACGTTCTTCTCGTCGTGCGTTTGGTCCGCCGCATGGCTGAGCACCATGTAATTTTCCCGGCGCATGTCTTTCCTGAAGACGTCGCTCCTCGGGTAGGTCAGGTGATGACAGTCGTGCAGGGACCCGTAACAACAAGGACAGCAAACGAAGCTGGCCCTTCTCTTGATACATTGTTGTATAACCAGATCGGTCGCAACGCCGCAAGCATGCAGCGACAGTCCTATATCAAACTTTCCCGTGAAATAATCTAAATTGCATTGATAGAACCGGACGTTCGTTAAGTTGAGTTTCCTGACCCTCTCTTTCGCTCTGTTCAGCGACTCCTCTTTATTTTCCAGCAGTATAAGAGTGCAGTCAGGCAGCAGGTGCGCTAACAAGATTCCCAAATGACCGCTGCCCGAACAGAAATCCACGATCACGTCCCCCTCCTTCGCCAATTTGATAACAGGCTTGCACATGTTCTGCAACTGCGCCTGCTTCCTCTTGAGCCGCGTAGGAGGCAATGCCCCGCCTTCCGGAGTGGCATCGAACGGCACCAAGGACCAGTTCAGGTTCAATTCCACAGCGAAGGGCTCAGAGTCCAGCGTGGTGTCTATGTTCAAGCTCCTGAATACTTCCAACGACTGCTCTACGTCCTCCTGTCTAGTGAAGATTCTGCTTCTCGGCTTGTATCTCTTCGGGTCGCTCTTGTACAAACTTTGGTTCGGCACTTGGGGAAGAGTGTAGTTAATCTCATTTATTGTTTTCTCGTTTGCCACCAGCAGACATTCCAGAGAGTCGACGATGGCCTGGTCCTCCAACATCTTCTCGTACCATCTAACAGTCAGCGGGAGCAGCCTCATCGTCGACTCGCCTGAGAATACAGTCAGCAGGATGCGCATACAGACGAAGATGATGATGTCAGCTAGAGTGATGTAGGAGCCCTCAGCGTACGTGTGCTCCAGCAGGTGGCCATGTTTAAACATCTTCTTCGGAATGGTGTATTTGTTCAGATTACGCAGTCTGACTGGTTGCAGCATGTGGCACTCGAATCTGGCCATGGTTGAAGGCAGCTCGTTGCATGCAGCATCTTCAGCATGCAGGAATTTCAAAGCAAGAATCAGATCCACCTCGCAGAACTTCGTCCAGATACTGGCTTCCGAACAAGCGGTCAGACAAGAATCTTTGAACCCTAACAATTGTCGACAACGGTGCTCAGGGTTCTTTGAAATCACATCCTTCACTATCTGCCGCAAAATCGCGCAGAGACCAGCAATGAAACTGATCTTGTTCAGCGCGATGATCGGCAGCTCGCAAGAAGTCGCGTAACTCGGGACTTTGTTCGCATCCACAACTTTGTATTCGAAACAGGAGATGTCCATCTTGTAGGTTCGCTCCAGAGGCTTCTGTTTGCTAGGAACGAACCTGATTCTGATCTTGGAGCTGCAGTACTTTATAGTGAACAGTGTCACTATGGTTTCTATAGGTGCCACGCAAAATTCTGTTACAGAGTATACCTCCAAGTAGACTTTGTTCATTTTCATTTTAGCTGCCTATGAAATCATACAGGTATCAACGGAAAAGAGAAAACGTATTCCAAATTGATTGGGCTATCTACACGCTCGCTCTCAATTGCCTTGCCACTTTTCTTATAATTCTCTGGCGCAAGACATTCTCTCTCCAATAAATACTCATGCAGGAACTGAAGGCTAGGACGAACATCACCGCTTCGAACTTCCAGAATGCTTTCTCTTCCAGCCAGGCTACCCTGTCACAGCTGAAAGTGATGAAAGTTGAAATTACACGCTAGTCATCTTTATTGGTAATTATTAAACTGCGGATCTTTATGCAAAATAAAAATGTTCTGCGTCATTTGTGAGAAGCAGGAGATAAATAAATATTAATTTCATCCCCTAATAGCGCCTTTACATTGAAAACGAAGTAACACCACCATTGTTAGATTTTTCTAATATTTTAATGTTTTACATTTCACGTAGCTAATTTCTCCATACATGCATAAGAATCTGCAGTCTAGTAATTATTTTTAAATATCTTTACTGGACCTTAGGAGGGTAGACTCGTTTCTAGGATTGCAAGGCTGCAGGATGGGGTTTTTCAGTAGTCAAAAGTGCTAGATAAGAGATCAATCTAGACCGCAGTCACCCTCAAAAGTCCAATTTTTACGTTTACAAGGTGTAACTTGCATTAACTGGAAGCATAAGGCTGGGCATGTAGCTATTTTCATAAAGCTGCGACAAATTACGCCTTGTAAACGGAAAAATAGTACCTTTGAGGAAGACATCAGTCTAGATTGATCCTTTATCTAGCACTTTTGACTACTGAAGAACCCTATCTTTGCATTATCGAGAAATGAGAAGGTGCAGCCCACACCCTTGCAATCCTGGAAAGACAACTACATCTTTAATAATAAAAATAAATGTGTAAAGGCAGCTGTACACATTGCAGTTCACCTGTATAGATATACCTGTAATTTGATTCTCTCTCGATCACCTATAAAGGTTGAGATAACTTTACAGTTCTGTAAAAAGTATTTTGTATACACACTCTGGTTTATCTTCACAGGTATGCTGCACAGGTGAACCTCTCAGGTGTACCGCCATGATGCTTAATGTAACAAAACAAAGTTATCTTACCTCCTTGTTATCGTCTCACCGCTTTTACATTTTATAACTTCCTTGTATCTCGCGTGAACACACACGTCAATGCTTTTACTTGCTAATTCAAAAGCAGAACAAGGATGACATTCCGAGATTATTTCGTACGCGTCGCCAGACAGGCATGCTGTATTATTCTCATAATTTTCTAGGTAGAGCTTGTTTTGATTGTCTGTCCAATGACTCTCGACAATTAAAACTAACACCGTTAGCCTACGATAAACATAGAACAATGATTTCTCATTAACATTTCGATGGCATCATTACGTGCAAGCAGCTTACTAAATGGAACTGTTAAACCTACGAAACTAACCCTCCCAATAGCGTGATGGCAATTAGCATTCGTTTCTTTGTGCACAGCTCAATCATTTCACACGTCGTGGACCAACACTCTATTTCGCAAAGCTACGCTTTCCTGTCAAGTGACGTGACCCATCAGAGAAATTAATTAAACGATTACTGAACGGGGTGAACGAAATAAGCTCCGAGTCACTTTTCGAGTAAATGGAGTAAATGCAGTAAACACAGTTCGTAGTTCGTGCTCCGCAGTGCTCCGTGAATATAGCACGTGTTTCGTCAGCCACTTCTTAGACCATATATTATATATACTTGTAGACCCGGCATAGCATGTTGTTGCGCGTCAGCCAACGATATCGTGGTTGGAGGAGTACGAGTAGGGGATTAGCCAATGAACGAGTTCCGTTAGAGTCATATTGCGCAGTAGAGTCCCCTGTCACTTGCACCAAGCATATACATTAGGTCGAAAAGAAAATTCTGACGGTTTTTGTTATTTTGATTGTATAATAAAAATCGCAAGAACTTTCTTTCCAACCTAATAGTATGTGTATAGGAAAGCCGAGAGCCGAGAGTTCAGTGAGGCAAAGGTCGTGGTAAAGTGTGACGTCACAAGATAATTCTTAAGATAATTTCAAAATGGCTGACAAGGCAGACCAACACGCGTTATTGGCAGGTGACCGTGGATGGTTCAATCAGAGAGTATATGAGAGTGCTCACGCTCGGGTTTTGCCCGTGCCCATTATAGTGCTGCCCCCTAGTCTAGTGCTTAGCCTGGATAAGAATCCGTTTCGACTTTCAATCCGGGCAACCACCTATACCGACTTTCAGACCGGACAAGAACCCGTTTCGACTTTCAATCCGGGCAACCACCTATATCGACTTTCAGTCCGGACAAGAACCCGTTTCGACTTTCAATCCGGGCAACCACCTATATCGACTTTCAGTCCGGACAAGAACCCGTTTCGACTTTCAGTCCGAACAAGATCTTACATCATCTTTGGCCTTGATCAAAACGAAAAGACTATATTGTTTGATTCGCTGCACCCGTATTATATTCTCTTTCGTATCAAACAATATCCTGTATCCAATATCATGTATTAAAATAATTGCAAAAAATAATTATTTAATAAGGTGAAATAAAAGAAAGGATCGCAGAAGTAGACACATTGTGCGGAATAACAAATTTTATTTAAACAAAAAAGAGATCGAACTACATTTCAGTTCTACTTACAACAAACTATAAAATGTATAAGGTACTATTTACAATTTCTTAGGACCTTTAGAAATTATGTTCAGTTTGGACTGTGAAATGGGAAATAAAAGAAAGGCAAAACATTTCATTCTCTCGTAAATATTCGTGTGCCGTTTGATAACTGATTGATCCCATACGTCCGGAGTTGTGCAGAATTACAATTGGATTACTCCAGGAATTATAATTACGATGTAATTGAATTACATTGTAATTCAGTCATATTGTAATTTATAATTCAGATCTTCATTCAATTAAATTACAATGTAATTCGTAATTGCAATGGAGTACAATTATAATACACGTTGTTATTATTACAATGTAATTCGTAATTGCAATTGGAGTACAATTATAAAATACTTTGTAATTAAATTACATAAAATAGCGTTACGTATTATGAACGAGGACGAGGAATAGAAACTATACGCCGCGCCGCACAAACACTATAAACAAGTATAATGAAAGAAAAACATAAAAATATGCCGCACTTCTTCATTGTTCCTTGCTATAATTTGGAGAGCTGTATTTTAATTATATTGTATTTCAATTACACATCTGATTAAAATACTTAGTAAATGAAAAAATTAATTGTAAAAGGTTTGAATTATTAATTCAGTTACTTCAGTTAGAAATATAATGTAATTCAATTGCGTAATTGAATTACAATGTAATTGAATTAGTACAACTCTGCGTACGTTCATCTGCTTCCACCCGACGAAAGTTCTAATTACAATTGATTTCCCCAAAATGAACATTTTACTATTTTCCTGTGTATATCTGAAATAATTTTTGAAATCATTCATATTTTCAAAGTAGTCCCCCTTCGGTGTCCACGCTTTGTCAATGACAATCTCTCAGTAATAATTCTATGTTGCAAATTACAGCGAATCCCATCGTCGACCGATTTGCACGGATGATGGTAGTTTTCCAAACGCAGGGTTTTCCCCACTCATAAAACTCAACCGTCCTCTTCACTCTCTCTCTCTCTCTCTCTCTCATCCTTTTTTCCCTTCTCTTATTACAGACCTGGGCGACGATGGGCCGAAAAACACATGGTGCTGCTTTTCCCCTTCGCCGGCTCGGCAAGACAGTCCCCACCACGTCTTCCGACTCTCCCTTCAGCACGAGCCCCATGATGCTGCATCGGCAGGTTACTCACCACTACTACATAAACATGTACACGCACATAAGACCCGTGGACGTGGTGGGGACTGCCTTGCCGAGCCGGCGAAGGAGAAAAGCAGCACCATGTGTTTTTCGGCCCATCGTCGCCCAGGTCTGTCTTATTACAACCGTATTCCTACAACACTAGCCCATCGTTGACACAGATAGACGAAAACCACACATCCACGCCAGCGTACCCCAAAGTTATCCTTCTAAATTTTCGTCGAAAAATTTGGTTTTCATGTTGTTCTAGTCTAGACTTTCATTTTTCTAGTGTTTTTTGAGAATATTTTACCAAAAAAATATATGTTTCTTTTGCATACATATTTATTTATATTCGGGATTTTGCAAAAAATCGATTTTTGTTAACAAATTATCTAATTCAAAGATCCTTCAAGATCCTTTTGACCAACTCGAGGTCTGAGACCAGAACACAATAGTAGTACAATAAACACGGCCGGGCAACCCCACGGCCAGCCAGGTATATCGGCATGACACCACTAACAATTATGAATGCTAAACTTGTTGATTTTTCGTAATTTTCTCACGAAAGTGACACGAGCCAGTTCGTGGCGTTCTTCCGATTAAGAAAAGACTAAACTCGATAGAATTCGGACTGTGTCCAGTGGTTTTACTCGTGAAAATATCTTCGAAAGTATTCGAATACAATTTCAGCCCATCCTCCGTGCTAGGGCGACGAAGCGACGATGGCCTCGGGCGCCTTGGTCAAGTGGTGCAATAAAAACCGCCGGGCAATCCCCCGGCCAGCTAGGTATCTCGACATGAAACCGCTAGCAAGTGAATGCTAAACTTGTTGATTTTTCGTAATTTTCTCATGAAAGTGACACGAGCCAGTTCGTGGCGTTCTTCCGATTAAGAAAAGACTAAACTCGATAGAATTCGGACTGTGTCCAGTGGTTTTATTCGTGAAAGTATCTTCGAAATTTGTATTTAGATACAGTTTTTGCCCATCCTCCGTGCTAGGACGACAAAGCGACGAGGGGCCTCGGGCCTCGGGCCCGGCCGTGTTTATTGCACCACTTGGCCACGGCTCCCGAGGCCCTCGACGCTTCGTCGCCTTAGCCAGCAGAGATGGGCAAAAATTGTAATTAAATACATACAAATTTCAAAGATACTTTCACGAACAAATCCACTTAGACACAGTCCTACCAAATTTCATCGAGTTTAGTATTTTTGAAGTGAAACGTCTCTGCTGAGGGGCTACAATTTTCTAGCGTTACGGAAGTGGGTTACGGAAATTGAGTGTGACGAAACTGGTCCTCCACCGTCGCCAAATTTCCACGCTTCTCCGAGCAGCTGAAACGCGAGTCAGGAGAAGCTAAGTCAACGATGGAAATGATTGAGATCCGCTAATGTAAGTTTAATTAATCATTTACAATTCAATGAAATATATTTTTCATTTGAATGTATTAGGTAATCAAATATTTTATAAATTCAATTTTTCCTGTCTATACAATCTATTTAAACAAGTACAGTTTTTAAATATGTTAAATTTTGTAACAATCGTTTTGAGACGAATTAAGTTGAAACAAAATTTTTTTATTAGTGTACATCCTTTTTTTAAAGGCAATCTGCAAGACAGTAAAATTGTTTAAACAAATATAATTATTTAAACAAAGTATACTTTTTCACAAATAATTTCTTTAATAACCATCTTTTTATAAACAGAATTTTCCGGGCAAATAAAACTGTTTAAACAAACATATGAATAATCTGTATTATTTTTTAAATGGATTTAAATAGATTATATTTAAATAAAGTAAAAAAAAGCCTTCAAATTGAATAATAAAATGCATTTTCCTATTTGCACAGTCATCGCTGTCATCGCTGCCTGCCAAAAGGTCACAACTTCCTCCACCGGCATTCACCTATTTAATTGTTGTTAAATTCCTATTAATAGTTGCTATGTATTATAATAATTATTTATTTATTTGTTTTATAATATTTGTATTATATTTGTCTATATGTATTATAATATTTGTTTTTATGTGTGTAATAAATGATTTTTGTTTTTCGATTAATTGTTTTGTTTCGATTTTCTTTAATTTACCATTCCACAGTTAAATTCCGATTTCCAAACTGAACATAATTTCTACAAGTCCTAAGGAATTGTAAATTTGTACCTTTTATAAATTTTATAGTTTGTTGTAAGTAGAACTGAAATGTAGTTCGATCTCTTTTTTGTTTAAATAAAATTTGTTATTCCGCACAATGTGTCTACTTCTACGATCCTTTCTTTTATTTCACCTTATTAAATAATTATTTTTTGCAATTATTTTAATACATGATATTGGATACAGGATATTGTTTGATACGAAAGAGAATATAATACGGGTGCAGCGAATCAAACAATATAGTCTTTTCGTTTTGATCAAGGCCAAAGATGATGTAAGATCTTGTTCGGACTGAAAGTCGAAACGGGTTCTTGTCCGGACTGAAAGTCGATATAGGTGGTTGCCCGGATTGAAAGTCGAAACAGGTTCTTGTCCGGTCTGAAAGTCGGTATAGGTGGTTGCCCGGATTGAAAGTCGAAACGGATTCTTATCCGGACTAAAGAATGATGGCAGCCAAAAGTGGCACGGGCAAAACCCGAGCGTGAGCACTCTCATATACTCTCTGGTTCAATATTCAATGAAATTGTTATTCAAGGGCTAAAAAAATTGGTGGGTGTATACTGGATAATCCTCTGTGTCTGTATAGTACAATAAAGATCATTTATTCATGTAAAATGAGAAATATTGGATATTTATTCCAGCAGCAAATGATTCGTGCCGCTTTTCCCATAAGACGCAATGTTAATTCCGGCACGAATTATTTGCTCTTCCTAAATGTCCGTACAGCGCCATTTCATGCAGCGCCAAAACGCTCAAACCGTTAGCCAAATTTAGTTCCGAATCTACCGGCACTGTTACCGACCTGTACTCTGTCGGCAACATTTGGCTAACAGTTTGATCGTTTTGCCGCTGCATGACATGGCGCTGTACGGACGTTTAGGTAGAGCAAATAATTCGTGCCGGAATTAACATTGCGTCTTATGGGAAAAGCGGCACGAATCATTTGCTGCTGGAATAAATATCCAATATTTCTCATTTTACTGTGTCAAGGAATATGTCAAGGAATAATGTGTCAGGGAGTAAATAATAACCAATTAATTTCAGGCAGAATTTACTGAAAATTGTTACGGTTAGAAATTATTTACAGATATTTAATGCAAGCTCCACGAATGTTGTAATACATATGTAAATACTGACCGACGCCGACACTACGCCACCACGCTATTAAAATGTGTAAGTGTGATCGATTTATATTTAAAAGACATTCTGTAACCTGCATAATATGCGAAAGTTGTTAATCTCTTGAATCGATTCCTAAAATAGTTAATGTATAATACTAGGTAATGCTATTTGGTCCCCTCGGGGTTTCAAATCCATTTACCACTCTCCCACTCTTCCACTTTCACTATCGCCTAAAATATATAGGGTGTCTCAAAATGACCTGTCATTTTAAATTGCGCGCCATTTTTTTGTGGCGAACATAGAGTATTAATCGTTGACAAGTGGCATCAGGGAGTGTTTAGGTTTAGTCATGGATAATTACACGACCGAGCAACGCATAGAAATTGTGAAAATTCACTACAAGAATGATGAAAATTTTTCAGAGACGGTTCGGAAAGTCCGCACGTCTTTTAGTCATCATAACGCACCATCTCGCAACATTATGGTGCATTTAATCACAAAATATGAGGATAGTGGTTCAATTCTGACCGCGAAAAGCAGTGGCCGTCCTCGTACCGGTCGGTTGAATGAAAACATAGCCGCAGTGAGTGCAAGTGTTGACGAAAGTCCTTCCAACCCGATTCGCCATCGTGCTCAGCAATTGAACATTTCAAGATGCTCTGAGCAGCGAATTTTGACGAAAGATCTGCATTTGCATGCTTACAAGATCCAAATGATACAAGAACTGCAGCCAGCAGGCCGTGCGCAGCGCCGTACATTCGCCAATTGGATATTGAGCATCAACAAATTGGTGGTGATTTTTCGAAGAAATTCATCTTCAGCGATGAGGCGCATTTTCAACTTACAATTAGTGTCTACGTAAATAAACAAAACTGTCGAATTTTGTGCTTAAATGCACCACAGTGTTGAGAGATGGTACGTCATGATGATCAAAATAAGACGAACGTGTGAATCTAGAGTGCAAAACGTATACATCGATTTCTATAAAAGTGATATCAATGTAACGTAAAATATAAAGATAAACACAATAAGGGAATTGAGAAGGGAAAGGAGGTCTTTCCATTCGAAATTCCCTCGATCGTGCCACATAAAAGTCGCGATTGTTCCTATAGGACTTCGCGTCAACCTGAAGAATGAAATTCTGATTGCAGATGAAACGAAAATAAAAAATACGCGGCGCGGCAGCTCATCGGACGTTGGCAGACGGATCGGGACGTTGATATAACGTTTTTCCGTGGAATGCGCGAGAAATAGTCGGACGGGAGCAATCAGAGGATGAAGGAAGCAGTTGACGAGAGATCCGGGGGAGGACAGAGTCGCGCGGTAAAATCTTATCATCGACATCCAGTGGGATTTCAAGTGGCGGATAAACAGATCTCGTATTTGAGATTTCCCATGCGGGTCTGACGGCAGTGACGGCGTAGCTGATGCATAGATGCGCCAACGGTAAAGTACGAAAGGGGAGAGAATGCTCGAAGGAAGAAGGGTCGTAGCCGGAAGAGGGAAAACCGAGAGAGTAAAAACGTGGTGAACACCGGAACACGTTGGAAGAGGGGCGGGAACCAAAAGACGAAAAAGAGGAAAATCCAGCGAGTGGTCCGGATTCGCAGACGAATGGATTAAAACGAGGAGAGTCCCGTCGTCGACCGACGACCGTAGACCGTAGACCGTAGACTGTCGACAGTAGGATGTCTCTCGAGAGATCTTCATCGGAAGAGATTTCGACTGTGTAATACCACGAGTCCGAAGCGGCCACGAAATTACATCTGCCACCGTTTCGTTCCGTCTCTGGCAGCTCGCTGTACCGATACTCGATCCGTGAAATCATCCCGTAATCGGTCTCATCGACAAAATTTCACTCGGAACCAATCTCTCCTCTCCGTGGTCTCTCTCTCTCCCTCTCGCCGAGAAATTCGGCCGGATTTTCCTTCCGAATTAACGCAATACCTACTCGGAGATTATTTGATGCTTTTAATAAATTCGCAATCCCCGGCAAGAAGTTGGTCTCGGTGTTTCCTGGTAGCCGTGGAACAGCAAATATAATATCGCGTAGAGCTAGTATCTCTGCCCGGGTATATGAGATACCACGGTACCCGAGACACCCGGGTATCTCATGATCTGTGTGTTAAAACCGTAGAACTTCTGATAGAAATGAGATAGGTCAATAACACTGTCCAACAGCCAAAAAACGTTTCGTTTCTCACTATGCGATTCTTATAGAGTTTTATTAATTTTTCTCCTAGACGCACAGTTTTTGAGAAATTTAAGTTTGAAAACAAGACATATTTCTCAACTGTAAACAAATATTGTGATGTTATGATAAAAGCTATTGAATTGTCCTTTACGGCATAAGATTCTGTAGACTTTCCCGAATACAGTGATATACAATATTAATACATTATGATCGTTTAAACATGTTTAAACAATCAATTTTGAGGATATTTTCGAATTTATCTAAAATAATAAAGATCTAGCAAAAAATCGAACTATACTACGCGATAGAGCAGACTTTTATCTTGAGAAACCACCCTTTCAAGTTTGCAACGTCGAGGTTTTTTTCGAACCAGAAAGCAAACTATTTTTGCCCGACATGTGTTGCCGCCAGTGGCGATCATCCCTAGAACGGTCGTTCCGCGGAATACGGCGCGGCGCGGCCACTTGTGTAGTAATTTGCGCGTAGGACGCTTTGACCGTTGCGTTGGCAATCGTTGGATTTATTGAACTTGATGTACTTGAACTTTGAGCACTATTGTATTGATACAAGTGCTTCTGACAGCAGAGACACAAGGACAAACACAATGAGAGAAGAAACACTGCGATGATAAAGATTCCGATAGTGCCGTCGCCATACACACGAGCACGAAATTGTAAATACGTCCGACCTTGGTGATGGCTCGCGCCAAACTCAATCTGCACAGGTTAATCGAATTGTTTTCCCCTCCGAACTGTTTTTCGTCGAACTAACTTTTTTAAGTAAAAGCTCTATCAAACGACTTGATGAAATTTCGAAGCGTTTGAGGGCAGGAAGCTCGTCATGTTAGCGGAAGCTTCGACGATAAACTTCGTTTACGTTGTTACTCTTGCATAGATACGAACGGTTCCATTAAACTGAACGAGGACCAAAAAAAAAATTTATGTGAACAGGTATATTTCACTATTCGACAATGAATTTTACCGTAAATTTGTCCCGACCTCCGCACCGAGCACGTCCAATTTCTGATAACTTATTATATTGTCAGAGACCAGTCACTAGGTTTTTTTTTCACTCACGGTACGTAGCGATGTTCGACGAGATACGGCGCGGCGAACGAACGTTCTAGTGGTGAACGCCACTGGCGGAAACTCATGTCGGGCGAAGATATTTTGCTTTCTGGTTCGAAAAAAAACCGTCAATGTTGCAAATTTGAAAGGGTGGTTTCTCAAGATAAAAGTCTGCTCTATCGCGTGGTATGGTTTGATTTTCCGCTGGACCCTTATTTTTTCAGATGAATTCAAAAATATCCTCAAAAATTGGTCCAAAAGTGGTGTCTCACCGTTTTTAATGATATTGAAATGAAGATATTGAATTGTTCATTACGACATAAGATTCTGCAGACTTTCCCGAATACAGTGATATACAATATTAATACATTATCATTGTTTAAACATGTTTAGAGATTATGCCGTACAGAACAATTCAATATCTTTTATCATAATATCACAATATTTGTTTAAAGTTGAAAAATATGTGTTATTTTCAAACTCAAAAACTGTGCGTCAAGGAGAAAAATTAAGGGTAGATTCGGAATCAGCGCGAGAAGCCCTATAAGAATCGCATAGTGGGAATCGAAACGTCAAAAAAAAGTTTAAATTTGTTGGACCGTGTAATCCTTCGACGAGGTTAAAGCTGAAATGTTGAAGAATAAGGGAGAATTATAGAGAAAGCAACATAAACAATTTTTAACCTTGAAGAACTATGTTGAAGTAACATTTCTTCAATAAAATTATCGTTTATCCATTACTGTGTGCTGTCAGATTTTATTCTTGACGCGTTATACATACACCGTTAGTGGGATCAGGACCACGTATTTCGAGACAGAACCAACCGAGTACTATCTATCTCATGAGAGACCTGGGTACTCGAGTAATTTTCGTTTACCCGAGTATGTTATGGTTTACCCTGGTATCATAAGTCACAGCTCTACTTTGAATAAATTCGCGATCCCAGGCTAGAATTTGATTTCGGTACGTTTCCCAGTAGCCGTGGACCAGCAAATATAATATCGAGCAATATAATCCGACCCCTTGTTGCAATATTGCAACGTCAAAAATCAAGTGAAGAAAAGAAACGTAACCGATACGCGAGAGCAATAAAATAAGAGAACGAAGAGAGAGAGGGGTGTTTTGAATTTTTCTCTTGTTTCGTTCCGTTTCGTCGATCGATTTGAAAAGCAGTCCCCGTCGAAATTGCCGCGTCCAAATTAACGGTTAGAAACTGAAGAGAGTTTCGCGTTGTAAATTGTTCCATTGACCCGATTCCTCAAGCATTCCTCATTCCCCGCAAACGTTCGAGCACGCATACACGCCGCGTCCACGTACGTGTAATTCATCGGTTTCACCGCCGAATTAATTAAACACGCGATTTCCACGATACGCGTTAACCTGTAACGTGTTTTTCGCTGTCGATAATCTTTCCTCGTGGAAGCTCGGATATCTCGGAACCAGAGAATTCCCGTGCACGGTGAAAAATGGCGTCCGAGTTGTCTCGTAGGATCAAATACGCCATGGCGCATTTATCGCGCAAACAGTACACCTCCCTACTGGCACGGCCGAACTGGAGGAGAATAAAGAGGAGGGACGAGAACGTCCTGGTGAGCGATCCGGACGTCACACTATGGTCTGGAAACCAGCTTTGGCAAAGTGGCCGATGATGTGGGTCCTTACCGATTACGATGAGGAAATATCTTATGAAGCTCGACGTTCTGAATAACTTTTTCCTTTGAAATAGTCGGCGGTCGGCTTTAGTTTCGGAAATATTAGATTAGTTTCGGAGATATTTCGATGACCTTGAAATATCTTATAAAACTCGACATCTTGAATAACTATTTCCTTCGGAATAGTCGGCGGTCGGCTTTAGTTTCGGAGATACTAGCAAAAAGCTTTTGAGTTAGGTCTGGCATAAAAAATTTTACTTGTAATTGCTGGGTTAGATTTGATCCGAAAATCTAAACTTGCCTACGATGTTTGTGCCGCACAAACCGGCGTCGGCTATCAAACACACGCATATGAATTTACAAGTAAAATTTTTTGCGAATACTGTAAAGTTTCGATCTAGGTTCCATCGCCTGATCCGAACAGGGACAGAGATCGTGTAGGGAAACTATTTTTGACATATGTTGTCAAGGACTCTATTCTGAACAACTTTGCTTTATACATTATCCGGCGCACGACCTTAGTTTCCGAGATATTCGCAAAAAAAGAGTGATTGTATTCATGCACGCATGATTTCTGCATAGTAATGAAAAATCATGCGATCAGAATTAGTTAGGATTAGGTGACCACGCATACGAAAATGTGAATACATACCTCGAAAACTAAAAGCGACCCCCCTATTTTGCAAAAGGAAAAAGTTGTTCAAAATGTCGAAATCTATAACATATTTAAATTTCATCAAAATCAGAGAGGAGTGCCTCTTTCTAAATAATTACCAAAACTTCTTTTGTTTATAACTTTTTAATAAAAAACGAGCGACGGCTAAAACCTCTTGGAGGTTACTTAGAAAGGTGACCTTGATAACATATGTCAATACAGTATATCGTTTTAGCCTTCATTACTTAAAATAACTGCTATATTTTGAAAATTTCTTTTGTTTATAACTTTTTAATAAACAACGAGCGCCGGCTAAAAAACTTCTTGATGGTTTCTCAGAATGTTGTCCTTGACAGCATATGTTAAGGTCAAGGTAATCGGGGATGCCTCCCCTAAAGTAAACATTTACCCTATTTTTTTATGACTGCATTGACCGCGCTGAAAGTACAAAGGATGCCGAACGTAGAGGATAGCATGTAAACACGGATCGCGAAGATCCTCACGGAGCTAGATCGCGACACTTCACTGTATCTCGTAAACTAAAACCGACCGCCAAAACCTTTAAAGAGAAATGTTGTTCAGAATGAACGGAGTTCTTTTCTAATTGTAAAATAATGATAATTTGGGTTTTGAAGCTTCGAAAGGTTCTTATTCCGTTGCAAAGAAAATTGGTTAGATTGTTATTTATTCCGTTGTAAGAAAAGTTGTTTGTGTCTTAATCTTGAGAGATCGACTTTCGGTCAGAAAAAGCGGGTTTCCAGAGCATAGTGGCTTCGCGTGGTGAAAGTAGAAAGTCCAAAGACTCCTCGTATTTCCCTTTATCAGTCGAACCCGTTTGGAATTCGGCGGGCAGCTCTGAAAGCTCACGCCTCGAAACGCATCAAAGTGATGGCTCGGCCGAAACACGTCAGCAAAAAGTACGATCCAGAGTGAGTATCCTGGGAATTTACGGGGTTCGAGAGTACAAGGGATATCGGTGTGCCGATCTCGACTAGAAATCGGTTTGGTTTTCGAGCAGAACCGCGCCGCCAAGCTACCCGCGAATCCACCCGAAAACTCTCGAGGCGAAGACCACGAAACGTATCATGGATCTGGCGCTGCCACAGAAAAGGCGAGTGAACTCCGGCCGTTTTTAGCATTAATCGATAGCGGCATACGTTTCACTGTTAGAACGCTGTTGGCGAACATGCGGTTCCAGACGAGCGGCAACATAACGGAGACACTGTGGAAGGTTCAGAATTCGCGGTACCGGAAGTATCGATATTTCTGCAACGCCAGGCTGCAGCGGGAGGCGAGGAAAAGGTGAGGGTTCCTTCGGCGGAGCGGCGTTCGTCGTCCTTTCGTCTCTCTCCGCGGGAAAATCGAGAAAACGCCACGCAAACAACGAACGTAATCGGATTGTCCATTCCAGATGGAAGTTTTCGCACTCGCGGACACGATCCCGTAAAGTCGGATTTGGATCTCGCGAGAGCACGGCACCCGTTCGTCCTCGCTGCGAAATTGATCTCGCGATTCTCCGTCGTGGCGACCGTTTTCAAAATCGAGGATTTTCCGGTTTCGCGCGCGACACCGTGAGAACGCGTTCGTTAAACTTTGCATGCAACTCGCGAATAGCTGGCAGGCACGAGCGACCTCGATGTAATTACTAATACGTAGAGCCCAAGGGTGTTCCGATGTTCGTCGAGCAAACTCTCGAGTCTCCTGAACCATTCTCGCGCTCCCACACGCGACGCGACGCATCCCGATTGTTCCCTTACAGAAACTGTAACAAGCTCGCATCCGACAGCAACTTCGATTCGTTTTGTCTGCCTCTACACGCGCGTTTCTTCGCAGACAGAGGATCCAGGCGAAGTTGCGCAGAGCGGTGAAACCCGAGGAATGGCAACAACACTTGGAGTCCATGGAGAGGCTGGCCACGCCGAAAACTCCGCCGAAACCGAAGCCAATCGTACGTAGACAGTCGAACGTGTCTCCCTGTCATTGCTAGACTGCGGGTCTTTAATGTCTTTATGGGTCAATGACGAGAATTGTACAGGATGGTCCATTTAAGGAGAGAAAACACTGATCAGCTTCGCCGTAAATTAATATCATATCAATTTTCTCTTGCGTTGGGTAATTCATTCCCAATAGTACGTCGATACACTGATAAAGTGGAACTGATCAGGATTTCAAACCGTATCATCAGTATTGCGATAGTAAACATGTTTATTTACGTTCGCGTTCTTGATTGACGAGTCTTGATCAAAGCCTGCGATCTCGATAGACACCAGCAGACTGCGGGTCTTTATGCATTTATAGCGAAACTGAGTAAATGAAATTCAAAATTGTTGGAAAATTTTAAAAATTTCCACCTCTATTAAAAGAAATGACATTCAATTTGGTTTCTACTTCTTGCAATCGATACAGACAAATTTTATTTTTCATAAAACTTCAATTTTCAAAGATCAAGGTCATTTCAAGGCCACGTTATTATACATATCCGAATGTATTTATCGCTCAGCTACCCAATGTAATAACAAGAAAAATGCACTTATGTATCAAAAACACCGACGACTTTGATAACTCCGAAAAAATGACCTTGGGGGAAAAAATATTCGTGCCAGATATCCGTCAATTTACACCATGCACATTACGTAAGAAATAGTTTTTGCATCACAATAACCTGAAGAGATAGGGTAAAGTGCCCAAATATGTACCACTTTTTGTGGATGTCATTTTTTGATTATTTTAGAATGCTCTTTTTCGTCCAAAAAATTACCAGTTGTAGATGCATTTCCTCCCTATAAGATTCTGGGGTCAAGTTTGTTAAAAAATGAATACAGCTTGGGAAAAATTTTTTTTTGTGGGGTGTCATTTGCAGGTTCCAGCAGAAGGGGTTCTTAATATGGTACACCTTGAGTCCCTAATATGACACCTGGTGCCATATTCGGCACCCACACCAAGAATGTCAATAGCTATACCCATATTAGGGAACCCTTGGTAGTGCCATATTGGGAATTCCACGTGGACTGATAATACCAGCTACCCGACAAAGAGAAAATGAATTTCAGCCCAAAACAACAGTTGGAAAACATTAATATAAATAAACTGAAACTACAGATATGTTCAAACATTTCAAAATCACTTACCTTCCTCGAAAAAGATACAATCAAAAATCTAACCACAAAAATATTCAACACGTGGAGACACAACTGGCGGAGGATCGATACTAGAATCTATAGAATGGTGCGATTGCACTGCATACTGTTGAGTAAACATGGTAAACTATTGTTTGAGGATTTGCTCACTAGAGTGAGACTTCTCCTTTACAAGATATAAAATAGTGCCATAATAGGCGACTATACCATATTTGGGCACTTTGCCTTATTTATGTGGCCTTCAATTCTTTTAATGTTCTTACAGTTTTGAATTGCACCAAATCCGCAGTCTAATCAGCAATAGCAAATACGATATTCGGGCGACCTGTGGTCCACCCTGTGTGCATAATAGACAGTGTACACTTCGGTGCGCCAGGTTCCCAAAAATATGTTGACTCGCGCGCGGCAAAGAGACTGGGAAACAGAGGTCAGCTCATTTGGGACCCGGAGTCGAATCGAAACCGCTTCTCCGCGTTTGTTTTACGAGCATGTGCGATGCAGGTTCGATCCGCTTGCTGATTCCAGGGTAAGAAGAAGAAATGGAGACGGGCGAACGCGCAAAGAATCGAAGAGCTGTCGGCTCCGGTCAGCAGAGAGTTGCCGGACGCCAGGGATCCGTTCATGGTACCGGCATCAGCCCTCAACTACAATATCACCGAACATATGGCACAGTTGGCACGTCACAGAGATCTTCCGGCCGGGCGACCTCCGCGGATTCCAGGGACTGTGTCCAAAGCGGCTCGTTCCTTTCAAGGTATGCTACCTGTGCATCCTAGATCTCAAATCCCAGATATCTCGGGTCGCAATCCTCCGCCACCGCGTACTTTTCTTTGAACTTTCCACTTATCGGACCCTAGACGCGCTTCCCGCGGTTTCCTCGACACGATTTCCACGAGTCTTTCGAGTTTGCGAAAAATTCGAGCCGATTATCCGTCACCGTCGATATACGGGGTGTCCCATCTTAAGTTTCACGTTTTACAGTCTCTCAGAATGATTGTTAACAGTTTCAGTCCCCCAAGAAGGTTGTACGATAGTCATTTCCGTTAAATCAATTGTGTGTTTCTTTAGATGAATTCGTAGCCCGTGACTAATTCATCGATGTATGTATACTACAGGGTGAGTTACGAAGATTAGAGGTCGTTTAGACTAGGTAGACGTGCGTCCAAAACAAATCTAGATTCCTCTCGATTTTTTAAATGAAACAATGCAAGCAAAGAATGACCTTCGTTGACCTTGGAAGATCAATATACAGGGTGAGTCGATCGGAAATCTTTTTCCCTAAAATAACATGGTTCAAGGAAATCTTTAAGCTGTTTGCACCATATTTCTTGTCAACCCTTGTTTCCCAGAGTTATCCCGGCCACCTTCAGCTTTTTATACATAGATAAACCTACCATTTTAATACCAATTATTTTTTTCTGAATCTGAAGAGATCAGAACAGTCGGTCTTAACCGTTTACGCGAGTGTATTGCTGCTAGTGGACACTATTTTTTTTAGATGAAGTGGAAATACTTTTTATGGTGCTTGCCGAGTTCGTCGCAGTATCTCCTAAAAGTTGGGTCTGATAAAGTGGTAGGTTTACCTATAAAAAACTGAAGGTGACCTTGATAATAGTATTATCATAATATTATCATAATACTGGAAAACAAGGATTGACAACCATGTTATTTTAGCTAAAAAAATTCCAATCAGACCACTATCAACAGAGTAATCTAACCTGATCACGCTTCGTGGCTCAGCCTGTATATTGATCTCCCAAGATCAACGAAGGTCATTCTTTGCTTCCTTTACGTCTACCTAGCCTAAATGATCTCTAATCATTAAACTGCGGATCTTCATACAAAATAAAAAATGTATGAATTGATTCCAAGACACAGAAGCTCAATAAAAATTTCTTTCTTCTTTTAATTCGTTTACTAAACTGGATCTAATACGTTGATGTTCTTAAATTTTTTAAATATATCCATTGCTTTAAATTGTATAGAACAATCTTTGTTATAAATGCAAAAAATCCTTAGTCTGCTAATCATCAATGGATACGAATTGGATGTAAAACTTTAAATGGATCACCCTGTAAATATCGATTCCCTTAACATTTCCGAAGAACTAACGATCGTTAGACAGTAGGAATTTCGCGTCTTTTAATTTCGCAGCTACGCCGAGGCTGATCATCCTGGCGAAGCCGGCGGAACGTCCTGCAGGAATGGAAACCGACCTGAGGGAGGACGCGTTCACAGTCTCGCCACAAGCCTTGAAAGCCAGATGCTCGAGACGACTGAAGATGTTGGCCAGACCGAAGACCTACAGAAAATGAATCATTTCGTATTGTAATTTGTCCTCTGCATTTATCATTGTCCTTGTCGAGTGCAACATCTTTCATTACCCATTGAACACGAGTAATTGTCTTTCAGTTTGTCGTTGCGTTTTTCTGAAACGGAAGACGTCCTCCGGTTCGAGTAGCCTAGATTTAACTGTTTCATTTAACCCCCTCTCGTACAATTTCCATCACGGCTACCGGTAATCAGAAACCCTTTGTCTTCCAGAAGACCATTTGCATTCGCTCTAATCCACACTTTAATCCTTCAGTAATCAGTAATGATAACTGAACTGCGGATCTTTATGCGGGGCACAGTGGCGGCACTAGTCAAGTGGAGGCCCCAAGCGGTAAAAATTTTGGGGCCCTCAAACTCAAGTTAGAAATAGAAGTTGCAAGAAAACTCTCATAAACTTATTAACAAAAAAGAAAAGTAATGAAAAATATCATATTGTTACACATTAAAAAATTAAAAAATTTAAAATTCGGGGCCCTATTACCCGGGGCCCCACGCGGCCTCTTAGTCCGCTCACCGTTAGATCCGCCACTGGCGGGGCATAAAATGTTGGCGACCTAATGCAGACCTTTCTTTTCTTGTCTAACAGGGTCATTTCAGGGTGTTTATTTTATTTTGAACACCTAAATTATTTCCGCTACTATTAAAAGTAAGAAAAAATAACTAAATAGGATGTACATACAGGGTTTTAAGACGCGCATCGGATGGTAATAAAAAAAAACCTTTGAAGGTCATTTTAACAGTTTTTTCAGAGTCACTGTATTTTTTTGCATATTAACACGTATTTTTCATAATACAATGTTGTAGTCGGCGTCAAGATAAGTTCAACGACCTACACACCATGACCTTGAAGTGTCCTTGAAGGCGAAAAAATCAGTTTCAGTTTTAAGAATACAAAAGTAATAAAAAGAAAAGGGTATTAAAAATAGTTCATAATCTAATCGCAATTAGGGCCAGACTCTCGTTTTTTGTCACTTCCAATGTAATCGGGCCAGAACTTGGTTCTCTTTTCGTTAACCTTTAACTACCCGCGTTGGTGTAAAAAGTACACCAATATTCAAAGAAATGCTGTTGCATCACTCAGTCACACAGTGATAAGTACATGTGATGTACAGAATACACCGCGCGGGTGGTTACGTGAAAATTCGGGGCGCGAGTAGGTAAAGGTCAAAAGGTTCAACTATGATATAAAAGTTTATCTATGACGCTTCCTGCCAGAGACGATCTTGAAGAGATTCCTGTGAGAAAGTCGAACGTAATCTGTTCTCTATCCGTAACAATGAAATGAAAAGAAGCCCTTGAAAAGGATCAAATTCTAAACCGGCAAAATGATGACTTACCCCCCCCCCCACCCCTCAATTTCACGTGGACTACAAAAAGTGGTGGCGTCAAGAAGTGATCGATTTGGCGTGGAATGACCCAACAATCTTAACAACGGCTAAACTAAACAACTGTTAAACTGCGTCAAACTCATTCTCGTCATAAATGCATAAAGTCCCCAGTGCATATCTGACAGAAGAGCTCTATCTCGACCTAAAAGAAAGGCTGGAAGGTGAAGGAATTTCCCTCGAAGTCTTCGTCAGGACTCTAACTCGATTGTAGAAGGTAAAGGGTTAATCAATACGATTCATTTAACTATGGCACAGCTTGAAGAAGATCGTGCTCGCAGAAAAGTTCCGAGATTCCACTGTTCTCTCTGCGAAAGAACAGTGAAAAGCTGTCGCTGCCGGCGACTCCTCAGCCGCGTCTGTGGTGGTTGGTCGCGGTTTGTCGTCGGATGTGTCGCGGAAATAGTCTATCATCGAGCTATCTACGGCTCTGTGGCATATCAAAGCGCGAGTTCGACCGGCAAACACGCCCGTGGTCGGAAGGATACGTTCTGCCTCGAGCAGACTCCGCGCCACGCAGATCGAACAGCGAATGGAAACGCAAAGAATCGGAAACGAGTCGAACCTTCTTATGATTCCGAGCACGTTCGGCCACTTTTGTCTGGCTCTTTCTTTTGTCTCATTCCTCGACGGCCGACGATGCTTCTTCCTCTCCCGATTTCGTTACGCGACGCTAAGTTTCGCTTCGTTTCGTGCTGCGACCGAGAGAAACTCGATGCTGGAACGGTGCATCGCTATTCGAAAAGTTGAAATTCCGATCTCCCCGAATGGACGGTGCTTGCGATGTGCAGAGAATTTTGCTGTACGGAGATCCTCCGGATCCTCGCACGTTCGATCGCTATAGCGCTCGGATAAGTTAACTGTTGCGCCGGCCGGCCCGTGTGCCGGTGACACGAGTCTGCCAATCTTTGGGAGTCTGTGTTGGAGCAGTGATAAATGAAGGGAGCGAGATGTACGTTCGTGGAAGTATTTTCTATTGTCTTAGAAGTACTGACACACATTGGAGTTTTTTTAACGCGAATCTAGGTGCACGGTAATGCACCAGCCAAGTTCTCGCACTACCTCCTTTTACACGAAACAACTTAGCCGTTTTTTAGAGGCTTATAACTCGGCACTGGAGGCAGATGGAGAGATGTAATTTCGTACACTTGTTAAATGCTATCATGTCTCAATATTGACAAAACATTGATCTTCCAACGTTAGTAGGTTCCGAGATATAGGACCTCAAAAATCGCTTTTGTCACTGACTGACTGACAGATCATCAAAACCTTTTGGGTACTTCCCATTGACCTATAAACTACAAGCCTGAAATTTTGTACATAGGTCCACCATAACAAACACTCAAAGGAATAATTATCAAAGTTTGATAATTGATGGAATTTCAACAAAAATTGACGAAATCCCAACAAAATCATCCAGTAAACAGGAGCCAAGTTCCTATGGCTGTAAAAAGTTGTGAGATCAAACAAAATACGGCCAAGTTTAGAAATACCTCTTGCAATACTGAAAAAAGCGTATGTAAAAATTAGTTTATAAGAACGCTATTTAATTTTTAAAGAGTTACATGGAGGACTAAATTATTCAAACTTGGCCGCTACCTAACACCTTTTATGGCCATTGGTTTAAAAAGTAGCGGCCAAGTTTGAATAATTTAGCCCTCCATGTAACTCTTTTAACGAATACATTTTAATGTTTAATGTTATTTAACCCTTCTGGTCACGAATTATTTATTCCTGGAAAAAAATCATGGCTTTGCTAAACAGTTCTTTGAATTACATTATGATTTTTTTTATGTCCTTATATGAGGACGCCATGACCGAAAGGGTTGATGTTTTTAATGTTAATATTTTTTTAACACAGATATTTTTCACTGCATATCAAACAAACAGCACTTTCATTTATACAACTAAATAAATATGTCCAACTATCGATAAACTGCCGATGTTCATCTTCAATATTGCGTTTTTGAGAATCCGGGCTCATTATCTCATTATCATTATAGGAGGAATGTGTTTTCTGGCGCAGTTCAGCGAAAACTGTCGAATACTACTGAATATTGTGGACGAAGGCCTGTGGGCTGTCGCGCCACACCGTATCTCGGCGGGTCACAGGTATTATGATGCTGAGCCAAATGCGGCTCGCGGGCCGCGGGTTGCTCATCACTGTTTTAAACTATTTACCGCATCTAAGAATATGTTAAACAAATCCTGTAGATCCGGACAGGCTGCGTCTTTTATGTCGTATTACTTCCTCCCGCAAAACAAACGTTTTTCGAAAAACTGAGAAAAACGTCGGTCCAAAATCGAAAAATTTGTTCTGGAATTTGAAAATTGAAGTGCAGTTTCATTATCTTTTATCAATAAACATTAGCAAAAATGGTGTTTTCTTTTAACTTTAGAACTTTTTAGAAGATATTCGAGAAAAACGATTTTGTGAGCATTATATGCGTTTTCCCGTTGTCCGATCGAGCTGAAACTTTGCACAGATTTTTTGTTTAATTATTCAGAAGTCTGGAGGGCGCCGTGAAAAAAATGTTTGACAAAGATGTTTGACAATAGTAAATAAGAGCCACCCTAGTGTGGACACAGCGTTCACGAGATGCAAGAGTGTAGGATAATAACAATAATAGCGATAACGTGGTTCTCCCTTGCGCAACGAATTTTCGAATATTCCTCGGTGTCTGTACAGTGCACAGGTCCCCGAAGGGCTAGCTTATTTCGTGGCATATTCATTACACGACTTCGGATTAATTCTATCCATTTTATGGAAATGGCCCAGCGAGCGTATCAGATACGGTTTAATGGATTTGAAGTTTCTTCGAGAGTCGCGACTATCTCTCGTGGTACGTGCAGTTTAGTAAGAACGCGATCGCGTAGATTCCTGCGATCCCGGCGGTGTTCGAACGGGAGACTATGTAATTATGAATGAGCCAGGAAAGACTGACGAGAGCGAGAGAGAGAGAGAGTGAAAGAGAGGATGGGAACAACGTTGAACGATGCTCGTGTACCAGGATCGGCAGCTCTCGAGCAGATAACCGCGCGAGATAATCGGCCGGAGCTTCTCAAGGGGTGCTTCTGCTGGCTGGAAGCAACAGTGAAAGGGTAACGGCCAAGGTAAAAGTGCTGTCGGCAGTGGTTGCCGGATGGAAGCACCGGGATCCGGCCGTATATTCGTTACACGGTACCCAAAGGGACCCCCGGCTAACCTTTTTAATCGATTCAGCGATTAAAACAGCTGCGGCAGCTCATTTCCGAGCAGCGAAATATTTTCGAAACCTTCTTATCGGCTCTTGACGATCGCAGCTCGATTTTAGCGACGATTTAGAGCCTGTTCAGACACGTTTTCGATCGCGCGATTTTTGTTTTGAATTGTTGAACCGCGGGGACACGAGTGAACGAATATGAGGGAGCTAATGTAAATAATATCCGCGCGATTTCCACCGTGTCTGAACGAGCTCTAATTCTCGATTTAACACTCGAACTGCCGACCGCAAACAAATTGCCACCTGTTTCGTTAACGTTTCACATCACTAGGTTGCGAATTTTCCGCGTTTATAGTAAATACGAGTGTACGATTTTCTACGGCGCTCGTCTTGGTACTGCATTTGAGTACCTAGCTATGATGAATGAAAAATTATTAAAGAAAGAAGGAAATTGCCGCTCGAGTGAAGATTTTTATTCCACATAAAGAGCCGCAGTCTGCTAACGACGCAACTACTTATAGGAAAGGAAAGAATGGGTTAATGCCCACCGTTTCGTTCCTTCTGCGTACTGTAAAATCATTAACATATCTCTTTGACTGTACCGCAATTCAGAAAGATCCCTTTGAGATGTAAAATTATGTATTGGTTGAGTCGAAGTGTAAAATGAGGATCTCTCACCGCGAAATTATTTTTGAAGAACGTGTGAGGGTTGCTGGAGAATTGGAATAGCAAAAGAAAGGTATGAAGTATGTGAGGTCCTGAAATTTTTTCGGGATCGAAACGGGTACTCGAACGAGATTCTCGAGTGTCGCAGAATGCGAGAATTACGCGGAGCAATTTCTCTACTAAATTATTTTCCACAATCGTAGCTGACAATGAGAGACATTTAGAGCGATTGAAAAATGTGACCTTGAAAGGGACTATCGTGCAGACACACAGGAAGACGACGGGAGAATTTATCCTGGGACCGTTTCGTAGCCAAAAAATCGATGGTTATGGAACCAATACGAGAATGGAAATAGGAATCGTAACCGAAACAGATGACAGTAGTAAATTTCGGCTCTTCGCAAACAGTTACCCGGAATATGGATTCTTTACAACCGTTTCAAGGACCGAAATCGAAATTATAACAGTTTTGAAGCGATATCGTGTATCCGTTAAACACACAGTGTGTGAAAGAGAGTGGGAGAGAGAGAGAGAGAGAGAGAGAGAGAGAGAGAGAAGAGTAATGCAGAGTCGAAAATTGGAACGGAATCCGATTCCGATAAATAAGGCTCGTCCTCTCTCGGACGTTCTGCTCGCAACTCTGCGATTTTACGACGGTACTCCGGCCATATTTCCGGTATATATCGCGCGGAACGCGTTTCGTTTGCTTAGCAAGTTCATCGCGGTCCTGGGGAAACGCGTGTTCCGTGACTGGCCGGGGCTCGCGAAGCCCCAATCGAGTCACGGAACGCAGTTCTAATGAAACTTGTGTACCGTTTCCCGGGTTTCTGCGTCGCCTGTCCTCCTAACTGGAAAAAATAGGCTCTCGAGACGCTGCGCGCGTGCACCCGGAGAGCGCGAGGGCGCGTGTGCGCGAGAGGGTGAGAACCAACTGCAAATAACGACAAGCACACGCTGCCCTCTCTCTCTCTGGTCTATCCTCCCTTACGCTTTCAATTTGTTGCGCACGGAATACCGTCGTTTGTCTCCATTCTCTCCTTCGGCTGATCCTCGATTAGAACTTAACGTTATCGTCCCGAGTGCAGCTACTCATTGTCAATTTGAAATCCAATTTTGGACAACGCTGCCTACCGGTAGGCTAAATTTCGGACAATGCCACTTTCGGCACACTTCGCACCTTTGTTGCATTCTGCATACCTCGGACGTTGCACAAAAATAATTGTGACTCGGGTAGGGATGTGCGAGAACCCAAAATATCGAGAATATCTTGAAAATAATTTGTGATGAGCAGCATTCTTTCAATGAAAAGAATTTTGTATAATTAACACCAACCGTATCGAGCACAAGAGCGAATTATTTTTTTATTTTTTTCGCAATTTTTACAACAATGCGTGCTTGAATGAAGAAATGTATGGAATAATTTCTCTAATGGAATCATCCTTGTAACCTCAATAATTATAAAATAGAAAATGTGAAATCGGTCATTAGCCCGGTCGTGGTACGGTTAGTGTTAAATAATATTTATATATTGTATTAAATATATAATATCTTCATAAATATGTAAGGAATAAATTATTTCGAGAATCCCGACCGAAATATTTAATTCACCGTAATAATTACCCCATCGAAGCGAACGACTAATTTCCGTGTTTGAATGCTTTGTTTCGTAGGCGAAAGATATTTTGAGCGATCAAATTATGTTCGCCCTGTTACACGGTCGGGCATTCCAGTTCTTTGTAACATTCGTTCGGGGTCGGCCGCTCTCGAGAACTGTTTTAATCAGGAGCTTTACATAACAGTTTGAAACAGTAATTTTCGGAGCCGTTCCAAGCTGGGCGATACACCGTCGACGGCCCGACTGGCCGAGCTTTATTATTTCACCGTTTGCCTTTACGAGACGTAAAAATATATGTGTCGAGCGCAAACGACCGTTGCGAGAGTACACTGGTCGGAATATTAAATTCGACGGAAACGTCGAAATCGCGCCGCGTCGAGCGTGACCAGAAACGTTAACGAGATCTCTCTCGCGATCGTGAAATATCCTCTTCGCAGCTGCCAGAGTTTCGGCGATTCTTGATTCGAATCGAACCGAACCGATTCCGAATCGAGATCGAAGTACGATTTTCCATCGAGGAGAGATCCTGTTTGTCCGAGACCGAATCGCGCGACGGGAGAGCATTGTATGTATCGCGTGCACTCGGATACGTTGGATCGATTCCGCGATAGAAAGAAGACAGAAGTGCTCTCACGATGGGGGAAACTGGAAACGGGAAACGGGAAAACGGGCAGCGAGCTGGATCACCGGAGACGCGGGAGACTTTTCGAAAATCGGCAGAGTTTAATTACGTTCTCGTTAAGCCCCGCCGATCCGATTACAACGGAAGACGGTTTTTCCCTCCGTTGTTCGCTCGCCTTTCCCGAAATTCCGTTTCCAGTTTCCAGGTTTCCGGTTAGCGGGCGCGAGCCGCGACCCGTCGCAGATTATTTCCATGGAAATGAGGATCTGCATTGATTTTACGTCGAAACCGCGCACAGGTGATAGATTGCCCCGCTATCCGACGTCGATCAACTTTTCTCTTTTCGACCCGAAAAGTCTGCTGCGAAATTCTTCTCTTGCCTTCTCGTCTTCTCTCGCCTTCGCGAGTCGTCGCACAGTGATCCCTATCGAGAAATTCAGCCCTTCTGCCTATAATGAACTTTCTCGTAACGATGTCTAATCAATAGACTGTGGATTATATGCATTTATGACAGACATGGGTAAGCACAATTTAAAGCAGTGGACTTATTAAAAAGATTTAAAGACATCAGCGTATTGGTTTCAGCTTAATCAGGTAATTAAAAGAGGAAAGAAATCTTTATTTCTCTCCTGTGAGTTGCAATCAATGCATTTTTGATTTTGCATAAAGATCCGCAGTCTACTAATCAATGAACATTGGAAATTATGAAATTAGACTTCGGAAATTACGAAATTAGTACAATTTACCACCGATGGTATACGTCAAACTAACCCTTCATATATATGCGCTAAAACCATATATTTTATAACAAGTTTAAAGTGGCATTATAATAAATGCAGTATAGAACAAAGCTTATAAGTTTGTTTAATTCTCGAGCAAAAACGGCTCGGCACGGAACGTGTTAGTGAATATTATACATAGTTGTAATACACATTGAAAGTTGGATATTTGAGAAGAGTATTTTTCACGACAAAAATTGCTTCCCTTTAATGCGATGCCCTGACGATCCTATTTGATATTTTCTTATATTCGAAATCGCTTTATTTTATTTAATAATAAAAAGAAATTAACATTAATATATTCTTGATTCTAAATTTCGTCTCAATATCTCTTCTTTCAACTCGAATTTATATTTTACGTATTCTATAAAACATTAGATGAACGAAACATAAATGTAAAATACTTATTTGGAAAGTAAAAAATAGTTCGTAAAATTATTAATATTTATACAATTTTGTTTCGAATAAAAAATATTAATGAAAATTAATTTTGAAATATTGTTTAGCACTAAACCTTCCACGACCGGTTTTATATTTTTCATTTCACAATTATTGAAATTATAAAGTTGCTCGCATAGAAATTAGAAATTGATTCGATAAAATTCTGTATCCAAGCACATATTGTTGTAAAATTTGCAGGAAATATAAATAAATAGAGCCTCGTCATTTTTGCAAACTAAAACATGTTAATCGCTTTTAGTGCTCGGTAGATTTAGTGTTGACAAATGCAAAAAATATTTAATCATTTATAGTTAAAGATGACTATTTTCTAAATATTTTTAAATCTCTAATGGTTCAGAAGCTATAACTAGACTGCGGATCTTTACGCATTTCTGAAGAAATTGGTTGGGTGAAATATAAAACGGAGTAGAAGCTTAAAAAATTCAGGAATATTGTAATGTTGCTTTTAACAAAGTCTTTAAGGGATGAAATCAATTTTTATGCTATTCCCGTTTCCCACAATCAATGCAAAACATTTTTATAACAAAATGTCACTGAATTTCTTTCGCGGCGCCTTCTCTCGACAGCCTTCTCTCGCGACACCTTCGTTCTCGATTTCGTCGTCGAAAACGAAATTCCTCGGGAGAACACGTAATTTTCTACGTGTCGAAACGCGTGCCACTCTTTCCGTTTTCCGTTAGCCGCGCGTCTTCCGCATGGGCGCCGACGTTTTGCGTATAAACTGAACAGCTCACCTGCTCGGACCATTGATTCCCCGCTGCTATTACTGTTTATACTACGCTATCGATAGAAGCCCAAGCGCCGCGTGATATTTCACCAATCTAGCGGAACAATTGCGTCGAAGGAACATTAATTTTCAACGCAAAAGCCGCGGTTCTCCTATTAATTAAAAGCGAAATATTTCAATGAATGTCGCCGATGATACGCATGTATTTTCAGTTTATTGAATAGTCGTAGGTACAATAGAGAAACAAAATTGTTATTCAGAATATTTATCCAGAATTCATATCGAATACCGATTTCCTCATGCATTCGAATCGACTGGCTCGACCAATAATTTTAATCAGCCTTCCAAGTATTCGCAGTAATTAACATTTCATTTCAACCTTATTCCGATGGGTAATTGGACTTTTGTAGTATTAATATTCGGTGTGCTCGACGCTGGAGTGCGAAGCAGAATCGTCTCTGAATTCTGAATTCACAACCATGATTAATTGAAATCTCTTTCTCTTTTATTAGTATCATCCATAGATGTTATAATTTGTCGAAAATGATTTCCTCCGCTTTACCTTGGCTTCGAATGCAATAACTAGACTCCGGATTTTATGCATTCGATTTGTTTTTTGATTAGCAAAAAATTGAGATATATGACTTTATAAAAATGTTGAGAAAAGCGAAAAATACACCCACTCTTTAAACAGCGCACATCTTTTTCTTTGTGAGAAAATACGGAGAAATTTAAAAAGTACTAAATAACTAACAAATAAACATTTTCTACTATATATTATTATAAGACAATAAAATAAAAAAATTATTACAAAAACTATATATTCATTACGATTATTCACTGTGAATAGGCATAATTACCACGCTTATATTAACTTGCTGTGTTGTAGTTGTATGCGTCAAATCTTGTAATCGAATTTTAAACCTCTTCCCATAGTCCAATCTTGCTGAAATTTTGTATACACATGCGCTTTCGATGACAATAGAGGCAGAAAATAAAATATATAAAAAATAACGAAAATAGATTAATAGTAGAGAAAATAATTTTTTTCCTGGTTCTCCATAAAATACCGAATCCAGTTAAATAATTAATAATATTTTTCCCAAAATTTCAAGTAAGTTCAAAATGTCCTCTGTTCTAAAATTAGTGTCGGAATAGATAGAAAAATTTAATATAAATTTAAATAAAATCATGACATTAGCGACTATAAATAAAAGCGTGGAGCTCCCACGAAGATTACGTCAATATAGTTTAGCGCTCCACGCTTTTATGTTTATAGTCACTAATGTCATGATTTTATTGAAATATATATTAAATTTTTCTATCTATTCCGACACTAATTTTATAACAGAAGAAATTTTGAACAAATTACTTAAAATTTTGGGGAAAAATATTACTATTCGTTTAACTGGATTTGGTATTTTATGGAGAACCAGGAAAAAAATTATTTTCTCCTTTTTAGTGCATTTTAATATAAGCGTGGTTAAAAAGATTTTTTAATAAATTTTATTTTTTCTTCAATGAATTTCTTTATGATTCAACAGTTATAATTAGACCGCGGATCTTTACGGAAAATAAAAATGTTTTGCATTGATTGTGGGAAGCAGGAATAGCATAAAAATTGATTTCATCCCTTAACGACTTGATTACATTAAAAGCAACATTACAATATTCTTGAATCTTTTAAAACTTCTACTGTTTCATATTTCACTCAAACAATTTCTTCTTAATTACATAAAAATCCGCAGTCTAGATACAATAAAATGTCACCAAATGTCTCGATCCAGCTTACTGTGCGACGTCTCCTTAACAAAATGTAACACACTTTCGCGCAACGCTATCGACATTTAATTTCAGCCCGCTAGACTGTTGAAATATCATACTGTGCGTCGGCGAGAGGATCTCCAGCTCGTGAATTCAACTTGGCTCCTCGGTTCCGCGATAAAAGAGAGCGCGATAAAAGTTCCGCAGCCCCGTTGCGCCAGCGATATCATCGTTTGGAAAATAAGAATGCCTCGGTGCTCGGAGAAACAAGAAATCTGTATACACCCGTTGTTCCCCGGCGGAGAGTAAACGACGAGAACCGACCGAAAGTTTCTCGATAAATCGTTCCAGGGAAGAATCGGCCATGGACAGCTGGTTTCCTAGGGTGAAAAGGGGAATAATAAATATTGATACTCCGCGGGCAGGGGATCGATCGATCGGAAATCGGTTTGAAGAGAAGAACGACGCCGTGGGACTTCGTTGGGACGAATCTATTGACACGATGCAGCAAACGGTAATGGACAAGGAGCCGGCTTATATCTCTTCCGTCGAGTACAATTCTTTTTCTCGTGAATTTGTCGAAAGTTATCGCGAAGACGAGTGCTGCGGATTCGTCGGTGAGAACCGAGATTCGTTGAGAACATCGCGAGTCGAGTCGAGTTCAGGCATCCTCAGAAAATAGTGAGTACGGTGCCACACAGCTCGTTGCAACAGCTTTCACTCGAAGTACAGGGCGAACACACAGCACCAGGCATATATGTGATTGTTCTCGAAAACGTAGTAGCAGTAGTTGTCGCGTTCCACGTCCCAGAGGCACTGGAAACTCGCGTGAATGCTCTGATCGAGACGCTGAACGATGCCCACCTGCGCCACTATTTTGTATCTTGCAACGGGAAAGCACAGCCTTATTATGCGACCATTCGAATAGGCGAGACCCGCAACGCGGATTTCAACGTGCCAAGTGCAGTGTGTCACGCGTGCAGAGTGCATTGCGAAAAGTCGCTCCACTTTTTCCAGACCCATGATCTTCGATCTAGCAATTGGAACAGTTAGCGTGGACCTTCAACCGCATCCTGTATCATTTCTATAGATTTCCATCAAGTAATTTGTTTATGGTATGTTTCTTAAATCCAGCACGTTCTTTATGAGCGCCACAAGTTTTTGAACGAATCTATGTAGTTATCCGCGTCCACGCTGCATTAGGGTGGCTCTTATTCGCGCTCGTCAAAAATTCTTGTCAAAATTTCTTTTACGGCACACCTCAGAGTTCTTCTGAGTAATTAAAAAAAAGCTGTGCCCGAAATGGATTAAACATTAAAATAATTACTTCAATGCTCGAAAAATACGTCGGGCAAAACCTGTAGATCTGGATAGGCTGCGTCTTTATGTCCTATTACCTCTTTCCGTAAAACAAATAGTTTTCAAAAAAAAAAAATTGAGAAAAACGTCGGACCAGAATCCAAACATTTTTGGACAGATTTGCACAGATTTCTTTGAATTATTTGGAAAAACTACGGGGAGTGCCGTAAAAGAAAATCAAAAGTGGAAAGTGAGAGCCATCCTAATACCACCCATCTTTTAATTCCAGCAAACAATTCCTGGCTGCCGCGTTTCGCATAAAACAGAGAATCACGACTGATTCCAAATGTAATGAAACTGCCGCAGAAACGTTCCGAACAAATTGCCAGCCAGACCAAAACATTCATTGTCGTTTTTCTCCATCGTTCTAGTAAAAACCCGATCTCGAACCGATTCGGAGCAACTGCGAAAAAAGAGTCGAACAGTTCTGAACAAAATTACGAACGCGTACGGGTCTCGGTTTTATTTCCCTTTCGCCCAGGAACTTTCCGAATGCACTATGCATGTGTGCACTTGTTCGTCGTGCAGTAGGACTTAAATCTCTGTGTACCTGTCATAATCCCTTTTGCTGATCGCCTTTTGCAAGTCGGAGCCAATTTCCTGGCATAGTTTCCCAGCCTGATTCGGATTATAGGCCGTCACATTTGACAATTTATTCTCCATCGTCTCCATGACCAATCCGTCGACCACCTCGACGTTGAAGTTACGGAACGATTCGAGACGGTAGGTGTTTTGGTACTTGGGGATCTATGCGTGCATGTTCGAAAGGACGTTTCGATTAATCGTCTCTCGACGATCGTGTTCGCCAACGTTTTTCAACGCTTCGCACTCAACGCGAGACGTTTAACGTACTTTCAATCGATCCCCGCGCTTGTGGAAGAACATACGGCTCGCAACAGAGCCGATCATCGACATCCTCGACATCAATCGCTTTTTAGCCTGAAACATCGACGATTTTTAATGTGCTCCAAGGCTCCAACCACATTTTACCGAACGGTCTTCATTACACTGCGCATTTTATGCGTTCGCGACTAAAACGATTAGGTGTAAAAGACGGTAAACGCATAAGAAATTATTTTGTACAAAGATCCGCTGTCTGTTCAGTAGACTATGGATTTTACGAATTCCGAATTTCATCAAAATCCACTATGTGTACCCTTTTCTGTATAATTACTGAACAGCGGATTGTATGAACGTATGACAAAAATGAGTACGTGTAATTTAAACTAGTAGAAAATTTAATAATACTGTTATATTATGTTCAACCTATCAAACGTATTAATAAAGAAGATAAATTTCCATTTTCTCCAGATTGTTTCAATTCAGCTAGAAATTTTTTATTTTGTACAAAGATCAGCCGTCTATTCAGTAAACTGTGGGTTTTATGAATTCCGAATTTCATAAAAATCCACTATGTGTACCCTTTTCTGTATAATTACTGAACAGCGGATTGTATCCACGTATAACAAAAATGAGTACGTTTAATTTAAACTAGTAAAAATAACTAGTAAAGAATTTAATAATACTGTTATATTATTATCAACCTATCAAACATATTAATAAAGAAGATAAATTTCCATTTTTCTCGAGATTGTTTCAATTCAACTACAAAGTTTTTCTTTTGTATTCGTGACAAAATATTGTTGTATCGTTTTCAACTCTGCGACGTCATTTGGCGCAGTCTTCGTCAACCTTCCGAATAATTACCACCGATCGGTCCACCGACGAGGATCTCGTAATGCTTCTGTCCATATATCACGGTTTTCTTCTCGATCTCTGGCCAATTTAAGAGTTTCCAGACTACTGAATGCACGACATCCGTTCACTATTCGATCCAATTAGTGTATCGCGAATACTCATCGACGACCATTCCGAAAAAATTCAATGCGTGTCTGTCTCCGAGTTCGACTGTTCGATAACTCGTATGTCGTATGTACAATGCCTGTATATAATATGTACAATATACATACATATATGTCGTACCTTTTGTTTCGAATATGACGACTCGTTCTCAGCTGACTTCGCTTTCGCAGCACGGTACAGTGCAGTATGAAAGAGTTTCGCTCTAGCGTGATTTCGATAGATTTTCCTGCGGACCATTATCTTTTCAAGTTGATCGAAAAATATCCGAGAAAACGGAGCAGGAACAAGCCTCCGATTTTTCACGCGTTATTTAAACACAGTTAAAAGTCTACGATTCTATTAAACCATTATATCGTTGTATTCGAGAGAGTTCATAGAAGCGTTTTATGCAAGAAGTCTTGGTTGTCAGTTATTCTTTAAACTAATAAAACATTATGTAGTTCTATTTGGGAAAATCCGTAGAATTATTTCGTGCAAAAAATGTCTGCGAAATTTTTCCGTACGAAGCAGGAAAAATGTTTACCACAGCTAAATCGAAAAATATTCACCCAGTGGGTTAGGAATGTCTTGATTGTGTTAATTAGTCTTTAAACATGCTTAAACGTTCTCGATGTAATAAAAAATTACGTAGCTCTAGTTGGGAGAGTCCGTAAAATTATCTCGTATAAAACTGTGTGCCTAATGTTTCCGTATAAAGCAGGAAAAATGTTTAACGCAGCCATGTCGAATAATACGCACCTTCTTTGTTAACAGTTCCGCGCTCAAACCCTGTTCAAACATGTTCAACCGTTCTTAATGTAATAAATAATTATGTAGTTCTATTTGGGAGAGTCCGTAAAATTATCTCGTGTAAAAACTGTATACCTAATGTTTCCGTGTAAAGCAGGAAAAATGTTTAACGCAGCCAAGTCGAATAATACCCACCTTCTTTGTTAACAGTGCCACGCTCAAACCCTGTTCAAACACGTTCAGACGTACATAATGTCATGAAAAAATATACCATCCTATTCAGTACAGTCTCTGGACACCGTACAGCAAATATTTAAATGTACAATCGCATCACGAAAACTCCTCGCAGTTGAAACGAATGCAACTTCCCCTTGAAAGTTGAAACGTCTTGAATACCGAGTATAATGGAGAGAAAATAAGTGTCGAACGACGTGACCATTGACAAACCGGGAGCTCTGCCAGTTCTTATCGGATCGGAGAGCGTATAAAATGAGAATCGTGTCTCCGTAAAAAGTTCGATTCGATCTCACGATAAATCCCGATGGGTCAAAGTTTCGAAGAAGTCGAAAAGAAAAGAGAATGGATAGGGACGCGGCAGGGCTGGTAATTCTGAATCGCGATAGTAAAGCCGTTCGAGCTCGTTAATGTCAGACGGGACAAACTTACCTATTGAATTCGGTCGCGTAACAATACTAACAATTCCGGCCAGACTTCTGTTGTCCTCTTATGACCAGGGTTCTCGCGTTAATTCCGCAACGGCGAACTCGATCGTTTCGAGTAACGGACGCCACCAGACACGTCTTCACCCTTGTGTAGGGTTTTCAACAACTTGTTAATACTTCTCTAAACATACTATAAATAGTTTATGGCTTATGACAATGGCCAAAAAAGGCCAGAATATAAAATTTTAAAATCAACAATTTGTTAATGCTCCTCTAAAAATATTATCAATAGACTGCGAATCTTTATGCGTTTATGGCTTATTTATGGAATTTTGTACAATTTTCATTTGTTTTGAATCCGCAAAGGCTGTTTCCATTCAAAATATGATTTTAATTCATTCCACTTTCTTAAAAGTTGTCGACAAAAATTGGAAAATGCATAAACATCCGCAGCCTAATTATAAAATTTCCTCTGAACGTTCATTTTTTGCTCGTTAATGTATTCATTTATACTCTTAACATGAGAATTTGTGCAAATATGTGGAATAGAAAAGGTTTTAAATAATCTATACATATAGCACAGGCACAGACACGTACCGGAATCGGTCCGACTGTCCGACATTCTCGCGAAGAATTCTCGCGAAGCATACTGCTAGTTTTTCTTTTGAACTAATTGCTTAAAGTACGTGTTCTTCTTCGTTAAAGTATTTTCGCTTTTTCCGAAAGAATATCGAAGCTATATTGTGAGATTCTAAAATACTGAACAGATTTTTCTTCGTCGTCTGTTAGTCTTTTGTAGAGCGTCCAATATTCTCCTTGAATTTTTCTTTTTCTACATTGGTGCACACCAAAACAGCGACACCTCTTTCTCTTCTCAGCTTCGTCTACATCTAACAACATAAATATTACTGCCAAATCTTTTACAGTTAAATGAGAAAACACTTTGACTTCCATTTCGCGAGAGGGAAAGAAAGAAAGGGCGGGCCACAACGGAAGAGGATTTCTTCCGCGCAAACATCAAACTAGAAGAAACGCATAATATTCATTTACGGGAGCTGCGCAGGAACAAAATGGTGCGAGGGCCAGGTATTCAAACACCGAGTTGCGATTCGCAGTTTAATAAAACACGCTGTTATATTTCATGATTCTTTTGCGCTCGTTTCTCTTTACAGGAAATGAACAAACTTGCAGATCCGCCGGCGATTCGGGTGCTGAATCAAGAATAGCGAGGGTCCACGGGAAAAAGGGAGAATGTCAATTTTCGCGGAGTTTAATTTCATTGAAA
Source organism: Lasioglossum calceatum (assembly GCA_963966675.1). Lineage (NCBI taxonomy): Eukaryota > Metazoa > Arthropoda > Insecta > Hymenoptera > Halictidae > Lasioglossum > Lasioglossum calceatum. The sequence goes on from OZ016540.1 coordinate 11,982,906, forward strand.
TTAATTTTTCCGGCTGTGCAGCAGCGAATGAGAAGTTTCCACGGGTGTGCACGCCTAGCTGTGCTGGAAATTCTGGTGAATAGCGAAATTGTAGATTTTCCTTTCTTCGGATCGTTCCTTTTTTCTCGTGGACTCTGGTTCGTTTCCTTGCCCGATCTCCTCGCGGGAGAACGACTTCCGGAATCGGTAAAACAGTTCCAGAAAGCTGGTCGGCTAGCCGAGTAGGCCGATCGATCTTTAGGAAACGATGCACAGGATAGAACGCCTCGGAAGTCGATCGTAGGCGGAAGCGTTACTTCACCGTAATGTTCTGTCCACCAGCAGAAGCAGACTGAAGAAAATCGCTCTCCTATTCGCGTTACCAGTGCCACCGTGCTGCATCGCCGCAGGATGTTCCCCTGGAAAAACACACGTTCACGGTGTTCCATTCGTTTACAGCTTCGACGGTGCTTTTCCCCTCAAGAATTGTAAAAAGAGTGGTCTCAACGATTTATCGTTGTTGGACGACCCGTTGCAACCTTTCTACGCTCCCTTGTGAATATAAACGATCTTATAGTTGCTACTACAATTTTTAAAGGCGAGGAAAAAGAAAGCCCGAAGGCGTCTTCCTCTTGAAATGGTTAATAAAAGGGAACTGTAAAAGGAACGTAGTCTTCTCAGAATTTTTAAAGAAGGAAACTTTGTAAACCGGAAAATTGAAATCTCCTGTTGCTGAAGGGCTGCCCTTATTTAACATCGGAAAAGTTCTTGGACTCTTCGGACATGAAATTTATAAGGTAAAACATTGTTTGTAATTGTAAATGTTAGGAGAATATTATGCTGACACGAAATAACATTTCCCAGATAGCACAAAGACGTCTTAAAAACGTGTTAAAGACTTCTGAAATAAGATTTAAGACGTTTCTTTAGGACGTAACACTTCCAGACCTAAAATGAACGTCTCGTGCTATCTGGGCTAGTAGAATCGAGCAACTAGTGTTGGAGATAAAAATTCACAGTGTAGAAAAATTAAAGCTTGATAACGATCTATTGAGAGTTCCATCCGAGCTTAGACGAAATAGAGAAACCCGCGGGGGAAGGTGATAAGTTAGAACGGTGGACAAACGGACCGAAAGCGCTCCCATAAAATCGTTCAACGAGACGAGCATTCCTCTACGGTCGTTATGGGTTCGAGGCTAAACCACGAATTTATATGCTCACCGTTTAACACGTGGATCATGACGCTGGCTGGAGCCACCTTGTTCGAAGCACAGGTGTAATTCCCACTGTCGTTGAGCAGAGCACGGGTTATCAATAGCTTGCTGGTGGTGCCGTTCTTGCCCTTCTCCGTTTCCAGAGAAACGCCACCCCTGTCGAACGTAAAAATTAGAGATCACGTGTATTTCACGTACTTCAGTACGTGTACTATTTCACGTACATTTAAACACGCATGTATTAACGTATCCGCATTTTAATTCGCATTAATTTTTAGGATACAGTTACTAATTTTCAAAAGCAAAATATGGTTAAGGTGGAGTGGGGTAAGTGCGTAATCGGGGCAAGTGCATTAACTGGTTATTTTTATTATAACATGAACAAAATTTCTCTAGCTTGTATTTATTAATGTAGTATAAGTTCGTATGAACTGTTCGACATAGATGTCGCCCAAGAATAAAGGGCCAAACAGTCACGTGAGAGGTAAGTACACGTACAACTTTGATGTTACCCTGACCGTGCAATAGTTTACAAGTTATTTATATATTCTGTGTTGTTATTTTAGGTAAGTACAACAAACATTGATGTAGGTTTACATTAAATGAACCGTTTTTATTGTATTTTTTTTTAAATTATTTAGAAAAACACTAATTGTAAGATGCTCTTGCCCCGTAAATATTATTGGACTACACGGGGCAAGTGCGTACTATCACGGTAGGGTAAGTGCGTACTGTATGGGCTAACATTTCACCGACACGGTTTTCATCGACACGATTTAATTAATTAACTTTCGTCGACACTATGTTTTCATCGACATGATCATGTGTCCCCTTTCATATTTCAGCATAAAAGTACTTGTTTGTTTTAAAATGGATAACTAAACAATATAATTTAATGCAATAAAAAGCATTTTATAGCAGGCTTGTTAGTCATTCTTTTCTTGCCCAGTAGCACTTGACACAAGATTTCAAAGCATTTTTAACTCTCAGAGACGCTCTTGCCCCATTTTCGAGACAAGTGCATAGTAGTTGACACACACTTTGTACTACATATATCCTATCGAAATGATAATTTTCAAGCAAAATTAGAATCCTACATAATACTAATTCATCAGTAATAACTGTGGCAAGAGTTTGATACCAAGATCGTTAAAGTTTTTACATACCAGACTGAAAATACATCAGTTTAAAGTCCAACTTTACAAAAACTAGTGCGCACTTACCCCACTTCACCTTACATAAAATAGATGCAGAAATTAGTTTGAAAACCACTCTCATTAAAAAAATATAATCAGTAGACACCGAATTTTATGCATTTACGACAAAAACGACTAGATGCAATTTAAAACAGTTAAAAGATTCAAAGACTTTAAGAGAATTAACATATTATTTTTACTACATTAAAATTATTAGTGAAAAATACAAATATTAAGCTTCTGTGTCTTGCAATTGGTGATCGAACGGTTTATTTTGCATAAAGATCCGGAGTTTAGTAATCAACTAACCCTCTAGTTTATTAGAAAAGAATCTGATGTGTTCTAATATTCTGAGAATAAACGACTTCTTTTGGAATAACAATGTTCTTAGCTGTTGGATAACACTGATATGTTTAAATATTTTCTTCCCGATTCTACAATTTTTAGATGTTCAAATTTATTGTTGTACCAACAACTGCGAAATTTGTGAAACCATATAGTCTCGATACGTAAATTAATATCGGTGTTCTATAAATCATACAAATTAAAATGAGGATGCATTGATGCACGTGTACTTAAAATGACACGCACTAAAATACGTATATGTAAATACACGTGTAAGTACACATGTAATACGAGGATGGGACACGTGAAACTCGAGTACTTTCTTCAGGGTACACAGAATCGGCTGAGCGAAAGGAGAGCAAACAGAATGAACGAAAGGAGAGTAAAGTTACACGAAAGACGAACGCACCTTGGACCATCGAAATCGATCGCTGCACCAGCATGATACCACGTCACATTGCTCGGAGGAATGTCCTGTGTGTCCACGATGCAAGTTAAACCGATCGTGCTACCCTTCTTCACGTACACTTCTTCAGGCCCGGTGATCTTGGCTTGAACGTCTTCGTTGATGCAAAAAATAGATGATGAACTGATGTCTGTGAATCCAGAACCGGCGGAAACTCACCTAAAACTTTCAGTACAATCGCCCTGTGGATCTTGGGCTCCGTATTCACTTGGCACTCGTAGATCCCGGTGTCCCGAGGTTGCACGTAATCTATTTGCAAGTTCCACTCGTCCATGTCCTGATCGCCGACTATCGTGAACCTTGCGTCGCTTGTGTAGGTCGCCGACATTGATGTCAGGATGTGCAGGTCCCTCTTGCGAATCCAGGACACCTGTCGTGCAACGTGTTCTCGGTGGTTGCAATTCGTTAATGTTAATTCCAATTCTACAGGTAGTTGATCAATAGACCGCGGATTTTATGCCAAGGATGATTTAAGGACGTCAGCGTACAGGTTTTGCAAATTGATTTCATCCTTTCGCAAATACAGTACTCTCAAGTAAGTTTTTGTACAAAAAATTAATTCTTAAAAAATTAATTCTTAAGAAATTAAAAACTTTATTTATTGTGAAGAAGTATAACTTTGTAATGTACGAAAACTGTGTGCAGGTATGTTCGTTACTATAAACATAATCTAACTGTGTTTACAATATATGTATATTCTCCGAAACAATGGACAAAATTTCAGAGTCCAAATGTACCAATTAATGGAACAATCTAAAATTTCAGAATTGTTAACTGAATAGTTTAAGATCGTATAAACATACTCTATTGTAGTGTGTCTAAATAAATGTATAATTTAATCTGAATAAATAAATAATGAATTTTAAATATTCTTAATGAGTGAAATTGATTTGCATAATTATTATTACTATATTAGTTTCAGATTGAAAGAAATAATTGAAAGAAGAAAGAAATTTTCATTTCGCTACTGTGACTTGCAATCAATGCATCTATTTTGCATAAAGCAATCTAGTGATCAAATAGGTGTCCTTTAACACTTTGAGTGCCCAACCCCAAAAATTGCGTGAGATCAAAGTAATCTATTTAGCGAAATAAAAATTGAAAAGTTGATTTTGCATTAATGCAAAAATTGACAACTTCAACGCCCATTTCTTGGAGACGCGGCACTGAAAGTGTTAAACAGGAAACGATTTGACAGATTCTGCGAAGCTAGAACTACCAGTCTAGAAAGAAACAAAATTTCGAAGCAATTGCACTAGATTGGAATTCCGAGGAACATAATACCTCGCTGTTCCGAACTTTAGAAAGATGATATAAGCATAGTTTCGCGTTCACGGTAGTAAAATGGATCCCAGCCGCTCGATAAAAGCGACTAATTGCAACTGCTGGATTTACATCTGATTGAAATTGTTTCGAAACTCGAAGCAGCGGAAACTAACGAGTTTCACTGCAGAAACACGAGACTCACGGTTCTGTTCCCCAAATTCTTGACGCGACACAACAGCACAACAGTTTGCCCGCCGACGGCGGCCACTTTCTGAGTTGGATCTTTGTAAAACGTGGTCCTTCTCGTCCCTCGGTGTGTTCGCCGTTCGGTCCTGCCGATCTCATCTTCGAATCGTTGCGCCGCTGAAATTGAAGCGCTGGTTAACACAGTTTTTCATTCCCACCGTTAAATTCTCAAACATTTGCATCGATCAAACCGGAAGATGCTGTTCCTTAATTATTAGTATTCTGGAATTATTTCTTTCTGTCCACTACGCGTGGAAAAACGAAAGATCACGTTTTGAAAGTTGCGCAATTTCGAAGATTCTTTTCGCGATTCTACCTTGGTTCCGGTGATCGGAGGCCGGTTCGGCGCGTAACAGGTGACATCCGATTCCAAGCAGTATAAGAGCCATGCCGTGGAACGGTGCCATTTTTTACCTAGGAAATACTTTCATGTTTCTACTCCTCGATAACTGTTCTCTGCGAGTTTATCGGCGATTCCAGTGGCGTTCCTCAAAGGATACACTCCGTTCCTTGTTCTCCATCATCCCGTGGGATTCGCGGATTATATGTTCTCCGGGATTAATCCGTTTCCCAAGAGAAACGGCAAACGAATAGGGATCCCGACGACACGGTTGACATCGCGGAAAAACGCGCCGTTTGCTTTCGAACTGTGTTGAACGACATTTTTTTTCAAGAAAAGAACGAAAAGAGATAGTTTCGGCGGGAAGTTGAAAACGCGACGATCCGCGGATAATACTTGAGAACGACGCGCGCCGGGAGCGTCCGAAACACTGAAAGCTCTTCCTGTTCTGGAGAAGATGGTAATGCGGAAACGTGAACGCGCTGGCGCCTCGCGATCGCTATGCGATTGCGCGATTCTACGGAAAACGGCAAAGTACGTACAGGGTGTCCGATTTTAATCTGCGTATGAATTATTGATAAAGTTCCTCGACTCCTTTTTTAGTGTGTTGAAAATGCGGAGAAGGAGTTGCAAGAATTACATGGGAGATATCTGCTTGCGTAGCTTGGTGATTTTTGAACGAGAAAATTTATGAATGCAGAGATGCGTGGCGGCTGATACTGTGAAGTCACTACACTGTTCTCGATTATTACTAGACTGCAGATGTTTATGCAATTTTCAATTTTTGTAGGTACATTTTAAGAAAGTAGAATTAAATAAAATGTTATAATCACAGTGGTAGTGGCCTTTATCGATCTGAAACAAATTAAAATCGTACTAAATTCCTTATGTTTATGTTTACGAGCAAAATGCAAGCAGCAATCTTAGAGACAAGATGTTTCGGCAAAGAGTGTTCATTAAAATTAATTTAAAACTTGCTAACAACTGCCATCACATGAAGAATGTTCTTGTTTCAGGTCTTTCCTATTAAATAGTGTTACTTCTTTTTCTGTAGTAATCTTGTCCTATGCCTTTCGACGATTTATATTTCTTTTCTGGAATGAACGTAATAAACAATTTTATTTTTAATCAAACAATATGAATTTATGAGTGATACTGATGCTCATCACTAATATCTTCTTCTTTTTCCATCTCTTATATTCTTCTTATTTATACCTCATAATTACACTGTACCTTGTAATTGTATTTCAATTGTAAGAACGAATTGCATTGTGATTTAAGTGAATAAGAGACCAGAATTACAAATTACGTTGTAATTGGATTGAATGATATTCATAAATTACTTTGTAACCGCTCGACAAAGTTTCGATCTCTCGCAAAAATCCAGAGTTCGTCGAATCAATTCGTCGTGTTCCGCTTCGCGTGACTGCAAATAACGTAGAAAATAAATCGAGAATCTGTGCAGCTTTTGCGTATTAAAACGTATATTTTCACATTCTGAAGCTGGCACGCCATGAAAGGCATACAGCTTTGTCGTTAAATAAGGAAAAAGGGAAACGAACGGTGAACTTAACCAGTTCTAATAGTACGTTACAGCGTTATACCAGTGTTATATATATATACGTATATATAAAACGATGGCTTCCGGTCTGCGAAATCTCTATACACAAACTGCACGCTACTGTTCTCGCGGTTCCGTCGCAGGTTTTACAGGCTTCGCGGATCTATAACGAGACGGTTTCATATTGTCACTCGAAACAATAACACATCCGTGTATATTACTTGGGCTATGCAATTCATTTATTGTTACACCTTAATTCGTAGAAAATAATAATGATAATATACAATTTTTATGCTTTTGTTTCTTTTCTTTTCTCTTGGCTTTTTTTCCTTTTTTTTTATCAACAAAGATAATACAATTACAGTACTGACAATAATACAGTTACAGTATACGCCGAGACCGTGGGTTCTTCGAATAATCGGTTTTCAATTAAAATTTCCGGTCACCATGTACAAAGCATGGAGAAGAAAGTGTTCCTCGCATCGTTCGTTCGTTCTAAATCGACGATAGTGTCCCATTCGGAACGCTAACATCATTTTCAACGAATTCGATGAAAACGATTCAGTTGGTACAACGATCGACAGCACTATCGCCGATTAAACGTAAAACATCACGGTGCACGAACACTTTCGTATCCTATAGGATGTCTCGCTTACGACAGCTATTGCAACATTGCAGCATCCGCATTCGTGAACATCGTGTATTTATTAATTTAACAACGACGAGCTTTAAGTTCAAAGAGGAAACTAACGACCTTTCAATGGCAGTGAGAGGAAAGCTGTCCCGCACAACGGAAAGCAACGAATTCCCTCAGGCTAAAAGTGAAAATGAAAGATGATCACACTTAACAAGAGCGTGAATGCGCGTGTATGTGTGTGTGTGTGTGCTATCAAGTTGCACAGTCAATAACGTAAAAAGATTAATGAGCGCTCGATGGGTCTCGATCTCGATCGTTCACCGATCAGAATGGTACGAAATCATTATGAACAACCTCTCGAGTTGGCCTCGAAGCGTCGCCATAGTTAAACGACCTCCTCCTCGTCGTCAATCCTAACTTCTCCTCGAATGCACTCGTTTAACCTGTTGAACGAGGTAATTCGTTCGTGATCATTACTTTTTCATTTTCTTTTTAATCCGTGCAACAATTCCTTCTCCTCTTAGTCGTGCTACTATAAGGAGACCGTGGAAGTTATGCGTTCATAGCACAAGCTAGAGAAGCAAAAATCTTTTTTCGAAAATTATTCAGTGAATGTGTAGCTCAGATATTCATAAAATGCACTTTAACCCTTTGCACTCGGAGCTATTTTAACTGGAAAATGTTGGTATCCAATCAATTACTAAACATTTAAGTATTGCATGAGTTATCATATAAATTTCGTACCCATGAAATTTAAAAGATCACAGAGAGTGAAAATACTCTAGGTCGAACAAATGTTTAAATTTCATGGGTATGAAATTGATGTAATAACTGAACCATACCTAAATGTTTCGTAATTGATTAGATACCAACATATTTAATAATGTAAACAATATCCTGAATAATGATCAAGCAATTTTTAGCGGCGCCTCTCGGAATCACCACTAAGGGTTAAAGGTGTTTATGAAGGAAATTCAGTCTTTTAATACAGATTCGTTTACATTTTTATTTGAAAATTTATATTTGCATAAACTTGCACAATCAACCCGTAAGTACTACGAATTTGCTTCGATATTTACTGGACAATGAAGCGCACAAGCATTATCGCAAGAAGTAATGGTTGCGATTAGAAGAATCTTATTCACCTCGTTTCAACAAAATTGTTGTTACTCTGATTTTATTCAGGAAACTCGCCTGATCAACAGGTTAAATAAGCATTGCCAACTTTTTAGAGCGAACACGTTCACGATCTCGTTCGCGAAATTTACACGCGCGGAAAGTCCGTTTCCCGTGGGAAGTTCGAGTCTCAAGTCGAATCGAACGGAAAATCTTTTGTTTGATCTTGAGTCTTATAATCAGAAGCACATCCGCAAAATATGTACAGGTGGCCGACAAAACCGTGAACGCGTCGAGGTTTCTTTCTTTCTCGCAATGCAACTACCACAACTCGCAATCGATTTAGAGCTTTCGATCGTCCCAGAAGGTTCTACCCGGTAGAACCCAGCGGGAATCGTTTTGCGAGATGAGAAAGTGCCAGGAAACGAGTCTGGCTTCTTTCTTGATGAATTGAGGCTCTTTGTAGCTTACAAATTGCAGTAGATTGTCCATCAAGTTCGTGTCGCTTCCATTTTACAGAGAATTTCTTCGTCCCGAGTCACGGATTCCGATTAAAAATCCACGACAATCCTCGGGCTCTTGATTCTTTCTACATTTTTCTAAACAGACTTTTCATTGCAACTCAAGTTTGCTTATAAGCGATTTCTCGATAACAATTTCAATCTAATCTAACAATCTCTTTCGAGATTAGCTTCCAAAAGAGTAAAGATTTCGGTTGTAAATTAAGTTACCTCGAATGATGTAATTTTGTTAATTCTTTTGGAATCGTTATGTACAAAAACGCTGAATGTCTAACAAAAGCACAAATGTTTCTTATAAATGTTGAAAAATCGGCAGCACCGTCAGCAAGCAAAAATTGTTGTTCCCAGCGGATTTTGGAAAACAGAAATTCGCACGAACTCGTCGGACGATCCTCCGGCGAAAGGTTACAAATCGTTCTCTCGTTACACACACGCAGAAACAACGGAAACGCGGTACGTATTCTCGTAAAAGATTCTCGCAAAAATGACGAATTGCTTGGGGGTGGGAAAAAGGTTTCGCTGTTTCTTCTCCGGTTTATCACGGACCGTCGCCGTTTCGCAAAATCTGAATGTACAACGGGCGAAATCGACTGGTTCTCTCTCGCGTTTTCGATCCGATCCGCTCTCTGTTCACTGACAGAGCTCGCTGAACCCATTATTCTCGAGAAGAAACTTGCCGGAGCTACGCCGGAACGAGAATAGTCGAGTCGAATAATACAATAGCATCTTTTCTTTTCTTTTTCTTTCTTTTCGTTTATCACAAACTTTACAGAATGTATATAGATCGATTAACGGACATACTATCAAGGAAAAATTACATCCTATTTGTATATAATGATTAAGTTAAATTACGGAACGCCCTTAAGTGTTATTTAAATGCTCTATTGCACGGTGGAGGAATGATCGCCGTGTGGGCCTCGTTTGATCAGGTTTGCGAAATTTTGAAACTCGAGTCACGTAGAACGTCGAGTCGGCTTCCCATCAAATATCTCGGTTAATTAACTGATCTAATACTGATTTCTCCGCCTGGTCTGTACTCCCTTCTTTTCAATCAAACTTCTCGCAAAAATGACAATATCCGACTGCGGATCTTTGTGCGAAATAAAAATTGACCCGTCAATTACTAAAACAAAAGAAGCCAGATAAAAATGTTTCTCTTTCTTTAATCGTGTTAAAAGATTGAAAACAGTCATTTTTCGTCAGAAATGCATCAAATCCGCAGTTCAGTCATCGTTATCGTCGTCGTCTCGAGAGTATACATCTTGACACAAACACAGGACGAAAAGAGAAAAAGATATACACATATATTTAATAGAAATGTACAGCAGTCCTTGACACGTTTACGTTGCCGCGATTACGTATCGCTAGGTAGAAATGTAATCGGACCGCGGATCCTCGTGCAAATGTTTTACTCTAACAAATTTACGATAACTCAACAAATCCGTTCCGACAAGAATCTGCTCTGCGAAAGTTGAATGCCAAGCGAAATGGAAACCACGTGAAATTTCGATACAGGTGCATTAGATCCGCTGTCCAGCCGTACGAAACGAAAATATACTGAGCGAACGAACGAGACATAAACTACTTTGACCATTTTTAACGCTGCCGTACGATTGGCTAGATCTATCTCGTGTTTCAGAGTGCAATTCATCCTCCGCGCACGATCGGAGTTATAGCGATTGCTTCTGAATGCGATGAAGGATCTTCCAATTGTGTTTGAAAATTTTGCAGATAAATTTCATTTACTTTCGTCTCCGGTTTCGATAACTTTATTAATTAATACTTTGTATACCGAGAGCCTGTTGCGTGATAAGTATACAGCGGATCTTTATACATTTATGGCTCCTGAAAATTTTCAAAAAAGCGTAGAATATAAAATTCGACGGAATTTAGCACAATTTTTATTTATTTCAGATCTGCAAAAGCTACTACCACCGGAAATAAGATTTGCAAACATTGCAAATTGCATAAACATCCGCAGTCTGGTAATATGAGACTCTCAGCGAATGTTATGCTACTAGAAAAAGTGACTAAGCGATCCCCGGTTACGAATTGGAAAATTTTGGAAAATATTATCTAGCGGTAGTTAACGTGTTAATTTTTGGATTGTGGATTGAAACTCGGTGCTTGCATTCGATTAAGATTAAAATAAGATTAAAATTTGAACTGTCATCGAATTTATGTCTCTCGAATGGTTAATCATTGCATATCGTAGTCCGTACAATCACGCCTCGAAAGATTCGAAGAATTTCTTCGTGAAGAATCAAAAATATCGCGAGAATTGCAGAGATAGTTCGAGTGCATTATCGTTGCACCGAGCGGAGCAGTTGAAAGGTCGCTGGTCGATACCCGTGGAGAAACCGAGAGGTCGATTCGAATCTTCCGAAGTGCTATTGAACGTGTATAAAACGTTGTAGATACTACATACAGTACGAATCGCCGTTGCAACCGAACGAATGTCTATCGTATTAGCTTCAACGAACAAATCGAACGATGAATTATGCGAAATAAATAATTGGTCTCCCGTTTACAATGCGCTCACGATTACCGTAAACACCGCGTTCGACGCTAGAACTGTTCTAACAACGAAAATTATATCGTAGGAGTGAAAATGAATTTATTTTTAACAATTTGTCACGCCGTCCGTTTATGCGTTTATGACCAAAACGAGTAGATGGGATGCAAACCGGGAAAACGTTTGAAAAATTTCTACGCAATCTGTATGCAAATTTCCATTTTTATGGGTTGTTTATTCAAAGGCGCAGCAAGAAATCTTCATTTAGATGACGAAACAATTTTTAACGGTAAAAATAAAGTGAAAAATTATTGTAGTTCGTATACATGTTCCTTGCTACTTTACAAAATTTGTAGACGTCATAAATGCATAAGATCTGCAGTCTAGTTTAATTATTCTCTATACGCTATGTAATTTTGTCGCACGTTTGTTATTCGCCGGTTTGAGTCTGATTTCCAGTTAAAAAGTTCGTGTATTACTATTCTGCAGTTTTTTTCAACGTCATACATATTTCCAGTTACATATGTTTCGTTGAAAAAAAAATAAGGTGACGGAGGGCTAAGGATGGAAATAAATATCTGTTTATCTCCTACCTCTCGCGAGCGAGGCAAGGAACGTTTATTTCATATAAAAATCCGGATTCTAGCAATTACTATAGCAGTTCTAGCGTGTAACGCGCGAAGGTTTTTGTGAAACGTAACGAGGGGGGGGGGAGGGAAAGTGTCTATGAAAATGTTTAAAACGTACACCGTGTAATTGTGTTGCATCTGTCGAAAAAAGAACTAAGAAAGAAAGAGAGAAACAAAAAATATATATATGTACATATATGTATACCATGTAGAAAAATTCTTTTCGACCAAAAAGCGTTTCAGATCTGGATGCTCGAAAAATCGCGCGACTCTTCTGATACTTGAGCCTGAAGTCTCAATGATTCACAAAAAAAAGGAACTGTTTCACAATCGAAACGACGCATTGATTTCATTGTCTACGTCTATGTGTACAGCAAATGGTTCAACGCAAAAGGATCACGTTCCTCGAGGTTCGACAAAGAGAAACTAGTTTTATCAAAGAGATAATCTAGTCTTCCTTCACTTCGTCTCTTTACTCTCTTCTCTCATTCTTCTTTTTCTGTTTTCTATTCCAAAATTCCCTTTTTCAACTCTTTCTCTCTCTCTCTCTCCCTGGCTCTCGACTCGCTAAATGAAATTCTCTTAGTGGTATTAATCGTTATTATTGTTGTTGTTATTATTATTTCGTTACTATATTCGTAAACGGTGTATTCCGATACACATATTAACGTGCGTGTTCGCTGTTCACCTGCAGCATTGTAATACATCGATATACAGAATAGAGTAATGAATGATTCACGTATACACGCACGTACGTTTGCGCGTATCCATGAGCGAAACGGAACACGCGGTACACGCATACCTACGCGCGCATATATACAAGCATATATATAATATATGTATATGTATATATATATACCTATATATACACAGGTATATACATGCAGCTACATGTTGTACGTGTCTGTATGTATATAGACGTGTATATACGTAATGTATATGTATAAGCATTATGTACAACGTTTCTCATGATATCGATCACGCAATTCTGAAAACAGCAATTAATGTGTGCTACCTAGTATTAGCTAAATTAATTATTTAATTATTATCATTATTATTCAATTATTATAATAATATCTATTTTTATACATAGTATAAGAGTATGGATCTTCCTCCTTTGTCCTCTCTTTTTTTTTTCTTTATCTACCGAAAACAGGTGCAGCTCAGATGCAACTCGAACAACCGTCGGTGCACACCCCCATCCGAGCTTTAAACAGCGGGATGGAGGGAATGATCACGCGTGAATTTTTTTTCCCGTACGATGCATAAATATTAGTAAAAAAAAAGGAAAAGAAGAAAAAAGAAAGAACGAAACAACCTCATCGGTGCCGAAGGGGTAAATCGATATTATTGAAAGACCGTAGATCGTCTAGCCTGTCTCTTGTATCAAAATCATATGTACAGAATAATTAATACAAAAAAAAAAGAAAACAAAATCACCGCTTTAGTGGCTTCGATACCGGAGGCGCAGCGAAATTTCCCGTTTTCGCTTTTTCCCCCGCGAGATCGATCCGAACGCGCCACTCTCCTTTTTACTCTCGACCGTTTTTTGCTTTTTCACCGCGAAACAAAGGACTGCACAGGTAGGCCTTGAAGCATTCGTTGTTAGAAGAGAAGAGGCGAAGGGGAAATTCAGACGGCGAACACGGTAAAGAACGCAACTGAGAGAACGCTTCTAATTTGAATCGTAGTGGCAGAGAGTGTCGTCTCTCTACCTCCAGCTCTAGGAGCCACCTCTAGGGCCACCACTAGAGGTGGGGTGTTTACGCAGAACGGGACAAGGAGGCCTGCTTTCGCACGCCCAAGTTTCTGTTAATAGTTTGTTCAGAGCGGAACCAACAACAATTCCTATTTATAGCTGTTAAGAGTGCGGGAAGTCGATGGTATGCGTCTCGTTGCCGAAGATCAAGCGCAGCCTTTTCATCGGCGGCGGCGGTGGGTCCAAGTTCAGCTCTCGTTTCTTGTGCCGTCTCTCCCGGTCCCGAGTTTTATGCTTCTTCTTACGTCTGCTTCGTTCCACGCCCTCCACGCGTAACACTTCGTACTCGGGCTCGTAGCTGTCCTCGCTGAGACTCGTCCCCGACTCGACGATGTCCTCCAAAACCGGCGAACGCTTCATACGCAGGGTCAGCTTTAACCGACCAGTCCTCTCCGGCGTGGTCGGACAAACTTGGCAGTTCGTCGTACTCGTCTGCCACTGGCACTCGGTCAAGCTGGCCGGTTTTTGTGCATTTTCGTTGTTATATGTTGATAATCTGCAAAAACCCATACGTTAACTCTTCCACTCTTTCATCCTTCTTCCTCTTCACCTTCGAGTGACCTTCAGCAGGATGGAAATAGATACAATCTTTCTATTTATTTCCATCTATTTTCGTACTCAAGGTCGCGCGAAAGTCACAATTATAGTAGTAGGTCATTGAATTCTCTCGTCTAGACCATGGCTGTTATGTACTGACAATAAAAATATAATCTTGAGAAAAATGATTCCCACCACAATATGTCTTCTCAAGCTAAATAATTTGTCCTGCATTAAATGGGACACCCAGTATAATCCAAGAAAGTTCACCTTTAGAAAAGTGGTTTGCCCGTTTAAAAATAACCACGTGTTTATCTGACATTTTTGTTCTACTATCAATAACAATGGAGATACTTAAAGTGCTCGAATTAGATGGACTCTACACATGTTCGTACGACTAGTTACTCAATTTCACGCTGTCCCTCTTTACTTCAGCTTGTAAAAACTGGCTAGCCAATGAGAACAAGACCCTGAAGTGCCGCTCGCCGCTTCGGAGCGTCTCTCGAGCGACACGACGCTACAGAGAGAAATTATAGAAACGTAAAAGCAACGTCCATTGATTCACCTTTTCAGACTTTCGCCGTCGACCGAGTTCTCCCTCGATTGACTGCTGCCATCCGAGTCTGCGAACTGATTTTGATTACAACTCGCAGGCGGCCACGGCTCCTGCGGGACTAATACTGGCGGCTCGGCTTTATTGCATTCGTCGTTATATTGCATCTCTTGTAAATGCGACGTGAGCACGGACGCCTGGCGAGTGGACTCCTGCTTCGTTCGTCGCATGATCGACGGTATTCTAATATCCTCCAGATTGCTCTCCTTTTCGCTAAATTCGTAGATATCACCTTGAATACCGGAATCGTCGTCGGCCACGCTGATGTCGGTGCTCGGAATTTTCTGCCGATCCCTTTTTTGATTTCTCGTCAGACGGCTCTTCGCTTTCGCCACTTTGCTGCGGGTCTTCGAGACGGACGTGATCCCGTTGTCTCCGGTTTTATGCTCGCCCATTGCCTCCAGTTCCTCCTTCAAACCGGACGAGACAGACCTTTTATCGCTAAACAACTTTTTCCGACTCTTATGCGATCTCGACGTAGCGTTCGATATTTCATGCTGCTGCAAGGACTGTTTCAACAGAAAATTCTGACTATCTTCTAAGAGATTGTGGCTGGTTGCATTGCTGTAACTATTGGTCGCCATTACACCGAAGTCCGAAGCACTTTCTTGGCATGGCTGCGTCCGAGAATCCACATCCGTTGCGCACGATTCAACGACGGTCGGTTTCTCGATGTTCATCTCTGTATTCTCAACGTTCACTATGTACACATCGTTCTTAAGTAGTAAGTCGTTTTGATGAGTCGTCAATACCGCACCATGACAGTCGACAGTTTTCTCGGCGTCGGTTTCCATGCTCGAATTGTCCTCAATGAAATTTGTTTCACTGTGTTCGTCATTCACAGAGAACTTGATGGGCTCCGGAATAAATTTATTGAACTTGCCAGCCTGGTTCTGTACCAGACACTTGATCAACGTGGCCGAATTGATTTGATCGCTGGTTTTATGCTCCCTGGTAGAGTTTTGAGCGGCAAACAGAGCGGGAATATTCCCATTGCTTTCAATAATAACGTTCTCAGGCGATTTTACGCGAATCGGAGGCGTCTGCTCCTCAATCCCGCAGAAATCATCCGTTTTCGTCGGTTCGTAATTGGCTACTTTGTTCTCGTTGGAGTCTTGCTGTTCCTCCAGTTCTAGAAGATTTCTGAGACAACTGTCCGACTTTATTGCTGTTACGGACACGCTGTTCCCGTCCTCAGAATGTCCAGTTGGAGATAAACTATAGCGACAAGTCCTAAACTGGTACTTCTCTTGTGGGATTAATTCTTTGTTACTAGCCACGTCTAAATGATCGAAACGAGTTGCTTCGGGTATGGAACTTACATGAACTGAATCACAGGTATTTGTACTATAATGATCTTTTCTAGAATCGGAAGCATTAACATTACCTATTGAATTAGAGTTAACTTCTACGTCGCCTGTTTCTTTTTCGTCGAACGACGATTCGCTATCCAATTCTCGGTTATCTTTTAGAAGCGTTGGTGGACACTCTTTCTGTACATCGGAGCAAGTCGACGATTGTTCTATCATGTCATGGTGCGAGGACTGAACATGGCAAATGTCGTGTATCTCTTCGTTCAAGGTGTTCTCCGAATGCGGTTTATGGAGTCTCGAGTATACCACTTCCTCGGTTGCTTCCACTCTGTCGGAATCCTCTTTGCGATGACTTATATCTTCTATCTCGATGTTCTTGGCTATGGAACCGTTCAAGGGAGACCTAGCTTTTTCCGAGACTCTGCTCTTTTTCGTCTCCGTTCGTTTGTGCAGCCTGCGAATCAAATGCGAAGCAGAATTTCGCGTTAGTCGTCGGCGACGACTTCGATGACCTTGACAATGACATATGTTATCAATGGAATAAAAATAGAAGTCAAATAAAAAGTGCTTTCTTTCTTAGATAATTTTGAAAGGTTGAGAATACTGCATTGATTCTCCTAAATGTTTGTCAGAAATGCCAGTTATCAATTACTCAAACAAGGTTAGGAGGATGTCCTTGACAACGTATGTCAAGGTCAAAGTGATCAGAGCTACCTTCCCGTAAAGTAAATACAGTAATTTTTAGTTAATGTTTAGAGACATATTGTACATCGAGACATTACTGTAATTACTCGAGATGACGTGCAGTCTCACCTGGAGGCCCTAAGGGTTTGATTGTTTTTCACATTGTTCTGATGGCCGTTGTTATTGTCGAATTTACTAAGCTGCTTATTTCGTAGGTTCCTCGTCACGGAATTGGTAATGGCGGATGGGTGCGGTCGTGATGCTTGCAGCACGTTCTCTCCATTGTTTATGCTCGGCTGTTGCTGGGCGATGTCAGAAAACCGACAACCTTGCGCGATCAACAATTCCGCGTCGTACTTCGTCAAACCCTTCCTCCGTAGCTCCTTCATGCTGAGACTCTGCGGTGCAACTGCTGCGTTACCAACCAGCACCGCGTTCCTTTCTGTTAACGCAGTGTCCGCTTGTTGTTTATTGCGATTCAATGGCTGCTGTCTATGTTTCGTACGATTAATACGATTATCTGTTTCCCTTAGACGATATCCTGCAATAGTTTTTTCCATTCGTTAGTAATAAATATTTATTTCACGAGAATAAATTAATAAACGAAGTTGAACAATTCGAACTGGTCAACTTGTAGAAAGTACCAGAGGAGAGCTCTTCGCCAGGCTTTTGCTTTTCGAAAGCGCCAGTTCCTCTCCTCTCGCAGGTTTCACACTCGCAGTAACAGTTACCATCCCCGAAGAAGTCTTCCCCATAGAAGCATGTTATTTCCTCGCCCACTTCGATGTCCCGAAGTACCTTAACGCAAGCTGTGTCTCTTCCTGTTGCCACAAACTGTGTTTCATAGAAATTATATGGAATGAATTATTAGTGAATAGCTGCAACAGGATAAAAAGAGAAGTAATCTGGATATACTTATCGACCTTGCAGTTAGCCCTGCAGTCGTGGTTAATGTACGCCGCTGGACCCAACCACAGTTGCGCACAATTCTTCCTACAGCTAAACATTACAGAAAAATCGTTCTTTCCGGGATGAAGTAACGCTGCTTCCTCCTGAAACGTCATTTCACGAGTAAATGGAAATTTCAGTTCCGCCCACTTCTTCTATCATCGCTAACAAACCTTTTCGCTGAGCTCAGCGATACAACCAACTAGACAAGATATTTTGTCATGCTTCAACCATTTTCGAGTTGCACAAATTTTGGCACCTTTTTGACCCTCTAGAGAATATCTATAACACGGTTCTATTGCAAATCCGGAGTCCTTGTCGAAAACTCGTAAGTATCGGTAAATCTGCACACAAAAAGAGAAAATACAGTTGGTTTCAGCAGAATTAGCCAGGTCATGGTAAATATTTCCTTTTCGCGAACACGACTCACGTGCTTCTCCAGATTGATCTGTTGCTGTTTAGATTTTGTATGCGGAAGCCGTGCACCCCAATCACCACCCATCAACTTTTTGTATGTCTTCTCATAATTTTGCGTTTGAATAAATTCACAGATAATTTTTTTCAGTTCTTCTTTATTTGCTTTGAGTGGTCTGTACCTTTATAATGAAATAACCATGTTTATAAACATTTGAGTTATATACGAGAACATCTGATTTCCTTGCACAGATATTTACCTAATATTCATTTTATGGGTGGTAAATCCTAAATAAGGATCTAACACTAGAGAAGTTGCTAGGTCATCGTTGTCGGAGAGTTCCTTGGGCGTCATGCCACCGCAACTGCCAACATTGTTAGGTTGCATTTTGGCACCCACCGACCCGCCTAATCTTTGCTCCTGCTTCCGTACTATAGCTGCTGAGCTTTGAATGGACGAGCAATCCACCACCATTCTGTAATCTGTACTGTTACTGCGGAAAAGAAAGGGCTCGTTTTACATTTCACAACAACATAAGAACAACCACATTAAAGACAAATTATTTGGCATCTCTCCGTTACAAATGACAATCTCATTGGTATTAAATATCCTGTGCTAACTGTACGAAGTGTACGCACGAAATTACCTTGAACGTATGCTAGAAACGTTTATTTACAAAATGACACTTTAACTGGACAAAACGGGTGCGAGTGTGACAAATCACGGAAAGATCAGTGACACAAGATACATCGAAGCGAAGAAACGGAAAGATCATTACGAGATGATGCACTGATTTTAGGTTCACATGGTGACGTTTCGTGGGCGAACAGGTAAAGAGTAAATACACGAAACTCGAGGAGAAACGAACGAAAGCGATGAAGAGAAAAATATAATTGTTCGGTAAAGAATGCACTGCTAAAAATTTCGGGACGTCGACGCATCGATTGTATCGGTGAATTTGTTTGCGAGTCGCGTAAACGTTAAATAATCGAGAGACAAAGCATGTGCGGAGACCGGAGTAGCGGCACGTCGGTGTTAGGTGTTGTTTCAACAATATAACACGAATATCTGGAGATCATGCTCGCGAACTCTAATGGCGCAGACGAGCCAGAGCGCTCCTAGAGGCACGCTGCGCTCCAATTTATCCAGAGAATTTCCGTTCTTCCAACGAAACTCCAGAACGATCGAAATGTCCCATCTCGATCCTGGAACCGCACTTACCTTAAAGAAACTCTCCTGACAATAGAAAACACGCATTTTGCTAGCAATCTCGGACTTTTTTCGAATAGGACGAAGACGCGTTCGGATCTATCATGGCAGTTCTACTATAGGCACGCACACTTTCCCTATTTTCGTGCTGTAAAGGTACTGATCATTGTAACTGAATCGCTTCGATCCTCTCGTAACTCGAACGGAACTCAGCGCACGGTTTGTCGAAACAAATCCAGAAAGGATGACCATTTAATCGTGAATGCAAGCGAGAAAATCCATGTTTTGGAACTACAGAATGTCGCGAACGTCATACATATATATGTCTTGAACACATCGGTCTAGTAACATTTCTGACTTTACCGAGCTGCCTGAATTACTCTAAAGCTTTCGTAGCCCCGAATTTCCTCGGAACGATCCACGAGCGGCTTGTTGAGAAATTACATTGCTCCGTGCGTGTATACGAGCTGCACGCTCGGTCCGATATACATTTTCAGTGAACATTTCTTTCTGTTCCTTGTCAGAATCGAGCTGAAGTTGTCGGAGACATTCATTTGGTAACGTGAGATTTAAAAGATGTAACACTGCGTTTCCATGACAACCGTTTTGATATTTCACCGTTCTCTCCCTAACAGAATTTCTTGAATTTGTTAAGAGTCAATATACATATATATATATATATATATATATATATATATATACCATTATTAAGTAACGTATTGGTATTTAAATAAGAAATTGTCTATACCTTTCTATTAATTACATAAATAATACAATTTTTTAACTCAAAGATCAAGAAGTATTTACTATAACTCTCCAGTCAGGCAGGCCTGCCTCGAGCAGACATCAAGCACAGCTTGCAATCGTACGATGCCAGCAGATGGCCAGCATTAAACTGTCAGAACGCGCTCGAAGCTGAGGATGCTCAGAATCTGCTCGATTTTGGACAGCACACTCTGCCAGCATAAAGCGATACTTATTCGGAC
The DNA here is from genome assembly GCA_963966675.1 of Lasioglossum calceatum. Classification (NCBI taxonomy): domain Eukaryota; kingdom Metazoa; phylum Arthropoda; class Insecta; order Hymenoptera; family Halictidae; genus Lasioglossum; species Lasioglossum calceatum. The sequence goes on from OZ016540.1 coordinate 12,003,401, forward strand.
GCAGACGTATCACTTTATGCCGGCCCGGTCTGGGATAGGTCCTTCGTTTAAGGAGGCAGCACGGTCGCACTAATATGGATGTCGATCATGTATAGTCAGAGAGGATATGAGAGTGCTCACGCCCGGGTCTAACTTGCCACCACTTTTTGGCACGCTCACACAGCTCCTACACCGAGGATAGAGCCCACTTTTACCACGAAACAGAGACCACACCATGCAGCAGCATGTTTTAGAATGAGACAGAACCAGGCTAAGCGCCCGCTCTACCTTGGGACTAGGATCTGATCCAGGCTAAGAGTGGGAGGGAGGAACCAAGGGAAACCGCTTTACCGTCGGTCTAGGATCTGATCCAGGCTAGGATTCGGAGGCATCGAAAACCCGGGCGTGAGCACTCTCATATCCTCTCTGATAGTATATTCACTATATTCCTTGTGCAGTCAATCGGGTACCCAACCCCAACCGTCAGTGCTGCGATTGTGCACACCTTTTCTCGCGCATGCGCGGCCATTTCAGCCTCAGTAACGTAAGCTTCTCGATAAAATGGGGTGCCTTGAGCACCCCACAAAATTTTCAAAAATTTATATGATTTGATTCTGAAAAATGAATGTATAACAAGTGTATTTGTGTATATTTTGTAACTCGTAGGACACGTCCTGGAGTCTTTTTGTCCGGTAAGATTATTTCGGTACATTCCCGCCAATATAACTGCCTCAGGGCTCTGGCCGTTCTGCTACCCAATAGTAGATACGTTACTGTTTTCTCGCGCATGCGCGAGAAAAGGTGTGCACAATCGAAGCACTGCCACTATGTGTACGATTCATGGTCAATTTCCTCGCTAACGTCTCATAATTCAGGAAGCACAACAAGACATTAGGGGAAGAAACAGTTACATTTGCAATGATTGGCTGACAATTTACAACCGCGACAGTGCTGCCCTCACTGCCAGAGGCAAGGAACTTTACTGCAGCAGTGACAAATTTGAACCTGTTTCAATGAATGATGTATAAATTACATTTTTAAACGAAAGTTATAGCTTCTCTCTGTACATGGTTCTTGCTCAATATTTCGTTTAGCACAAAAAAATTGTGAAAAATATTCAACAAAAAAAATGATAAAATGTATGTATACTATATGGTAGATTGTTATTATTCTGGATCGGAAGAAATGTTTAATCTTCGAGTTAAAATAGCTCCGAGTGCAAAGGGTTAAAACAGTTACTATTTATTATCATTAGACTGCGGACTTTTATGTATTTATAGCAAAATTGACTAGATGAAATTCAAAATTGTTGACAAATTTTTACAATCAAAGATGTCAATATATATGTTTTCTCCTCTATTAAAATCATTAATCAATAAATTCATGAGTCTTATATACGTAAAATTGTAATTTTTCAGTGTATCGCTTCGCAACCATACGGACGATTTTGTATTTCCCGCTCATCGTCTTTTCTCTTCCTCGTACGCCTGCGCACAGGCCGATGCACGATGAGGTGGTGGGGAGAGAAAATGCGACGTCAGAGGGGTCGCGAAGCGCGACGTTTGAGAGACAGTATCTGTATTTAAACGCGCGTGCGTATTTACATGAGATATCCACAAATCTGTGCTGTGAATATCATTGTGTAAATACAGAATTTACAAAGCTGAAGTTTCAGAGTTCCAGACGACTCGTACAATCATCAAATGGACTTTCCTTCTTTTTTCTTATCGGATAAGGAGCAGTAGATAGGCCACAGTCTCAGTGAAACCACGTGCTAACCTATTCTTCTCATTAAAAATACCACAGATCGGTTATTAATATAATAATAACAATGACAGACGAATTAACAGACAATGGGAACCATAATTTAAAGAGCGTAAAAGATGGTGTAATTGATTTTGTTGCTGGATCACTTGGTAAAAACACACAGCTTTTACATTTGTCAAATTATAAGTCTATTTTTTTCTAACAAAGCTGTGCTTCAATTTTAATTCGTGATCAATTATATACGTGTTCTAATTACATATATTCAATTGTATAAATCGAAATTCTCGATTTAATTTACAGATAGTGGAATAAAATTTGTTATTGCTCGATCTTAATCCAGTAAAAATATCGTGTGATTCGTTCGAAACTTTCTGCTGTGAAATCGCAAAGAGAACGTCTAATGAAAGTGTTATGTATTCTGTATTTCTATATTTTTCTTTTATTTATTATTTCAAGGTGGGACAGCACTTGTGCTTGTCGGGCAACCATTAGACACTGTTAAGGTAAAGATGCAAACATTTCCTTCCATGTACAATGGAATGGTTAATTGTATCGTTAAGACAATGAAAACGGATGGAATAATGCGTGGTTTATATGCAGGAACTGTGCCTGCAGTGGTTGCTAATGTTGCAGAAAATTCAGTTCTATTTGCAGCATACGGGGGATGTCAGAAAGTCATTGCAAATATTATAGGTAAAATCATTATCATCGCGGAGACGAGATCACTAGCTATTAGCTTACAAAAATTGTTTTTGTAGGAGTGAACAAGGTGGAGGACATGACGCCTTTAGGAAATGCATGGGCCGGTTTTTTCGCTGCTTTTTTTTCCTCGTTATCATTATGTCCGACGGAGCTGATAAAATGTAAATTGCAAGCGATTAAAGAACTCGAAAAAGAAACGAAAAAAGTGAAGACTTCAGCCAGGGTAATTTAAAGGGCAAATCCTTTGAATTACGATACGGCATAAATATAACAACCATCGGTAATTGAATTATTCTTTTTTTTTTAGAAACGTATTAGCTCATGGGGATTAACGAACCAAATTATTAAGGAACAAGGGGTACGGGGCCTTTTCAATGGCTTGTCGTCGACCATAGTACGTGAAATGCCTGGATATTTCTTTTTCTTTGGAGGTTACGAAATCACACGAGCACTACTCGCAAAACCAAATGAAAATCGAAACGATATCGGCTGGCAGAAAACCATGGTTGCTGGTGCCGTTGGCGGCACTATACTATGGCTCGTAATATTCCCAGCGGACGTAGTTAAAAGTAGGATACAGGTTAGTTTCGTGCGCCCTACGCGTGTGTATACGCAACAAGCGCGACATTCAAATTGCAATTCTGTTCGAAGGTGAAAAATCTAAACGAACCGGCTTTAAAAGTAATGCAAGACATTGTCAGAATAGAAGGTTTTACTTCGTTGTACAATGGTTTGAAGCCAACCTTAATAAGGACGGTACCAGCGACGGCGACATTATTCGTTACCTACGAATATTCGAAAAGATTGATGGAAAGCTATTTCAACTAACAGCTACGATGAAATTTGTATTCATTAATTTCACTTACATCGAACTGAGAAATGTGGTTACTGAATGATTATATATTTATATACATATGTAAGTATTATAATATAAATATGTTCTCGTGCCAATGTAAATAATGCGATCAATTGTAATAAAAACGGTATTACTAAATGTCTGCTACAACGTGAAATCAGAAGTGTACTTGCCTGTTTCAGCTAAAGCATCGTTACCACTGGGAAATGAATACAAAATAAGTAACAATATTTCTTGTCTTTTTTCTGACTACATATTAAGGAATTTAATCTTTCCAATAATCGACGGGTTCATTTTCCAAAACTAATTTTTGCAAATAAGAACATTGTTCCTCCTTGTTCTCATATTTGTCCCACTCATCTTTATAGAGCTGCAAGAATTTTGATAAATTCGTTTACATTACGCTGTAGTAAATTCATTATCAATTGAAAGATATTTGAAATATTACTGGAATTGGTATATATCCGATGGATTGGAGTTGCCTGAGTCTTGCACGCACTGGACCGCTATATTCGCCATGGTTTATTACTCGAGAATGATAACTCAATGGAACTAATATTTTCCACTTTATATTCGGTACTTTTTTAATCGTTCCGTTTGGTATCTCTGATAAAATTGGTTGGGCTGGGACACATTTGTTTTGCTCGTCGAAACCAATGATAATGTCGCTGATGTAGTAATGCGGCAGAATGTAATCGACGTGAACATCTGGTCCAAACACCTCCTATTGTAATCAATTTAAACGATCAATATCTGCAGTAGCTTGAAATATCTTTTTTGGGTATGCTTTCTTAACGAACGTACCTTGCACATGTATAAAAGTTCCGTTCGAAACTTCAAATAAGCGTAACCCTCGTCGACACTCTCCCTAGCACAAAATTTCTGCAAAAATAATGCCGTCGAGCGTAAAGAAGCTTTCAGTGTACTCTGAATGAAGAATTATTAAATAATACCTTTACTAGACAGGTACGCAATTCGTCGTTCAGCAGCGGACCTGTATAATCTGGTAATTCTATTTGAACAGTACAAGCAAGAATTAAGAAATCGCTTGTTAAATACCACATATTGTTCTTGTGTGCGTTTATAAGATACGCGGGTTCAAATACAAATCTAAGCAGCTCTTCAGAATAGATCTTTTTATATGATAAATATGTGAGAATGCGATACATGATTTTTGGATGCCTGTAATACATTGTATAGAACAAATTAATATTTGTTTGAATTCCTGGTAAGAGCATATTCAAGACGAACTTACAGCATAATTTCATTTGCCCTAACGGTTTTATATGTAGACAATAACAAATCCAAAATCCTTCTACAAGCATCATGGTATTCAGAAGACGGACTAATGGTACAGATAGCATAAAGAATCCTTTCAATATCTTTCAATCTTGCCGTTGAAAATTCCTTCTCTAATCTGTATTCAAACTCAATATTAATCTTCTTAAGAATAAACACATGATAATGATCACAAATAATAGTCATAACTAGACTGCGGTTCTTTATGCATTTACGAAGAAATTGGTTGGGTGAAATTTATCCCTGCTTCTCATAATCGATGCAGCACATTTTTATTTTGCATAAAGATCCACAGTTCTGTGATAACTATTGTTTTACGTTAAACATAAGTTACCTCTCACTAATATGCTTCATTACAACAGGATCATATACACGTAGCGAAGCCATTGTTTGAGCAACATGCATTAAAAGGAGCAACGAACGATTTTGCATGTCTGAGCGAAATTGTAACAAAAATTCATTAATTACGCCTTGAACATTGAGATTGGCACTGTATCTAAAAACATGTACATATGTGTTAGTTATTTCAATAAGAATAAACAGAATTTAATAAAAACTACCTTTTTTCTACCTCATTTGTTTCATTACTGCTGCTAGGGACAAATCTTGCATTGTAGATACATTGTTTGTAACTTTTTCCATGATCTGCTCGACCAACTGTGAATTCTGAATTTTTCTTCTTGACATAAAGAAGCCTCTACACGCGATGCCTAATTCGTCTGCCGAAACTTCTGATAATTTCTCTAACAATTGGCACTCGAGCTCGAACATCTGCAGATTGGGAGCTTTGCACATGCTCATATAAAACAGAACTTGAATCATGTCTTTCCCGTTTAGCTTAAACATTTTCGATGCCACCTTTCTTAAGCTGCGCCACATATATTGGGCGCCGTACAACTGCAGTTGATAAAATGCATCTATTGTAAATAACAGCTCCTTGATGTCCGCGGAAAAGAATCGTTCCATACATTGTTTACTCAATTCTTTGGTAAAAGGAGTATAAGATTTCATTTCTACCCACTTGCTATTCATTACAATTAAATACGGCATTAACATATGGATTTCCTTGTTGTTGAATGCAGACAGTTTCGTGGTGAGATTGCTTAAAATATTTTCGTACATCTCGTCCAGCAGACACGAGCCGTTCAAATGATAATGCGCTAACTTTTTCATGGCGTTTAAACAATTCATTGAACTTTCTTGCGTCCAGTTCATGTTAACTATCGTCTCGACTTCGTCCGCGCTGACAATAAATGTTGATTTAATAGGAGGGACTATAGTCTCGGTGTAATTCGATGATTCTTGTAAAAACTTATGCATTTGCCTATGCTCGAACAACTTTCCAACGACATTTTGCGGTGGTTGATCTTGGTTATACGCAATATTCGTACTTGTTCGGTACACGAGAAACCGTTCATGTTCCTCTGGAAATCTTTGAAATGTAATGAAATTTCTTTTGTTCCACTCATTATTGCTACACAACACGTGGCTCGATTGTTTATATAATCTCAAGTTGAACAATTTTCGAACATTGCCGCATCTACAATTTAAAATCCTTTTTACGATAACACTCATTGTTCCGATCGACTGAAACGACGCAATTTTCTAAATGTACATTTCTTTTATTGTTTTCAACATATTCCGGCACACAACCGTAAAAGCCGTAAATGCATGTGCTCGATGCTTGACTGCTCGACCTGAAGCCAGAGAAAAATACAAAACACGTGACTCTTTCAGGAGTGTATAGCGTATCGAGACGCTGAAATTTTTGGGGAAAGGGCATCAATGGCATCGATAGATTAAAATTTTTGTTGCACAATTCGTGAATCGTCAAATGAATCGTTTAAATAATGAGCAGAATAAACTGTCTTGCTTATAAGATTACGAATGCCTTGAAGGACTTTTACCCAGGGTTATTTGATTAGGTACGGCCCTACCTGGCGAAAAAGGGACCAATGAAAAGCTTTGATAAAATTCGAATGATCTAGCTATCTTCACGCAAGTTCATTGAATAAACATATCATTGAAGAGTAATAATTTTTGCCAAGGAACAGTTTCGATTAATAAGGAATGGGGCCAGTTTGTTCGCAACAAGCACAAATATAAATAATTGAGCGTTGCTTTCTTTCGCTACATAAGTCTAAGAATTTATTGTAGAACTTGCAAAATTTCAATATATATATATTCAGATTTACATGTCAAGATATCTCTCGTGTGATCGCACAGAATGTTACGCGCAATTTATCATTATGTTAAACGCATCAAGAACGCACGAAATTATATCTGGAAATAAATATCCATCGCTTCCGAACGTAACGAGGTTATGTCTAATTGTCGAATAATCGTTTATGTACAAGTGTTTAATTTACTGGTCACTTTAACTTAGCGACGATTACAATAATCGGTGATTACATATTAGACTGTGGATTTTCTGCATTTACGAGTGGGTGAAATAAAAACTAGTAATACTGTCATATTATTTCAGATTTATTGAAATTACATCTCTTCTTTTACAGTTGACTCTCTTTATGAAAGATCCACAGTCCAGTATTCACCTACTGCGGAGGTCCGGCACTGTCGACGATGATTAATTTCGTACTTTCTTTTTCATAGGATAGTCCAAGGAATTCTGCGAATTTCAAACGTGTTTTCTAATGCTTCAGCAGACAATGTATTGTTAATAGCGTGGATACAATGTTTTCAATCAGATCTCAGTATCAGAGAAAAACGAGGACAGACGAAAGGGATGGTTACATGAGACGGTCACAAGAGGATGGAGGGGAAAAGAGAAAGAGCGAGGGAGCAGGAAGAAGGGCGTTTTATTCTCGATGTAAACAGTATAGAAAGAGAGCAAAACACACACATTTCTGAAAGTTCGATTAATGAAAAATGTTTGCACGAGTCGAGCAAATATTTATTTCCAGATCAGTCCATTTAATAGTTGGTGTCCGACGATTCCAATTCCGACAAAAAGTTCTCCATGGGTAGCCTTCGTTCGTCCATCTCGTTGTTCCTTTGTTTGTGGCGGGCGGAGTATGCCGCGTCCCTTTGCAAATCCTGCGATCAAAATCAGCAGATTGGGTCCTACGTTCTGTATTTTATTTCAATTTTCATTCAAAATTCAGTACACTCAAAATACGATCGATGGAACTAAAAGCAGGGTGTCTAATAGAGATGGCGTGAATTCCTGATTGGCGGAGAGCCACAACCTGATAAAATTGCGAGTTACATCGCATTTTTATCAAATTTATTAAATTTGCCAGACGTTTCTCTAATTGTTAAGTATACATTGTAGATATTTTTATGCAAGCTAATTGAACTAATCCAATCGAGATGAAGAATTAGGATGTCAGTGAGCAAATTCACTCTGGATTAGAAAATCACGATTACGGCGTGAATGAAGTTCAAATCTCGACCGTGATCGTGATTCTGCGATCACTGTGATAAATAAATCTAGTCGAAGGCTTAATTGTACGCGCATGCGTATAACCGACCGGTCAGCTGCCTGACATTTAAAAAGCGCGCGAACCGCCAATGTTCTCCAAAACAGAAGCCTAATTTACAAAATGATTCGTCAATAATTAATACTCTTCGAACAAAGAACAATTGAAGAGAGAATTCTTTATTGTCGGTATTAATTTCATGTACGCAATCAATTAATGTACAATTAATGTCTAGGACGCATAAAGGCGGTCATTCGTGCATGTTGAAATGCGACTAAGTATCAGGTAATATGAATTTCTGTTCTGTTGTAAATGATTGTTCATTTCTTCTGTAGATTAATTGCAAATTTATATTAGGTGGTCGAGAGTCAACGCTTGAATATGTGACCGTAAAGAAGAAATCGAAGACTAAGAGCCTGTTCAGTCACGGCGGAAATGCGCGTTTTCGACTGCGCGATTTTTGTTTTCGATTGTTCGACCGCCCGGATACGTGTGAACGAATACGCAGACGCTAATGTAAATAATGTTTCCTCCGTGATTGAACGGGATCTCATTGTAAGATGAAGAGGACTTACGTTATCGAGGAGAGACATCAACAGTTTCGACAGCGACAGCGAACTGTAAGGGATGCGATGTCTTTCTCCAAGCTCCCTGATGCAGTTCACGTTCCCTTCGCTGCCATCGCAACCCAGCCTGTATATGTTCGGAAACATCGTGCGTTTTCTCGACATCGATCCTCTGCACTCTATATGGAACGGGTGCTTTCTAGAAGGTTTCGAAGAAGACCGTATTTTAATGTCGACAAAAAGATATTACACATATAATCGATGCTCGCGTGGGTGGCGGATGAGGAATTAATTAAAAGAGAAACGAACGTTGACGAGCGTCGCTCGCCAGGAATTTTTTTTCTAGAAAAACACGATTCTCGAAATAGTCTCTAGGAATTCGAATCAGAAGTGGCGCTCCTCTAAGTTTTGAACAACCCTTCGACGACCCTACGAGCGTCAAGAGGGTGCACATGTGTACTTACTCGCAGTCAACCTCGTCTGCGAGCTTCTCGCCCCGGATGTGGAAGTAGCACAGGAAGATGGCGAGAACCACCATGCACCGTTGGACGTACACCACAGCCTAAAGACAGAATTAATAGTCGTTCAATAGCTTGTCAACTGAAGGAAATTGCTAGACAATAATATGTTATTGTAGAATTAAATTGTAAAATGGAGATTATAGCTGCCTCTTGTTGTAGTATATACTTTACTATCCCCTCTGGGGACATCATAAACCATTTTGAGAGGTCACGAATAAGTTGCTGGCAGTGAAGCTAATCAAATTTCATTTAAACTGTACGTGCGTAGATGGAAAAGACTGGTAACATGACTTTTCTCACACCTGTTACTCTCCTGGCTTGGTTATTTAAAACCGTGCTAGGGAATTAATAAAGAGTGAGGTGTTTTTAAAGTGTTGCGGTAACAATAACTCATGTTTTAGGTAGGACGACTAAGTTGTGGTTTATGCGAGAACAGGCTGAAGACTGAAGGCTAGAACGGAAAGATTTCTAAGAGATGTGAAAATTGTAGTGGAGGTGGTAAAGAATAGTGGGAGAAAATTAGGGGTGAGCTGTAGAAATGGTCCAGACGCTGTCTTAAATTCTAAAGGCATTTTCGTGGGACTCGCATTACTTTGCGTCTCAACATAAACAGAGCAAGTATTTCTAGTAAAGAGTTCTAAATGAAATGGGGTATATAGCAACACGCTTTCTTGTTGCAGACTTCTCGATTGAAATTGCGAACCAGTTGCTTCGAACGGTCCGAAGAGTGTGATCGAAGGATCTACCTGTTGCAATAGCGAACAAAGAAGCGGGACAACAACGACCGCGAATAATCAATAAGCGTCCCGTAAATTCGCGCGTAACGAAGCGGTCGAGTTCCGCTAAATTTCGCGAATCTCGTTCCGCCGGCAAACGGGAACAGGGCATCGAGTATTTTCATTCAAAATCGATATATCAGATGCCCATTTATTTTCCAACGCGACGGTTGCGGTTGCAGTCGGTGTTGCAGTTGCATCAGCCAATTTGTGGCGAGTTTGTCCTCCCGTCAATGCGGGCTCTTGTTACTTGCCGGAATCATCTATGTTGCGACACGCTTAACAATCCTGGCGCTCGGAAAATATCGCGCGGAGAACTGCGTGGGACGTCTCGGAAGATTTAGGCGACCGCCCCTGTTTATGACAACACTGGGAACATTCGACCGTGGATAACGAGTAGACGTGTAACTTTTGCATTCTATCGGAGAAACAAGCGGCCGGAGTTACGATCACAGTTCCGCTCTTCGAAAGTTTCAAGACGATACCGTGCAAAACAACGAACTTCAGAACATCGGGGACACGTATTCGAGCTCGCCGAAGTCTGTCAATGGATTCGTTTCTTCGTATCGTTTCTTCGGATCACGATTTTATGCGCTCTACTACCCCTGACGTGCGGCAACTACTTATGATGAGAAAACGATAGTGATGAGAAAACGATAGTGGCTCTAGAGCATGTCACCGTCATAATTAAACGGTGCCGAGCCGTTTGCGCGTCAAATCCGAATCACTCGATCAATTTCCAGCTCGCGACTTGGGTTTCCCGAGAGGATATTGCTAGAAGCATATCGGCGTTGGAAACGTGGAGGCGGTCGGTGCATCTTCGCATGCCACATGTCTGATTATCGAGTGGGAAAAAGCACTGACGCAAACGTCCCATGAAAATAAAATCGTTTATGACACACACTCAGAGGAGTCGTAAAAAAGTGTGAAATTGACAACCGTGTGCAGTGTTCGACAGACACTGAAACTATCAAAATTAGCTGTACGTTGACGCCGGAGTGGGACAAATGCTCGATCTAGCTGGAAAAAAATCATGTTCGGAAATAGATATATCTCCTATACATATATTCTTGTTCCAGAATTTTTACCGAAAGTAATGATACCCAAATTAATCTATTTAGTTGCACAAACACTTTGAATCGTAACAAAAGTCTAATAAAGCCTGCCAGCCCTAGGTGAGCTTGAAAATGTATCGGGTGTTTGATCGGTTCGATTTAGATCTCGGAGACCGATTGCCGGTCTCGCGAGAAATCGGTGGAGGAAATCACCGACACGATTGTTATCGATTAAACGACGAGCCTATATCGAACGATAGACACGTAGACTGTCTTGCTACGCGAGATAAGCTTTAACGTGTTTTCCGGGCTGGTTTTTTGCATATCGTCACGATACGGATTATCGTCTTGAAAATCAGTTCGTCGTTCCGCATATTAATACTCCCCGAATCGCGATCCGAACGTTCATTCCTGACAGCAAGGTCGGACACGTGACTTTTAAACCCTCCCACACTTCGTTTCTTTCATATTGTCGTAATTTTCTTTTCCTAAACGATCTCTAATGGACCGTTGATGCTGTCGGTTTTTCTCCGCGAACGAGTGTCCGAAAAAAGTGCCCATGCGTCACTGAACGTGCACGCTGTACTTTACAGAATATTATTTTGCAATCAGATACCTCGAGGCGCACGAAGCTAACACAGTCTACGAAAGGCGTCTATTATTAGGATTTAATAGGTTGTTGAATAAATTCAACGTAAACGTGTCTTTACAAACTCAATGATCGTTAGTTAAAGTCTCTGGGACCCGCCATTTTGTCGGGCGCCGTGGCTTTAGCGCAGAACGTGTCGTATCGCTATTCTAATTCGAAAACCGAATTTTTCTTCCGGCTTGGAATATTTCCATTTTATATGATCTTCTTAATTCTATCGATATAAAACTGATGTAATACTTCGTACAATACTTTCAGTAGTTTATTTAAAATATTAAATACGTTTAGTAATTTATTGAATACAAATTTCATAGTGCAACAAATACTTTGAATAATGGTATATGAATTATTAGTGGCGCCTCCCTCTCTCTCCGAGTCACCACTCAAGTGCTAAGGGTTAAATGTTCTTTCTGATAAAGTGCAATCATAGAAAATTCTGGTAAGAGTTAGAAAGAGTCTAAAAAGAGAAGAAAAGGAAATTGTAACGACTAATTGTAAGATTGTCGAAGCAATGCAATATACTGTAAATTAGCGTCATCGCCATTCAGATTGGAGGGTCCAGCATCGCGAAAACAGTGACTTTGTAATTTCATGTCGTACCGATAATGCCACCGGACGCAGGCGTATATGTATTAACCCGGAATTTATCAAAGGAACCGCTGAATTTCGGGCGGATGGTAGGTGGTGACGTGCGACAACATCGCACACGGTTAATTTTAGTTAATTGGTGGCCATCCTAATTACGGAAATTATGCAAATGGATTGCCGATCGACGAGCGCGGCCCGAAAAAGCTTCCGGCCGCTCGCAGGCAGTTAATGTTTCGCCGTTTACACGGTTCTTCGGGAATTCGCGAGAGCAAGAACCAATCGGTCGCAGAACTCATCCGGGTTCTACGGTTCTAACCGAAAAGCAAGATCAAGGCAATGCGCGAATCAATGGATGCGAACGTGATGCAACTCCCACACGGATTCGTTCGTCGTGCATCAGCGGCAATATTTATTGTCAACCGTCGACGAGCTCCTTCGACAGTTTGATTTTCGTCGACAGCGAAATTATTTCCCTTAGACACGCATCGATAAACTGCAGTTCCATCGAACCGCATTACTTAACTCTTTGACGCTTGACGCATTTGCGAGATTGCTCCGCACTATGGAAAATGCGTTTTTGGAGCCGCGATGCGCGTAATTTGTTGATTGCAGATCTGTATGCACATTCGTTTCCATATTATCCACGTTCATTCTCGGATCGTTATATTTTACTGGTTTCAGAGTAGAAATGGTAAGCATAAAATTTATATTAACCCTTTCATTACCGTGGACGAGATATATCTCGCTTGCACGATGTCGAAGAAACGATGCTATGGACGATTATTGTTTATTTTGTATGGAATGCTTGGAAGCATGGGTGAAATGCATAATGTAATGGAACAATTTTTACAGAAATATTTCTTCCGTCGGCCATTTTTTTTTGCAAACTACACATCTATTGTTGGATGAGATTTTTTCCGAGTTGTATTTTTGTATATTAGATCTTCTACATCGATTACAATTAATCCTCTGCATTCCATACAAAATAAAGAATAAAAACTCTAATTGTGTAAAACATGGAGTATTTTATATTTTTTATTTATACGAATTTTCATATAAAACACTTCGTGTCAATCATAAAGACACCCAAGATATTTCGTCCACTGTAACGAAAGGGTTAATATCAAGCATGCATCAGAGGGGAAGCTGCGAGATATTTCTGACGGGTAATAAAAATCTCCAGCTACCAGGAACCGGAGTAAGTTTATCACGTGTATTATACGATTACACTGACGCGCGTTCTCCCGTATCGGCTTTATTTCGCGCCGGGAGACGAAGGGTAACATCTGGCCGCTTTCTAATTGAGAAACATTGCCCGAGTGTTCGAAAACGAGTTTACGGTTACATGCTCGAACGTGTCACGGTGTGTTTGTCCTCTTTACATGGTGCCTCTCGCGTTCCTACCCCCTATTTCTTCATTAAGATATGCTCGGAGTACAATGTGCTTCTCTCGTACAATGCATGATTTCGTGTGCGCCCGACTCAAATTGGAATTTCAATCGACACGTTCATTTGTTCGAAATCCTAATTGAGGAAATTCGTTGCGAACACAACGCGAAATCATAACGAAGTCGCGTAGATCGTTCTCGTGAAATCAAAGTACTAAAAATGGTACGACGCACAAAGAAATCCGGGACAATCGTGGTAATGTGATCGTTCTGGAAAGAATAAATTTTTTCCATCAGAGCCAGTTAAATGGAAGTTTGTCCTCTTGATTATTTGAATCGCTTGAAAATAACGTGCCCACACTCTGGAACTCTTTCGACGCTTTCGCTTCCGTTTCGCCCACACATTTTTCTCGCAAATGCATCAAATCCGCAATCTGATCGCACCATTCAATCTGGTTCGCAGTGGATCAATGTGTTCTGACGAGTTCCGAGGGAAGAAGCGCACACGACGTCACCGTCCGCATAAGAATTTGTTCGTCAGAGGCTGATCTTATTCGGAAAGTTATGCCGATTCCACCGACGCGACCCGAACAGTTTCGAACAGGCGCACAATTTAATTTAAGGTCGTCCGGGCATCGATTAAGTCGACCGTAAACACCGGTACCAGTAACAATCCGCAACAGAGAATTAATTATCGAAGGAGCCCCTTTCCCGGTATCAATTACTGCGTTTTCGTGGAACCACGTCGTTGTTTGTCCGAGGGACGGCACACATTAACACGACACGATCGAACACCGTAAGAATAATGTCGCAGATCATCGCTTCAATCCTGTAAAAGACAATTCCCCGAGGTGCTCTCAAACTTTTTGTCCTTGGACGAAAACGTTCGGGGGCGGGTAAGAGAGTTCGCTGAGAAATTTCCCGAAGACACGCCCTTACCGATGGGACACACGTACGCCTCATAAAAATCTCGCTTTTCCATAATGTATCCGATATACGAACGAGATATTAAAAATGACCGTATCGATCAATTTTTTTTGCCAAAGACTCGCGGGGCTGCGCACATTTATGTTACTTTGACCATTTCTTTCGCAAGTTTTGCATCACGTTCGGATTCGGATTTCCCAAAGCTTTTATATCTGGTTACAGTCGCGCGATCGTTAACGCAGCATGTTCGATATGCGATGCAGGCTAATGATCACGTTCCACGTTCCACCGACCTTGATGAACGCTGTATCAATCTTCGGCCGAGAAATTAACACTGGACGAAGGGTATTAACACGTTGACGTCCGAGCAATTACCCCCAAAATATTGTATGAAGTTTGAAGTTTCATGTATGTATGACAAAAATCAGTAGGCGAAACTTGAAGCAGTAAAAACATTTCAAAAATGTAAAAATACAAACGACGTACATATTAACATTTTGTTTCAAAAAATGTCTGCGTCGATTCCAAGACACAGAGGCTAAATTTCTTTCTTGTTTTGATTATTTTATTAAATAAAATCTGATACACGTTGAGAGTTTTAAATGTTTCAAATATGTCCACTGCTTTAAATTGTACGTACCAATTTTTGTTATAAACGCATAAAATTCGCAGTCTGTAAATCAGCTTTATATTTATAAAATGAAGGAGATCGTATAGAATGAAAATTGTCTAATTCGGAAGAAATGTTTGGTCATAAAAATGCTTACTATTATAAACGTCGAACCGAATTTTTGTTCCATCGAATAAATTGCATCGATTGGCGTTTATCATGCCGGGTTATCACGTTAATAGGATTCAGTGAAGGCGTTCGTTCGCAATCGCGGATGTTTGCCGCCCACGCACCACCCCATTCCCTAGCCCTGTCGAAGCAAAAGTGTAACACCGAACGGATCGCCCTAACTTTTCGCGTTATGGGAACGGTCGCGACGTTGCTGGGCAAAAATATTCCCGATCCCTCGTTTACTTAGCGACAAACTTCTTCGTCTTCTCGACGGAGAGAAGAATGATCGAGCTCTTCCTCTCTTGGACTCGATGTTCTATTGGTCGCAACTGAAACGGAACGGCGAAACAACAATAAGGGAATGGTGAGTTCTGTTTGGTTTTTGTTTCTGTAACTAATCAAACGCCTTTCAGGCGACGATGTGCGCCAAGGGGTGCGTAAACATTCGTGGGAGCAATTTGCCTGCGTTGTTCAGGTGAATTCTCGCGAGTTCCCTCGACCTTTTACTGCCGCGCGTGTAGTTACTGTCTAACGAGAAACAAGACTATAGAGTTCAAGCTGTTGTGTTTATATTAGATAAGAAACTGGGAAGACAAAGTGTATCGTTACACTGTGGATCTTTATGCACATTCCTGTTTTATACATTGAATTTATGTATCAAACTATTATTTGTTTATACACATTTTTAATGTTGCTTTAACAGCAAAGGTGATGGTGAAACTAATTGATTCTAGTGAATTTTTTATATAAATGGATCCCAATGTATGAAACAAATCAAAAAGAATAAGCTTAAAGTACGTGTTCAACAACTGTACCCTGCATTGAAGATCGAGAATCCTCAAGACTTCCATTCGACGACATCGTAGACGACTGAAGAGCGCTGTCGAAGCCGAGGAACACGCGGAGCCGTGAATTATTAATTTACCTTTCTTGCGTTGCAAGAGAAGGGTGCAACCGAATGCACAAAGGATTAGGCGAAAGGTTATTAAGTCGCGGTGCTTTCCACGAACGGAAGAAGACATTCTGCCAGCCGAGATGAAATTACGATGGGGAACAGATGCTGGTTTCATAATGCTGTTGCGAAGGCGTTGATGTAACAAAAGGATCGGCGAACGAGGAGGAACCAGTTAGAAGAAAAGAAGATAAAGAAAAAGGGTTTGAAATTTAGATGAGCGAATTAACAGGGGAGGGAAGTTACGGACAGCGAGCAGCGGTGGGATCGATCACCTCACACTTTTAATCTAGGTGCAATGAATGGCGAGAATGTGCAGATATCGTTCAGAGACGTACAGACAAAATATCAACTCAACTCTCCGAATGTGCGTGGCCCTATGCCGGCCCTGGATATCATACTAACACTGCACGCAGACAAAAGTATTTCTGAAACTAGAAATACTCACGAGTATACTGACTGAAAACCTCTCTGTTTCTGAACAGAAGTTGAAGCTGAAGAAATGCGACTTACACGGATTTCAGTCTCGATCCCATCGCTAATGGCGAGAATGCTCAGATATCCAGAAAATCTATTAACCAAAGCGTAGATTGTTCTTGTTGGAACGGATATCCGAGGACGAGAGTTGTTCAGACAAGAGCGAGGAGACGCGGCGATCGCTCAAGTCTCGGCAACATCCTTTTATCTCGATCCAGTCCGATGGTCGATCACCGATTTTATTTTCTCGCGAGATCAAACAGACACAAGACAGCAGCGTAAATAATCGAGAGAGAGAGAGGTGGAGGACACGTGAGCAAAAACCAGAGGCGGAGAAGCGCCACGAATGCGCGATTTCACCCCCAACTACGGCCGGGATGTGGGACGCTCTGGCGTCTCGGCGTCTGCTGGCATACAAAAACCTCTTTTCTCTTCGGGTACCCGCAGTTTCTGCGTTCGCTGCGGCTTCTTTTCGAGCCAAATTCAACGCGTTTTCGTTCCCCGTCCACTCGAATTTAACCCGCCATGCCAGTGCATATCGACACGCGGCTTCCGGCCTCGGTGGACGCCGCCTTTTCCACTTAAACTGCGTCCGTCCCGTCGATCTTTAAACTTCATTCGCATCGGGCGATAACCTACTTAATCCCTGCACGATCTAGTATTTTTAACATTTTTTCCTTAGTTCGATAACGCCCCTGTTGTTTGGAGAGGTTATTTTTTTTGAAAAATGACGAAAGAATTTTTTTCAAAATTGGACTCACAAGCTTGGGTTTTTGAGACATTGGAAGGATTAGTTTGCTAGCTAATAAAATTCTTATTGGTCGCAATTGCGAAGGAAAAAGTGAAGGTCACGACTTTCAAATTTTGTATCTGTGGCTCTAATGAAAATTTAAAATATATATTTTGTAAATCTAAGTAAGTAATTACGCGTGTAAATAAAACATGCGGACATTTTGCTTCAATCGTTTCCGTCCACTTCACCCTATGAATCCGTCGCATTTCCGCCGTATGTTTCGATCGGTGTAATTATTATGGAAGCCGGAAAATCGGACAGACGGAATTACGCTCTTAAATAGTTATGGTCGCCGGCCATGGTCGCTGTCGACTATAGTAATGAGCTACGACGAAAATCCTCGGCGCCACAACGAGCTCACTCGCACAGTATCTAACGAAACTTATCCGTAACAGTATCGAAAGGGTACGAGACGAAAAGTATCAGCGCCTCCGACTTGTAACAGCTATAAAAATTTATGATCCCGTAAGAAACGCGTTTTGTAATTTTGTATAAAGGACGGCATATTGAAACGGCGAATTGGTATCGTAAAATATATCGAACGGAATCGGAAGCGTTCCGCTACCATCTTTCAATGCCATGAATCAAGAACCGTTCTTCTTCCCGAAGCAATAACTCAAAACGACAATGGGACTGTCTCATTGTTGCGACAAATGAAATTTTATTTTATTAGGTTGGAGGGAAAGAAAGCATTTGAATCAATTTATAAAAATACATGTTTAATGTTGTTTAATGATATAATTTCCATTATTTGTAACAACTTGTTGCCAGGTTTCAGATAACCTGTCAATTCCTGTTTCCCAATGACTCACTAGCGACATGCGTTTTTGATTTACAAGCAAAACTAATACTCCAACCTAATATATTAAAGTGATTTAATGTTGTAACTTCAAGATCGCTCACAGATGCAAGGTAACAGGTATCAGTCGCCAGATTATCGACCCACGAAGTAATTCGTTTACTGGTCTTGATTATCAAAAATTGAGAATAACTTGATGAATTCTAAATAACTAAATAAAGAGGGGAAATACTTGTCCCGCGTAGAATATGTGAATTATACAGGCGGTATCTTCCCAACGAGATGTGTCGCGTTATTATCGAAAACGGTGCTTTCCCCACGTGTTCCTGCGCGACAGATATCAGATACCATTTACAATCGCCGAAGGGTGTGCGAGGGAAACAGAGGGATCGTTTCAGCGAACTGTTGCGGCCCACTTTGTCAATGATTCCTGTGGTACAGTGTTTTATCGAGTTCGCGAACACCGATAACGCGACTCTATTCGAGAACGATGCAATTAGCTGCGAAAACTTTACCACTTCTTATTATGCTCTGCTATTCCAGTCCAAGGTTTGCCAAACTGTGTGACAATTCGTGTCTTTGTTTCTTCCTCTTTACTCCTTGTGTCAGACGCACTGTTCATCCCGGATTACTAATTATTAGACTGCGAATGCGCATGCAATTTTAAGAAAGTGCAATCAAATGTGCCCATAACTATGAAAGTGGTCCAAGTCATATATTTCTTGTTTCGAGATATTTAAAGAAACACTAAATGATTATCACGCAATGCTGAAATAACAAGAACTATCTAACGGTTCATTTTTGACAATATCGTAAAAATTACATTGAATTAATTTAGTTTAAAATAATTGTTACGTGAAATAACAGGTAAGCTCATTTTTTTTAAATTTTGACTTGGACCACTTTCATAATTACGGGCACAAACAAAATCTTATTTTCGGTAGCCTGTGCAGGACAGATAAATAAAAATCTAGCATCTTTCGAAAATTCTCAGGAGCCGTAAATCTGCTTCATTATAGAGTAAACTGTTTTAGTTATTAAATAAAAAGAGTTCAATTATATCCGTGTTTTGTAATCGTTACCTAGGATTAAAATAAATTTCCTGAACACTCGACGCCGTGGCTCGACGAAATTCTAAGACCTTTTCAGAACGAATGAACGCTACTTCAACAATTTCCTTGAGTTTTTATCTCGCGATTCCGGGTTCTATTGTGACTCTGCGTCACCTTTGAACTTCTCGGCTTTCTTATGTCGATATTGCATATTTATGCATGCCCGCTCGATAAACGGGAATCAATGATCGGGAAACAACCACGAATTCTCATTTTCGTGGTGTCATTCATATATCCCGCGATACTTCCGATAGATATTTAGAGCGTTTCCTTCGCGATTCAATTCGATCCGGCAACCGATGAATTATCGCCGAGCGTATTTTATCTCGCCATAACGTTCTCCGGAGTGTCGTGGCCCGTCCGACGGAATGGAAATAAGCGCATCGAAATTTCCCGCTCTCGAGTAAATAAAAATAGATCTCTGTGTTTTACGATCCTCCCCGGAGGATGATCGTTCCCGACGACGCGACAGTCGCGCGAACGATTGCTTTACCGGCGAACGCGTCGAATTATCTAATAGAAATATTTCTTTTCAAACAGGACCGACTCTGTTCCATTCCGATTCGAAGTGCGAAATGTTCGTGCCCGATTCCTTGTTGTATCTTAACACGAGATCGGGTACGAACTTTTTCACTGACCTAACAGTTAGTGCAGCCATTTTGATGCATTAAGCTCTGCATTAAAAAGTCATTCGAAAATAATTAATACACTGCTGATCTGAAAGTTCGACAGAATTGAATATCATTTTTATTTCTTTCGAATCCACACGAACATTGCACTTGCAGTGACTTTTAATCAAACTCAACCAAAACTAGAATTATCGAACAATATACTAGTTATAAAAATAGTAAGAATAGTGGGAGGTAATCCTTATTTTGCGAGGTCTTTACTCGAAGCATTCGCTCCATAAAAATCCACAAGACTAAGGTAATCGAATTAGACTGTAATGTACTAAAATTACAGAGCCAGCGAGTTCCAGTTTCACCCTAACGCGATATTTAACACTTTACCTACCGAAAGCCTATTAATAGGATTTTCAATAATTCTGCTGTATCAAAAGAAGGCAGAGAAATTTTCTGTTACATTACAATCTTAAGTGAAACTATTAGATGACGTTATTGAGGGTGACTTGTTAGTTCACAATGAAAATTCCTGTCACTGTCGAGGGTTCCATTAAAAAATATTTAGCCATGAACCATAGATTTTTCAAAATTATGCAATAATCTCCGGTCGGTAATGTGTTAATTTAGAAACCGCGAATGCAATATCGCGTACGTCGCGTATATGTAGATGCGAAAAATATTGAAACACAAAAGAGGCTATAACTCGAAAATAGGGTCGTATCCGACACAGGTACGTGCGTAAACTTTTCTTGCTGTTTTCGCGTACTGAATTCACCCCCGCACGCTGCGAAACTCCCTCGATAAATTAGCTTCGCGTATATCTGCGCACATTCGAAACGAGCATACTGAAATCCAGTTATGTACTTGTTCGTTCTGCCAATGACTGAACTTTTCTGAAAGCATTCTCATCTATTAATTCTACGGACTAATTGAGCCGGTGCCGAGGAAAGCGCGCGAAACTTCAAAATCGATCCGAAGACATTAGGAACCGGGTCAGAGCTGCTCTAAAAGCTCTGAAAATGGACAACGGTATTCTACGATGGAGAAAGGACGACAGGCGAAATGTTTATGCTCGTCGTAACCCTCGTGCACGTCACACCTCTGTTTCCCTTCGCCCTCAACCCCGGACGCTATACTTTAAAGCAAATTAGGCGCGCCGCGTGCCGCGGCCTGCAGCCACGAAATCGTTCGCGTTAACCAATACACACATACTCTCGGTTACGTCTTCCGCGAGGATTCTACATGGAACGGTGTTCAATTTCCCGAAGATGTTGAGTGCCCGACAAACACCCGGCGAAACTCCGCGGGGATCGAACGCTTTTTCTAATTGGAAAAGGGGAACACCGTGTCAAACTAACTAGGTTTGGCGAAATCAATCTTCATCCGAAACGGTGACTCGCTGGCAAGCTAATTCACTTTCACCCTTCGCGAAACATTGTGCACTTTACGCGAGCTTCGTTTTGTAATTTTTCTATCGAGCAACTTCGTTTTGGATTTATGGTGACAGATCGCCGCGATGCGTTCGCTCGAGACGATTACTTAGCGAAACTATCACATTAACGTCTTATCTTCAGTGTGACTGGTGCGTGAAGGATTAATACACACTTTGACTACCGACGCGGCAACCTCAACAACTATGCGGTGGCGAAGCAATTTACCGAATAAATGTTCCTGGGAGGATTTTCACAAGGATTTTTACGTACCATTTTTAGTATACGTTTTCTCTGAGAATACTGGATAGGATGTGAGAACTTGAGGAATCTAGATGTGTTTCACAGGGAATCAAGCGATCTCTAAGTATCAGAACAAATCTCAGAATCTTCAAGTAGGAACGACCAAGAAGTTGGACCAAAGTATAGACAAAAAAATAGTTTGCTAACACGTTGAATTTCATCCGAGAATCATCTAATAAAGGTACACAAAACAATTATAAATAATCAGAAACTTCCATGTTAAAAAATGGAGAAGAGAACCCCGAATTATTAAAGAACACATTGGTTTCTAACACGCTGCACTCCGTGCAAGAATGTTGAAGTAAAAAGACATACAAGACCGTCAAAAGTGATGAAAAATACGTAGATCGACCAGCTAAAATTCCAACAAGAAGCTCCAATGACTTGCAAGAACTTTTTAGAAGAATATACAGCAAGACCGGAGACAAACGAGAACCGGATATGGTCTCGAAACGTCGCGAAATGCGTGTTACTCACCGTGGTCATCTCGAGGATGGGGTAATCGGAGTTGGACGAAGCACGCGGACCCGGCGTCAAGTCCTCCGGTGTCTTTTCCGGTGGATGGAAGAGTGTGAAGAGTTGGTACCAGTTGGTCAGCGTCCGAATGAAGAAGTGTGGTAGTCACGAGTCACGAGTTTAGCGGATTCGAGCGGTTTGGCGGGTTCTTTTCACGATTCTGTCTCGTCCGACGAAGAGAGAGGGGGTTGGTTTGGTACCGCGGGAGCCTCTGAGTTTGGAGGTCAGAGGGCGAGTGATTGGTGGAGCTTGCGCGAGCCACATTTATACTGCAACCACTCGCCCCTCTTCGACGGCGTTCTTCTGTGCCACCAAGAGACCCCCCTCTGTACCCGCCCGTACCCGTTGTACCCACCACCGACGTGTTCCTCCTCCACGTTGTTAACGGCCGCCCCGTGTATATTCTACACCCTTTCCCTCACTCTCTCTCTCTCTCACACACACACACCCTCTCTCCGTTTCTCTCTTTCGCTCTCTTTTCCTCTGTGTTTCTCTTTCCATCACTCCCCGTTACGTCATTGGAGCGAGTCTCCACCCCGGAACGATGATATCACAGAAACTACGTCGATGGAACCGCGACGACCGCCAAGAAAAACTGCTTTCGGCAGCCCCTTACGTAGATTCATGAATGAAAGTTCGTGAATGGAGCCACGCCACCAGCCTGCAGCTCAGTTCGACCATCCCACGAACACTTTCTCTCGTGCGCTTTTACTATCGAACGATCGACGTCGTTGTTTCACCGATTTTTCTACCAGCCCCGAAGTGCGTCACCGATCGTCCAGAATCTCCAGGAGAACCTCCAGTAACAGGAGGGTGACGGTGATCTGTTTGATTGTATTGGATTTCTGCTAGTTCAGAGACTTCGTAGTTTCTGACTTCATACTTGAACCCTTTGGCATCGTAAAAATCCCACCGCAACGCAAATTAATGTCCAACTATGACAAAAATATAGAATGAAGCAAGGATACAAATTGAATTTGAACAATTGGGTTGGAATAGTTGCGAGCACTGGTGTCTAGAATTGACCAGGGCCAATCAATCTTGGGACCCAGTAAACTGAATTGTTCGCCGTTCTTGTCAACCCGCTGCTGAAAAACATTGAACTTACCGCGGACAAACGGCCGGTTCTTTATTTTACAATTTTACTGAAATTACAGAGATGCCTTCGTGGAAGTTGTTGATAAAAGTTTGAAAATTTGTACAAATCAATGAGCAATGACTAGACCGCGGATTTTTATGCATTTATGAAGAAATTGGCTGGGCGAAATATGGAATAGTGAAAGTTTAGGAGAATGTAAGAATATTGTTACGATGTTTTCAATGTAAGCAATCTATTAAGGGATGGAGCGAATTTTTATTTAACTCCTGCTGCCCACAATCGTTGCAAAACATTCTTATTAGGTTGGAGGGAAAGTTCTGTCGTATTTTAAGTAAGCAGGTGAGTCATTGAGAAACAGGAATTGACAGGTTATCCGAAAGATGGCAACAAGTTGTTACAAATAATGAAAATTATATCGTTGAATAATGTTAAACATATATTTTTATTTTGCATAAAGATCCGCAGTCTATTAATGACAGGTAAACGGTGAACCGAACGGTTCGTGTGAAAAATCAAGGATCCCATTTTTCCCCGAAAAAGTCTAGCACCATCGTTCACCGGAGAATTGTGACCAGACACCTTCGAGAGCCTAGTATAATTGTAGTGATTTCACGTGTGCAATGTTGTTGCTCGTTAACTCTCAGCACAGAAATATTGATTTTTTGGAAACTTTATCTGTATCCGCGGATTCCATGCGACGAACTTTCCTCCCACGATTGTTCTGTTCGTTGTAAATGTATATATCCTGCCATTTTACGATGTTTATGTGTTAGAGCATGAATGTGCATATATATTCGTATACTCGCAGATGAAAATACCCTATATCAGCTACTTTATTGACTTGCACATTATTCGCAATATCAATCGTGACGTCATTCAGGCTCCTCCATCAACGAGGTCTCTGGCTTTCTAACCAGAACAAGATACAATGGTTTACAATAGTTTTCCCAGACTGAATGATGCGATACCATTCGTGACGTTGCGTCGTTCAGGCTCTTCCATCATCGCGTCCTTTCAATTTCTAAGCATGTAAAAGCTGGGATATTGTCATTAACACTAAACCTACCATCACCGGTCAAAATGACCGGTTCCAGATTTTTTATTTTACGATTATTGATATAATAAAAATAATTTCATAAAAAATGATTGTATAGATATCTTTGGTGGAGCACATATTACAATAGGAGCTGCACAAAGTCTAAATGAAATCAATCTTGTCATTTTTATAAGAGAACATGTATCGCTTACTTTTAAGGCTCCATTTGGTTTAGTGTTAAAGGGGTAGACTCGTTTCTAGGATTGCAAGGGTGCGGGATGCGCCTTCTAATTTCTCGATAATGCAAAGATCGGGGTTTTAAGTAGTCAAAAGCGCTAGATAAAAGATCAATCTAGCCTGAAGTCGCGTTAAAATTCCTATTTTTACATTTATGAGGACGAATTTGCATTATTCGACAGCATGTAGCGGTCACAGTTTTATGGAAATATGTAGCTTTATGCTTCCGAATAATGCAAATGACGCCTCATAAACGTAAAAATAGGAAATTTGAGGACTGCTGCGGCTTTTATCTAACTCTTTTGACTACTGAAAACCCCCATCATTATCGAGAAATGAGAAGGGGCCCTTCAACTTTATTTTAGCAAGCACAGCCTTCACTTTCCCAAATTTTTGCGTACGACGTTGCAAATGTGAATAAACGACCGTCCAATTGTTTATCGGCAGCTGTTCTCCATTACAACTTCGGTCTCTCCATTTTTTTGTTCTGAAACGAACAACAATGATCGCCGGTATGCGACGGCAGGAATTTTTCCGTAACATTTCGAGCTAGCTTATCCTGTCGCATCCACCGTCGCTGATGGATTGATATTACAGCGTATAGTTTTCAACCGAATTAAAAGGACAACGTGTGCGCTCGAGTAGCGTCGCAACTCGCAGATTCTCGTTGCCGATGATTGAAGGGAAAAGTTGCGGGTGTGAGAGCATAGTTTGACATCGGGAAGATAGTCTTCGAGGCACAATGCGTGTCGCCGAGCGTCGCAGGAATGCTCGTTGTTGTAAATGATTACGCTTGCGAGACCTGCCCACAAGGATAATGTTCCTCCTACGCGAAACATCCGCGACCGTCCCTTATTTTGCATCTACAAACGAAACATCTTCAAAAAATGATTCTGCGACGAATTTCTTGGGAACAATCTTTCATTTGAAGACTGCGTCTTTGCCCAATTCAAAGCGGTAAACAGATTGAAGGAATTTAATTAGAATTTATTCAGGGTATTCAAATATTGTAAAAGAATGGAACTTCTGTTTGATACTAAGAATAATTATAAGGATCAATTCGAAGAACATGGTACTCTGACCAAGTTGGTTCCAAATGCAACAGTAAAAATTGTTCTGTGAGGTGTAGAATAGAATTTTGGAATGGATCGACAATTTAGAGGATCGCAGGACCACTCTGCGAAGTATCCTTTCACCAGGACCATAAACATACCGCACCGAAACTGTATCAGAAAGATAGTGCTCGGCTTTTTACAGATGGAGAAGAGAGGAAATATTGAGAAGGTTACTCGAGTAATCTTTGGGAACTGCTGCGATTGATTTTCAGAGCATTCGTACGTACTCCAAGCATTGTGTTTCGGTGTATTAAGATCGTTTCGCATTCGCTCGAGTGAAAGAGACCTTCTCCTACTTTATTTCCCTCCCTTGCATTCCTACATCTCGCGGTTTCCATCCATTATCTATCAATCTAGCCGACGGTAATACATTATTTTGCTTGTTATAATATTGACTCATCAATATCTTCGGAGATACCTAGAAACGTTCGATTTTACTTCGACATTGGAGCACGCTAATAAATGGCGCACCAATTTTGAAACCGAAATGATAATTGATAAGTTCGATGATAAACAGGTTGCTTGAGTTTTATTGCCGAGTAAATCTGTCTTGCCTGGTTCGTTTCTCATGGATACTCGTAATGGCTTCGTTACGTTTTATTATTTAGCTGTCCCAATTTTTGCGCGTTATAATAACGATTATTGCAACAACGTCTTTACTACACCAGATGAAGAAAAGATTACAGAATACCTGACCTGGATAGAAAAAAATAAAACAAGATAAAATATCACTAAATGTTTCAAACAACGATAAGAAGGCAATGAAATAGAAATGTGTCCAAATAAACGCTTATTGAGGGTGCTAGCGGAAACTCATTTTAGTTCAGCACTTTCTCTTTTTGGAACATTTCTTTTTTCTTATTAAACACATGGCAACAATTGCATCCATTCTGTTCACGAGTATTCTGATAACCATCGAAATCATCTGCGTGCTACATGCATAAAATTCAAATGGCCATATACCTCAGAGGATTTTCCGGGGGATGACTCTCACGTCAATCTCCGAGAGCAAAAAACTTCTGAAGAACTCTCAAATGGACACGCAAATTGAGGCAGAAACTCTCGAATGGACACTTACCTTTACATTCAACAAACCCGTTTGCAAGTTCTCACGATGAAGAAATTTCTCTCGCAGGTTTTACAAGAGATAGCCACAGTTGTTGTCGCTGCCAGTGTCGATCCGTTCGAGACTTATTCACAGCTGATAACACGCGCATCGCATTGGTATCAGCATCGAGGAATACACTCGAGAAATTACCGGCGATGGTTAACGAACGTAAGAATTACAGCAGCGAGACTTTTTTCAGAAATAATTAACCCACAACGCGAGCGCGTGGGTCTCATTAAAACCGACAGGCAAGACTTGGCAGGTAGGTGTCTGTGTAATGCGAAAAAGCCGTCGCGTCGTTCGTTTCGTCTTGGCATCTTTTCTATGAATAATACGGAAAATCCTCGTTTTCCTCCGGTTCTACCTTTAATTTTCACGTGCAGCGTAACTCGCATTGTTTGCTGACACGATCCCTACAACGGAACGTGGCCGAGGTGCAATATTAACCTACATATTATGTTGCAGGTCCGTGAGACGCAGATTTTGTGCATTTGGATTGATCGAAGAAGGATCGACCATGTGGGTAGAAAAGAATGTAATTCTTGAATTATCAAAATGATCAATTTAAAATACTTACAAGGGAGGTTACCCAATCGTAACATGCCGATTTGATTGAATGTCTCCGAAACTGTTAGGCCTAGACGAAAATTTCAAAATCTAGTTTGTCTTTGAATGGCGAATTTTTTTAGCGTAAACTTATTTTTAAGAAAATAACTTTCGTTTACGAAATTTTCCTATAAAACATCACAATTTTTTCATGAACGTTTCTTAAACAAATTATGTTTTAAAAATCAGTTTAGGCTCAAAGATTCAAAGACGCACGAACTGGATTTTGAAATTTTCATTTAGGCCTAATATAGTTGCGGAGATATTTAATAAAACGGATTTTTCACCCCAACTTTGAGGGCTATTTTCGCCTCCTTAACATATTCATGACATTCGTCGACAGCTATAAAAAAAATAGTTCTATATAACCTCCCTTGTTAGGTCCCAAACTAGAGAAATAATATTTCGAGACATAATCTTGAGTACTTTCTTTCTGGATAAAGGGAAACTTCACGAGAAAAGGAACCGAATTTATTTGCACACTTAACAGATCCCCTCGCTTTGCTCATTTTCGCGCGGTATCCGGGGCGATGAAAACGTAACGACCTTTCTTACTCTGCTCCGCCACGGAAAAAAATAACAGAACCGTACAAAGAAAGGGTAACGACCACCGCAGTCGGCGCAATTAATTTCCGATTATCCGAGCTCCGATGTGATCGAGAAGGTGAGAAAACAGAATAGCGACAGAACGCAAGAAATCGCGAGGAAAGCGAGCGCGCGACGTCGCGTCGTGAAGGTAAGGACGAAAGACGTCGCGGCGCCTCCGCGACCAAGGATTCGCGTAATTCGGCATTTATCACCACTATGTGACACGCGAAACCGATTACGTCGGGAGAGAAATTGCTCCGAGTCGTTAACCTCTTCCCACGAAACCAATTTCGGCATTTGCTCCCCTTAAATTAATACACCCGCTACCGAAAAATATATAGAAATAGGTCAAGTGCGATCACTATACCAGCTGGTTTCGAATCGAGGAGTGTGCGTGGGTCTCAAGGCACTTCGGTGAACGAGAAACAACTTTGCTATTTTACTAGCCGTTTCTACTTTTTACGCAATCCGCCGAGATCGCCAACGATTCGACGCGCTTCCGGAAGCTGTAACGGAAGCTGTAACGGAAGCCATAAGCGGAATAAGAGCAGATTGATTAACACGTTCGTTACATTATTTCGTTGTAAGTCATTATTAGACTGCGGATTTTTCTGAAGGAATTTGATAAAAATATAAGATAGTAAAAGATTAAAAAATCGAAGAACGTTGTTAGGTTGTTCCGAATGTATCAGAATTATTAAGGGACGAAATCAATTTCTATTGAACCCCTTCTTCTCAGAATCGGCGTAGAACATTTTCATTTTACATTCATTACACATATTTAGAGAATTTCGAATTTTTCTGCGACAATATTTTCGCTCGTATTTCATAAGAAGATACGTTGCATTTGGTTAAATTGTTGTAACGTGTTCATTTCTCAGTGAGCGTTCCTTTCGGTTTCCGTTCACAGAAAATCGCGTGACACCGAATATCATCTACTGTTTCTGACTACTGTCAACCGTGCCCACTTATTGCGAACACAGAAGATATTACGGTATTATCTCCTGTTGATCGATCTCGCTGGAATCCGTGTAATCGAAACACGTATTTATCGAGGGTAACGCCAGTAGAAACAGCCGATAATGAACAGACGCGCAAGGTAAACGGTGCCGGCGCGGCGCGGCGGGTCAAGCTAATTCCCTCGGACTGGACTCGAGAGCGAAAAATGTTATCCTTGAGGGTATATCAATTCACTTTTTCGATTGCTTCTTGCCTGACGGTCGCTTTCTTGTCTCTGCTATCGAATGCCGTGCGCTCTGATAGGATTAACAGTCTACATATCTCGAAATCGATGGAACTGAGAGATGGACCATCGTCACGGTGTTACGAAGTTACAGGGAAATCAGATTGAGAGGGCGTTTTGTCGTTTTGATTGTTATCCGGTGGTTGTTAATTGCGAGAGGGTGGAGAAGTTGGCCACGGTCAGTTCTCGTTTCTGGTACAGTGCTGTACCATTACGTTGTTTAAAAATAATATTATCGCATGAAATGCGAAGTAGAGATTGTTTTCATTGACCAAGCCAACTCTATTAAAATCCACTTACATTCCCCTTTGTGTTCTTCCCTTCAATATTGTTTCTTGAAAAATTGAATGGCGGAGGAAACGGTGTTACGAAAACAGTCTATAGTTTCCGGAAGATGCGACTCGATGAAACGGAGCTTTTTACGCAGCCAATTTGTTCGAGGATCCGCAGGTCAGAGCTAAATGTGAACCTCTGAATTTTCCTCGATCGCAGTTTCTTAGCGAGCTTCGTTGGATCTCTCAGTTTTCGATGTCCAGACGGTTGTTTATTCGAGGGGAAAGGGGTGGTGGATGACGCAAAATCCTACCAAGATAAAAAGAGGAGGAGGGTGTTCAGTTTTCCAGCGTGTGTAGGATAGGAGCGGAATTTTTCCTGGCGCCTACTGGTACACAACCGGACACGTAAACTTCGCGATTACGAGGTGTCGGGTGCGAATCGATTGGGAAAAATCGCACGGCTATTATCCGCGTAATGATTCACGGTGAGCGGGATAATAAAAAAACGAGGCGGAACGTGACGCCGTCGATTTCGAGGGAAATTATACGCTGCCATTAACCGAGCGATTCTTCTCCCGAAGATCTATGAATGTCAGACAAGATTATGGGCGCCAGCAACCTACGCTCTCTCCAGCCTCTCCCTTTTAATCCCCGACTCCTTCTCCCTTCCTATCTTTCTCCTCGATCGGAAGGACTACGAACAAAAAAAAAAACAAGAGAATATTGTATTGTATTTCGCCCATCCCCACCGAGCGCGGCCATTTCTCGAAAAATCTCGAGCGAAATACGAGACCGTATACGCGGTGGAAGCAGAACTGGCTGCCAGCAAAACGAACAGGACACCGTTGAAACGGTACGACTGACGTATTAAAAAGTTCATTCGGTTTGCTACCGTGGCCGCTTGTCGACGAACACCCCGAGCAGTTTCAGCGACTCGCTGCGCACCCGAGAAACGCATTAATGCCTGTTACCTTCGCTACTTTATGATAGATCCATTTAGCTTCGAAAGAAAAGTCAAAATCACGCAGGGAAATTGATACCCGAGAGGATTCCAGGCTTTATTCCGAATCGATTTTTCTGGGCACTTAGGTTTAAAAGAAACACGAAAGCCAATGCATCAACTCGGACAACATTGACCCGATTTTACGAGGATTTGTCGAGTGAATTTTACAATGTGTTCCCGTGGGAATTTTTGAACGTTTCAGAGCTCGAATTGAAGCTGAAACGTCGTACTTTACGATGAGTATAGTTAAGCCTGAAGGAAAGTACGATATCCTATTGAAAAATCGTGAAATTCTCATCGATGTCTATGAGAAAGATGATTGTATTTTGAGGTGTTCAGAGAAATCGGTTTTGGACTGTGGTTGCGTGAGAATTTTTGAAGTTTTGTGAGCTTAAATTAAAGCTGAAATGTCGTATTTTACGATGGGTATAGTTAAGTCTGAAGGAAAATTCGATATCGTATTGAAAAATCGTGAAATTCTCATCGATGTCTATGAGAATGAATGATTTTGGAATGTGGTTGCGTGAGAATTCTTGAAGTTTTGAGAGCTCAAATTAAAGCTAGAGGATTGCTGGGACCATACGAGAAACATTTTATAAAATTCATTCGGTTTGCTGGCGTGGTCGGTCGTCAACGAGCACCCCGAGCAGTTTCAGCGGCTCGATGCGCACCCGAGAAGCGCATTAATGCCAGTTTACCTACGGCTGGAGTTGAACAAACTTGTGTTACATGCACAGCACGGTTGACAATCGCAGTGTCCCCTCTTTTAACAACTCGTGGGTTTCACTACATTGCTCGTATGGGACCACGTAAATTGGGCGATGCGTTTTCAACACTTCAGCTGTTGCTTCACCTAAAATATTTCATAAACTTGATGTGTACTCCCGTCCATTAGTCACAGGACCTATATTATGAAATAAAAATGGTACTTATTAATTTTTTCGAATGTAGAGAACATGTGATTCACAAATCGGACCAAATTAATTATTATTCTTATATTTTCTAATTTTTTAAATTTAAGTGGGGCAATTTTTTCCAATTTGGCTTGTAAACGTGTCCCCCCACAATTTCTCAATTTCTTTACATGCATCACTTCTGTTGGTCGCGTTACCGCATTTTAGGCGGATTTTTAATTGTTAATAACTAAATAACGAAGCCGAAATTGCAATTCTTTTATTCTTCATTTTCGTATTGTATTATCGTCGACAACCACCCTTAAATTTTCTCCCACCTGTAGTCGAACACCGTGTATAGATAGAAGATAGATAGCTACATCTAATCAAAATAAAACAATTAAATCAAGCTGGAAGCTTCAATTCTTCCATTACCATTTTGTTGGAGATCAGTAATGAAACTAAAATTTATCATTCACGGTGTACGGCACCGAGTAGTCTCACCAAACTCGAAACACGCGCTATATTAATACAAAAATTCATTTTTGAATCTGGTCAAACAGTTCTGGCGAAGCACTGAGCATTCGCAAACACACTGTTTTCTGAACTTTTCTTTCGCTACAGCAATTTGTCTCAAGGGCAGACTCGAAGTTTTCAATGTGTAGTTTCGAAGAACTTCGTCATGTATCGTTTTTATATCGACTGTAAGCATCAGAGAAGCGTTATGACTGTCCGATACTTTACCAAAAGTTGTTGTGTTCGTAGGAGAAATGATTACATTAGTTTCCCGCCGAGGGAAAAACATGTATTGCCGAGGGTAGATTTTTTCAGCTAATCCGGATCCCGTTGGACCACTAATCACGTTAATCTGCTGGTCGTGATTGGACAGAAAAGTTGGATAATGCAATGAATGGAAAAGCGTAGGACTCTGAATAGAAGAGACGATCACGGCGAGGCGGATGACGCCAGGATGTTACGAAGTCGGATTTTCAGCGTGTCTTAGGAAAAACCGCGGAGGAACCATTACCGTACCGTTTGTGGGAAATATATTTCCATAAATTTCTCGCTGATTCGACGGTGCGGTGTGTAAGGGTGTTTCTCATCGAGAAAATAGAGGGTAGGTGGAAGCCAACGAAAGACTATCAGAACGTAGGTAGCTGATCGAAATAACGATAAATTGAAGAAGCTTCAAAAGTTTCAGTCCTAGTTTTGATCTGATTTCAGAGTACGACGAAGATTGCGGATGTTGTGCAACTGTTAATGAAACCACGTTTACTGATAAAATTATACGCTAAACGTCGGAGATCTTCGGCGAGAAGACCGTGAAATACCGCGCAATTACGCACGGCGATCGTTAAAAGCGTAGGAGATGTGAAGAACGAGTCCTTTGGCCGAGATTCAAATAAAATTTGTTGTTTTCTAGTAATTGTATCGATAAAAGCTCCGTAGTTTTTGCGACGATGACGCAAGATTAGCAAACCTCAACAGTAATCTGTAATGGGGACATTATTTATCACTGCGCGTTATTGATATGCTTTAGAAGTTACTCTGTATCTCCAGAACTATTAGCAATTTTCACTACAAAAATTAGGTAATAAGATAGTCAATGGGATGCTCGACAACATCTTCGGAAAAAGGAATTCTTATAATCGTCGAACAAGCAGAGATAATAATTTTGTCAGTGCATTGTGTTCAATAAATTACTGTGTGCGAGTATTCAGGTTTTAAAAGTTACTTATTTACCTCGAGTTCTGTTACCTATTTTTACTAAAAAATTATATGGCACGATGGTCAAGGAGATGCTTGTCGACATTGTTGGCAAAAGGAATTGTTATAAATATTACCCAACTGGAAATGATAAATATAACAATGGAATTGCATTCAATAAATTACTGCGTGCGGATACATATTCAAAGTTTAAAAGTTACTCTGCACCTCGAGTGCTGTTACCTACTTTTACTAAAAAATTAGATAGCACGGTGGTCAAGGAGATGCTTGTCGACATTCTTGGCAAAAGGAATTGTTTTTTAGTTTATTTTTTATTTAAATTATATGCATAACTGGTGGCACTAGTATCTCGTCGGTGCTGGTTGATGCTGGTGGCACCGACGAGATACTATTAAAGACTGCCAGCCTCTGTGCTCGTCAGCGATACCAGTATCGGGTACGACTGGGCGCGGAGATAATGTGGAACTTACAGTGATCTGAAATACCGCATCGCTCGTCAAGTAGAAGAATGATATAGCAGAATGCTCACATTACCCATTCCGTAATTACCTTATAATACTATCACCAACGAGATACTACCTCGTTGAACGAAGGCGAAATTGCAAAATGTTATGGAAGACTATAGGAATAGGAATAGGAATAGAATTTATTGAAAATCAACATATCTATTAAATGTGCAGCTATTAGCTCGATATTATCCTCTATTCATAAGACACTAGAAGTTCTTAGAAATAGAGGATAATGCCGATTGCCCAGGTCTCACCACGAGGAGGTTGCTGCACAAGAGACCCGAAAGGGAGTCAGAACGAATGCAATATTCCTTCTGGCTCCCTTTCTTACAACGACGGACTTATACTAAATTATGCAAGTATGTCGAGTAATTATCGCGGAGCAAAAGGTGTGAATCGGAGAAGAAGTCTCCGATCCACGGGGGGCCAAACGCGAATCAGGCAGAAGGCTCGGATTCTTTCAAAGTGAGCAACAAGAAGAGCGATCCAGAGCTGAAGGCTCTGGTTCAAAGGGGACGCGGCGCGTACAATGCTTGCTGCCCAGTACCGGCCAGAGCTGATACCCGACGTGTCCTCACCAAGAGAAATAGACATGAGAAGAGTTCAAACGATATCCCATTTCTCCACCAACTACCTGTCACCAAACAACAAAAGTTGAGGTGAACGCGGGTAGAATGACGAATAGAGAGGACACTGTAGCATGGCTACACGAGTGAACAGGTCTCAATGAACCATCCCTCTCAATGGATCGACGCCAAATACCGGCTCCAACCGGTCTGGTACATACAAGCAAGGTCCGACACAGCAGAAGGCTGTGTCGGAGTCAAAAATTCGAGTCAAGTAAAGTGAAGTTACGGCAATTATTACTCGACATATTTGCAACGACGATACACAATCTTAATAACTAACGCACGCAAGCCGAGCAATTATTGTGGACCAAAAGACTAAATCGCAAAAGAGGGAAGAATCAAAGCAGAAGGCTTTGATTCACAAAGAAGAAACACGAACCTGAGCAGAAGGCTCAGGTTCGGGGGTGACGCTAAGATAATAATTGCTCGGCAAATAAAACTAACTTAAGAATACGCTGCAATCCTTTTGGTGCGTCCTCTTCTTGGTGTGTCCACTTTGTGCTGTGTCCTCTTCGTGCTGTGTCCTCTTCATGGTGTATTCTAGCTGAAACAGACTAATAACAGTAAGACATAACAATATATATAACCCCGCACACGAGTGCGAATCTAACCAGCTCACGAGAGCCAACCTAACACCAGCTCACGAGAGCCAAACTAACCCCGCACACGAGTGCGGCCTATAGGCGATTCGGGTAGCCCCAGGGACGCTACTCCCCGTACTCACTCACGGCCCCAACCGTGAGTGAGCCCCTGAGGGAACTCCGATCGGAGGAATACCAATTTCAAACAAGACGAGAAAATTTTTAGAAGCAAAAACAACCAAAGAAGCAGCTCATAAGAGCAATTGTAAACCCGCACACCAGTGCGAATACAATCTGCTCACAAGGAGCAATTGCAATTCTGCACATGAGTGCGAAAACAAGAAGAGAACTTGCTCATGAGAGCGATTGTAACCCCGCACACGAGTGCGAATACAATCGGCTCACAAGAGCAATTACAATTCTGCACATGAGTGCGAAAACAAGAAGAGAACTTGCTCATGAGAGCGATTGTAACCCCGCACACGAGTGCCAATACAATCAGCTCACAAGAGAAATTATAATTCTGCACATGAGAATTATAATTGCGGCCTATAGGCGATTCGGGTAGCCCCAGGGACGCTACTCCCCGTACTCACTCACAGCCCCAACCGTGAGTGAGCCCCTGAGGGACCTCCGATCGGAGGAATACCAATTTCAAACAAGATGAGAAAATTTTTAGGAGTGGGACTTGTGAAAGTTCCGAAGCGCACAATTGTATGATATATGTTTTTATATCTCGCAGGTCTTAAATTCTACTACACAATCTTATCGAAAATTGTAAATGTGCAATGTGCAGTTATTAGCTCGATATTATCCTTTATCCATAAGACACTAGAAGGTCTTACAGATAGAGGATAATACCGATTGCCCAGATCTCACCACGAGGAGGTTGCTGCACGAGAGACCCGAAAGGGAGTCAGAACGAATGCAATATTCCTTCTGGCTCCCTTTCTTACAACGACGGACTTATACTAAATTATGCAAGTATGTCGAGTAATTATCGCGGAGCAAAAGGTGTGAATCGGAGAAGAAGTCTCAGATCCACGGGGGGCCAAACGCGAATCAGGCTGAAGGCTCGGATTCTTTCAAAGTGAGCAACAAGAAGAGCGATCCAGAGCTGAAGGCTCTGGTTCATAGGGGAAGCGGCGCGTACAATGCTTGCTGCCCAGTACCAGCCAGAGCTGATACCCGACGTGTCCTCACCAAGAGAAATGGACATGAGAAGAGTTCAAACGATATCCCATTTCTCCACCAACTACCTGTCACCAAACAACAAAAGTTGAGGTGAACGCGGGTAGAATGACGAATAGAGAGGACACTGTAGCATGGCTACACGAGTGAACAGGTCTCAATGAACCATCCCTCTCAATGGATCGACGCCAAATACCGGCTCCAACCGGTCTGGTACATACAAGCAAGGTCCGACACAGCAGAAGGCTGTGTCGGAGTCAAAAATTCGAGTCAAGTAAAGTGAAGTTACGGCAATTATTACTCGACATATTTGCAACGACGATACACAATCTTAATAACTAACGCACGCAAGCCGAGCAATTATTGTGGACCAAAAGACTAAATCGCAAAAGAGGGAAGAATCAAAGCAGAAGGCTTTGATTCACAAAGAAGAAACACGAACCTGAGCAGAAGGCTCAGGTTCGGGGGTGACGCTAAGACAATAATTGCTCGGCAAATAAAACTAACTTAAGAATACGCTGCAATCCTTTTGGTGCGTCCTCTTCTTGGTGTGTCCACTTCGTGCTGTGTCCTCTTCGTGCTGTGTCCTCTTCATGGTGTATTCTAGCTGAAACAGACTAATAACAGTAAGACATAACAATATATATAACCCCGCACACGAGTGCGAATCTAACCAGCTCACGAGAGCCAACCTAACACCAGCTCACGAGAGCCAAACTAACCCCGCACACGAGTGTGGCCTATAGGCGATTCGGGTAGCCCCAGGGACGCTACTCCCCGTACTCACTCACGGCCCCAACCGTGAGTGAGCCCCTGAGGGAACTCCGATCGGAGGAATACCAATTTCAAACAAGACGAGAAAATTTTTAGAAGCAAAAACAACCAAAGAAGCAGCTCATAAGAGCAATTGTAAACCCGCACACCAGTGCGAATACAATCTGCTCACAAGGAGCAATTGCAATTCTGCACATGAGTGCGAAAACAAGAAGAGAACTTGCTCATGAGAGCGATTGTAACCCCGCACACGAGTGCGAATACAATCGGCTCACAAGAGCAATTACAATTCTGCACATGAGTGCGAAAACAAGAAGAGAACTTGCTCATGAGAGCGATTGTAACCCCGCACACGAGTGCGAATACAATCTGCTCACAAGAGAAATTATAATTCTGCACATGAGAATTATAATTGCGGCCTATAGGCGATTCGGGTAGCCCCAAGGACGCTACTCCCCGTACTCACTCACAGCCCCAACCGTGAGTGAGCCCCTGAGGGACCTCCGATCGGAGGAATACCAATTTCAAACAAGATGAGAAAATTTTTAGGAGTGGGACTTGTGAAAGTTCCGAAGCGCACAATTGTATGATATATGTTTTTATATCTCGCAGGTCTTAAATTCTACTACACAATCTTATCGAAAATTGTAAATGTGCAATGTGCAGTTATTAGCTCGATATTATCCTTTATCCATAAGACACTAGAAGGTCTTACAGATAGAGGATAATACCGATTGCCCAGATCTCACCACGAGGAGGTTGCTGCACGAGAGACCCGAAAGGGAGTCAGAACGAATGCAATATTCCTTCTGGCTCCCTTTCTTACAACGACGGACTTATACTAAATTATGCAAGTATGTCGAGTAATTATCGCGGAGCAAAAGGTGTGAATCGGAGAAGAAGTCTCAGATCCACGGGGGGCCAAACGCGAATCAGGCTGAAGGCTCGGATTCTTTCAAAGTGAGCAACAAGAAGAGCGATCCAGAGCTGAAGGCTCTGGTTCATAGGGGAAGCGGCGCGTACAATGCTTGCTGCCCAGTACCAGCCAGAGCTGATACCCGACGTGTCCTCACCAAGAGAAATGGACATGAGAAGAGTTCAAACGATATCCCATTTCTCCACCAACTACCTGTCACCAAACAACAAAAGTTGAGGTGAACGCGGGTAGAATGACGAATAGAGAGGACACTGTAGCATGGCTACACGAGTGAACAGGTCTCAATGAACCATCCCTCTCAATGGATCGACGCCAAATACCGGCTCCAACCGGTCTGGTACATACAAGCAAGGTCCGACACAGCAGAAGGCTGTGTCGGAGTCAAAAATTCGAGTCAAGTAAAGTGAAGTTACGGCAATTATTACTCGACATATTTGCAACGACGATACACAATCTTAATAACTAACGCACGCAAGCCGAGCAATTATTGTGGACCAAAAGACTAAATCGCAAAAGAGGGAAGAATCAAAGCAGAAGGCTTTGATTCACAAAGAAGAAACACGAACCTGAGCAGAAGGCTCAGGTTCGGGGGTGACGCTAAGACAATAATTGCTCGGCAAATAAAACTAACTTAAGAATACGCTGCAATCCTTTTGGTGCGTCCTCTTCTTGGTGTGTCCACTTCGTGCTGTGTCCTCTTCGTGCTGTGTCCTCTTCATGGTGTATTCTAGCTGAAACAGACTAATAACAGTAAGACATAACAATATATATAACCCCGCACACGAGTGCGAATCTAACCAGCTCACGAGAGCCAACCTAACACCAGCTCACGAGAGCCAAACTAACCCCGCACACGAGTGTGGCCTATAGGCGATTCGGGTAGCCCCAGGGACGCTACTCCCCGTACTCACTCACGGCCCCAACCGTGAGTGAGCCCCTGAGGGAACTCCGATCGGAGGAATACCAATTTCAAACAAGACGAG
Organism: Lasioglossum calceatum; assembly: GCA_963966675.1. Lineage (NCBI taxonomy): Eukaryota > Metazoa > Arthropoda > Insecta > Hymenoptera > Halictidae > Lasioglossum > Lasioglossum calceatum. Next base: position 12,042,238 of record OZ016540.1, read on the forward strand.
AAAATTTTTAGAAGCAAAAACAACCAAAGAAGCAGCTCATAAGAGCAATTGTAAACCCGCACACCAGTGCGAATACAATCTGCTCACAAGGAGCAATTGCAATTCTGCACATGAGTGCGAAAACAAGAAGAGAACTTGCTCATGAGAGCGATTGTAACCCCGCACACGAGTGCGAATACAATCGGCTCACAAGAGCAATTACAATTCTGCACATGAGTGCGAAAACAAGAAGAGAACTTGCTCATGAGAGCGATTGTAACCCCGCACACGAGTGCGAATACAATCTGCTCACAAGAGCAATTACAATTCTGCCCATGAGTGCGAAAACAAGAAGAGAACCAGCTCATGAGAGCGATTGTCACCCCGCACACGAGTGCGAATACAATCAGCTCACAAGAGAAATTATAATTCTGCACATGAGAATTATAATTGCGGCCTATAGGCGATTCGGGTAGCCCCAGGGACGCTACTCCCCGTACTCACTCACAGCCCCAACCGTGAGTGAGCCCCTGAGGGACCTCTGATCGGAGGAATACCAATTTCAAACAAGATGAGAAAATTTTTAGGAGTGGGACTTGTGAAATTTCCGAAGCGAACAATTGTATGAAATATGTTTTTATATCTTGCAGGTCTTAAATTCTACTACACAATCTTATCGAAAATTGTAAATGTGCAATGTGCAGTTATTAGCTCGATATTATCCTTTATCCATAAGACACTAGAAGGTCTTACAGATAGAGGATAATACCGATTGCCCAGGTCTCACCACGAGGAGGTTGCTGCACGAGAGACCCGAAAGGGAGTCAGAACGAATGCAATATTCCTTCTGGCTCCCTTTCTTACAACGACGGACTTATACTAAATTATGCAAGTATGTCGAGTAATTATCGCGGAGCAAAAGGTGTGAATCGGAGAAGAAGTCTCAGATCCACGGGGGGCCAAACGCGAATCAGGCAGAAGGCTCGGATTCTTTCAAAGTGAGCAACAAGAAGAGCGATCCAGAGCTGAAGGCTCTGGTTCAAAGGGGAAGCGGCGCGTACAATGCTTGCTGCCCAGTACCAGCCAGAGCTGATACCCGACGTGTCCTCACCAAGAGAAATGGACATGAGAAGAGTTCAAACGATATCCCATTTCTCCACCAACTACCTGTCACCAAACAACAAAAGTTGAGGTGAACGCGGGTAGAATGACGAATAGAGAGGACACTGTAGCATGGCTACACGAGTGAACAGGTCTCAATGAACCATCCCTCTCAATGGATCGACGCCAAATACCGGCTCCAACCGGTCTGGTACATACAAGCAAGGTCCGACACAGCAGAAGGCTGTGTCGGAGTCAAAAATTCGAGTCAAGTAAAGTGAAGTTACGGCAATTATTACTCGACATATTTGCAACGACGATACACAATCTTAATAACTAACGCACGCAAGCCGAGCAATTATTGTGGACCAAAAGACTAAATCGCAAAAGAGGGAAGAATCAAAGCAGAAGGCTTTGATTCGCAAAGAAGAAACACGAACCTGAGCAGAAGGCTCAGGTTCGGGGGTGACGCTAAGACAATAATTGCTCGGCAAATAAAACTAACTTAAGAATACGCTGCAATCCTTTTGGTGCGTCCTCTTCTTGGTGTGTCCACTTCGTGCTGTGTCCTCTTCATGGTGTATTCTAGCTGAAACAGACTAATAACAGTAAGACATAACAATATATATAACCCCGCACACGAGTGCGAATCTAACCAGCTCACGAGAGCCAACCTAACACCAGCTCACGAGAGCCAAACTAACCCCGCACACGAGTGCGGCCTATAGGCGATTCGGGTAGCCCCAGGGACGCTACTCCCCGTACTCACTCACGGCCCCAACCGTGAGTGAGCCCCTGAGGGAACTCCGATCGGAGGAATACCAATTTCAAACAAGACGAGAAAATTTTTAGAAGCAAAAACAACCAAAGAAGCAGCTCATAAGAGCAATTGTAAACCCGCACACCAGTGCGAATACAATCTGCTCACAAGGAGCAATTGCAATTCTGCACATGAGTGCGAAAACAAGAAGAGAACGAGCTCATGAGAGCGATTGTAACCCAGCACACGAGTGCGAATACAATCAACTCACGAGAGCAATTACAATTTTACATATGAGAATTATAATTGCGGCCTATAGGCGATTCGGGTAGCCCCGGGGACGCTACTTCCCGTACTCACTCACGGCCCCAACCGTGAGTGAGCCCCTGAGGGAACTCCGATCGGAGGAATACCAATTTCAAACAAGACGAGAAAATTTTTAGAAGCGAAAACAACCAAAGAAGCAGCTCATAAGAGCAATTGTAAACCCGCACACCAGTGCGAATACAATCAGCTCACAAGGAGCAATTGCAATTCTGCACATGAGTGCGAAAACAAGAAGAGAACTTGCTCATGAGAGCGATTGTAACCCCGCACACGAGTGCGAATACAATCTGCTCACAAGAGCAATTACAATTCTGCCCATGAGTGCGAAAACAAGAAGAGAACCAGCTCATGAGAGCGATTGTCACCCCGCACACGAGTGCGAATACAATCAGCTCACAAGAGAAATTATAATTCTGCACATGAGAATTATAATTGCGGCCTATAGGCGATTCGGGTAGCCCCAGGGACGCTACTCCCCGTACTCACTCACAGCCCCAACCGTGAGTGAGCCCCTGAGGGACCTCCGATCGGAGGAATACCAATTTCAAACAAGATGAGAAAATTTTTAGGAGTGGGACTTGTGAAATTTCCGAAGCGAACAATTGTATGAAATATGTTTTTATATCTTGCAGGTCTTAAATTCTACTACACAATCTTATCGAAAATTGTAAATGTGCAATGTGCAGTTATTAGCTCGATATTATCCTTTATCCATAAGACACTAGAAGGTCTTACAGATAGAGGATAATACCGATTGCCCAGGTCTCACCACGAGGAGGTTGCTGCACGAGAGACCCGAAAGGGAGTCAGAACGAATGCAATATTCCTTCTGGCTCCCTTTCTTACAACGACGGACTTATACTAAATTACGCAAGTATGTCGAGTAATTATTGCGGAGCAAAAGGTGTGAATCGGAGAAGAAGTCTCCGATCCACGGGGGCCAAAGGCGAATCAGGCAGAAGGCTCTGATTCTTTCAAAGAGAAAAACTAAAGCAAACCAGAGCAGAAGGCTCTGGTGCTAGGGTGACGCGAACAATGGCTGAGAGGAACTCAAGCTGCAATACCCATTTCTCCCAACCACCTGCCGCCAGAGACGGACATGAGTGGAATAAATTTACAGTAGAGAGGTTTTACATGAGCGAACCACATCTCTCAAAGCCTTCCCCCCATTAATAATATGTACCGCGAACTCCCGTACCAACCGGTCTGGTACAAACTACATACGAGCAAGATCCGGCACAGCAGAAGGCTGTGTCGGAATCAAGAAAACGAGCAAAGTGAAGTTACGGCAATAATTACTCGACATATTTACAACGAAGATATACAATCTTAATATGTAGAAGAAATATAACTAATTTAAAAATACACTGTAGCCTTCTTCCTCTTCGTTGGTGTGTCCTCTTCATTCGATGTGTCGTCTTCGTTAGCAGCCGGCTGTTGTAATCTAGCTGGAACAGACTAATCGTATTTGGAAACAATACAGTTGAATACAGAATTAAATAACGCACACGAGTGCGAATGTAACTAGCTCACGAGAGCAAGTATAAACCCGCACATAAGTGCGAAAACAAGAAAAGAACCAGTTCAGGTGAGCAATTGTAACCCCGCACACGAGAGCGAATACAATCAGCTCACAAGAGCAATTGCAATTCTGCACATGAGTGCGAAAACAAGAAGAGAACCTGCTCATGAGAGCGATTGTAACCCCGCACACGAGTGCGAATACAATCAGCTCGCAAGAGCAATTGCAGTTCTGCACATGAGTGCGAAAACAAGAAGAGAACCGGCTCATGAGAGCAATTGTAAACCTGCACACGAGTGCGAATACAATCAGCTCACAAGAGCAATTACAATTCTGCACATGAGTGCGAAAACAAGAAGAGAACTTGCTCATGTGAGCAATTGTAACCCTGCACACGAGTGCGAATACAATCAGCTCACAAGAGCAATTGTAACCCCGCACACGAGTGCGAATACAATCAGCTCACAAGAGCAATTGCAATTCTGCACATGAGTGCGAAAACGACAAGAAAACCAGCTCATGAGAGCAATTGTAACCCCGCACACGAGTGCGAATACAATCAGCTCACAAGAGCAATTGCAATTCTGCACATGAGTGCGAAAACAAGAAGAGAACCTGCTCATGAGAGCGATTGTAACCCCGCACACGAGTGCGAATACAATCAGCTCACAAGAGCAATTGCAATTCTGCACATGAGTGCGAAAACGACAAGAAAACCAGCTCATGAGAGCAATTGTAACCCCGCACACGAGTGCGAATACAATCAGCTCACAAGAGCAATTGCAATTCTGCACATGAGTGCGAAAACAAGAAGAGAACCTGCTCATGAGAGCGATTGTAACCCCGCACACGAGTGCGAATACAATCAGCTCACAAGAGCAATTGCAATTCTGCACATGAGTGCGAAAACAAGAAGAGAACCGGCTCATGAGAGCAATTGTAAACCTGCACACGAGTGCGAATACAATCAGCTCACAAGAGCAATTACAATTCTGCACATGAGTGCGAATACAATCAGCTCACAAGAGCAATTGTAACCCCGCACACGAGTGCGAATACAATCAGCTCACAAGAGCAATTGCAATTCTGCACATGAGTGCGAAAACAAGAAGAGAATCGGCTCATGAGAGCAATTGTAAACCTGCACACGAGTGCGAATACAATCAGCTCACAAGAGCAATTACAATTCTGCACACGAGTGCGAATACAATCAGCTCACAAGAGCAATTGTAACCCCGCACACGAGTGCGAATACAATCAGCTCACAAGAGCAATTGCAATTCTGCACATGAGTGCGAAAACAAGAAGAGAACCGGCTCATGAGAGCAATTGTAAACCTGCACACGAGTGCGAATACAATCAGCTCACAAGAGCAATTACAATTCTGCACATGAGTGCGAAAACAAGAAGAGAACTTGCTCATGTGAGCAATTGTAACCCTGCACACGAGTGCGAATACAATCAGCTCACAAGAGCAATTGTAACCCCGCACACGAGTGCGAATACAATCAGCTCACAAGAGCAATTGCAATTCTGCACATGAGTGCGAAAACGACAAGAAAACCAGCTCATGAGAGCAATTGTAACCCCGCACACGAGTGCGAATACAATCAGCTCACAAGAGCAATTGCAATTCTGCACATGAGTGCGAAAACAAGAAGAGAACCTGCTCATGAGAGCGATTGTAACCCCGCACACGAGTGCGAATACAATCAGCTCACAAGAGCAATTGCAATTCTGCACATGAGTGCGAAAACGACAAGAAAACCAGCTCATGAGAGCAATTGTAACCCCGCACACGAGTGCGAATACAATCAGCTCACAAGAGCAATTGCAATTCTGCACATGAGTGCGAAAACAAGAAGAGAACCTGCTCATGAGAGCGATTGTAACCCCGCACACGAGTGCGAATACAATCAGCTCACAAGAGCAATTGCAATTCTGCACATGAGTGCGAAAACAAGAAGAGAACCGGCTCATGAGAGCAATTGTAAACCTGCACACGAGTGCGAATACAATCAGCTCACAAGAGCAATTACAATTCTGCACATGAGTGCGAATACAATCAGCTCACAAGAGCAATTGTAACCCCGCACACGAGTGCGAATACAATCAGCTCACAAGAGCAATTGCAATTCTGCACATGAGTGCGAAAACAAGAAGAGAATCGGCTCATGAGAGCAATTGTAAACCTGCACACGAGTGCGAATACAATCAGCTCACAAGAGCAATTACAATTCTGCACACGAGTGCGAATACAATCAGCTCACAAGAGCAATTGTAACCCCGCACACGAGTGCGAATACAATCAGCTCACAAGAGCAATTGCAATTCTGCACATGAGTGCGAAAACAAGAAGAGAACCGGCTCATGAGAGCAATTGTAAACCTGCACACGAGTGCGAATACAATCAGCTCACAAGAGCAATTACAATTCTGCACATGAGTGCGAAAACAAGAAGAGAACTTGCTCATGTGAGCAATTGTAACCCTGCACACGAGTGCGAATACAATCAGCTCACAAGAGCAATTGCAATTCTGCACATGAGTGCGAAAACAAGAAGAGAACCTGCTCATGAGAGCGATTGTAACCCCGCACACGAGTGCGAATACAATCAGCTCACAAGAGCAATTGCAATTCTGCACATGAGTGCGAAAACGACAAGAAAACCAGCTCATGAGAGCAATTGTAACCCCGCACACGAGTGCGAATACAATCAGCTCACAAGAGCAATTGCAATTCTGCACATGAGTGCGAAAACAAGAAGAGAACCTGCTCATGAGAGCGATTGTAACCCCGCACACGAGTGCGAATACAATCAGCTCACAAGAGCAATTGCAATTCTGCACATGAGTGCGAAAACAAGAAGAGAACCGGCTCATGAGAGCAATTGTAAACCTGCACACGAGTGCGAATACAATCAGCTCACAAGAGCAATTACAATTCTGCACATGAGTGCGAATACAATCAGCTCACAAGAGCAATTGTAACCCCGCACACGAGTGCGAATACAATCAGCTCACAAGAGCAATTGCAATTCTGCACATGAGTGCGAAAACAAGAAGAGAATCGGCTCATGAGAGCAATTGTAAACCTGCACACGAGTGCGAATACAATCAGCTCACAAGAGCAATTACAATTCTGCACACGAGTGCGAATACAATCAGCTCACAAGAGCAATTGTAACCCCGCACACGAGTGCGAATACAATCAGCTCACAAGAGCAATTGCAATTCTGCACATGAGTGCGAAAACAAGAAGAGAACCGGCTCATGAGAGCAATTGTAAACCTGCACACGAGTGCGAATACAATCAGCTCACAAGAGCAATTACAATTCTGCACATGAGTGCGAAAACAAGAAGAGAACTTGCTCATGTGAGCAATTGTAACCCTGCACACGAGTGCGAATACAATCAGCTCACAAGAGCAATTGTAACCCCGCACACGAGTGCGAATACAATCAGCTCACAAGAGCAATTGCAATTCTGCACATGAGTGCGAAAACGACAAGAAAACCAGCTCATGAGAGCAATTGTAACCCCGCACACGAGTGCGAATACAATCAGCTCACAAGAGCAATTGCAATTCTGCACATGAGTGCGAAAACAAGAAGAGAACCTGCTCATGAGAGCGATTGTAACCCCGCACACGAGTGCGAATACAATCAGCTCACAAGAGCAATTGCAATTCTGCACATGAGTGCGAAAACAAGAAGAGAACCGGCTCATGAGAGCAATTGTAAACCTGCACACGAGTGCGAATACAATCAGCTCACAAGAGCAATTACAATTCTGCACATGAGTGCGAATACAATCAGCTCACAAGAGCAATTGTAACCCCGCACACGAGTGCGAATACAATCAGCTCACAAGAGCAATTGCAATTCTGCACATGAGTGCGAAAACAAGAAGAGAATCGGCTCATGAGAGCAATTGTAAACCAGCACACGAGTGCGAATACAATCAGCTCACAAGAGCAATTACAATTCTGCACACGAGTGCGAATACAATCAGCTCACAAGAGCAATTGTAACCCCGCACACGAGTGCGAATACAATCAGCTCACAAGAGCAATTGCAATTCTGCACATGAGTGCGAAAACAAGAAGAGAACCGGCTCATGAGAGCAATTGTAAACCTGCACACGAGTGCGAATACAATCAGCTCACAAGAGCAATTACAATTCTGCACATGAGTGCGAAAACAAGAAGATAACTTGCTCATGTGAGCAATTGTAACCCCGCACACGAGTGCGAATACAATCAGCTCACAAGAGCAATTACAATTCTGCACATGAGTGCGAAAACGACAAGAGAACCAGCTCATGAGAGCAATTGTAACCCCGCACACGAGTGCGAATACAATCAGCTCACAAGATCAATTACAATTCTGCACATGAGTGCGAAAACAAGAAGAGAACCTGCTCATGAGAGCGATTGTAACCCCGCACACGAGTGCGAATACAATCAGCTCACAAGAGCAATTATAATTCTGCACATGAGAATTATAATTGCGGCCTATAGGCGATTCGGGTAGCCCCGGGGACGCTACTCCCCGTACTCACTCACGGCCCCATCCGTGAGTGAGCCCCTGAGGGACCTCCGATCGGAGGAATACCAATTTCGATCAAGAAATATAAATTTGAGGAAGACTCAATACCGAAAATTGTAATGGAAATTCCAATTAGCATATTAGAGGTAATAATTGATGGTATTCGTTGAACGAACAAATGAAGGACAGGTTCGTTGAACTTGTGCCAAGGGTAGACAAAGGAAGTATTGAAAAATATTAATAGTAATAAAACTTACCTGTTTTCGTTGAAGGCAAGCCAGGATATACCAGGGTAGCTGTAGATGACCTCTGGTCCACCTCTGGTCCACCTCTGGTAAGTCGCTGGTCCTTCTGGTCCTCCTGGTCCCGGAGCCCGTCGCGACGCGCGACGCCCGTCCGCTCACTCCGGCCCCCCCGCCCCGACTGTCTGACTGACGGCTGGCTCTCGCCGAGCTTGCGCGGCGCCCCCCACCCCACCGAATTTCGATCGATGTCGATCGCCGTTGACAATTATTGATAAATTTATTATTTCTAGCTGGTTAACGTTTATAACAATTCCATTTTACAGCGATGTCCACCAGCACTCCCTTGGCTATCCGACCACCTAATTTTTTAGTAAAAGTGGCTAATAGTATTCGAGATACGGAATAACTTTTAAACTATGAACATTCGCACTCATTAATTTATTCAATACAGTTCACAGATAAATGTATTATTTCAGTATTAACAGATAAATGTTTTCTTATAAATTGCAGGGCGATTCCGAGCCGTTTAATTTCTGTATATTTCGTACAATAAACCTCGCCGGATCGACAGTTCGTCGAACCCGTCAAATCGTCTCGTGGGCCATCGCATCATGTTTTCCTTACTCCAATTCCGTTACCCTATTCCTTTGTCTCCTCCGCCGCGCCACACCGTTTATTAGGTCATTACCCTAACGAACGTTGCTACGGTCCTACTCGTTTAATTTCAAACTCCGTAATCCGTCCAAAACCGATGGCCCACGCGGGTGTAAAAGAAAGCTGCCTTGTCGCGCTCGCTCTCTTGCGATTACTGTGGTCATATTGACACATATCAAAGTTTTCGTGCGTTTATTCTTGTCATACTGACACTCATCAAATCTCGTTTCGTTCGATCATTCATTATTCATTTTCTCATTTTATTATTTTTCCTTTTGTATCGTTGATTTCTCGTTAAATATACTTTCTATTGTTAACTGTCCTCGTTACACCTTTCTCTTCGACTCCTTTTACATTTCCATTAGCTAGAGTTTACAAAAAATGTTGATAACAATTCCTTTTGCTAATGATGTTAACGAGCTCTCCCTTGACCACCTTGCCATCTAATTTTTTACAGTAAAGTCTTTTAAACATATTTCTGTTCCCACAGATCGATTCTTGGAACATTCATGTATAAAAAAGTGTAAGGTAATAATTCTCGTTTATGAAATATTTTGAAATTCTAAATTGAGGTATCTCATATAAAATTTGAAGTAGGAATTGTTGATTTTCCTAAAATTATGCTTCAATATTTCTAGGATTTTTATGTCCTTGAGTTTTGCTTTTAATATTGTAATACCAACATCGTCTGAAATATCTGCTTGTTACAGGATGTAACAATTCATGATGATCAATATGGTTCCGTGACGATATGCCTTCTCACCGACGAGATCACGTCGGCGGCGTTCTTTTTCTTACTCCAGGCTGCTCCAGGCAGAATACATCCAAGAGGGCGTAAGAGAACTGAAGAGAACAGAGAACACAAAAATATTCGGGTGACACTGGGTGACACCAACTCCCGTAAGGCTGGCAGTCTAGTATCTCGTCAGTGGTAACGTGGTAACGAGTGATGCCCACTTGGACTCCGACCGATTGGACACGTCCCGATTGGACGCGTTCCTTTTGGACTCCGTGCCGATTCGACTCGTGCCGATTGGACTCGTACCGTTTGGACGCCGTGCCGATTGAACTCGTACCGTTTGGACGCCGTGCCGATTGAACTCGTACGATATGTTATACAGTTGTTTCTTATTTGCACAAAATTAATATTTATGTAAATTTGTATTATGATATTCACAATCAAACACCATTTTTTATATTTTTTTTGACAACGGCACGGAAGATTTCTTATTAGTTATTCTCTTTTGTAAAAATACGTTATATCCTCACACACAAGAAACACATAAAAAACCACATAAAAATTTAAATTCAGATCCAAATTTAATAGATTCCAAATCATATCATATATTTCACAGTACAATATCACCATATGTAGACTTCGAAAAGCAATGATTATAAAATTCGCGGCGTCCAACGATTATAAAATTTCCGGCGTCCAAACGTCACGAATCCAACCACCACGGCGTCCAAACGGTACGAGTTCAATCGGCACGGCGTCCAAACGGCACGGAGTCCAAAAGGAACACGTCCAATCGGGACAGTCCAATCGGGACGTGTCCAATCGGTCGGAGTCCAAGTGGGACACCCCCCGTGGTAACTGTACATTGCCAATAATAAAGGAACCTGTACCTCGTGCGGTGTCTTGTAGCGACATCTAACGTCGATTGAACGAACGCGCTATTAAAACGATCGCGATCCATCCGTATATCTAGAAACAGAGAACTCTCTGCCAGAAACTACGAAAAGGGACACGAACAGAAGAGCGAGAGAAGTAGAACCAAGAATTTGATGGATACGGAAGGACGGTAGATACGTTGGACGGAGAAGCTACATCGTCACCAAGCGAGAGAGTAAAATAAAAGAACGGTTGAAGTTGAAGCAGGAACAACTGTATCAAGGGCTCGCTCGCCACAGTTACAGCAAAATATTTGATGCGATATCGTATTAATCGCAGTTAACGTTTCACGGTGAATATTTGAAATCTTTCTAACGTCTACGAAATCCACGGATCCCGCTTTAACATTTCACTCGTTTTACGATAATAGCGTCGATGTTTCGGGCACATGTCACAAATATGTCGTACGCCATTGATGTTGTGATGCATGGATGAAGTGGTTATCTATTTTTGCAAACACAAAGCTTTGAACGAACGACTCGATCGTCTCTGAGAAAATCATGTATAATTCGTTACTCGTCGGTGTTCGAAACTCAAACAAGTGTTGTCACAACAAGTGTAATCGAGGATAACGGTCGTGTACACAAAACTAGAAAATCACTTCGTCTTCGCAAAAAGCACAGTTCATCACATTTATATACAATCCAGATAACAGATATCAGAATTTCAAGTTCTGAACTATTATAAAAATACAGTTACAGCTCAGATAAGCTTTTATACGTTGATCGATAGATACTGAATTCAAACGGAAGTTCATTTTGTTTTCTAGACGAAGGCAAAAGAAATTTTCACGATATTTTACTTTATTCGTGTTTATTCATTGGAAATATTGTTGTAGATGCCTAACATCAAATTACAAAGCTCAGATGGAGAGGTCTTCGAAGTTGATGTTGATATTGCAAAATGCTCAGTCACCATAAAAACCATGTTGGAGGACCTTGGCATGGACGACGAAGAGGAAGAAGTTGTTCCTCTGCCAAATGTCAACTCTGCCATTCTCAAGAAAGTGTTGCAGTGGGCAAGCTACCACAAGGACGACCCACCACCTCACGAGGATGAGGAAACCAAAGAAAAACGCACAGACGATATCAGCTCTTGGGACGCAGACTTTTTAAAGGTGAATGTCTTAGAAGCGCTGTATTTGTTAGGTCGTCCTATAAATAATATCATTACTTTCTACTCGTTTCTAGGATTGCAAGAGTGCGTCTTCTTATTTCTCAATAATGCAAAGATAGGGTTTTTCAGTAGTCAAAAGCTAGATAAAAGATCAATCTAGGCTGCAGTTGCCCCAAATTTTATATTTTTACGTTTACGAAGCGTAATTTGCCTATTATATTTTGCCTATGCATATTTTGCTATTTTCATAAAGCTGAGACAGCTACACGCCTCGTAAACGTAACAATAGGACTATTGAGAACGACTGCGGCCTAGATTGATCTTGAAAAACTCAATCTTTGCATTATCGGGAAACAAGAGTCTAGCCCCATTTTAGTTTACCCCCGGTCTGTATCCATTTTCAGCGATACAGTATATTTTTAATCATCTATGCGTCGATCATCGATTACGATCGCCTTAAAAACAAATCTGTTCGCAGGTCGACCAGGGAACTCTGTTCGAATTAATTCTGGCTGCTAATTACCTTGACATTAAAGGGCTTCTAGATGTAACATGCAAAACGGTCGCCAACATGATAAAGGGGAAAACACCGGATGAAATCCGAAAAACGTTCAACATTAAGAATGATTTTAGTGCAACAGAGGAGGAGCAAGTGCGCAAAGAGAATGAATGGTGCGAAGAAAAGTAGATCAACATTCGAGAGTGTTAAACATCTTGTCTGACTACAGAATTCCGTCTTAATACTCGACAAAATTTCTGAGCTGATGCACCGATTGTATTATTCGAAGAGAAGTTTTTCTTAATGGTTCAACTTTTGATTAATACACCAAATAGTCGTTAATTAATGTCGAAAAAATTTTGGTCGATGTGTATATGGTTTATTTATCCCGAATCTTTGTATAACGTATAATACTACCTACTATGCATAGTAAACGTTACATGGATATAAATTAATCTTACTGTACCATTGTTACATTTACTTAGTATCACAAATCTGCAGAATGTTTAGTATTATAGAGTCGTAAAAAAATATGTTTTGTCTACTTAGATTATAAGGCCGATTTCTCTTTCTTTTTTTGTGATTTCGTTTCCAATTTCTCGTTTTATCGAACACGTTTGTGCAAATGTACACTGGAATAGTCATATTAGACTATAACGAAAATTTCAGTTTCATTTATGAACATTTCTCTATGTTAATAAATTCGCGAGTTAACATTTCGTTGTACCAAGTACTACATTGTTGCTTTGCTGAAAGGAAAAGAGTGATAACATTTCTAAAATAAATAATTGTTCATGTGATCGAAACTGAGAGATTTTTCCCGCGCATATTTGATTCACGGTCAATCTCGAACATAAGTAATGCATTCTTTTTCATAAAGAAATTGACATTTTTCAATTCATTAAGTGGGAGAATATAATTCCGCATAACGGATAAATTTTAAGTCCAGGTTTCTTCAATAAATAATAATGAACGTGAAATGAAAATGTTCGAACATAACCTTCGTTATAGCCGTAGAGTGTAGAAAATGTTGCGTAGATAATAAGCATTGAAACAGTTCTCGATTCCAATAAAAATATAAATGGAAAAGAAAAAGAATAGCTTGTTTTCGAAAGAACCTTGAATCTCGTAATATTCGGCAATGGCTAATTACGAAGCAAACGGTGAATAAACCGATTAGAACTTTAGAATTACTGTATAGTGACCAATAGTGACAACGTTGACCTTTGACTTTGATGAGTAATCATTGCAGATGCTGTTCAGGAAAATGATTCTCTTGATTGCTACGCGCCATCGAATATAAGAAAATTGCACGATATTTGCAACTGGAGTGAAATTGAAAATGTAGCGATAGAATACCATGATTTAGACAATACAGTTTACATAAATTATAAAGAACTTCTTGCTGTGAAAACTATGCTCTCTGATTTCTTACAATGCAGAAAAGGCTTCGAATTTTTCGCTATACATTCCGATGTTCCTGAATATTGCGTGGTTTCCCTAATTCTTGGGTAAGGGATTCGACTAAGTAAATATATTCGACGAGGAAAACATTCTTCAATTAAATTTCTTGTAGGATTTTAACTAGCGGACACAGTTTTGTAAACATACCGTCCAACGCGACAGAGTTCGCTAAGTTGAAGGAAACATTGCGCATACGCTACTTATTTTGCAAAGACATAACTGCAGGAGATATCGTAAAGCAATTTGCAATTCATAATGAACGTATTTATTTGATAAAAATCGACGATATTCAAAAAGAAGATAAACCGTACAACAGAGGAGGCCATTATGCATATGCTATTACTACGTCTGGTTCAACTGGTGAACCAAAAGTTGTTAAAGTGACTCATGCTTCCATAATTTCTAATGTTCTAGACCTGAGCGCGAGGTTCAAGATCCGGAAACACGATAAAATTGCTCAATTTACAAGTTTCACGTTCGACCCGAGCATTATTGAAATTTTTCTGGCTCTCTCGTCTGCCGGGACATTGTTTATGGCCTCAAGGGCCCTGAAAAATAACACTAATAGGTGAATATATAAATATATAAAAAGAGTTTCCGATTTAAAAAATTAGGGAGAAATTGAATGAAAATTTTTTCGTATCGTTTCGTGTTCGATCAACCGATCCGATCGGTGCTCGCCATTTCTGTTTACCGTACTCGTAGAATTTCGATCTCTACTTTTTATAATTTTTATTTCCATAAAAAATTCTTTATTTTCAGACTCTTGGAAGAAGCTCATTCGAATAACATTTCTGTACTGCAAACGACCCCATCGGTCTTCTTGCACAACTGGACGACTGAAAGATTAAAATCCACTATTCTGAGTGATGACACTTCCCTTAGAGTTCTTCTTTTAGGTGGAGAACCGTTCCCTAAATTAGGTTCACTTCTTGAAGCGAAACATCCTCGTAATCATACGAGAATATATAATATTTATGGCATCACCGAGGTGTCTTGTTGGGCTAGCATTAACGAAGTTGCAATTGCTAACGAGGAAACTGATGCACAGTGCTTGGGCCAAGCACTGTCACAAACTCTGCTGCAAGTTAGAAATGAAAAAGGAGAAGTAGTAACAAATGGCATGGGCTCACTTTACATAGGTAGTTTCTATGTATATTATTTTTTGGTAATAATGAAGATGTTCGTGTACTATTGCTAACGTTTATATGTTTGCGTGTAGGCAGTGACAGCAGAATTTGCGTGATAGACAACGAGAATATTCAAAATTTGGAACTACCAGTATTTCGTGAGAGCGGTGACACTGTCTCTGTAAGCATACTATTAAACATATAATTAAATTATTATCAACTAAAATTAATTCTATTCTAGATCGATGGAGAGGGTAGAATATTTTACGAACGAAGAAACAACAGCATAATTAAACGATTCGGGAATAAGATCAATCTAGCAGACCTCGAAAAATTTGCATTGCAAGTCGATTTCGTTAAAAATTGCTATGCGTTATGGGATGAGAACTATCATAAGTTGTATCTATGCGTGTCTACTAAAGAAAAAATGTCAAATTACAGCGACACGAATGTCGTCATGATGGAACGTTTAAAAAAATTGCAATCATTGTACAGACCAGACAGAATTTTCTTCATGGATCATTTCGAGTTCACCGCAAGTGGAAAAATCTCTATAAAATTTTTAAAGAAGTACATAGAAGAACAGGTGGATAATACAGCTGCTGATATAAATATCGAAAATGCAGAACAAATTTTTAAATCCCTTTGGGAAAGCAGGTTAAAGTGTGGGAACAGTGGATTTGTGAAATTAGGTGGTGAGTCTATAACGGCGTTGCAAATATCGAATACCATGTCCAAAGAAGTGAACAGGGAGTTTCCTGAATTAATTGGCATGCTTCTAAACGATTCTACCATTGACGAATGTCTCAACTATATAAAAGGAATTGTACTTAGCAATACCAATAATTCGACAGACAATTTGTTTCACTATTTTTCTGACAACAATCGAACAATACCTTTAGTTCATGCTGCAATTGAAAATGCAATTGAAAATCATGAATCCATGAACACGGAGAGCCAAGTTTGTACATATCAATGGGATAAATGCAGAGGGAAATTAAATACCAGCATTGCAATTAAAAATGAAACGTCCAACACACGATGCAATTCAGTGTCGAAAATTGAGATATTAAAGACGTGTGATTTACGCAAGTGCATAGACGCGTCGTCAACTGTCTTCCATTACTCGAAGCAAGTATAAATTAAAGCAGTGATGCTAGATACATGGAGATTCAATTTGTTAATTATCCGATATTTCATTTAGTGGAAAGACCTATGCAACGGTTGGCTCACATTCCGGATTGATAAGTACAATTCTATTGGAAGAAGAAAGCTGCTTTCCTGCATTTATGGTGCAACTGCCTAACAGAATTGAAGCATCAATTTTAATTCTGGATCATTTTAGGGGTATAGTGGGTAAGTTATTGTAATTAACATTAGGTTTACGGGACGCATACTAATATTTTAAACTTAGTGTTAATCAATTTATTAATTGACTATTAATTCCTCGATCCGCAGGATGTCACGATGGGAACGTGTATTGTTTAGACTTGAAAACGGGAGAAGTTTTTTGGAAACACCAGACGGGAGATGTCGTGAAGTGTTCAGCAATATTTTGTGAGGAACGGAAAAATTTATTTGTTGGTTCTTACGACTGTTTTATATACTGTCTTTCTGCAAAGGTACAGAAATCAATTTTCTTTGAATTGTATCTCCGAAACTAGACTAAAAGGATATTGATTTAGGATGGATCTGAAATTTGGAAAGAAAAGATTGGAAATGGGAGCGTCAGTGCTTCCGGTTGCTTACACATACCATCGAATAGCGTGTTGTTCGGGGCTTTAGACGGTTCTTGCGTGGCACTGGGACAGTCGTCGGGTGAAGTGGTTTGGAAATACAAATTAACAGATCCGATCTTTGTCTCGCCAGTAACGTTAAAAACTGGGTTTGCCCTATTTTGTTCTGTAACAGGAACGTTGATATGTTTCGACATCAAGGGCAATGCTAAGGTAACGCTGTATTAAAAGGTCATTAACAAGACAAGACCGCCAGCTTAGAAATTCCAAAAAATTTTCATAATTTTTAGAATTTACAAACTGGAGATCTTGCTTTGTAAAACAAAAATACTCCAATTTAATCTTCTTTCGCAACTGTTAGATGTGGCAGCACAAAATAAACGGCAACGTGTTCTCGTACATAGTGAAGCACGATGATGTGTTCACAGGAGACGAGAATATTATTCTGGCTAGTCAGAACAATAATGTGTACTGTCTGGAGTCTCCAAATGCAAAGTTCGAGACCGAGCCCACTGTAAAATATGCATTGCATCTGGAGTCATCGGTTTTTGCTACTCCCTGGTGCGAGGGTAACATTTTGTTCGTGGCGTGCACAGACGGTACTCTGTACATTTATAATTTTGTAACAAAAAGACTGACAAAAACTGAGAGGCTTCCCGGCGAGGTGTTCTCGTCGCCCGTCGTTGTCGATGACACAGTGGTTGTCGGGTGCCGGGATAATAATATTTATGTATTGAAACTTGCGGACGACTGAGCGTGTCCTCTTCGATAGGAATACAAACCATTGAAATTAATACAATACCGTTTATTTTTTTCTCTGACGACCGTCACATTACAGTTACGTGAGTAACGCTTTAGGTAAGGTAAAGGCGGGACACGTGGCCGTACCTCCAATGGATTCGCACGTGACACGAATCCGCGGTGCGCTTATAGTTTTTCCAAGCAAGAATGCAAGCGAATTAAAAGTTCTGAGGAACAGCCAATCACTCGGTAACAAAACATCCACGCATACATTTAATGCACACGCACATAGCGGTCCTAAAAACAATATGCATGTCCGTATGTATAGTTGTCCTCTATCGATCCGCCTCCTCTCACGAGGAGCATCATCCAAACGTTAATCACCGATTTTAACACTAAAAATTGACTATTATACCTTATTAAAAATAACGAGAACGTGTCTATCCAAATTTTTATAATACATACCTAAAGAAATAAAATTTGTTGAATAATCTCAATAATTGTAATAAATAAAACTTTGTACACATTTATTTCGCGGCCAACAATATTTCAAAAATTTGAAAAAATATCTTAAGCAGTCTCACTACTTATATATATTTTATATCATTAGCCCTTTTCATGCGTTGCAACTTATAATAAATATTAATGAAAAAACTATTTACTACTGTGGCGCAGTCCATGATTTTTCACAAATTTCTCATTCATCACATTATTTATAAAAATCCAGGTGTCGAGTTTGAGAGATAATTTCATCTTTCAAACCTGGATATATTTTTGAATATGCAAAGTTTCAGCGATTGGCGTTTGAGTGATGTTCCTAGTCTGTCGATGATGATCATAAATACTGGACAAGGGAATAGTCTGGCCCTCAAGCTCACATAAAATAACAACGTTTCAACGACTCCACCTTCTCTATACTCCCATTCTTCTAATATCTGAGAACGAGAAAGAATATACATATATATCTATTTAATTTATATATTTATATGCTTGGCCGCTCTTTCGATTATTTCTTCCCTCCTAATATTTCAATATAGATTCTCTCCTGTAATTATCCCCAGTTACAGGCAACTGTTCTTCGCGAGAGATTCGGTATATGCTTGTTTGTTCTTTCGGTTTGCATTCCTGTGAAATGCGTGTGTCTCGAGTCTGAAACGATACCGGAACTAAATGTGCAGGAGTATGATATAGTTATTCTACGACTAAACGCGCTACCTCGACGTTTGCGTGCAGATTTTACCGGTTTTGTTAATTAATAATTCGTCTCTTGTACCATAATGTTTTACAACAATTTCGATGAACAGTTTTATCTATGCTCTTTCGATCGACAATTGGAACACGATATTATCGTGTGTATATCGGTGAAGTGGTGGCGATCGTCGGTGTTACGTTTACTCTACGAAACGCACTGGTGGTTGGTAAATGCATGGAGAACACACGAGTCGTCCTGTAACATTTATTTCGTTCCCCGGTTAGAATGTATCGAAAAATACTTTTCGAAAAAAAATCACAAACGGTACAAGTTCCATTATCAACCCTTTTTGTTCGTAATATGTTGTATCTCCGTGTATTCCAGATAGAAGAAAAAAGAAAAGGAGAAAAAGAAAATGGTGTAATGTAAGGATAGCATGTAGAATGGTATTTAGACAAACTTGAAAAGGTAAATGTTCGAAATATTCCGTTCTGCCCTTAGTAGTAGTTTCTCCGCGACAGAGAATCTAGAATTATTAGGCGTGAGTCCTATCGGCAGATCGTATTTGCCTCGAGACTCGATTAAACACCGACGCGGTCAGTCGATTACGCATTAAATTACGTTGCTCACTCTTGTTTCGTTTCATTTTTTTTTCTTTCTTTCATTAAATTCAGGATGAACTAGTTTTCGAGTAATGACCAGCAGCGGTTAGCTGTCGCACGGTTACTGGTCCTCGTCGCCTAGGTCTTGTTTCACTTTCTTGAAGTCGAACTCCTCGCCGGTGGCCCGTTTGAATATGTCGAGGACGTCTAAACAGGTCGTCTCGAAGTGCGTTGTCGCGTCGTAAGTCGTCGATATGAAGATCTGACTGTTCAAACCGTCGTCGGTCGGTTCCATGTAGTCGGATACTGATATGAATTTTTGCCTGATTGGGCCAAGCAAGTCCAAGCCCGGCTTGATCTCGGCCTCCGGATTCTTCGTCTCGACCGTGGTCGACACCATGGCTATGAACCAACCTTTCGCAGCTACTTGATGAGTATGCGACACTAGGGACACGTAGATGTCCGAATTACGATTGACCTGCGGGACAAACAAATGTTCTGTAATGTCCCGTTGCATTCCGCTAACCAGTCTTTCCCTTGTACTATAACATCGAGTCAGACTCGTAATGTGAAATACTCTCCGTGCCTCACAAGTTGTCTCCTTGCAGGAGTTCGAAAGGAATGCGGCAGCAAGCCATCCGATTGGATCATTCCACTCGCTCTTTCGGTTCTAGTCGAATTATTAGCTAACTTTTGAGGCACAGGCAGTACTTTATAAACGCCAAAGAAGTTCTAATCATCGTCATAGTAAAATAAATCGTAGCGCAAGGGGTTAAAAAGAAGAATAAAAAGGGAATGGCCATTGATTTTGGTAAAGAGAAAATTAGCCAACATAGAAATAGCAAATTCGCGTACTTGTTTCTGAGGAATAATGATTTGCGTCGATAGAGCGTCTCCTGTGCTCGGTATGGGGTGGTCCAAGAGGCAAATGCATCTTATGACCTGACCCACTTTCTTCACGCGATCAGGTACGTACGTAGGATCACAAAAGACCTGTTTGCACTGAGCTACCTCGTCTCCGGAACGTACACCGACGACCTACAAAAGAAAAATCGATAATCAACGGTCAATTTCGCTGTACACGTTGTGGTTGGTATGTAAACATCTTGTCCCGCGGATGCTCACCTTTCCGTCTTTGACAACGATTTCGTCGATCGGCTTGTCCAGCATGTACGTTCCACCGTAAATGGCGCTAAGCCGGGCGAAGCCTTGAGGAAGCTCGCCCAGACCGTACATGGGGTACAGATACGGTGATTTTCCATAACGCGCTAAACTATCGCTGTACAATTTAATTCTTCTTATAGTAGTAATTGCACGTTGGCCTATATATTCGTCGTCCCTGAAACCGCCAGACGCCAGCCATTAGCAAAATGAAACGAAGACATTAGAGTACATCATCTCGAAATGGAAGACGAACTCGACGACCGGTTTTGCGTACCTATAAAGTGCTAGCGCGTGACCAGTGAAGTCCTGAGTATTTTTGTCGAGGTTGAACTTATTGTACAGCGCGCTCATGTTATTGCTGAACGGGTCGAAGCCATCCCAACTGTCAGGTTTGTCCTCCTGCATGTTCTGCACCCACATCAGAAAGCTGCGGAACCGCCTCTTCTCGAAGAGGCCCATCAGGTCGCTGGACAACGCTTCCTGCTGGTCGATCGGCACCTTCGAGATCTTCCCAGACTTGTAAACGTACGACCCCTCCACGCATTTGAATTCCAGATAACGTGTCACGCCTGTATGTATCAGTAGCTTCACGAGCAACCCGTTCGCCATCAGAAACTTGGGAATTAAATCGACGTTCCAGTCGCGGCCACGACCGTAGGTCTCATCCGGCGGCGGAGCCTTGAATTTCCTAGATAACACAATAAAACGAAAATTAACGATAACAGTTTCCGGCTGCCGCACCCGTCTATGCAATTTATGCACCACCATTTATAATATGCCAATCTGTCGCTACTCTAACACCTGACCTTTCGAGAAACGTTTAATCTTCGCGCAATTATGGAATATTTCATCTCTGCGATGATTATACACAACTACGGTAGGTGCACAGAGTATTCGTACACCTTTTAAAAACGAATAAACTTCCTTAAGATTGGACCCAACAGCTTGAATACGATTTTTAAATTTTTTATCTCTGCCTGTAATGAAAATTTAGAAGGTGTCTTTGGTAGGTCTAACTAAGTGATATACATGTACAAAGTTTTATCGAAATCAATCAAGGTAGTTATGAAAGATAATTGATTGTGAAAACAGCAGAAATTGTAAGAATCTAAATTCAAAGATTTTTACATCTTACAATGCCCAATTTTTGATGCGTGAACCGATTTCAATGAAGTTTTGTACATGTATATAACTTACTTAGATTTTCAAAATACATGTTTGAAATTTTCATTACAGGCACAGATAAAAAATTTAAAAATCTTTGTACACCCAACTGTACGTGTATTTTTATGGAAAAGTCAAGTTTGAGAATGTTTTTTGCATTTAGCATAAAAAGATTGTATAGACCCTTCGAAATACCATAAGTGCAGCGTAATACAGGAGATTAAAAAATCGCTTTTCTTAATCAAATTGTACGGGGCAGTTGAGAACCGCTGCTCCATCGAACGATTCCCCTATCGCGACAACACCGAAGGCACAACGAAGTAATCCTATCGCAAAAATTTTTATCAGAAAGTGGACTGGTCTGGGTCTGGATACAGATTTGTTAGCAAATCGAAATGTGAGCGTACGTCGGGTTTCAGTCTGTTACATATTTACATCGCGCGAGACGGAGAGAGAGAGAGAGAGAGAGAGAGAGAGAGAGATTCTCATCGATTTTCATCGACCGAACCGTTTAAACGGATAAAAATATTTCGTTAAAAATTTGCAGGAACACGGACGCGCATCTTCGTGCACGGTAGCGTGCAGACAAAATTGCATTTCGCCGTGTAATTGTACTTTGATTATTCATCGTTCCAGTAGGTATCCGAGTTTTCCCTTTACTTTCACGTTGTTTTCGAACGGTCGTTGCATCGAATTATGCGGCGAGTGCAACGTAGTCGAGGCAATGGTGGCTACGGGCGGATTAGTTTAGATGTGTGTTACAATTTATTGAGTACAACCGGACACTCGACGATAGTCTCTCTTTTTCCGATGTGCCAGAAGTGTAATCACGCGGATGCGTTATCGCATTAATTTTTCAACTCGCTAGATTCCACAGCGAACGGAATATTTCTTTGTCCTTCTTCCTCTCCCCTATATCAAATTTCGGTTGAGTTTAATCATCTGCTAATTAATCTGCAGAATCTGTAAAGAAAGACGACCTTCCGAATTATTTTCAGGCAATGAAAATTACATTCTCAGAAATGTTGGAACAACGAAAGTGTATAAAACCCCTAATCCCGAATCTATACAGATACGCGAACATATGTTCCATTCTATGGATCGAGGATGGCGTACAAGTAACGGTGCGCCGGCCACTCTGTTACTTAATATTTTCTCTCCTTAGCTCTTGAAGCGTGAACCAGCATGATTGTAAGTCCCGCCTGACGATAGTTTGACGTATACGATAATAAAACTCGCTGGGGATCAAAAAAGAAAAGCGTTCTTATCCGCGTCGATGGGAGGCGGCGAACCAATAATTTTGTTTGCCCGACAATTCTAACATTGAACGGTCCGATGAATTAGTATACCATTGCAGAGAGAGAACATCGCTGGAGTGGGAGGGCCGAGACAGCGTCGAGCGTAGCAAAAGTGTTTTCGAAGAGAAAACAATGCGGCGTTCTTTCCGCTGTGCAAAGGAGAACGGTACTTACAGCCGCCGATTTTGCCACGTTCGATCGTGCGCGAGCCGTTTCTTTGCCGAACGTTAGCTGTAGTTTCGACACGGTTGATCCAGGTAAATACAACCGTGTTCCGCGAAGTCTGCGTTCTAAGGTGGAATAAACAACGATGTAAAATTCCTCGAGGAACATTATTCCCAAGGCCCTAAAATTCGTATAGGGAACCTTCAAAGTATTGACTGACATACTTTTAATCAGATTGAGATAGAATTGTTTCAGCCTCGAAATAGGCAAAGGCGGCTCGGTCAAAGGGCGGTGCATGCCCACTGGGATTTCGGGGATTGTCAATCAATATCCAGCGAATGTAGCAAGCTTTGCGGAATCCGAGGTCTTGAGACGCGGGAGATCCGCGGTGTTCTCTAGAAAATCGGTTTGGCGAAAATTGGGATTCGACGTGGAATGACTTGTGGTTGATGGGGCGGGCCCCTCCCCCCGGGATCGTATCGAGTGGCATTCTAGCCAACCTTGTGGAAATTGTGGAATCGTTTGGAGAAAGGGATGGGATGGGATGCAGCCGCACGGCAACGACGCATTATCGCGGGTGACGGTATACGTCACGGTTCGTCTCACGGACACGCTCGACGGAGAAACTCGGCCGCAGGCGAGCGACGCGCGATCCTGTGTCCCCCGCGAGAGAGAAAAGGCGGCCGAGTCGGAAAAAAATCAATATTTGAGACGAGCCATTGCATCGTGCGTGGACGAGGATAATCAGCGGGCTGAAACGCCGGCAAATCTCGTTGCGATCCGGCCATAAAAGCGATCACGAGTATTGTCGGTCGCGACGCGTCGCGTGGCGATTTTTGGCGACACTTACGCGAACAAATCCTCCAGCGGTGTAATGGAGGCGGACTCGCCGCCGTAGTACTTGTTGCGGTCGACGTGGAGCACCTTCTTCCCGCTGACCGACAGCATACCGGAGAGTATGCACTCCTTGAGCCCGGTGCCCAGCACAATCGCATCGTATTCTTCATTCATGTCGCCGGATCGAGGAAATGAACCACACAATCACTGAACCAACCGAACGCACGCGAAACTAGCCGCGAACCCACCAGTCCCTTCCTTCCTTCCTCCTTCCTGCCTTCTCTCGACTCTGTATCGTCGAGCACACGGAATCCGAACGAAAACGATCGAGCACACAGGGCCACGCGACTGCCAACTCGCACGACTATTATGCCGGAACGGAAGACCTCGTTCTCTCGCTGGCTACCGATGACGGAGCTGCCGATGAAACGATAGTGGTACTGCTACCGCTGGTGGAGCTACTGCCGCAAGTCACCGCAAGTGCCGCATCCGACAATCCGACTCTCCCTAGGCGACTCGCGATTCTCCACCAGTTCAAATGTCGATCGACGTGGGGATCTACGTCTTACGTCACGACATATTTCTTCATCTTGAAAGTACATCGCACAACGTTAGTCATTCTTACCTTGTAAATCATTTCTCGATGAATTTCTTTATCAATACCAGTTGATCAGGAATACAAAACATTTTTGCGGTCTAGTAATAATGACATTTTTAGCAAGCTCATTGGTAAGCTCATTGAGCAAAGTGTAACGCAGTAACGCTAGATAAATAAGAACCAAAAAAAAGAAATAGTGGAATAAGAATATAAAAAACAAAACAACGGGAATGTACACCTGACTCTGTTACGAGAATCTGCGAATTCATTCATCGCGCGTTTGTTTGTTGGATTGAATTGACCGTAATTACGAAGGCATTACGCCTGGATGACATTTGAAAATTGAGGAACGCGCTCTCTAGGGACTTTTCGTTGATGCTGTTGGACAGGGTTTAATGGCGCGGAGTAACACACTAGATGCCAGCTTATGTCGAAATTTTTTATATTCGCTTCTCTAAATTGGATAAATGTGTCAATAATTATGAAAGTGGTCAATCACATATATTTTTTGTTTTGAGATGTTTAATGGAAAAGGATATTAACACAAGATTATAAAGGTGTTTTCATGGGAATTGATTGAGTACTCTTTTTTTATTCCAACAATATATACATATTCGGTAGGTTTATCGCATATGACACTTACAGTCTCAAACCTTCAAATTTAGTGTTTAAAGGGTAAACGAATAAGGTGTCGACTACGCTAGAAAATATGTATTTTGCATTGAAGTAGTTATTTTATTCAATAAAAATTGATTCATTGTGGAGTCCTATAATGTTCCATGTAAACAGTTATGTAGAAAGTGGAGTGCGAGTAACTGAAATTGCCACGAAGGGTCATCAGTTAAATTTTTTACGCGCCTCTTTTGGAGCATGTAGTATATAATGTAAAGCCGCAGTCGCGTGTGCGCCGTGGCTGGTGCTCGGAAAGCGCGGCAGTTTCGCCTCTGTGGAATGTTCCGCGTCCACGGAATAGAATGGCGCCGACAGATGGTGTGCGTGTTGTTTCTCGCGGTGACGGTGACGGTTGGTTGGTGGTCCGGCCGATACGAATTGTCAGTACGTGCACGGCGATAAGCTGACACGGTTTGGAGTCGCGGGTTGCAGTTGGTCGTCGTGCGAATGTACAAAAGGAGCCTCGCGCGGGCTCCTCGAAGCAACATTACGCTTCGTGCGGATCCGTTCGCGTCGGGTATCCGTAACGTAGCGCGATAATGTGCGGTGGCAAGACCAGTTTCCCGGGAGGAATGCACTGAGTGGACACTCGAGAGCGGGCGGCTGTGCGCTCCGTTATTTTCCCTGTCAAAGGGAGACACGCGAAAGTTACCGGTGAGATTTTTCGTGTTCAACTCCGCGCACACGTACACCTACATAGATACACACAGGCGGCTCGTGGGGAAAACCACTGCTCTCGCGTACAATTGTCCGAGAGGGGTGAGCGCATCTGAGACGCTCTTCAGAGTTCGAAGACACCGTGGGGGATAACACCGCCACCCCTCGTGCCTCCTCGACCATTACCAAGGCCACGTGGACCACGTTGGGAGCCTGGACAAAATGTGAGTACCTTTTATCCGTCTCTACAACCGTAATATTGCGAAACGAAAGATTCTTTATTCCCGTAAAAGAAAGAGAAAACCACCTTGCATAATCTCTCCGTATTTAACCGCGTTGTATGCTCAACTTAGGACTTACGCATCTGCCGTTTGAATATAGCGTAACTCTCCTTATAATTAGAGAATTTATACGTTACGTTTCACGTACATTTTATGCGAATTTCTTCGAAATTTTTATTCGAAATGGAAAATAAGGGATTCTTTATCGACGTAGAATGGTAGAAAAGTAATTTATGGGGTTGAAAGCGTGCTGGCTGCTTTCGATGGGGGACTAAAAGCTTCTTTACCGACGTGGAAGGGAAAGAAGTAATTTGCAGGGTCAAACGTCGGCCCGTTTAACCCGTTTAATCAAGGAAGGCAAGTTGGGCGTTCGCGTTCGCTCGGAACGACTGGCAAGATTCTAGATTTTGTTATCTACACATATAATTGCCAGTTCCCCTGTTCTCTGTAACGGTAAAAAAATCGTGAAATACGGAAGGCATAGAAAAGGGATGCTCCAATATTTTTTTATCTGGGAAATCCTTCAGGATCAAGTGCTAAGAATAAATTAGTAGCATACCTCCAGAAATAAGCCAGCCGTTGATCTTTCAACGGGAACTATGCTAGTTTATTATACAGATTTGATGGGTAATTCTTGTGCTTCTGTGTTTCCGATTTGTACCGTAATTTAACGCTTTCGCGAGTTCCCGCAATTGAAAACTCCCCCGGTCAACAGGTTAGCGGTAAAATGTCGAGCACGTTAAAATCGAGATTAAAATCGGAACG
Source organism: Lasioglossum calceatum (assembly GCA_963966675.1). Lineage (NCBI taxonomy): Eukaryota > Metazoa > Arthropoda > Insecta > Hymenoptera > Halictidae > Lasioglossum > Lasioglossum calceatum. The sequence goes on from OZ016540.1 coordinate 12,069,132, forward strand.
TGCGACGGGGCTAGGCCACGAAGATTAAGTTGATTGATATCGCGGAACACGCAGAAGGGTGTCGCATTATTTATGCGACGAAATTGAGTCGCCGAGTTCCGTGGCTCGAATGTTATTTCTTGGGGACGTTGGTAGCGAGCAATTTAATTTCTCGTTTTTATTTCGCTCGCTCCACAATCTTGAATAGCTAAAGTATGAACTTAAATTCTTTGAGACATGAAATGTGGGGACGGAATTATTTGTCCAGATTCATATATTATTCTCACTAGGTACATCATAATTTTGAGAAATCAGATTCCGCTATTATTTGTTATGGCGTAGTCGTATCGCGAGCAACACGTTGATTATTTCGAGCTTGTATGTCTCCCCCGTGCAAGCGCCTAACTCGGCGACGATTGCACTTTGTTCCACGCACGGCGAATCAGATGCAAATTGAAATCTCGTCAGGAATGAAGGAGCTGCCACGAGCCTATCGTTTCTTTTTCACTTGGCACCGTTTGTGTCGAACGGTGAACGTGGAACATTTACGGTACCCCCGTGTCGTGGAATTCTGATTGATCTTCGACGTTCTTATTCAACGTGCGCGTACCAACTTCTGTTTCACGAATATATTCATGTATTCAAACAAGAACGCAGGACGTGTCCGAGCAGGATTTCTACTTGCCAATAACGTCGCTGGAACGGAACAACGAATTTCCATCGAGTCGACTCTGATCGAAATCTGCGTCACAAGTCTGTCTCGATATTACAAGGCAAGGGTAAGTCTTATTGGATTCTCTGTGTTGAAAATTTTTTATAGACATTCCACGAGACGTTCGCTAAACGTTCTTCCTTCTTCGGGCTATCTCGTTACCGTTTCGCTACAACAGTTCCACGCTTCCGCATTTAAATGAGACTTTCTCGTCATAATTAAGAGCCAGTCGGGACTCGTTCACTGTCGGGATACCCCTCGAAGAAGCGCTCGATTATATCAGCAAATCATTTCAAGAAATTGCCACGTCTGACACAACATTTTCACGAATCGCATAAAACCAAGACAGGTGGAAGTTATCGAATTTGAACCGGCTATCAGTTGGAACCACTTTGTATTTGAGAAATTGTTTCATAATTTCGAAGAGTCCGTTTCTACTGCCAAGACGGCATCTTTACTGTTTTGCATTTCATCTAAACAAGTATTCCACAAGAACAGACATTTTCTCGAACGAAGCGTACTTTGATTATATTTCTGTACAAGTTGTGCATTCTTCCGATCCCCGGATTCACCGATCCGATTTTTGCGCTCGATCGGACTCGCAGCTTTCGTGTCCGAGGGGGTCGAAGGTTACCGGCCCGGAATGGCTGGTGGTTTTGTGTCTCGTTTTGTAGGACTGTTTCCTCGAGAACGGTGGTCGCTTTGGTCTCGGTCCGCGACCATGAAACCGGTTACGTTCTCCGCAAACGCCGCGATCGAGCGTCTCCTAGAGACTCTCCTAGACTCGGAGCACACGGGAAGAGGAAAGATACTTGCGGAAAAATAGAAACGGGGTCTCGGAGAGCGAGGCTGTGTCTCTGTTCCCTGTGTTCGTTGTCCAGAAGGCCGTTCGACAGAGACTCTGTTCGTTAAATTGCATAAGCGTAACGAGCGAGACGCGCATCGAGTGGTGGTGCTTCGACGCGAGTCAAGTTCACGCGGCACGCGATGCATCCACGCTAAAGCGTTTCGAACTTGAACTTTTCCTTCTGCTGGGAAAATACTTCACCGAGTCCCACATTACCTGGCTCGAACAACACTGGTATCAATTTCATCGTTGGATACATGTCATGTCGGAGCGAAAGGAGCCTAATTCCGACGTCTGGATCGAACTATGTATTTACACTATGTATTTTGAGAGAGGAAAATACTTTCGGTGGTTTTAGTAGACTGAGGATGTTATGCATTTCAGCCTCCGGCGGTGAACCATTCACTGCTTTCTTCATCAATGTTTTCAAAAGATGTTTTTGGAGGTACTTCTTGTAGGCGCGTCAATTTTTATAATGGTTTTAATGCGCCAGGTGTTCATTTTATTAATTCGCTACAAATTGAGAGGGTCGAAACAGCCCTATAGGGTTAATAGAGTACATACCCGCTTGCATTAATTAGCGAAGCAACACGTGAACCTTGCACTGAGTAAATTATAGTTTGTAAAAGTTTATAATATATGGCTGTTTTGTTAAGACAGTTAAGACAAGGCATGTTAACATATTTTATTGTATGAGCAACGCGCACATACAATAAACAACTTTTACACAAGCTTTTATAAAAAGCTGTACAAGTTGTGGAAACGAGAAAACCGGTGTCGGTCAACGAAAAATTGCTCCAGCGTGACATAAACGAGGTTTCCAGTGTAGCTTTTCGGAAAAGCACAAAACTAATTGTAAGAATAGATGATGGCTCTTGGCACAATCAAATATTCCCGCAAATATTCGGGTCAAGCCGATAAAACCAGCAAACCTTAGAATCGAGTTTCCCTCTTGCTCTTGAAATTTTTAAGACCGTTCGACACGTTATCGGCGTATGCCGAGCGATTGATACGAGTTCGTAGTGTCAGTTCGAGCGGAATGATTGCACTAGCCATGTTCCGTGCGGTAATGGCTCGTTATCGCTCCCGAGGAGCCAACCCTGCCGATTAGGGCCGTCGATATTCGCACGACCCACTTCCGTCCCTCAGCCTTGCTACCCTTGATATTGTCCGTTTACATTAGAACTCGGGATTCACGTCGGCCCGATGACTGTTATCGATCACCAATGGAATCCTCTGACCGACCCGCGTCTACACGTGACCTACGAAAGCATTTCGCGAGCCTGTACTTCGTGATTTATTTCGCGATTGGACATCACACCCGGTTGATAAAGAATCAGCGTCTATGGGAACCTCTATTCTCAGATTTTTCTGTTACCTCAGCGGTCCCTAGATTTTTTGTAGACTCTATACATCATAATCTAGATGCGAGGGTGCTGAAAAGATTTTCCAGGTGATGGAGGTCGAGACTTGCTGCCCATGAAGACCCTGAGACAACTGTTTCCACATTTTTCTTTTGCCTTAGCAGTCTCTAGATTTTTTCGTGGGCTCTACACATCATAATTTAGACGGGTGGAGCTGAAAAGATTTGCCTGGTGATAGGGGTAGGGGCCTGCTGTCCACGAAGATCTTGAGACAACTGTTTCCCCATCTTTCTGTAGCTTCAGTAGTCTCTAGATTTTTTCGTGGGCCCTATACATAATTTAGACGTGTGTGTGCTGAAAAGATTTGCCAGGTGATAGGGGTAGGGGCCTGCTGTCCATGAAGACACTCGGACAACATTTTTCACATTTTTCCGTCGCCTTAGCAGTCTCTAGATTTTTTCAGGGGCTCTACACATCATAACTTAGATGTGTGGGAGCTGAAAAGATTTGCTAGGTGATAGGAATAGGGGCGTGCTGTCCATGACGACCCCGAGACTGCTTTTCCAAGACTAAAACTAACAAGACTAATTCTCACTGTGTACAGTGTACACTCACTGTCATTTTAATTATCATTCTCTCGGATGGTTTACGTCCCGTTCCCCGCGCTGCTCTTTATCTTTATCATCGACTTAACACTTCACTTTCCGGAAGCCTATCAGTCGACCTCTCGACGTCTGCACACTGTATAGAAAAGCTGCTTAACAATCTTTTTTAAATAATAATCCTGAGAGAAACTGTCACGTTCTGTCGTTCGAGAGCACTTGTTGCGTCGCGATTGCAGTTTCCGATCGTATTGCACTGGGATCGAGAAGTCCATTAACAGATTGCTGAATGTTCGTCGTCGATGTCCTCCGAATCGAGAAAAATCCATTGAGCTAACCTTTTAATATTACACTTCGTTTTATACATATACCTGTATTTACTGTCGCATCTTTAGTGCTGAACGCGACGATGATAAATGCGTTCCGCCTTGACTATATTACAGGACGATACAGGACACAGTCGCTATAAAACACTTAGGGCATTAACCCTAATTTTCTTACTGTGCCTAGTTTCTAAAAAATCTAAAAATTTCTGGAATAATGTATTGAAGTCCCAAATGTTTACAGCATTAATGGGCAAAATGAATACTGGAAAGAAAGAAATTGAAAAGCGCAATTTCGTTCGGGACATAAACGACCCAGGTTGCAGACGGAGGGTTCATCGATCATGTTCGCGCCGCAGCGAACGGTTCCACGCGTTTTCCTCGAAGTTTTCCCGCAGATTGCATGGATCTGGATTCCTCGCAGCCTACCGAGTCGTGTCCCAACGTCTGTCATCGTCCTAAAGTAAACACGATTAACGCAATCTTGCCGGTGTTGTCCTTCTTCAACCGATAATATTTGTTCAGCAGATGGTTGCGTCCATCTATAGCTATCGGTGGTCGTGTCCGGCGTGTATTCCCGTCGTCGAGACGATTGTTTGCTCCTGCTTTTCACCTCGTTTCCACGTGATCGACGCTCCCCGGACGTATATACACGTCGTACGACCCTCGTCGAACACGTTCCGAGTCCGGCCCGCGACGTTGATTCCGGTCGTTTAATCCACTTTGGCCTAATTAGCCCGACAACGCGTTGTTAGTGGCCGGTTGTCCTGCCGAAAACGCGGGCCGATCGATTAACCTGTCGGTTCTAATGGTTTCGGGGTAATTGAACGTGTTCGGAGAGTCGTTCGCTTACTAAAAAATTCCAGACTCCCTAATTCGTATTCGCAACAAGCGAATATAATTCATTGAAAATATTTAGGGAGAAATATGTAGAAAAATAAAAAAATTTTTTTAAATTCCGGAATTATACATATACGATTATTAGACAGCGGATTTTATGCATTTATAACGAAAATGAGTAGTTGTAATTTAAATTTTGCATAGAGATCTGCAGTCTCAGAATTTTATTTCATTTTTACACGCGATTCTGGGAAGTAGAGAATTGCAAAAGGAAGAGATTAATCTTGCTTGAACCAGTGCCAAGTCCAAGATCATCTCGACCATGTCGAACATCTTTCTTTCATGTTCGACTAGAAAGATTCATTTATTTATATGGTTAACTGGAGTCGCTTGTAAAGCGGTTCGTTCACAAGGGTTTTTCTTCTTTCGAGAATTTTCCTTTTGGGGTATGGAGCAAGTTCTTCCTCGAGGAACACGATAAAAGGTTTGTCGAAGACAAAACTTGTGGAATATTCAGCATTATTGACATTCGATTCGAGGCCCTCGATATACGGATTGTAAATGTTTGATAAGAATCGGATGGGAAAGCAATTTTATCAGGTATGCTCGTGGGTGGAATAAAATGTGTACGTAACAGCAACATCGCGAATCAAACGTGAAACACGGATAGCGATTGACAGAGAGACAGACAGACACTGATTCTACACCGCAGTATTCAACCAGTGATCAATGTTAGCACAGATGCCTCATTATCGTCGCGTATTAATGATAATCGTCGATTATTTGTGATGGAAATACCTACCCTTGTTGCGTAATTGTTGAAATCTACAATCTTATCAGCCAGTAATTAATAAAACGAATTTTCTGAAGTTTGTCGATAGTTAGAGGGTTATGAGATTTTGTTCGAAAACTATGTGTTACAGGGTGTAATACTTTGGTAAACTCGTGGAATAAGATTCGTCGGACGAAACGGCGATAGTTTGATCCGGTTTGGGCCGCTATTGGATTATTCGGTAACTTGATTAGCGGTTCGCAATATTTTATAAAATTTCCGGAAGCACCGTCGACGCTTTTAATCCACCGGTTTCTGCGGTGTCCACTGGTTCGCAAAAACCTTTCTCTCTCTCTCTCCTCTCTTTCTCTTTCTCTCTGTTCCCCACTGCGTCTGTCTGCAATCTTATTAATAGCGTATCTGTGTCGGGCAAGTGCAAGTGCACCCAGGATCGCGGGACCGTTCGGCTGGAAATGCATTATGCGTTGCTTTCCTGCATATCGTGCTCGATGCGTCGCGTCGCCTTCCAACAGTTTCTCTACGAGCCGATTGACAGCGGCTCTCGAAATTGTTAGTTTGAACCGAAAGTTGTTCGTGTATTATTGGATCGTACAATTTGTTCGGTTGAATTATTTTTTCTATGATTTCGATTCAACCGATTGAAAAGTTGGCGGAAAGCGAGCGATTTTTCGGAGGATTTCAGAGTTTATTGGCAGAACTGCGGCCTGCAGAGAGCACTGACACACTCTCGTTCGATTATTTATACCACTGCGTGAAAGCCGGGATTCGAACTTGCAATAACAAAGTTCGAATAAGAAATCTTTCAAGATGCTTCTGTTTCGTGTCGAATTGAAACGAAAATTTGAACATACATCATTTTGCCAGCGTTACGAGAGATCGCGGAGTATCCACTCATGGTAAAAATAGTGTTTTCTCACGTTTGTCGAGGTTGTTGTCTCCGCAGAGGTGAAACGCCGATCTCGCCTCGCTTTTCCGACGCAAAAGGCGAGGGAAACGCTGCAAAAGCGTGACAGCCGCCGCGTCCGCGTGCATCGGAAGTGCATTTCGAGCCTGCGTTCATGCGACGTAAATAATCGTTTTATTTATCGCGTGGAAAATCTGATTAGACACACTATACGGAGGCAATTCACGAGAAGTTGCCAGCAATCTAGTGTAAGAGTGTTTTTCGAGGAAATCGTTCAAAACACCTTTCGAACGATGCTTTAAAATACTCTAAATTATTGGTCTGTTCGAGTCGTTGCCGATCTACTTCCGCTTCCATGTTTACACGTCATGCTGATTGTTGCACTTCAAATTTCATTGGTTCTTCCGGTTTCTGTTTCTGGAACGGAGAACCGCGAGGATAGCGAGGAAGAATGAATAAATAAACCAGCAGGGAAGATGTTAATTTTTAACGCGGACGTGGTCCATAGAAACAAGGTGGGGGCAATCGATTGGAAACCGAAATTCAAATAACTGAGTCTGTTCTACCTCTAGCAGCTTCCACTATTTCAGCCATTTTAGCAGATTTCCTCAATTTACACAATTTATGTAAACTCTTTGTACTCGAAGCACTTTTAATTCCACAATCGAGACATTTCTTCCAACCTAGAACATTTACGTAATCATTTTTACATTCTGCACACGAAATGAAAACTGTTTTGAATAACGGCATGGATATTTTTACTGACACCTCAAAATTACCATTCGCCGTATAACGATTCTTGTATTTGATTCTTGAACCGATAAGAAAACCGAGATCTTGCTTTTTTGCTAATTTACGAAGTAAGTATTTCGATCATTCCTGACAAGCCTTGGCGATCCCGTCGGTTTTTTACCAGCCCACCAATCTCTGCTACGACCTCTGCCCTGCTTTGGTATTCGTTGGCCACCACCTCCCGGCTCCCCCGAACCACCCTAATTTTCTTGGCCGCACCACCCTTGTCAAACTTGGCCATTTTTACTCATCTCTGGCAGCGGTGGCCGTCCTAGCCAGTTTTTCCAGCCTCCCTAACCGCTCCAATTTCCTCGACCAGAGTCGTTCCCTCCTTCAGTCACGTTTCGCCGGCCACCCTGACGGTTCTCCATCTTCATCGGCCAGTCTGTGTCCTGCTAGTTGGATCCTTGGACCTGCGAAACCGCGATCTCGAGACTAGTCGATTTGATTTATACTCGAGAAGCGTCAAGCAGCTTCAAGAAGCTGAAACGATCGATTTGCTAACATTTTCTTGAAGAATACAATTTCAGAAATGTGTTCCTAAAACAGTGTTTCCGAATCTTCTCAACCGTCGAAGTACTAGCGTTGATTATTTAATATCAGCAAGCTTGTTGGTACTTCCCTGTATGTACGAATGACAAATATTGGTACAACACATTTAGTCATACACACTTAAACCGAGTCTAAATTGATCGCTTAATCTCCACACGCGGAATGCGTCGGGCAGGGCAAGTGGGCGTGGCCAGGCCACTCCCACCGTCCCCAGAGGGCCAGGACAGGCCACGTGGGGCCACGAGCACGATTCTCGCAGTTCTCGAGCTGATTCCGGTGTGCTTTCTGTTCGCAGATGTGCCAGCATGTCCGAAGCCGGGGCGCAGGAAGCAGCGAGCGGGGAGATAGACCGGCAGGCGTCGGTTTACGTGTTCCCGGGTCCGGGTCGTCCTCAATTTGGGAGCAGCTCACAGGCCCCGACCGGTGGGCCCGTGTCCGAAAGCTCGGCGGTCGTCGGGACAGTCGGGACAGCCGGGATGGTTGCGACCACCTGCAATTTGTTCGGGAGAGGCGACGAGGAGGACACAGGATCATCGGAAACCTCGAGGATCAGGAGAAGGCCCCGGCCGATGACGCACGCAAGGTCTGCCAGCCATGGAGCAGTGCTCGCAGAGAGCCTGACGAGCTCCGGACTCCAGGGATCTTACCTGGGGCCCCTTTCTGCGGTCGGTGGCGCGAGACCTTCCGCCCTGAAGAAACCAGGACACCAAAGGGCCTTCAGCCAAGGTCAGGTGGTCGACGTTCAAGGCCACACGGTCACCGGACACAGCAGGGTCGGCTCCAGAACCGACTTCATACTACCACCTGGACACAGGGAGGAGCCCAGACCCACCACTGCTGGGAAGACTCCCTCTTTTCGAGGTCACTCGCGACAGGCTTCCAGGTACAGTCCTTCTCTTCGTCTTCTTCTCCATCGTTTCAATCTTTTTGGTCTTCCTTGGATAACTGAACTCATTGTAATTGGCTTTGAGATCAGCAAAATGTTCGAGATTAGAAGACCCGTGTCGGATCCGAACGTCCGACCAGATTATAGCGGTGAAAATGAAAGCAAGCGGATGAACGAGTGTTTTGCACTGTGTCCACAGATCGGAGTCGATATACACGATAAGACGTAGCGCGGAGCCACCCTGGTGGAGAAAACTTTGGTCGCGATGCTGCGGCCCCTTGCCAGAGGAACCTCGTCTCAGGACCATAGTGCCGAACCACTTGGTGCCCCCCAAGACCCCGCCGAGTCAGCATCCCAATGGGAAAAGGGTGAACAATAGGTAACCTCTCGATTTATCATCGTTCAACCCTTAACTTTCAACTGAATGTTCAGCAAATGTACGGGACTTTAAACTAGGAATTGTTCATAATATATTGTCAAAGACAAGTGTATCGGAAGATGATAGATCTATTTACGATTTTCCATTTTGTGCTACTCGACGATTTGATCGAATAGAAACAGTTCCCATCGTTTACGAAGTGGATGAGTTAAGTGATTGGTAGATCGTGATGAATAGTCCTGATGTTGGATCAAGTTCCGGATCATTCGTTCTGGTTTCAGAGTACGCACAACGAAGTACACCATGCTGAGCTTCCTACCTCGCAACCTTCTCGAGCAATTTCACCGCGTGGCCAATCTGTATTTTATATTTATCGTTCTGCTTAATTGGGTGCCAGCCATAAATGCCTTCGGCAAGGAGGTCGCCATGATACCCGTGATCTTCGTGCTGGGCGTGACGGCGCTGAAAGATTACTTCGAGGATCGGCGGAGGCTCGCCAGCGACCGCCGCGTCAACAATTTCACCTGTCGCGTCTACGTCGGGTAAGTGACAACCACCTTACACGAGCAACATTTAGTTGGACGAGAACCCGTTCAATTAACACTTTGACTGTCATTTACCCCAGCCTCAGAAGTCCCGTAAAATCAAGGCAATTTATCAGACGAAATGAGCACTCCACCAACCTTCTTGCGCTTTATACATAATTTTTCAGAAAGATGGCACTCAAAGATTTACCTTAAAAAGTAAAACTATAAGCCTCCCTAAGGTGTCTCCGGGAAAACAACAATATCTCCGCCAATTATTAATATTTTCCGACGAAAAAATTCCGAGAACCACACGAAAGTATACTCTTTCAAATCCAAGAAGAACGATTACGAAAGGTTCACAATTTCCCTCAAGAAAAATTCCCAAAAATCGCCTGTTTTTCCTACGATAACCAAGACTCGGGTAGCGGTAGATCCTCCTTGGATCATCGATCGGATCGCGATCGGTCCAGTCTCCCGAGGCGTAAAAGTCCGGGAAATCGTGCGGAACGGTGGTAAACCGGTGCGGGCAATCGAGCACACGTTGTGGTTCGGTTTTCTAAAGAGCTGTTACGTTGAGAACGTTCGCCTTCGGTATTTCTAGCCTCACTCTGGGACTTCAAAGCAAGCTGAATGGCTTCGATCGGAGGATCGTCGCGGTTTTCGGTTCTGTTTTGGTGTCCAAGCAGGGGGAGGAGTTCGCGGAACGGTAAACGCGAGTGTTTCGAGCTGTGACGACGGCCAAAGACAACGTCCAGCTCCTATTTTCGGTTTGCCGGACTTGCGTTTCGGGAAAAGCGTCGACGCTCGTTCGATCCGCGGAATCCGATCGGCTTCGATCGACTGGCATGTAGGTCGAGGCGCGCTGGCGAACGCTCGATCCAACGAGGAAAAGAAAGTGTTCTCTCCTTATCCTTTCGCGGAAGAGAACTGTTGTTCATGCTTTGCACTCTAATTTCGCCAACTGCGTCGTCGAATCGGCCTTTCGAAGGCCTTTTCGTCGCATGGTGGGTCAGCTGTATCTGTTAATTATACATTCTCAATAGACTGCGGATTTTTATGAATTATCTCTAATCTTTCTACCGTCCTGAATTGTACCTATTCATCTTGTGCAATTACGAGAAAAATGAGTAGGAAAAATGTAGAATAGTAAAAAGATGGGGAAGAGGACATCAAGTAGTGTTAAATTCTTTCAAATTGTTAATGAAAGAAGGAAGCTCCCAGCTCTCGTGTCCCGCAATCGATGCAAACGATCTTTATCTGGCATCAAGGTCCACACTCCACTAATCATTTTCTGCAGCCTGACACTTGATAGTCCGAGGAAACGGTTGCAATTGCTGGAGCGGCTCGAGGATCGACTAAAATATTGAAATACATGAAAGAGGCTGAGGGTCAAGTGGCGCGGCGTTGACGTCGAGCAAATCGGTTAACAGGTTAATAAGTCAGGGATGATTAATTCGAGGAGCGGCAGCGGGTTCGTTCGTGGGAAGATCTCGTACTTTCATCGAGCAAATTGAAAGGAAGTCGGCGTGGCAGTGAACGCGAAGGGCAAGGTCGGGACGAGAATTATTTTTCAAACGGCTGTCTCCCGCGTGCTGGAATCACGGCGCATCGATCGCTCTCGGTCAACCCTGCGGAATTGAGTTGCATTATAAATAACGCGCAGTCCAATCGTCGCTAACCGATACAATGCACACTCCTCTTCTCTCTCTCCCTTTGTTCTCTTTCCGCTGGAGACGTGGCGAGATAATTTCCATTTTTGTTCTCATCCGTCCGTTACACCGAATCGCTGCATTTCTCACTGATTTGTTGTTTGGATACTGAATTCAATTTCCAAAATCAATTTATTCATTTAGTCATTCGTAGCTTCACTGGGACAGCGTTTTATCACCGTGTCGCAATTTATCACGTTAAGTTGTGAACGTAATAGCTTCTCTGAATTCGTCATGGCACGAGGGCCATTTAAACGGTTAAAAATGAATTCCGAGGCTCTCAGAGCCCGAGAGGTCGCAGCCGCAATCTCGCGGACCTCTCCTGCTTTCGTCATCATCGCCGCAATCGCGTAAACGCGGTCTCATCGTTGTGCGACGATCCTTATTTGTCATCTGCGCGAGCCTCGTCGCTTGAAAAAACGTTTTCAAGGCGTTCCCATACTGCTCCCGACGGCTCTTATTCCTCCACTTTTCCCAGAGTGTTGTACGAGCGGTTGCTCAATAACTTCGAACAGATTTCACGCTTTATGCGCGTCCTCCGAAACGAATAGGCTCGTTTCGCCCGAATAAAGAGCATAGCCGCGAAACGATGACCGTTTTTGGAAAGCCTTTAAGACAATTAAACGGTTGTCGTACGACCGTGAGCCACCTGGAGAGTTCTCGAGAATAATTGATCCTTATAAGATTCTCTCATAATTAGCTAGAGCGAGTGCGAAATTGTTAGTTGCGAGAAAACGTTCGAAGGATTCCATGCAGTTAGCTAAATGCCGGTGAATCGTTCTTGTTGAAATTTTTTCGTTAATAGGAAAAGTAAAATTAGTTCACCTATGAGTCGCAGACTTATTAAAAATTGTGGGATAGAGAATCACCGGTGAATTACGTGTGAAAAATCCCGCGCGTAATCTCACATAGCTCGGACTAAGAGAACAACCCGTTCCACCAACCGGGACGATCTAAATAAAATGGAAAACACCGTTAATCCCCGTTAATACAGTGTTTCCCTCGCGGCTGAAAATTTTCCACGCATAAATGCATACAAGGCGGACCGTCATTACGAGGCATATATGCTCGTATACATTGTCTCAATTCAATTAAATTCGTACCGCTAGCCATAAAACACGTGCTGACGGTCGCAAACAATTTTTCCGCGTAGCGAATCTGTTGTTTGAACAGCCTCGAGGTGCCGACGACAGAGACATCTTGGTAACGAAGGCTGACGTAATTCCGGACATGAAGGTTTCTATCGGAATAATCAGAACCTAAAGCGATCCCCATGCCCTGATAAACAAAAGCGTGATGTAATCAGAACTACCCTAGATATTACAATACGGCTCGCAACGATATTGGAACATAACTGGGAGAACAATCTCATTTGTTACTAGCGAAGAATCAACTCGTCGGAGCAACATTTCTGGAAGCCCCGTTGTACAAATCAGTGTACCAATGTACAAATGAATTCATGGCCTTTGCTTTATCTTTTTCCATCTTTTGGAGAAGATTCAGCAATTATTTATAAGATGGGGATATAGAAAATGAGTGTATTACGATTGTTAGTAAATATTGATCTGAACGCTCAAGTTAATTCATCAAATAATTTATTAAAATATTCCCAGTCGTTAATCACAGTTAACGCTGCTCTGCGCTTGATCTTTTAATCGATCGACGATTGTTTTCCACGTTCAGCGTCGATATGCATCGCGGTCGATTTCTTTCTCAATTTTATCGGCTCATTAGACATCCGATTACGCGACGTATCTCTTGAATAATTAATCGAGGTACGGTTGCGATAACGAGGAACTCTCGATGATCGATCGAGAGCGTATTCTTCGCCATTGTCTGCTCGATCAGCGTCGTTCTGCAGCTTGCCGAGCGAATTCCTCGGCTTTATTCGAAGTGCAGTGACGCGCTGCAGTGTGCAATACCGCGTGACGAATTAATTGCATTGATACGGCTTTATTGCACGCACAGTCGCGTAAACACAAGCATCGGCGGACCGTGTGCCGTAACACGAAGCTTCTTACTACGATTAGGGTGTGCGCAGAGATTCAGTGGCCACGATATGCTCGCGTGGCGGTTCATGTTTAATGCTGCTTCACGATTTCTGGATCTCTGCGGATTTAAAGCTTCCGCGAAAAGCCTCGCGGTTGGGATTACAGAAGAATTTTTTAGCGAAAGCACTCCCGTGGGAAATTGTTGCTGGAACTGCGACCTTCGCGAGCTTTCCCCGCTAATTTCGCTCGCACTTTCCTGGACTCTTTGCTTTTGCTTCCTTCCCGTTCTTAGTTTTATCCTCTTTCATTGTTAAGTCTGCCCGTAAGCGCTTGCACAAGAATTTTCATGTCTCCTGAATATTTTTCCACGTGTGGCAACTAGACTGCGGATTTTCTGTATTTATGAGAAAAGCGAGTGGATGGAGAGTATTACGGACAAAATTATTAAACAAAGAATCCTGATGATTGATCAATGGTTAAACACTGATGATAAGAAACGGAATTTTATCTGGACATAAAAGGAATCATTAACATTTGTGTGTCAGACCCGATATGATATGGTAAATGATTGATTTAGCTATGTCTGTGCAAAACGAGCTCGAAGAAGACTGCTAAGAAAACGTTGCAAAATGAGCTCCGAGGCAGCGAAACCCGACTCAAAAATCGAATCAGCGCTGACCGAATCAGATCATTTTTCTCGAATTCGCGAAGCCTTTGACTTTCGTTTTCAAGACGATGCATAATCGGTGGCTAGCGATACGATCATGCGGTACAATTTAAAAGTTTCGAAAAGGAACGTGTGTGAGCCGCGAGGAACGCGAAACGCGAGCGCATAAACTAGGTCTCGTGCGATGAATTCCTGGAAATGTTTGTCAACCGCGATGCACGATGCACGATGCAGTTTCATTCCGCCACCCTCCGTTACGTAGCAGATTGAGGCGCGATTGACGGACGCGTTCACGGCTGTCCGCTGATCGAGAGATATCCGCGATCCATCGATCCCGGCCGCGATGCGACGATCCGTTCGTTCGTGACCGTGGTAGACGAATCCATAATGCGAACTAAACCTTGGCAAACCACTGAGAATGCCACGCTGATGATTTGCTTTTAAATAAACAAAGATTATAGGTTGAAACGGTGATCATTAGTGGACTGCGGCTTTTATAGATTTATGACAAAAATGAATAAGAAAAATATAAAGCAGTGAAAACATTGGAAAAATTTCCACCTATTGTTCCATGTTAAATTTATTCGAGCACAAATAGAAGACGAAGAGACTGATGATTAGATGATTTGACTGCCCGAAATTGTAGACAGGTTCTACGTTGTCTGAGTTAAAAGCGGTCCCAAGGGTCGGCGTCTCTTTCAAATTTGGCAGCCAACGTGGATTGAATCACGTTGTTGAATCATGTGAGCGTGGGTGAACAGATCTCTTCATTTGCACAGAGAACAGAAGCTCGTACAATTGCACGTACAATTCATCGTGTTTTCAAAGACCGTATTGCTTCCGGTATATTGTGGCAACGAACCTGTTGAAGCACGTGTCCCGAAGAATCCCAGAAGTGGAATCTACCATAGTCAGATTTTTCTCAATTTGGCAGAGAATGTGCATACAATTAAATCACTTGAACTGTGGTTGAAACATCATCATTTTCACAAAGAACGAAAGCTCGTACAATCCATCACATTATCAAGCACCAACGTACCTGTTGAAGCACGTATCCCGAAGGATCGCAGAAGTGGAACCTGCCATAGTCACGAGGATCTGGCCGATTAGAAAGGGAGTTGGATGTTCATCTAAGAGCAGGAGCCGGAGTCTGAGAGCCCAGAAACTTCCGGAGCGGAATAGGATCGAATGGATCAACGATATGATATTCTGAGCGGTGTGGCAGTATCAGATTCTCGGTTCGGAGCTGGCAATTCGAGGGACCTCTCCCTGTTTCTTCCGAGTTGTTGGTCGCGCGACCTTTACCCAGTTATCTGGCCACGGTTGCGCACACACTTACACAACCGCACACGCGTACGCACGCGCTGACCTTCTTCGGGCTGCCGCTTAATTTCGTTCACCAACGAGATCCGATCATTCTGCCGACCAACCCGCTGGCAATGTCAAGAACGGACAGACCTTCGCCACGAATTCCAGCCAACGATTAATCCGTTTCGATCGCTGTCTCGAGGCTGCGTCGCTTTTCGACCGTTCGGTTCCATACAATTCGAGAACCAGACTCGTAGATTCCGATTTTGCCCTTCGTGGTCCTCCGAAATGGAATTTCATACAAATCCCATACTTTTCTGTTTCTTCTAGGAAATTGTGAACGTCAAGGAAACTCGATCACTGCAACCGTAAAATAAATTGTAATGGAAGGGGTTAATCGCCACAGCGAAGAATGCAAAATCTCAGTTTCCACAGGGTCATTGCAGGATTCTATGTATAATTTTCGGAAGCTCGGTTGCGGAACGATCTAAATTCGAACTGCTCGACCAATGGCAGCCACGCGTGTCTCCAGCGCGTTCTGAGGTCCGCGCGAATTCGCGACGCTCGTTAATCGCGCGAGCTGCATCGAGCAGTGCATCACGATCGGAATAACGGAGCGCGGCGTTCCTTTTGCCTCGAGGATGGAGAAAGAGTAGGAGGAGGAAAGAGAAGAAAGAGGAGGAGGAGGACAACGGGTTCCTGGGGGAAGAGTTCACGGTTCGACTGCCGGCCTACGCGGCTCGCGATTTTCCCTCGACCTCCTTTCCTCTGCCCTCCTCGAAAACGCTATACATACTCTGTCAGCCCCGTTAGCTTCCTTTCAACGTCGGCCAGCCGTCTCCGCGAGAGAACGGGATCCAACCCTGAAATCGCCGGAGAATCGTCCAACACAGAGACTTTGAAACTTTCCGTCCCATTCTGTTCTTACCGTGTCAATGATTGTCGGAAAGTTGTTTGTCGCTCCCCGCTAGACCGAGTTTCATCAAAACTGTTTCTCCGTTCTGCTCCCTGTGTGGAAGGTTGTTGCGAAATTGTTTGCTTCTCCGCGCCGAAACGAGTTTCATAGAAAATAGCTCGGCTCCATTCTCTAAATCGTCACAAAATTATTTGTTTCGTAGCGGAACGAGTTTCATCAGACGTGTCTCTCCGTTCTGTTCCCTGTGCCGCAGGTTGTTGCAAAATTGTTTGCTCCGGCATTCATTCTGTCCCCCTAAATCGAGAATTGTCATAAAATTATTTGTTATTCGTCGAAAGAGTCTGTCCCACTCTGTTCCTTGCGTCCACTCCTTCATTAAACGATTGCGGAAATCGCCGAGTTTTTCCATGAATGTGTTCATTGTTTGCGGTTCTTGTTGCGACCGCGATAAGCTGCTCGAGCACGCCATTTGTTTCACTGTTATCCTCCTCTGGTGGCCGAGCAAAGAAGCGTGCACTCATAGTTATATATTATACATATTCGAATTACAATTCATCAAAACTCGTTTTCTAGTCCGTTCCAGAGTGGCAGAATTAGATTTCACGACAATTGCGGAAATAACAGAATTATGGAGAACAATTGGAACAGATTAGCACTCCTCTTCAATGTCAAATATTAGGTCAGTGCAAAAGCTCGTGCCGGATTCCTACAAATTTTGCGCTGACTAAATCACTATGAAAGCATATCTATGTATGTGTTTCTTGGCCCCAGAAAGGAACACTAACTAAGGGGATACGAGCGTAAATTAGGCGCGATCAGGGAGAATTCCGAAGGTGTTTCACCTGGCAGGTATTGTTGCGCTTAGCGTACAGAGAGAGGATAGTTCACGGAGCCAGTGTTCGTCCGAGGAGACGTAGGGGAGCGGAATAAAGCGGAGCCGAGCGGCGCAGAGCGGAGCCGGAGGAAGGCACGGCAATAAAACCGGTTGCCATGTCCCTCGAGCCGTTTTCCTCGTTTCTTTCCTGGATACGACGAACCGAGCGAGCCGGTACTGCGCGACAATGAAACCCATCGTTCCAGCGTGGCTCGTTCCAGCTCTCCATTCTTTGAACCAACGACGACAGGGAGGCGTGGTCGCTCAATTAATAAAACATTCGATAACGCGGTCGATCCGAACGGAATAATTCCGCTATTCTGGCCTATTAACCTCGTACGGCTCTAACCAAATTCGCCACCGTAAATCTGGGGAACGTCCAGTCGAATCCTTGACCCCTTTCAAAATGGATAAAAAAGGCAACTCTTGAAACCTACTACAAAAGGGCGGAAACAGTGACTCGCATGTATTACTTCGTGAGAACGGCAATATTGATTTTGCCTGGATGTTTCGCCATTTTTATTATAATTACGGATTTTATGCATTCGAGGCAATTTACATTATTTCTTCTTGCAATTGGATGCAAACCACACAACAAGTTTTTCTTGCGTAAAGATCTGCAGTCTAATTATAATATGTATACATATGGTTGCGTTGAGAAAACATCAACGTCAAACCTACCAAGCATTAAAAATATCTCGCTGCCGTATAAGAATGGCAACACTAAATTCATTGAGCTCGCTCGTGATTAACAATTTAATAGACACTTGATATTTACAGTTTAAATAGTTGTATACTCAATTTCTCATTAAAATTCGACTGATAATTTGGCGTGCGAGGCTCGAGCTTCGTGTATAGTTTAGTGGCGAACATTTCAATCAACAGCCGACTCTCTGAATCAATTAAAAAGAGGATCTTATATCGAGAACGGTACCAGCCGAATCAAATCGAGATTGGATTTTCCTACTCGCACGAGTTTTCCTCTCATGAGCGATAAAAAAGGAGGGTCGCTCCGCACGATCCTTATCATATAACGACGATCCACGAGCCTGAATAAAATTTCCGAATGGCTGTTTATCGAAATTTGAGGAAAGAGTCGAAGGTTAATTTCGCCGGGGATCCCGCATAGCCTCGAGTATGCGGGTCTCGAAAGCGACCGTCAGCGAGAATGTCAGTTCATCGATTTATCGGAGCCAGGTAAACATTTTATCGGGCGAGGTTATGAATGCAATCGACGTAAAAAGCGCCCGTGGTCTCTCAATTACCCAATTTCAGGGCCGATTGTATCTTTATCGAGCTCGCCGCTAAAGGCGCGCCAATACACGCGACGATAAGCCTCGATATACAACCTCGATACGATCGAAAATCGTCCGCGATGTGCGTGTCTCTCTGGCCGAGCACGAAACCGCGAAGCGACGCCCACGCGTTCCTTATTGTTGCTGCACGATTGAAACTAGAGCCGACAAGAGGCGCGAAATTTCAAGGAGGAAACTATTGTTCCGCTATTTTTATCTCGGACACCGATGCACAGGTTCCGTATCGATGGTCGCTTTTCTCCCCTCTCGGGAAATTTTAATTATAGTTCTAACTGAATCGCAATAGTTCTTAAGGGGGTATTCTCGTTTCTAGAATCGCAAGGGTGCGGGATGCGTGTTCCCATTTCTCGATAATGCAAAGATAGGGGTTTTTAGTAGTTAGAAGCGCCTAGATATAAGATCAATCTAGGTCGCGATTGCCCGCAAAAGTCCTATTTTTACGTTCTCGAGGCGTAATTTGCACTATTCGGCAGCATGTAGCTGTCGCAGCTTTATGAAAATAGTTACATCAGCAGCTGTATACTTCCGAATAATGCAAATTACGCCTCGCAAACGTAATAAACCGACTTCGAAAAAAAGTATGAAATAATTTCCATTTAATTTATGTGAATACATATGAACTTAAATACAATACAATCTTGCGGCGCAAAATTGAAAATTTTCCAAATGACAGATGTTGCTGATTATGATTTCATTGGAATATAGTGGACTTGGAAATCAGTAGGTGGGAAGAGAAGATACATTCATATGTGAAAGCATGTAGAAGAATTTAAGGATTTTCGTAATTTCCAGTGCCTCCAAAAAGATTCTATTGTATTTAAGTTCGTATGTATTCACATAAATTAAATGGAAATTATTTCATACTTTTTAGTGCATTTTTGTAGTGCGTTTTTTCGAAGTCGGTTTAATTTATTTTTATAAAATTTTTTTATTTCACACTCTTCTCTCTCTTTTTAGTGGAACGAGCAGAAATTGTAAAACACCGTAGGATGGTTTTTTGGCCTTATTGGTTATTTGCAATAAAAACCGCAAGGAATGAAAAAATTCAAAATTTTTTTCACGGGACCACCCCGGGGACTCTACAAGATGCAAAAGGTTTCGTTCCGATTGGTCCATCCATCTCGGCGTAATAGAAAAAAAGCGAAAAAAGGCACATACCAACCGAATTGAGTAACCTCCTCCTTTTTCGAAGTCGGTTAAAAACTAGAACTTCTAGCGCTTTTGACTACTGAGAACCCCATCTTTGCATTATCGAGAAATGAGAACGCGCATCCCGCACCCTTGCAATCCTCGAAATGAGTCTACCCCCTTAAGGATTTGGTCAATTTGTTACAAGACTGCGGATTTTAAACCGGTAGAAGCATCAAGAGGACTTAAAAATTTCAAAAGAAGATCAGGGGAGAAACCATACTCGTAGTTCCCTTTCCAAACAAAGTTCGCGATGGTGTCTGTTAAATAGCCGCTGACGTCACCGATTACATCAGTTTAAGCGTGGAATCGGTATTGTGTCACGCCTGTCCTCGTGCTACGGACATTCGACCGGCTCCAGAATAAATTAACCAATGAAACGGAGACCCTCTTCAGGGAATTCTTCCTCTCGCAGACGAAGAATTATGATTCGAGTCGTTCCCGAATTATTTTCGGACCTGTTATCCGCTTGTATCGATGGCACACCCATTGACCAATCGATGAACAGATAAACGGGGAATCGACGCGAAGATGATAAGCCAGAGATATACGAGATTAGAATTTTCTGGCTGAGCTCATGCTCGGGAAAATTGTGTTCAAACCTTTAGCTTAGCGTGCTGTTGCATGGAAATGCATTCGTGCGTTCGTTTCTTATCTGTTTACCCTAGTTTCGCTTCACACCTATTTTTCCCTCTGTAAATTCTCGAACCGTACCTTGCACTTGCGGGGTATCGCGTGAATCGGACATGTTGGTTACTTTAGAGCTAATTAGTCAGCAATTGCGATCAACAGTTTTACATTCGTAGACGTTTTTGAGAGGAAATTTTGTTTGCGAACATTTTTGACTGATTTTGATAATCAATATGATATTTGACTGATTATTCCGTAAACATATTTTTGACTAGGTAGCTTCAGCTGTCGATAGAATGATACTATTAAGTCGATTCATAATTTATGCCTGTATTGTCGGTAAAAGAAGCAGCAGTTACGGCTTCATGAATGATATATAAGCTATTATGTGCAATGAGTCATGCCATTTGTCAGCTAACTCAAAAGCAATGAGTCGCTAGGGTAGCATGCAAATATGATGCACGTGAAAGCTAATAGATTATCTGTTGTTGTTACACGTGTCTCTTTTAATAATGTACACGTGCTATGGAAACGCACAGATCCGCTTTTCATTGATGAAAATGCGTAAGAGTACTCGGTCACAGGGTTCAGTAGGACGTAAATTCTTACGTTTATCCGGGAAGAATGACTATGCATAAAACTTTCCTGGACCGTCTCCCTCGAAGGTGGCCCACCAGGTTATGAATCTTCATGCACATCCGCAATTTTCAAATAAGAATATTGCACAGATCTTGGCAATCGCGTCCATCCATTGTTCACAGTTTCGACTTGTTGCTTCGATTCAGTTTCTCAAAAATGCAGCTCGTTGTTATAAGACGCTATACCTCTTTAAGGACATAAATTATAGGACAGCATGACAGCAGGCGATCACAATCGACACCATTACTCCGAAATATAGAACACGTTTTCTAGAAAATTGCCTCTGAAAATTGACTTGCGATTTCATACGAACGATTAGTGGAAACAGTCATGAATAGTCAGACGCGATGTACCTCTCTTTGCAAAACAATTAACCCTTAAGAGTTGTCACGACTCAATGAAAATTTGAACTATTATTCAATGGGTAACTATTCGAAAATTTCGATAAACTATTATTGTCTCACTACATTTACAACGAAGCAACGTTATATTAATTTTTACAGATAATTTCGTTTTTGACAGAGACACACACACCTCGCGCTATTCTAATTGTCCCGCGCATTAGCTTGCTCCTATAAATATGATTTTAATGACACCGCGCGCAATTAGGATGGATTATTGTTGTCCGTGTTGCTGGTGGCGGGCCACCCTGTATACTTGGCGACAGCGTCACAGAATACGCACGTGGAGAGCGTCCAATCAATAACAAGCGGTTCTTTCCGCGTGCACCACCTTCGAAAACAGTGTACCCGGGGAAATATCGTTAGCCTCGAGCTTTATCTGCCTCAATTAACGATAGTCCAGCAGGTTGCTGTCATCGGGCGATACCGGCCGCGATTATCCGTCATTTTACGGCTATACCTTCTCTAATCTCAATCCTCGAAGCAACAAATTATGCACAGAAAGGGTCTGAACCATTCCAGGAACAATGTCCACATAGATTGGCAACATAAGTTTAATTATACTACCAATTTATCAGTACACATTGTCTCTATTAGTCGAAACTTTGCTACGTAATCTCCAAGGAAAATATTCGTAGCACTCTCTGTGTTTTATTTGAAGAATTCGCTGTGCTGTAATCGTGAAAGTAATGCAGACGTTTTGCGTGAACGGTTCCCTAGACTCTACCAAAGGCAGCCGCATATTTTTTAATAATATCGTCATTACTTAAACATGTCCGAACAGTGTTTAGTCAAGTGGTGCACGGGCAATTCTTTCGTACAGGAATTTTTCTTGCAACGTGCAATTTGTACGTATCGTTACACAAGGCGATGAAGTTGTAACGTCTACGTTTTGTGCACACTGAAACACGTTCGTGCCATAAGCGTTCGATCTCGTTACCTAACCGAATTTCACCGTGCAAATGCTCGCGCGAGGGTAATAAACGTTAATCTTTTCACTGGAGCCGTGTTTACCTTCGCGATATAATCGTGAACGTACAGTAGAACACCATAAGTTGCTCTGTTCGAGTAGCCAGAATCGAGATACCGCTGTGTACACTTTGATTTTGATCTGCGATTGAACGTCGATTAGATATGCTAGGTCGTCCCATGAATCGATTCCATTGACTCTGTATGGATGTTTTCTCAGCCGTCTTTTACAGCTTGCACTTTCAACAAATTTTGGAGCCCGAATTGAAAAACTTCAGAAAATAAAGTTTTACTTAAGCGACGATTAAGTGCATATTACATATTAGATGCAGAGAAACATGGAATCTGTGTTGGAATTTTTGATTTTCTGGATTTCATTCGTTCCGGCCATGTTTGCCACGATCGAGGATCAGCAGCGAAGCGATCAAGGTGTTCATTGTCGATCCTTCTTCCTCCGATAACGTTATCGAAGCTTGCGTCAGGCAAGACGATCTCCTTCGAATATTCGCAACGAATTAACTGGAAAATCGCTCGCGACAAATGTTTGACGTGTGGTCACCGCGATTGTTCCAACACACGACAGTCAAACTGACGTTTTGTTATCTAACGAGGCGTTATCTATGCGAAAGCCGCGTTGCATAAACGAATTCCTAAGGCTACCCACCCTGTTGCCGTCACCCGCGGCCAATTTATCAGTAATTCGTTATCGCGGAAATTCGAAACCTTCGTGTTAGACTTCCCTGTTCCGCGAATGAAAACAGGGCCGCGGAAGGAACGACGTTTCATGGAAAAATGACTCCACGCTGCACGAATTCATTACTAGAGTGCAAACTTTATGACGGAGCGTGGAAACAAAGTATAAAAGAAGTTAGGTTATCCTCGATTGTGTTAATGTTATTGATACTTTACCTATCGGAAGCCTGATAAAGGCGCTCTAATCATCTTTGCGCATTTAGTGTATATTTTTATCAGTGTACTGTTTGAGTCAATTTAATCTAATAACAGATCTTCGCCTTGTTTTTCTGAAATAATCTTAACAAGTTGAAAATGGTACATCAACGTTCTTAAACTCTTTGAAATTGCTCCAACGCGTTTTTCTCTTTATCAATACTTAATTGAACATCAGTAATTTGTATAATATTGCAAGTGAGCTAAAAACTAAATATTTTTCCAGAGCGTCAACTATAGTCTAATTGAATTGAATTGAATTTAATCTGATTCATGAAGGTTAAAAGAACCCCAAAATTGCTCCTCCATGTAAAAACCCCAATGCTCAGCCACCATGCTACTCGAAAGAAGTTGTTGCTGTTGCTTTCAAGAAAATTGATTGCGAGACTTCGAATTAGTCTGTGATTTTTGAAATAATAGGCAGTGATCACAGGTAGGCGAGGCGTCGAGGTAATTTTTCTTTAGCACAAGAATCCGGACGGTGTAATGACGAAGGATTGCGCGCGACCAATCGCTTTGAACACGCGTACGGAAAAAATAGCTACGTGGACGGCTGCTCCTTTGTGCACCGTTAACTGTTCATCCTTGAAAACACGTAATAATAATGCTAACCGGCGTTGCCCGTTTCGCCGGAGAAGGCACGTCATGCGACCTCGGGGATAAGGAAAATGCAAATCGAAACAGTTTCGGTTTATTACTGATTCCATCGCCCACGTGACGAACGGTGTGTGTATTTGGTATTCGTTACCCTAACAGTTATCGTGAAGAATGCTTCTTCGCAGTGTTCGCGAGCGTGCGGTCTCCGTTGCTCGGGACGTCCAATTTTGCAATTTGTCCCAAATTTACATGAGCCTTGCTCTTTCTTTACATGAGCCTTGCTCTTTCTTTACATGAGCCTTGCTCTTTCTTTACAGGAGCCTTGCTGGGACGAATAACTTGTCGTTAGATTGCGAATTTTATACAAATGTAATAAAAAAATTGACAGATTAGAAGAATTTGAAAGTATCAACAAATTGCTTACCGCTTAATAAAACGATTAAATCAGAAATAAATTCCTATTTGAGTTCTATGTTTGGAATTAAAGCAAACAATTTTTATTTCGCGTAAAGATCCTCAGTCTACTCATGTACGTATTTATTAATTGTTTACGAACAGTGAAAATACCCCTTGCACGGATGACCTCGCTGACGTTGACTCAAGGTCTGTTCATACTCGTGCGACGCGACGCGATTTTTCCACTCTGGCCAATATAGATCGGAGAATGTATCAAGGGTGATCAAACCTGACCCAGACTTTATTCGAGAGGTCAACGTTACGCAATTTTTTCGCCGCGCCGTTGGATGAGGATCATTGATCGGTAGGCTATTTGACCCGCGTGTCTCTGATTATTGTACCTTTAACGAACGCTATGATGGCGTCCAACAAAAACGCTCGAAGTTGACCCGGCGAGGTTCGACCCACGCGAGAAACCAATTTCTCAAGCGTATCGGACGTCGACCTTGAGACTAGCAACAATTTTGAGGTCGTTGAGGAGGAGGATGACGTTAGGACGTTAGGAGATCTAAAAAGATCTATCGTTTGTTTGAATTCAGTCGTCGAATTGACGCGATCGTAAATGATCGAAACGATTAAGCAGACAGGCCTTCGAATTGATTTATACAGGGGACGAAAAATGTTTATTGCCGGGCCACTTTGTCTAATCTTTCACCTCTGTTTTATCCCACCGATTATGTCACCAATGTTCTCTGAAGGACAGTTCAATTAGTCGGTTCCGATGTAGCAACACGTTATCATGTTGTAAAGGGTTAAATTCCTTCTTTGAAAGTAATAAATTGTGCGGTGTAGATGAAACTGTTTATCTTTTAATTACAATCTCTTACAGAGTCGTTAGATAAGACTAATGGAATCTCGGAAATAGACATTTTCACACGCAAATACAAATATTCGGTTGTTCGGAAAGTTAATTCGTTTTTCGTGTAAGAAATGGTAAGCATTGCTTCTATTTGTTATTACTTAACCTTATTTTAAATCATGAAATCGTATGGTATATCTTGACAGCTGACGTAATTCGGACGTCATTCCTTGTCTTGTAGTGGTTCTAAACTTTCAAGTATTTTTTTGTTATCGTATCAAATATGCAAAATCAAAGTACGCGTTTCCATCACCTTTTGCTTTTTTATTACAGCAAAGATAAACGTGCAGTGAACGAAAGAAAAAACTGTGTGCTGTTTACGGAGAGGATGTACCAACATTTTGTATGCGGAGTATGGGATCTTTAAGTTGCCTGAAAAATCGCAAAAGATCATTGAGCAAAAAATTGGCATTCATTTTCCCTTGAGAAAATACAATATACAGTATGCGGCAGGGAACAATTAAGAAAACTAATTGGTGGAATTACGAAGAAAATTACCGAACAGTAATGACTGAATTACTAAAGAAAAATGATTAATTAAGTTCGTCTATCCCGATTGACAGGTACAAATTATTCGCGAAACATGTATGAAAATCACTCAAGGCATAAATGAGGGTTAGTCATTATATTGAATATTGTATGTTGAACGGGAAAGCGAAGCGAATCTCTTCGTCTCGTTCGCGATCGGATCGATTCGGTCACGTCCCAGACTGTTAGACGGCCGCATTTCGAATTTATGTCCGATTCGAAACAGAATTCTGTTCTAGAAATATTATTACGAGCGCTGCGATCCCTGAAGAGGATCTTGACTATTTTCGTGAGATTTACGCTTAGGTCGAAAATAGTCAAGAGCGGCCATCGGGAACTGTGGGAGGTGCGAACGGTTTTCGTTCTGATTTATTTTAACGTAAAACGGGTTGACCTACCGAGTTCGTTCTTCGAGCTTTCTATTTTTCTATCCCATGAGCAGCGATTCTGATTTACGATATTGCGGGAATCTTCGGTGATTTCGATCTTTTCAAACTATGCAGCTTCGCAAAGGGAGCCGAAGAGTCTCTTAATAACTTCGAGCTACTGAAGTTTACTCCATTTGGGAGCCCTATGTTGTCGGCCTTGTCCCACACTATCAATCTTCAATTAAACATTTTGGTTTCACTCGTGGATTCGCTGGGAGATTGAATATATTTTTCAATGCTAGATGTTTATTCAAATAGCACAGCACAATGAAATAAACGTTTTGTAGATGTATGTTAGTTATACACATGTTGAACATTTCATCGAAATCGGTTGACGAAGGAAAAAACAACACGTATCGAAAGATGTACGAATCTGTGGATTTTAAACAGAAACTGACCGAAAGTCGCGAAAAACCACATTTAACCACTTGCAGCTCGTGTATAATGTTCAGCATGTTTTAAATTTTCATTACGGACTCCAATAAAAAAGTTTTAAAAGGTGTCTTTTTTATTTTCTCATGTAATTCTTCGCAATGGCAATTTTTTCAAAATCTCTTTTGCATGTCATTTGGTAAACTAATTCTTCTAACATTTCAAAAGAAGTCAGGTCGTATGATCCGATTCTAAAAATAGTTATAGTTTTAAAGTGCGTCCAAATACTTACGCGAGTATTTTCGAAAGTAATAATAAAGTCGCAGTGCTCCCTATTTCGAGCACCGAGAGCTATTGATGTCAGCTGGGTATGTATTTCTGTGTCAGACATTTCCAGGATCGAAAATTCTCTAACGAACGTATCCAGATAGCTTTGACGTCACCACTCAGTGGTAACAGTCTGTATCTGATCAGACCCGGAAACGTGAATCGGAGCGTGTTCGCGTGGGAGGACAGGGAAGTCATCTCCCTCGGTCTTGGAATGCAGAATGCAGAAAGCATTCCTCCGAACAATTTCAGGTTCTTTTGTCGCGCGGCAATTTCCCGTCGTCCAGGCAACGTTCTTTCGATAACTTTCGCCAGAGGGGCTCGAAGATCGAACCACCAGATACCTTCGTGTTCTCGAGGTTCGATAATGCGACTGTCGAGGGAAAAATGCTGGGCAGACGACAAAGACGATGCCTGATAGGATGCAAGCTCGATCGACAACCTCGTGACACGATGGCAGAAACGTTTCTAGAAGATGCAACCGTGCAATCACGCCGCATGCTAGGGTTTCGGGGAAACGCGACGCATAATTGTGTTCGCGAATCGGAGACGAGAATCGAACGGAAATTTCGTTATCTGGTTATAAAGGCTGCAACGCGAAGCGCAGGCTATGCAGTCGCTCAAATGGAGTGTCTGTAAAAGATGAACGACAATCAGGTTGTTAGAAAATTCGCAATAAACCAATTATGCTGTGACATATTGGCCTTTTATTAGCGACGACTATTTTACAAAATTTAAACGTTCACGATTAGGCTGCAGATCTTTATGCATTTATGAAGAAATTGGTTGGGCGAAATATAATACAGTAAAAGATTTTAAAAATTCAAGAATGTTGTAATGTTGCTTTTAATTTTCATGTTATTCCTGCTTCTCGCAATTAGTGCAAAACATTTTTATTTTGCATACAGATCCACAGTCTATTCATGATCCACAATTTCGTAAATTGTTCTTCAAGAATTTTTTAAGAATCTGATCCAGTCACTCGGAGCTATTTTAACTCGAAAATTAAACATTTCTTCCGACCTAGAATAATTTCATTCTATACGATTTCTTTTTATTTTATAGATATGAAATTGATAGAACACCTCATACAATACCTGAATGTTTAGTAATTGATTAGGTACCAACTTGTTTGTCACTAGTTAATGATAATGAAAATCTGCGTGAGAGCGAGAGTTTCCCAACGATGAAGGCAAGAGGGTCGTGGTATGGGAGCACTGACATTTCGATCAAATAAAAAATTGAATGATTTTTCTTTCGCTTTGTTCGTCCCAGAGGAGGTTAAAGACAGCGAAGTCCGGTAGCGAGGGACGGTTACGTCGATGATACGGTTCGCCTGATTGCAGGGAGGACGACAGGTATGCAAAGGTGGCGTGGAAAGACGTGAAGGTCGGCGACCTGGTTCACCTATCGAACAACGAACTGGTGCCGGCCGACGTGTTGCTCTTGCGGAGCAGCGATCCTCAGGGCTTAGCATACATCGATACCTGCAACCTCGACGGAGAGACCAATCTGAAACAGCGACAGGTGGTCCGAGGATTCGTCGATCTACAGGACACCTTCCAGCCGGCCAAGTTCCGTTCGGTGATCGAGGTCGATCAACCGAGCACTAGGATCTATAGGTATACTATCCTTTAACAACGATCTTCCAATCTGCGAGAGATGTTCACTAAATGATACTTGAAGGTTTCACGGAGCCGTGGTTCATCCTAATGGCGGCAGAGTACCTGTTTCTACGGAAAACCTCTTACTCAGGGAGTGTTTGCTGAAGAACACCGATTTCGTGGAGGGCATAGTGATCTACGCCGGCCATGAGACTAAGGCGATGCTGAATAATGGCGGGCCGAGGTACAAGGTACGTCCTAGAGCTCGTAATTGTTGAATTACAAAGAGAAAATACTGCTTGGCAGTCGTGCAGCGCGTTTTGGAGATGATTATAAAAGTGAAAGTATTAAAGAGATTATCTATCCGAGATCCGCCAAGATTGTAGTTACAAGAAAATGCAGGAGATGATTACAAACTGTATTAATCCTAGATACCTTGGCTATCGCGCGTGGAAATGATGATGCCGATTAAAACAAGACTGCATTTATACAGACCTAAAGATTTCCATAACAGTACACACCGGTAGCTAGTCTTGTACATTATGAACAAGATTTTCATTGTAACCGCTTCGCGAACATTTTTGCAGTCCAGAACAGTCGTAAAGCAAAAGTCGACTACTTATCGAACTATGATGAAGTTAAAGAAGAATAGAATTGCTGAAAATAATTATATAAAAGAATTGCTCCTCCATCCAGCGTTCCAGGTTGGAAAAGCAGATGAACAAGGACGTAATCTGGTGCGTGATGATCCTGTTGCTTATGTGCGTGATCGGC
This sequence comes from Lasioglossum calceatum, assembly GCA_963966675.1. Classification (NCBI taxonomy): domain Eukaryota; kingdom Metazoa; phylum Arthropoda; class Insecta; order Hymenoptera; family Halictidae; genus Lasioglossum; species Lasioglossum calceatum. The sequence goes on from OZ016540.1 coordinate 12,098,133, forward strand.
GCGATCGGTTGCCGATGGTGGCTGTCCGGTTACTCGGGTTTATCGTTCGTGCCGTTCATCCCGATCCTCCAGGAGCCGAGCTACGAGAGCATGCTGACGTTCTGGACGTTCGTGATCATCCTACAGGTGATGATCCCGTTGAGCCTGTACGTGACGATAGAGATGGCGAAAGTGGGCCAGGTGTATCACATCGGGCACGACGCGGCGTTATACGATGCGGACGCGGATCGCTCCGCCGAATGCCGTGCGCTCAACATCACCGAGGAATTGGGTCAGGTGAGGGCACAGATTGATCGGCTCGGTGCCACGTGGTATATGGATCAAGTAGGGATCCTTTATTTCGCCGTTCCTCTACCTGGCCGCTCGAAGATTTAGACGGTGCTCAGTAATCCTTGGGAACATAAATTAAATACCTATCTACCGTCTGTAGAAACAGATTTCTTCCGAATTTGTTCTTTGAAATATCCGCTATAATTTGGTTGATCATTATTGGACACCGGATTTTATGCATTTATGACAAAAATGAGTAGTTGTAATTTAAAACAGTAGAAGCATTAGAAGAATTTTAAAACACTATTATATTATCATCAACTTATTAAACATATTAAGGAAGAATATAAATGTTTGTTTCATCCCAGATCGTTGCAATTCGGGTAGAAAATTTTTATTTTGCCTAAAGATCTGCTGGCTAATAATTCTAGATTTAGAAACTGCCTTCAAGAGGTGTTGTTATTGTTCTTATATGAATTATAGGTCCAGTACGTGTTCTCCGACAAGACTGGCACGCTGACAGAGAACAAAATGCTGTTCAGACGATGCGCAGTTGGTGGTCAGGACTATTCGCACACGGGGGAAGGAGAAAATTTGGTGCCCTCGTCTCGGTTGAAGGAGGATTTGTTGATCGGAACGTTTCGACACAATCTGCAGGAGTTGCTGGTAGTGTTAGCGATATGCAACACGGTCGTGGTGAACTCTCAACCGCACTACGACACCATGAACTCTAGCGGAGTGATAGAAGAGCCGCAGAAGAATGGAGACGAGACAGGAAGGTTCGTACAAGGGTTCATTCTTTCGGATCGATCCGCCTCGAATCGATTCTCACGCGATCCCCTCCCGCTTCTCTTTCCAGGTACACGAGAATGATAGAGGCTAGGAGCTTGACCCCTTCGCCTGTCATTCCGTTGGCTACGTTCTCGCACCCGAACAACCTCGAGGACAACGTCTCCTCCATATCCTCCATGGTCGAGATGGAGTCTGTTCTCAATCATTCCACCAAACTCTCCAACAAAGTACCCAGGTCAGCGCGAAGAATCAAGTTGAGAAATTTATTTGTAGACAGCGGATCTTTATGCAAAATAAAAATCTTTTACCTGAATTATAACAAACTGGAGTGAAATAGAAATTTACTTTCTTTGTCAATATGGATGAAAGGTTGAAAATACACCTACTCATTTTTGTTATGAATGCAATAAGATCCGCTGTTTATTTATTTGAGTTTGTAGATTGATACATATGGTTAAAAATAGTCATTGATTGAAGGGTTAAATGATGTGTAATATCAAATACAGGGTGAACCACAGAGAGCTTTCACGTGATTATAGCAAATTTTCCGTCAACTCTTTTCCTTGATGATTATTCAAGGTCACCTTCAATTTTTTGCAAATACACCTATAATTTTTTTACGCCTATTTGTTAGAGGATTTCGATGCGAATTCGGTTAATATCATAACATGTAATCTTTACTGGTCACGATTCGTGGTTCACCCTGTACACTAAACGAGTTGTTACATTCTTCAAAACCATGTTGAAAATTCATTCAAGGGTTGAACTCTCTGAGGTACGTACACACGATGTTCGCGTGTAGACTTTCTCTCGAGAATAATCTAGTAGAAGCAAGTTTGTATGTATAAAGTCGTTCCGAAGTCACGGACCATATCGTCAAGAGTCAAGACTAATCATGCGCATTGAAGAACGAGCATAACTGCAAGCATAATTAGTGGATCCGACGTTTGTAGACCGAAGTTCCTGAACGTGACGTCCATACCAAGCCTGGGAATGGGACTGCTGGGGCGAAAACTGTCGCCGAACGGCGCCCAGAAGAGACGCAGCCCGCTGAGTCCCGTTATCGACGCTGCCAGGAAGAACGGGCATGAACTGCTACCCGCTGCGGCGATCTACGAAGCGGAAAGTCCCGACGAGCTCGCGTTGGTGAACGCGGCACGGGCCTACGACGTGAAACTGTTGAAACGGACGGCTCGCAGCGCGATCGTCTGTCTGCCGGATAAATCTATCCTCACTTTCGAAATACTTCACGTAAGCTCGTCATGGACTGTTGCTCCTTGCTCCAACGGCGCCTCACTTTCTCCAAAGATCAACCAACCACCTTTCATTCGCGTTCCCGTAACCGATACGCAGTTCTTGTTGTTCCTCTTAATCAGTCTCAGTCTCGTACGTCAAAGACACTATCCTCGTACCTGTAACTAACTTACCGCAAATTGCAGGTGCTGCCATTCGACTCGAACAGGAAGTGCATGTCGATCCTCGTGCGGCATCCGCTTACCAACGAGCTGATCCTGTACTCCAAGGGCGCGGACTCTACCATCTTTTCCTCGCTGACTCCCCAAGAGGAGAACTCTGCCACCACATTGAAGATTCGTCAGCACTTACAGTCCTACGCGCGACAAGGTCTCCGGACCCTGGTGATGGCGAAGAAGTCCCTGACGACGCAGGAGTATGAAACCTGGCGGCAAGCGCACACCGAGGCTGAGCTAGCGATGGAGAATCGAGAGTATCGTATCAAGGACTCGTACGCGATCCTCGAGTCTCATTTGACGCTGCTAGGAGCAACTGGGATCGAGGATAAACTGCAGGCTGGCGTGCCGGAAACTATGGCTAACTTGGTGGCTGCTGGGATCGTTGTTTGGGTTCTGACAGGTATAGAATCTTGATAGAGATGATTGAAAGACACGATTCCAGGCTTTCTAACGGACTGTTTCTGTTGCTAGGAGACAAGCCTGAGACTGCGGTGAACATTGCATACTCGGCGCGTCTTTTCTCACCAGCGATGCAGCTGTTATGGCTGCAAGCGAGATCCAAGACTGTTGCCGAGACCTTGATCCGTGGGTACCTCGAGTCTGCGAAAAGGGACAGCATGGTTCACGGTAACGATTGGAGAGACAATATCAGAGAGACGGCAATGTTGAACCGTGATCCAGCGGAGAATGATGCGCACAGGATTGACAGCCCTTGGCCGAAGCAACGAGCGTTGGTTGTCGATGGGAAAACGCTGACAGTCATCCTGGATCCGAGATCAGGATTGATCAGTTCGTTTCTTGAACTGACGAAAATGTGCACCAGTGTTTTGGCTTGCAGGGCAACGCCTCTTCAGAAGGTAAATTTTAGATGATCCAGTATTGTGAATGTTTTGTGGGAGTATAGAAGATTGAAATGATGTTGTGTTACAGGCATACATAGTGCGTATAGTGAAGGAACAACTAGGAATGAGAACCCTGGCGATAGGGGACGGCGCGAACGACGTTAGTATGATACAGACCGCGGACGTGGGAGTCGGTATCTCGGGACACGAAGGTACACAAGCCGTCATGGCCGCAGACTTCGCCATCTCACGATTCTCGATGCTTAGCAGGCTCCTACTGTTGCACGGCCACTGGTGTTACGATCGCCTCTCTAGGATGATTTTGTACTTTTTCCACAAGAACGCCACATTCGTCTTCCTTGTATTCTGGTTCCAGGTATAGCATACTTTACGCATATTTTTACAGTATCGTAGTACAGTATTGTACAGTTTTGTTTTTCGCAGCTGTATTGCGGCTTCACCGGGACGGTGATGGTCGACCAGATCTACTTAATGTTGTACAACCTGATGTTCACGTCGATGCCGCCCCTAGCGTTGGGCGTGTACGACAGGGTTGCCTCACCTGCTGTTCTAATGTCTATGCCCCACCTGTACAAAAGAGGGCGGCTCGGACTCGTCTATCGGCCGCACTCGTTCTGGCTAACGATCGCCGATGCTTTGTATCAAAGTATCGTTATCTTTTTCATAAATTACTCTGTTAGTATATAGTCTTGACATCTAACCGATTGTTTCGAGAAGAGCTGTCAGTTGTCTAATGAATCATCGTTCCGTTTAGGTGTACTATGACTCGGTCGTAGATATATGGGAATTCGGAACCACCATGATGACCTGCTGCATCGTCGTCATGCTTCTCCACGTTGCCATAGAGACTCGATCTTGGGTAATTCGACGTTTCTACCTTCTCTTTCTCTATCTTTTAATTGCTCGCATATAGAATTTACAATCTCAAAACTTTAAATTTAGTGTTTCAAATGTTCTAGCGAATATTTATTTTGATTGAAGTAGTTATTTCATTGAATACAAATTTATTTATGTTGGAGCGATGTAAAGTTCCGTGTAACCAGTTACGTAGAAAGTGGAGTGCGAGTAATTGAAGGTTAATTAAATTTCACATTTGATTGCATAAAGCCACGTATGATTTTCAGACTGTAATCCACGTGCTAGCTATACTAGGATCACTGGGCGTGTTCTTCGGATTCTGTCTGATCTACAACGTAGTCTGCGTGAACTGCATGGGCCTACTTTGCTCCTACTGGGTGATGGAGGTGGCTGTCATGAGGCATACCTACTGGCTCACCGTAACACTTACCTGTGTTCTAGCATTGTTACCAAGGTACGCATTCTCCATTTGTGAAAAAACTGACCATCGAAATTCTATGCATAACGGTCGATGCTCTGCTCACTCAGGTTAGTATACAAGATTATAACGTGCACCGTATCGCCGGACATCGCGCAAAATGCCTCGTTCAAGGCGCAGTTGAAGACCGGAAGCCATCGACAACGAATCGCCGAGAGAAGCGAGAACAATTTTATCGCTGGCTGGTCTCGCTCGACCCAACACGCCACGATCAGGTACGCGATGATTACAAATAGACTGCGGATCTTATGCGGTTATGACAAAAATAAGTACAGTGTTTTCTCGATAAACGTCCCAAATGTCTGGCCTTTAAGTGTTCCGGGTTTTTCCCAGGAAGGGTACGACTCTCGACTTTCCCTCATTCGATATTTCTCATAGCCCCATCAAAAAATAATGAAAACTAAAGAAGTTTTGTTATTGTAATAGTTAGCTCCCGAGCTTAGCTGTCGTTTTTAACGTTCTATGTATATTTTCTATGTATAATTGTCCCTAGCCGGACCCGTGTTTTGGACAATTATCGAGAAAACACTGTAGGCGCAGTTTGGAAGTCGTTCGAGAAAGAAGGAAATTTCTACCTCATTCCTGCTTCTCGCAACTGATGCAAATCATTTATATTTTGCATAAAGATCCGCTGTCTAATTATAATTGACTAATGCACGCTACGAGTCGTTGGAAGTTAAACGACCGTTCAGGTCACGTCAGTTGGCTCCGTTTCTCGTGTTTTAGAACCGGAAACAAAAACGACGCGCTGACCACTATCGTTGCATGACACACCCCAAAACGCCCAACAAGACTGTCAGCACGTTCAGGCAGATCCACCGACACTTTCAAGATCGCTGCCTTGACCGAGACCTTGGCCAGAGGACCGGCGCATGTTGTAGCGATTGAATCGCGTACTGTTCCTATGGTTTACGTTAATTTTAGTGTGCATCCTCGGTTCTAACGGAGACCAGCTCGATTGATGTATCGTCGTTTCGAACAGTGTCTTTTCAGTTGAATCCGAGTGGCTTTACATTTCCGACTACCGTTGTCCGTTGCATTTGATGGCTGTGACTTTTAGGGACCAAGACTGTTTTAGTCCGTTAGCGATATCGTCGTGCATCGACGGTTCCAGTGCGACAGGGAGAGCTCCATGCGGGACTTTTGTTCGAGACGCGGGTTGCATATCGAATTAAGTAGAATTTAATTCAGGTCGTAAGTGTCCTCTTAGGAATAAGAAAACAGGAAGTGTACACTGTAACCGGTGTAATGTACATCCGGAGGTATCGGTGCGAGAAGGTAGCAAACCTTGCGGCGATGCAAATCGCGATTGGGACACGTGGGATGAAAGGAACACTGGGACCAGTGCTGTAGTACCTACAGTAGTTTCCCTCTGAACTAGTTTCGCTAATTTTTGTTAATAGCGCCATAAAAAATGTAGAAGCATGAAAATTTAGGCCCTATGAACGATAAAGGAGACAGTGGCAATTGTGGTTCCAATTTCAAAGTGCCTAAGATCATGGGAGATTTGGGTCTTTTCAATATTTGAGTTCTACATAAACTTGGGGCCTCAAAAAATATAAGAACTTGAATCTCCGTGTATATTTCGGTCCCATGACCTGTGGAGGGGGAAGTCGAAATAGCGGATTGAATTCCCAAGTGCCTGGGACCGTACTAGATTTGTGCCACGTCAAAATTTGATATTTGTGTAAGCTTCAGGCCCAAAAATTCAAAAGAATAATGGCTCGAAGAAGTTTCTAGAGCTCATACAAGTGGTTAGAATTGTAAGGGACCTGAATACGTGGTAGAAGCTTCGGTTCACGGTTCGCTGGGTTCGCCACCTGACTTTACCACCGCCTCCAAGCGTATGTACATTATCCCGTACGAAGTTAACGTTGTACAAATAGTATGTTTACGCTGTAAACGCTGGCGGGTGTCACATGAAACACCTCCCACGCTCGCGACTGTATTATTAACATAATTTCGGAGATGTACGTGTATAAGCGCGTTCTGCCAGCATAGAGGTTCTATTATACATGTGTATATTCAACATTATCGACGACACGTTGCACGTGTTGACATAGTATTTTGATATACGATTGAGAGCAACTGCGTGTATTGTAGAGACGATAGTAAACCGAGTGTTCTTTACATTTTTCTGGTTTATTCATGACGAACGTCCATTACGCCCACAGATTCTGGCGCTCCTCTAACGCGAGAACAATCGCCCACGATTTTTCATCGTGGCTGTGCTCGCAAATTTTTTTTTCGCCGTATCGTATTTATAAATATTACACAGAATAATTATTAGATCGTTCGGAAAATAATATCGGTTTTTGTGTAGAAATGGCATTGCTACCGTTTGTTATTTTAGATCACAAAATCGTGGTATATCTTGAGAAAATCAAAGTATGCATTTCCATCACCTTATGCTTTTTTATTGTGAAAAATTTGTGTGCTGTTTAAAGAGAGGATGTACCGTCGGATTACCATTTTTTTCGCTTTTTTCTCATTTCAAACATAGTCGTGAAAAGTCATATAACTCAATGTTTGCTAATAGAAAACAGAAATTCTACAAGCATGAAATCACTAAGTTGCCTAAAAAATCGCGGAAGATCGTAGAACAAAATGTAATAAAACTTAATCTAAATGGTAAAAGATTGGCTTTCATTTCCGAACAACCTAATTGATTATTTGCCCTACCATCATTAAATCAGAAGATTACGCATTCGCACTTCAATACACGATACATAACATAATTTATATCGAAGAGTAATTTCGTAAGTATCTGCTGTACGTCTCGCATAATTTCATCTGGTTTCGAACAGAGTTACGTTCACTCTGTTAAACATACATACAGACAGAGTAATCGGTTCGATTGCCACATTGACGGTGTAGACGACCTTTGCATAAACAAACTTCGCTTAATGATTCGTAAACACGCGGGAGATATACGCGAACGAGAGTGTAAGAAATTACAAGACACGATAGAATAACAAACACTACGGGGCCGTTGCTTAATCGGCCCCTGTACCTACTCGTTACGAGAGTTTACGGTGATTCGAATGTTGCTTGGACAATAACCTCGTGGCTCATCTGCCTAGATCTTTCCAGTCCGAGTGACGCAACTCTTTTACAGAAATCGCGTCACGATCTCTCGTAAGATCGATCGAACTCGATCCTCGATCTTGCTTTCTCCGGGAAAGTCTACCGGCGAAAGTGTTCTCGCTTTTAGAGTACGTTTTGCTGCAACCGCAACTCGAGCGGCACGCTAAACGATTGCAGAGTGGCGATGCAAAGTTGAAAATCTGCAGGCAATGACATTACAATAGAATATTCAAGCGGTTTTCAACCCTTAGCTTTGGGGGTTGTTAGCGTTCCTGAATGTGGACCATGGCTGACAAAAAAGCACTATATTTGTTCTACAAACTATCTCTATCACAAGGTTAGTAATTCGTATACGTTTCCTGAATAGATACTATAGTTTAATCAACAGGAAGACAAAGTTTACAACTCCAGTAAAAAAAGAAAATAAAATCCTGGATTCAAAGCATCGAAAGCAGAGAGAATCAATTCACTCATAAACGTAAAAAAACGTAAAAATAGGACTTTTGAGGGTGACTGCGGTCTGGATTGATCTATCATTTGAAAAACCCCATTTTGGGGGTGTTAGCGTTCCCCCAATGTGTACCATAGCCGACAAAAAGTACTATATTTTTCCTACAGACTATCTCCACCACAAGTTCTAATCAACAGCAGGACAACTCTTAACAACTCCAGTAAATAAAAGAAACATAAAATCCTCGGTTCAAAGCAGAGAGGATTAAGCAGCAGGAACCTGCGGTCAGCTTGAGCTGCAATCGTCTAAGTGGTCCCTACATCGCGCAGTAAATCTTCGTAAAATGAAATGGGGTAGCAGAGGGATGAACAGGGGGATGAATATTCATTGCACTTGAAACTCCAAGCTCTATTCTCCAAGTGCTCTCAGTTCAGCCAGGCTAAGTCCTAGTGACCATAGAAGTTTGTAACTCCTAGAAAGAGTTCAACCCCCTCGAGTTTCTTGCACCCCCAGTCAAACAGAGTGTGTCTTGAAGAAAGGGTTGAGGACCGCTGAGGTGCAGTGGTTTCTTTGGCGAACGAGGCTGCTGAGAACCACTGTCCGATGCGGAAACAGGGGCTGTAGGTGGGGATAGGATCGAAAGGCAACGGGCGGAGAACCGGGGGATCTTTTGGCGTGCTGCGACAACGGTTCACTCAGTGCATGCTCGGTGCTCGCTCGGCAAAAGACAGCGCAGGAGTTCGCGCGGACTCGTCGTCGACGGTTTCCTCTCGCGATCGTGCACGCTTCGAGAACAACTCGTGTGGGCAGGCGGTGTGTTGATCCGGTTCCGAACCTGTTAAACAAAGTCCCTGAAGCGAGGGGAACCTGCCGCCGGACCTTTGACGACTGGTTCCGGGCCTCGGTGTCTACTCCTTTGTCACGAGGTCCGCGTTCTACTCCGTCCGACGGTCTCCGGCCCTTTGATCCAGCTCCTTCGGGATTTTTCGAGGTTTTCCGAAGAGTTCCTACGATTCTCAGCATCTACGTCGTCTGATCGATTAGGGTTTTCGCGCTCTCAGCCTCGCAGACTCGCCTGACCAAAGCGGACAGGTAAAGGGTGACCGTGCGTCGGTGCATTCTCGGCTGCAGTTGAGGGTAACGGGTGTCCTGGCAGTCGCAATGCACTTTTGACGACAATTCAGAAGTGTTTCGAAGACTTCCGATGACTTAGTGGAGAGAGAATTTTTGTTTTGATTGCACTTCGACCCTTGCTAATAAATATGAAATCTATTTGAATTATTCGCCTGTTTTAAGCCGAATTAAATTTTTCTTTCTAGAAATTTCATTGTTCTATAATAATTCTGGGGAATATCATATATATAGCAAGGCGTTGACTTTCAATCTTTTTAGTCAGGGTGCAGGAATGACTACACTGCTGGAAACAGTTACAGGATATTATGTAATTTCGACTTTTCCGAAACTTCTAGTGCACAATTGTTTTCACCGTTGCGATCTATGTCAGTTTTTAAAGTATCCCTAAGTGGAGGTAATTTGTTGCATGGATCGAAAGCTGAAGAGTCAGTGGTAGTCAGGGTCATTGTTATTTTTGTTTATCTATACTTCATAGCACGCAACCGCGTTTTTTCTACTTAACATATGTGCGCAGAATTGAGTTATTAACTTTGTGATTTTCGATCGAGAGAAGAATTTACCTTTACCTGAGTTATTAACGGCGGACGAGTAATTAGACAAGGAAATCGAAGGGCTTGTTGCACCAAACAAATCAAATATCCTCTTACTGTATCTCACTGTGTAGTTCACGGATTTTTGTCGCGTTGCAAAATTATTTGGATTTATCTTGATCGCACTAAAAACATTTATGCTTTCAAGTTCTCAAACATACCCTGTCCGATAACACCTCCATATTTGCTCGCGCGAGATTTTGCTATTTAAAAATATCGGAATCTTATCTGATACACGCAAGTTCCCGATAAAAAAATACATAAGTAGAACCAGTGCATATGCGTCGGACAGGTTGGACGAGTCAATTCCACTGCCATTTCTCCTGATCATTTCAATACGATTTCATTAAAAGCGTTTTCTCACGAAGAACAGCTTTAGTCTCCATTGCTAGGACACCGGCTACACACAAGTAAGCGTTTCTGGTTGTTCCGTGACATTTAACCTCTTCAAGGATGCCGGCACACGTGTGTACATTATACATGTAGCTCTAGGTTGACATCTACGCTCCATCTTCTCGCACAAGAGAGCATTAAGTACCTTCAAACATTATTGGACTGTGAAAATTAAAATGAAAAATTTTTCTCTTAACAATTCTACGACGTTCCCTGTGTTGTCTTTATTGTCGAGTGCACTAATGGAAAGTATTTCCACTTGTTCGCAAAAAATTCATCCTTGAAGAGGTCGGAGGAAGAGGCTAGACCAGGGGTAGTTTTAATCATTTTAACACGTTGAAAACAGCATATCGTTGTTTTTCAATTATTTTTGTCGCCTTTAAATTGCTCCAAAGCATTTTTGTCAAATCAAAGATTGACTGGGCTTGTCTAGATAGGTGTGTAGTCCAAAGTCACATAAAACAATATAACGAAATATAAGGATGTATGTGATAAATACAGCTAGATTTAATTCTCTCTTTAATAATTTTAACACGCTGAAAACAGTATATTGTTGTTTTTCAATTATTTTACTTTGTCGCCTTTAAATTGGTTCGAACCATTTTTGTTATGAATGCATTATATCCGCAGTCTGGTGACAGGATTCTAAATAAAGATTGACTGGGCTTGTCTAGATAGGTGTGTAGTCCAAAGTCACATAAAACAATATAATGAAATGTAAGGATGTATGTGATAAATACAGCTAGATTTAATTCTCTCTTTAATCATTTTAACACGCTGAAAACAGTATATTGTTGTTTTTCAATTATTTTACTTTGTCGCCTTTAAATTGGTTCAAAGCATTTTTGTTATGAATGCATTTAAATATGTATGCATTTAAATATTAAATAAATGCATATAAATCCGCAGTTTGGTGACAGGATTGACACGAGGGACTGATGACGGTTAAAAAGTGATAAATACAGTGCGGACTTGATTCATTTATAGCAATGCATTTATAGCAATGCATGTATAGGCTCATGAAAATGTCTACGTAGCTCCTGTATCCTGCAATGAACGCAGACAATTTATATTTTGCACAATGTACTTTTATTTTCACAATGTTCTAAAAAAGAACCGAATTGGACTGGTACCAAACGGGATGGTAGCTCGTTGTTTGAGAACGGTCACGGTGCTTTCTCTTCTGCGTCATCTTGGTTTCCCCCGACGATGACTGCGCGACGCACACGTGCTCGCTATGCTCGCTATGATTGCATTAGCCGGAGGTGCCTCCCTCGAAGGTAGCCTCAGACTCTTCGGAACTATAATCCGTTGTTTCACGCGTCGAACGCATGGCTGCGCCGACCACACACGATATTATTCGACCGACTGACTGACATATGATTAACGTGGACGAACACCATTTCACAGATTGTTTTTTCCCGCTTCACGGAAACCATTCGAATGATCGCGAGATGGGTTTACAATCTACTAGATGGGAAGACGAGCCAATCCTAGATAGCTGGGATGAAGTAATCGATACAAATAGTGGATATATCTATTGCAAATAGCGTTCTAGACGTCGTGTTTAGTTTGCACGCCTGTTTGACTCGGGACCTCAAGAGTTTACTGTGTGAAAAACATATTAGGGTGTGTTCAACTATTTATTAGTCGACTTTGCTTATTTACTGCGTACAAACATTCGAAAGCGTTTTTATTCGCATTTAATCCCCTATGGAGCAGCATTCCTTGTTCTAAAAAACAGAGTCAAGAGTGACAAAAGCAAACACTATTGTATTATTCTCAGCTAACAGATAAAATAATTTTTTCATTGATCTGCTGCTTCCTACAATTTTTATTTCATACGGGAAGATTTTCGAAATTTAATGCGAGCCCGCGCTGTGTATAATAATCCTCGAACTATTAATGGTTCATACTGATCACCTATTAAATCTTAAACTTTTGAAATCGAAGAAATTTTAACTTGAAAATTTAACATTTCTTCCGACCTAGAATATTTTCATTCCATATGATTTTGTAAATTTTAGGGATATGAAATTGGTATAATAGCTCATACAATGCCTAAATGTTTAATAATTCATTAGTAGACTGCGGATCTTTATGCAAAATAAAAAATATTTGCATTGATTGCAAGACGCAGGAGCCAAATAGAAACTTCTTTCTTCTTTTAATTGTCTTATTAAGCTGAAATCAATACACTGATATCTTTAAATCGTCGTAATTCGTTCACTGCTTTAAATTGCACGTGCCCGTTTTTGTCATAAATGCATAAAATCCGCAGTCTATTCATTAGATATCAACATATTTAATAATGTAAACAATATTTTGAATAATGGTGCAGCAATTTCTGGTGGCGCCTCGAAGTCACCATTCGAATCTGATTCGCCACTCTCGGAGATTAATATCTTCCTCGTCGAGCGCACACGTTGACTGAAAGATCACGCGACATAAGAGCAGAGGTTCGTCGGAATCCTTTCAAATATCGTTACTCCGAAACCATCTGGGTCTGTTAGTTTATTCAATAATCGTAAATCTTGGGTGCTCGCGTACAATAAGCTGATCGGTGTATGGAATCGGCGAGGCACAGTATAATAAACCGAAGCAGCTGTGGCCATATGTGACCTTATCGAGAAACACTCGAGCAAATTGATTCGGGCGCATATTATATAATAAAAATGGCGAGGATCTTATACCTGAACTCAATATTGAAATTCTCATAAACCGATACAGTCACTCTTGGTGTTCGACTCTATTTTTACAACATTCACCGTTGCCTCTTGCGATATGAGACTCTTGGAACAAAGTACATATTGTTTCTTCTTCTATAGAAACTGTCAATTGAAAGGACAATGAAGTGTCGCTGAAAGTATCTATGAATAGCACTCGTGTTCCACGATTAGCAGTTCAAATCCTTCACAAATGAAGATTCTAATTGAAATAAAATTCTATTCTTTTTTTAACCAACATTAAAACATCGAAGCATTATGTAGGTGTTGGATACACACAAATCTTCCTTTTTTTCTAGAAAATGACTGAATACATTATTTCTCCTTATTGTGGTTTTACTAAGAAATCTGTTGATTTTCTTGAATTCTTTTAATCTGTTCACTGTTTGAAATTATACTCGCCCAGTTCGTGCGTTTATGGCAGAAACCCTCAGATGAATATTACTGGAACATAATCTGACGTATTCACAGTTCAGGGATCACGAGGAAAATGTTCTAATGAAAATTGCAAGGGGTTAATGGTGAGGCAGAGTTCTCGTTGCACAACCTGTCGTCCGCGAATAGTGCGTTAACAGATGCTCGCCGACGCGAATGTGGAGTAGGACGGTAACACGATAACGGGCCGCGATAAGGATCTATAAGCAAGGTTACGAATCAGGAATACGTGCTATCGCGATTACGTTGGTTTCGAGCGTGTCGCGATCGAGAACGGCTAGGATGCCGCGGCCTGAATACACCGGCCCGTGAAATATAGAACGAAAATGAGTCATTCCACCGGTAACGGAAGCGTGTGACAAAGCTTCTCTCGGCCGTTTGCCATCGTTTTCTAGTGACCGCGGAACATAGCACCGCAGTACGCGACGCTCATTCACTATCAACCTCTTGGCCGTCAGGACGACTGTCCTCGGCCAGGCTAAAAAGGCTTCGGTTCTTGGAAGTTCACGCCAATCTCGTAATAGACGGTAATGGCGAACGTTCTGGTCATGATTTTGTTCTTTTAGAATCGCTTTCGTTCCTTCCTGTAGGTTTTGCACTCCACATTCACATTCTGCAAATCAAATTCACCCGTTAAGAATATTCAGAATTAATTATTTATTTATTTAGATTAAGTTGTATATTTATTTAGACACACGTGAACGGCGTAGTTACTGCGAGTGAAACATAAGTCTCAATACGCTTCAATAAATATATATGCACTTTCATTTTTAAAATTTATTAACCAGAAAATGGCTACAATGAATATGCATATCTACACGCAGTTTTCATATATTACAAAGTTAATGAATGGGTAATTGCTAGACTACGGATCTTTATGCAAAATAAAAATGTTCTGCATTGATTGTGGGAAGCAGGAATAAAATAAAAATTTATTTCATCCCTTAATGACTGTGTGCGTCATTTCCAATTGTAATATATTTTTAGCGTGACTGGTTATCCGATGATTAAACGACACGATTAGCCTTCATGAAAATTGATGTCCTCATTGTGTACTTTATGTGAAAAATTGTACTTTGTGGAGACCACAATTATGATGAAAGAATCATTTAATCTCCGTTAAGATTGCATATCATGTGCAAAATGAAAATTCCGTACATAATTAAATTCTCCTACTCATTGTACTATTTCACTCGCAACTACTCATTCATGCAAACAATTCATAAAATCCGCGGTCTACTAATAAACGTATAAAACCCGCACTGTATAATGCATAGGTCAGGATAAGTGCTCTTTTTATATCGGGAACGAAACGTTATGGTCGTACAACATTCATAGCGGCGCGCGCGCGTAATAATTTCTTGTAATCTCGTATTGATGGCGGAGAGCATAAATTTGAATACGCGCTTAAAAGCTTATCGGTGAAACAGTATTTCATTGTGTCGCTTTCATTTGTTAGAGTTTAGTGTTGAGCGTCGCATTCGGGATCCGAATAAAAACTGACGAAAATTCTGAAGTGTGTTTGTGGAGTAATGAACTCTTTTAGCGACAGCATATCGATTGATAAATACTGGTATCGTTAGCGATTCATTAATGTCCAGTTAGCTGCTGTTACGATTCATTATCGAGAAACACATGTCGGTCGAATGGAGTAGGCCAAGAATTTCAACATAGATTTTTCATCATGAGGCTGACCCGATGTTAAAGGGTGAACAAAGGGTTAAATGAAGTTTTACATTATCTTCGAGATGAATGATCACATCCTCTTGGTACCAAAATTTTCAGCCTATTAACACCAAACCCATCATTGCCGGTCAAATGACTGGTTAAATATTTTCCATTTCACAATTATTGAAATTATGAAGTCGCTTACACGGAAATTGATTCGATCAGTTTAGTGTTAAACGCATTAAGAAAGAACACAAATTTCCATTTCACTCCACTTTGTTGCAATTCAGGTAAAACATTTTTATTTCGCATAAAACTCTGCTGTCTAATATTGGGTTGGCAAGAAAGTAATTTCGGTATTTTAAGATGAAATAAAGCCCAATTTGTTTATTCAAGCAATGACCTTTAATGAATAAGGCATTTCCCCTTTTGTTCGATGATCTTTTGCAAAAAAGAATAAATAAGAGAATATGTTAATGATTAAAGTTCATCGTTTGAATAAAGAAATTCGGTTTTATTTCACCTTAAAATACTGAAATGGCTTTCTTGCTAACACAATAATTTGTGTTACCATATAGTAAAATTCATTTTATTCGTGATAAATAACATTTCATGCGATTTATTTGAAAATTTGAAAATTTTTGCTTCCGTTCCCGACCGGCCTGGCGCCGATCGGAGCCAGCTAAAATCTGGAGTACAAAGTTATGTACAAATATTCCGGAACAAATATTGTTTGTAGTGTGTTACGTACGGAGACTTTGTCTACGTGCCTTTTTTACTCCCTTCTTGGAACCACGTGTTCATGTAGGATGTCCGGCTCACATGCCCAAATAAACAGCTTTCCCCCTATGGGAAAGTACATGCGTATGGAAAACTTAGAAATGTCTTCCAGATTTTCCTATACCCCCACTGCCATTTTTCTAACCAAATTTCGTCTATATAAAGGGCAGTCCACGACAACCTATCCTGTGACACATTCTGTGCACACGAACAAACCTCGGTCACGTCTTATCCGCCAGCCCTCGGCTCGTAACAAGTGCAAAAATGAGGTCTTAGGGTTAAAAGAATCATAAATCTGTGGACTCTCTGTCACTTCTGTCTGCGGTGTCCTCCACACATGAAATCTTGGAGTGTTAAGAATCATTGATAAATCTAGACAAATAATTCCGCCATTTAATTCTGGGAGACGGGGGATTTAAAGTATAAACTGATTGCTCATCGGAGATGTTTGCCTACCGCCTCTGATCTAGCGGTGTCACGGCTTCCCCGGACTATAGATAAGGGTGGTATCTCGAATTGGAGCAATAAAATGCCAACTCAACTCCTACAAGGAGTCAATGAATCACCATCGTGGAACGCAATCTCTAATCGTAGCCGTGGTGGCCGGCACTCTTGTCGTTGCAGATCCACCTGTGGAGTGGCTCGAGGCGGAAACGGACGAGTGGCTCTAGGCTCGCGTGAACAACAAGTCTCCACAAAGGGAGACAAACAGAGAGAGAAAGAGAGAGAACAGTGAAACGTTTGTGAATTATCATCAAGTCCGAGCGACCCGAGGGAAAACAGTGGCGACGATTCATTCGGGGAAACGGAAGCATAGCGTGAGCCGTCAATTAAGACCCTGTGGTATTATCGATATCGAGCAGCTCTTAGCCTTCGCGGAGTTAGAGTAGGTTTTGATTGTAGTAATGCTGCTAAAATAACTGTCTTAATTGCGTTTATGGTGGAGCAGTAACACAGTTTCCATTCGTGTTCAGTTTCAGAGCTCGTGTTAACCCTTTACAGGTACAGTGAAAACGTCTTTATCCCCAAAGTGTCGTAGAAGAGAAAAGAAAATTTATATTTATACATTTATTTTAATGTTTAAATATTGATTACAAACGAATCAAATGAATCGAATTTTGTTGCATTTAATGACGAGTGTGATCAGTTAAAATACGGCAAGGTGTTAATAATGAGTAGACTGCGGATGTTCATGCAATTCGCAATGTTTCTAGACGAATTTTAAGAAAGTGGAATCATGTAAAATCTCCATTTCAATGGTGCAGTATTTTTCGTACTTCTGAAGTGAATAAAAATCGTACTAAATTCTGTGGAATTTTATATTCTAACCATTTTTGAACATTTTTAGAAGTCATAAATGCATAAAGATCTGCAGTTTAATAATGAGTCAATATAAATCAATGATGAGAAAAGTAGTTTGATTCTGTCGCCACGAGAACCGAAACAAATCTTCTAAAACACAGTAGTAAGAAAATGTCAACGCTTACAAACACCGGTTAGAGAAGAGTATATTGGTTACCAGATAACATACATACAAATAATCTCGAGTAAGAAGAAGAACATAACTGAAACTGTGTGGTTCAGACGAATTGATACGGGTGCTGATTGTCTTCCGAGCACTTCACGAGGTTCTCGGTGTTTCTATCACCTATTATCATTCAGCAGAGATTGTTGTGTTCGCTGCTTCAACGTAAACGTTTCTACAGTTCTAAAACAATAGTTTGTTTCCACTTTGACCGTAGCTCTCTCGATTTACCGTAGGTCCGACGGGAACGTGTCGTCAGCATCGTCACCAAGGTCGGGACCGTCGATCCAAATATTTTGACGAGTACCGTGCTGTACGGGAGGATTGAGACTACTTTCACAGGATCTCGGCAGCGTCGGCTGCAGTGTGTTGCGCAATCGATTCTCGCACGCAAAGACCTTGTGCCTCGAGGATGACCTTGGCGGTGGTGTTGCCGCCTGTGCGTGTGTCGTCGAGAGAGAGAAGTGCTCGGTGATAAGGCCGAACGCGGACTAATTAGTGTCTGGCCGCGATCGTGCGTTCGAAGAGTCGACTCGAGAGAGTCTGGAGCCGAGCTGCCGGCGAAGAAGAGGATGCGGCACGGAACGGGGAACAGATGACTCCTGCGAGGAGCCCTCCTGGCGAGATCTGACTGGACAGCTGAGACCGCTGGAACAGCTGAGTCGACTTTCGTCGTTTCGCCAGCGCTCGATCGTCGCCGGAACGAGAGATGACGGTCACTTACACCGCCGAAGTAGCCACCTGCAGAGGTCTTGGTTGCTTTCTAAAATTACTCCTAAGGTAAGCGGTTTCGGGCTTGGCGAACGGGGAAGGTCGCAGCGCCGCCGCGCTGGCCAGACCTCTCGTTCAAATCACAGGCTCTCGATCCTTAACCCATTGCGGTCGGACACGTACAGTGCCTCTCACTAATATTCGGACACTCTTAAAAAGACGATAACTTCTTTTACATTGGACCATACGATTTGAAATTTTTCGAGAAGTTCGAAAATTAAATATATTCTGAAAATTTCATCAAAATCGGTCGACGTTGCAATGAACTACAAACGTTTGAAAATGGTAAAAATGGCAGTTTTGCACGATTTTCGCCTCAAACTGCAACAAATCCAAGGATTCTTATATCTTTCAATATCTGTCGTTTTTCCCCGCATCACCCGATTTCGATGAAACGTTTACAATCATAATACACGTATGTATGCATAAAAAGTTGTAAAACGCAACTTGTAGTATTTTCTCTACAATTCCGACCAATAGCAATTTTCTTTTCCCATTATGCAGTATGCTAATTGCTTAAAAAACTTGTTATCGTATTTTCGGGAGCATCCGAACATTAATGAGAGTCACTGCAGCTTTGCTAACCGACGTACCACAGCTGAGAAATACTACAATTGTTACAACTAGACTGCGGATCTTTATGCATTTATGGCTTCTGAAAATTTTCAGAAAAGGATGGAATATAAAAACCGACAGAATATAGTACAATTTTTATTCTTTTGAGATCTGCAAAGGCTACTATCACTGGAAGGAAGATCGTATTTTATTCTACTTTCTTAAAATTCGTCTACAAAAACTGAAAATTGTGTGAACATCCGCAGTCTAGTTATTACATACAAGATGAAATGGCTAATGATTCGTAACGATTCATCGATCCTTTCAACGTAGAAGCCTGTAGAACAATTTTATTAACAGTGTAGAAGGGCTAGAGAACCCTTGTGCATCGCTCTGCCAAATTTCCTCGAGCCGTGAATATCCTAACGCGAGCTATAAACAGTTTAGTGTGGTCGTACGAGAGAAAATCAAATAACTCTGGTGTGACGTCAGCGGCCACTAACCGCAGAAATTCACAGTGTCCTGTATGTGTAGCTTTCGTACTATATAGATTGCACTAACGTGAAAGAGAAACGCGTTGTAAAAAGATGATAAGCAAATGAGGCCTGAAAAAGTCTAACGCTAAAGGAACAATACAATACAAAATGTCTCTCATCTACTGCAATTTTCGAAGTTTTTATTAGGCACATGCAGTGGCCTAAAAATTTGTTGACTCATTGAATGAATTTTTTGCAACTCTTTGTCCCGATACAACGTGGAACAGGGTCGCATTTCCACTTGACGCTGCCCCACGAGAATGCTGGAATGAATAGGATCGCGTTTCTACCGATTCGACGCGAAGCATCGATAAAGACGTGCAATTTGCTTATGTCACCAGCCCATGGTTTATTAGCGAGTAAATAATAGACTCCCCGGAGCGTTTTCCGAAGAGGACAGCGCAGCTCAGTCTCGATCTCCAAGAAAATTCAACATCTCTGTCCTTCGAACGTCAATTAAACTCTTATTCAATTAAATGATTCACCGACGATCAAAATTGGAGAATCGGTAAATACTTGACTAAAAACCGTGAATGTACAATTCTCTGCAGCTTCGAGGGAAAAAATCACTGAACAATCTCTTATTTCAAAGAACGAAGCCTTTCACATCTCTATCCTACTTTTTTCTAAAAAGTTTTGCTCCCAGGAACGTCCGAGAAAGTAAGCGACGCTGCGTCATACTTCTCTTTCGATCGAACTGCGACAAAAGTGCAGTAAAATATGTGCATCGAGTTTTATGGGGTCGTTATAAAGATAAGATTCTACGAATCCGTGATGACTGGAGTCGTGAAAAAATATTGTTTCACCTTTGAGGAACTTAATTTGTATTAATCTACAATCTTCGCACGTTTTACAAGCTGATTCTTCGTCGAAGAATGTCTTGAGGTCCACAGAACCATTTTGAACATTTCATCTATTTATTTTATGACGGAGTGCGAAGATTCTAAAAATTCGCGTGCGCAATATCCGGCGGGAATGTGTTAATTCAACGTGAAACAGTGTTCCCGCAGAATTCCGCGTTCCTCGTGAATTCCTTCGACAAGAATTCGCCGGAGAGCCGAGTCTCGCGGATTAGAAGATCGTATCGCAGAATTCCCGGTACTTGTCGAATTAATTGGTCGCGCAATAATTCATCCATGGCTTATGCGATCCACGTAAAAGGCACTTGTTTGCCAGCTGGAGCAGCGACGCGACGTCAACATTATCACACAGAAACGAGGCGAGACGTGTCTCCGTTCCGTTTCGTTACAAACAGACAGCGTGCTCCGTTTCGCAAACGAAGGAAAATCTGCTGACGGATTTATCGAGCTCGTTTCTCGAAATTGGTCCTCGCTTTCTTATAGTGTTGCACTTCCGGGTCGGCGACCCCGTCTATTATTGCAACGACCGCTCGTCCCGGCTCGAAATTGCACAGGCGTCGCTCGTTTCTTCTCGGAAGGATCGTTCGTCATCACACAACAACGCTCGTGTCGTTCCTTTTTCGCAATCGCCAGTTGCGAGTTCGTTGATCGATCCGATCGAGAAACTCTTTCGATCGTCCACTCCACTGATCGGCTATTTCACACTAATGTTCGGTTTTATTCATCATATTCATAGGGCGATGGTTGCAACGCACGCCTATCCATCGCGATTCCATTCGCGTTCGCTTAATGGAACCCTGTCGGCAATTTCACGCTTGGCAATATTCCTGATTATGTGTCACGCTTCGAAGTGCAGGGTAATTCGGCGGTTCGTGTGTTTCACGCTGCGAGCGATTTTTTCCGTACCGCCCGGGAAAGTTTGCAATCTGTGTGCACATCCACGGAAATGTTATACTTCTTGTTAGATCGATGGAGATGTTCCCTGGAAAACTTGGACTCGTCTTTCACATCTGAGGGATTGGTTCGAGAAGCTCCCATAACTTTTTCGTTAAAGATATTTTCGTAACTTGAATTGCAGAAGACCCGTTTGTATAAGAAGAAAATCTTCCTTTTATTTCTTTTTTAACAAAATTCGAAGAGACACAGAAACTTTCTCGACTTCGAGAACATCATTTTTACAATAGCTTCGTGAACATCATTTTTCAACAGCTTCGGGAACATCATTTTTACAAAACCGTGTTCAATATCTCTCCTCGCCGCCACAGCGTCGATGATTCATATTTATCACTATCTCGTCCAGCCTCTAATAATTTCCTCCTCGATGGACCGTGAAACTCGGTCTGAATGTTTCCCCATCACATGATCCAGGTTCAAAGATCACTGTTCATCATTTCAGCTGAGAATTGTATCTTTCAGTGAAAAATAATCTGCACATTTTGCCAGCAGTTCTCCTTAGATTGTAATTTCTCTGTGTTCAACGATACAGTAAAATCTGCATTGCTATAAAAAGCGAAGTTATTCGTGCGCACCGGTGGCGCTGTACCCGCGAGTTAGCGTTAATGAATGAATAATGATATCCATGAACACGGTAAAGAGGTCATTGCAATTGGCTTAGAGCTGCGGATCGATTCGCGCCATTTCTACCCGTCGCGAACTCAGCATAGGCGTCCGTGAATCCGCGAAACGAAATTGATGTGTACAGAACAAACAATGAGCGGCGGCAGATTAAGCGGTAAGCGGACTAAGCGGCCGTGTAGG
Source organism: Lasioglossum calceatum (assembly GCA_963966675.1). Taxonomy (NCBI): domain Eukaryota; kingdom Metazoa; phylum Arthropoda; class Insecta; order Hymenoptera; family Halictidae; genus Lasioglossum; species Lasioglossum calceatum. Next base: position 12,120,135 of record OZ016540.1, read on the forward strand.
GCCCCGGATAGCAAAGGGCCCCGAAGTCTTAAAATATCTTAACTTAAAGGTTTAACTCTAAGTTGCACTCTATGGAATTTTTGATTACTTTTCTTTTTTGTTTTTAAATTAATGAGAGCTTTCTTGAAACTTTTTTTTGAGGGGGGGTCCGAAATTTTGACCGCTTAGGGCCCCCACTTGTCTTGATCCGCCCCTGACAATGGGAGACCTTTGAAAAATAATTATATCTGGGTCCAGAACGATCCGGTACGTCGGTAGAGGGATAAATACTCTGGACCTTGTGCAGAGGAAATCGCGTGACTTGCTTTGGAATGTTTCCAATGTTTCGCGAGATTACGCAGTCTCGTGTAATGTCCTTTGGTCGAGTTGCTCAGCTGTCCGTCATTTTTGTTGGACCGTGGCGGCCGCGAGACCTCGTGCAAGAAGGAAATAGTTAGAGACACTTACAATTAGGCGAACGACCAAGTCATTTTTCTGTCGGATATCGTTCGCTTGAAATCACGAGTAGAACTTCTTGAGAATTTTCTTGCTAGAATAGGCAACGGTTTTCTATCGAAATATATTGGAGACGTTGAAGAGTAATCGATGAATGAGTTAATGTAGCTTCTCCTCCGTACCGTCGCGACTTGGCCTCGCCCTTGGTCGCAGTTCTGCCCCCACCACTCGCTGCGCGACCAATCGCGAGTCGACGGGGTCGGAGAAAAATTGCTTTGTGAATCGACGGGGACAGAGAAAAGATCCACAAGCCTAACTAATCGCGAATGATTAAGTTTATCTGGGAAAGATAGCATCAGAAGGTGTCCGTTTTTAAAAATATCTCGGATGCAATATCGAGTATATTTGGCACTGGATCGGCTCACGACATTAAGAAAGTGTTTGTTAATAATTTTTCTCGCGGTTTACGCAACGGTGTAGGGTGTTAAACAGCATTTTCAGTGTCGAGCGATTTACGATCGTCAACGTATCGTGGCACAAGTGGATCTCCTTGATTGATTGCCTAAGCGTTAAGTAACCTTATCGTGTCTATAGTCGAAACAGGAACAAGCACGTATATCGCAAATGACGTTTGCTAGTCCCGTTTTTTTTATCTGCGATCGATAGAAGACAATGAAGAGGGAGAGTGGACTGATAAAAAGCACGATCGAAGGAATTTCCGTCCGATTGCTCACGTTTTTTCCCGTTCTGCTTGAATTTCAGATGGCGGGCGAGCGTTTACAAGCTCGTCTGGATAGACCTGGCCCTGTTCCTCGTGATCTACTATTCGTTGTCGAGCGTCTACCGGCTGTTACTCGACGACGAACAGAAGAAGACCTTCGAGGCGGTGGTGACCTACTGCAACGAGTACAGCGACCTGATACCGCTATCGTTCGTCCTTGGTTTCTATGTTAGCATCGTCATGACCAGATGGTGGAATCAATACATGATGATACCGTGGCCGGATTCGATCGCGGTCTTCGTGTCAGCGACTATTCACGGGAACGACGAGAGAGGTCGATTGATGCGTCGAACTATCGTCAGGTACTGCTCGATAACGCTGTCGATATCCGCAACAACGGCCTGGTCAACGTTGCATGGATTCCTACACTTATGTGTACCGCAATAGCGCGACTGCGATTCCCAGAAATGCAGCCCTGGTCCCACAAATCAAATATTTAATGAACAGACTGCGGATCTTTATGCATTTACGAAGAAATTCGTTGGATGAAATATAAAACAGTAAAAGATTAGAAAAATTTAATGAAAAATAAATTTTTAGTTAATTCCTGCTTCCCACAATCGATGCAGAACATTTTTATTTTGCGTAAGAATCCGCAGTCTATTAAAGAAGAACAATTTCTTTCATTCTTAACACGCGAGCTGCGGAATTTCAAACAACCCCACAGCTCTGAAAAGTGTTACTGTGCAATGTACCCACTTTTCATCAAATTTTATTTCATTCCTGTTTCCCAGAATCAATGCAGAACATTTTTATTTTGCGTAAAAATCCGCAGTCTATTAAAGAAGAACAATTTCTTTCATTCTTAACACGCGAATTGCGGAATTTCAAACAATCCTGCAGTTCTGAAATGTGTTACTTGCAATGTTCCCACTTTCCATCAAATCATTACAACAACTCCAGCCAGTTTAACAAAGTACAAACATTCAAGTCTCCATAAAGATTTGCAATCTATCGACCAGCGGTCATTATCAAACATCCTTGAGCACCGTAAGATAAGTCGCAGACTGTTCGGCGTCGAGCATAAAGCACGAAGAAATCCGAACTGTCGCGTGGTGTACTCTAGCTAATGGATCGAATCGAACGTGGAACGCGTTCGAGTTTTCCCTTGAAGGACTAGTGTCCCGATCTTCGGATCTCTTTTGCAGGTACGTGTGCGTATGCTTGACGATGGTGTTGGCTATGGTATCGCCCCGTGTGAAAAAACGATTCCCGACGATGGAGCACTTTGTGGACGCTGGTTTGCTGCTGGAGAACGAGGTGGCGATTTTCCAGACCCTGAACGATAAATTCCCGAAGCCGAGCAAACATTGGCTGCCGATCGTCTGGGCCTCGAGCATCGTGACTCGCGCGAGGAAGGAGGGCCGGATCCGCGATGATTTCGCCGTCAAGACGCTGATCGACGAGCTGAACAAGTTTCGCGGTCTCTGCGGCAGCCTGATGCACTACGATACTATCAGCGTGCCTTTGGTTTACACTCAGGTAGGCGCGTCCACCTTGAACCGCAAGCCGATTCATTTTATCCGCGGTTTTCTCCATGCTTCGCGTCTCCGCGTCGTTTCACGCGCAGCCGAGCAACAATTCGAAACTGATGCATTTATGATGCACAGCACGCGAACGTTCCACGTTTCCTCCGTAGTATCACGTCGTTTCTAAAAATCGATCGGATTCTTGGTGTAAATGGAATATTGGGTCGGAAGAACAACTTGTTCTGATATTTTTAATTTACCATTATTGGGAACTGCGACAAGTTACTGTTCTTTTTTAAGTAAAAATAGAAAAGATAGAGGAAATGATAGAGGAGAAAATCATATGTCATTATATGTACTTCCTTACTTCTTAACTGCCGAACTTCCTAACTTCATAACTTTCTATAACCTTATTACTTTTTATTCGTAGTCAACGGTAAACAAGAAATAGTGAACACCGCATTAGTTCCTACAATTCATATCGAGAGTTTGGATACTTCTTGTAGAAAAGTACGTTTCTGACACAAAATGTCAAATGTCTCTTCAAGTATTAACATTTTGATGACTTTGGGTTAGAACTTTTATACGCAGGATAATAAAAGAATCTATTGGTGTAACAAAAAGGTTGGGTTGCATTAAAGAATAAAGTGCAATTGCACCTGGCGGGTGCATCGGTGCATCCACATAAAAAAGAAGGTCATAGGAAGTTAGGACAAGGGATGGGATCAAGTTCAATATGTACTTACGGTCAGTTTCAATAACCAAGTTTCATTTCATGGATTTCGATTACTACTTAAAAGCAATAATGATTATATTTGAAAAGTATTCATTTTATACAAACTGATATCGAACCTCGGACTGAGTACTTGTAAGTTTCGAAACGATACTTATAAGTACTTCGATGTTGAAACGAATCGAATCTTTCACAAGTAGTACTCGAATCTTGGAAATCAGAACTGCATAGTAGGTTTTAAGCACTTTCTTTATTAAATTCGTAACTATTTAAGAATACTATTTCCGATAGATTATGAAATTATAGTTATACATGTTGAATCAAATTATGCATTAGAGGACAACATAATTGATTTTAAAGGTAAAAAAAATCGAATCTGTTCGAACAAGATTGGAATATACTTGCAAGTATTAGTTCCGTTTACCAAAGTACTTGTAAAAGGTTCGAAACTGTCTGGCATATATAGGTTCGCGTATCCTTAGGGGTACTATTTCTGTTTTTCGAAGTACTTATAGAGAGTTCGAATTCAATCAATCAAAGTTTGAACCTGTGTGCGAGGTACTTGATCCCATCCCTAGTTAGGACGTACTATGACATGATTTATATGTATGTATAAAAGAATAAAAAGTAGTTTTGGTACTTCCTTTTGACATTACCTCTGATCGAAACGGAAGCTGTAAATTCTCTATGCAAATTTTACTCCACGCAGGTGGTGACTTTGGCAGTGTACACGTACTTTCTGACGAGCGTGATGGGCCGACAATGGGTGCAGTCTTCGTCCAAGTCGAACATCGATCTCTACTTCCCAGTGTTTACCACCCTGCAGTTCTTCTTCTACATGGGTTGGCTCAAGGTCGCCGAGACTCTGATCAATCCGTTCGGCGAGGACGACGACGACTTCGAAGTCAACTGGATCATCGACAGGAATCTGCAAGTGAGTCGTTTTCCCTCGGTGTCGAATTCGAGCGAGTCGTTTCCTTCTCGTATCGAATTCATTAGAATAACGATGAATCCCCTGGTGTCCAATTAGCCCCGATAGATTAATTATTTCCGCCAATATTTTTAGCAGCGTTTTATTGGAAATCTGTGTATCCATTCTGCGTATCTTGGTTTTTCCACTAAAAATTGCAGTGACATTATATAAAATATTTTTCACATTATATACCACCGATGGTACACGCTAAAAACATATATTTTCTAACAAGTTTAAGACCGTAGAATGTAATCCACCGAAATAAGGGGCATTGTAAAAATTGCAGTATAGAAAAAAGCACATAAGTTTGCTTCATCGTCGATCAAAAACTTATACAGTAAAGTCGCGATCTAGTTCCGAGCAGGGACATAGATCGTATAGGGAAACTATACGTAGAAGAGGTAGGCAAAGGGACAGTGATCGTGGAGCATACCGGATACAAAATGTGTCGGATAATCGTTTTATAAAAATTATTTCAGATTTTTCACAATTTTTATAATAGTACTGTGGGCTTATAAAATAATTGGGTGTCAGAAGTGGGACTTAACTATTTAGAACTTTATTTAATAACCTATGTACTCTGATACACTTTTACGCTTTACTCGTTTTACTTTTTGACTCGTTTACTTTCGATCAACGACTCTCTCTGGCTTCCACGACCTGCCTTATCTATATCGGCCGCGAATCACACACTCACACACACACACATGTATACTTCGTGGTATCGCACCTTACGCTCTTCTCTCTCTTACATTTTAACTCTTACTCTCTCATACCATCGCTCTGGGTCATTCACTCTATTGTCTGTTTACTTGTCAGTTTCTTTTTCCTACAGTACGTGCTCGAATAAAGAAATTTATTGAATAATTTCTAATGGAAGCAGCTTTATAATTTTAGTAATTAAAAAGTACAGAATATGAAAGCAGTCATTTGTGTGTGTGTGTGTGTGTGACCAGTCGTGGTACGGTTAGTGTTGAGGAGAAGTGTCGAGTTTCTTTTTCACGAAAAAATCGGTTTTATTTGGGGGAAGGTGAGCTACCTCATCGTCGACGAGATGCATCACGAGCATCCGGAGTTGATCCGCGATCAGTATTGGGACGAGGTCTTCCCCACCGAGCTTCCGTACACGGCCGAGGCTCGGGCATTCCGCGAGGATCATCCGCAGCCTTCGACGGCCGGAATTCAATTGCCTCCTGCTCAACCATCCTCGGTTAGGATCGACGAAATGGGGGCGGACGATGCCGCGTCTGGTATCCACTTCACGGCGACGGGAAAAATGTCAAGGTTGGTACCAGGAACAGCGCCGCCATTTGCTCACGCGATGCGCTCGGTTTCTTTCAAGTTCTATCGTTTTTATTGTTTTGCTGGCTAGAACGTTTTCCGTTGCCTCGCTCATCTATGTGTACCCCGGCTGTTTCATTAAACCGAACCTCCTCATCTTTATTGTACCGTAGGATGCATTTTGTTATAGAATTCATGTACCGTAGACTCCATTGAGCTTGAATTCGAGAAATGTGGAATGAGGAATGAACAAACTAACCCCTTCGTTACCAGCTCTCATCGTAGGTTTCATTGAACTCGAATTCAAGCCTAGGAATGTTGAAATTATCCCTTCCGTTACTAGTTTGTATGTGCTGTAGACTCCGTTCGTTAAGATTGAACTGAAGCCTGGGATTTTTCCAGGATCCTTCTCCGGGATCCCCGACAATGCAGTGAAAGCTATTTCAATATGCACTCAATATTTAAACTGCTATAACTTTGATAAAATTTATCCAAAAGTAAGATGAAAAAGCAACCATTTTAGAGCTTGAGATTTCTACACTTTGTGCTATGTATAAAACTTTATAGAACACAATAACACTGTAATGAACACCGGGACTAACCCTAAACTCTAACGAAGTCATTAACAAAGTCTTAGAATCATAAATAAAATTACTGAATCGTTGGTTATTTTCAAATATTCATGACTACAAAAATGTATATAGTACACAAGAAAAATTTTCTTAATAGTATACCATACACTTATGTAGCTAAAATTTACTTCATTTATGTAAATAAGTTAAAAATTACCAGAGGTGAATTCGTTGAGAAAGGAAAGCATGTTATTAGAATTTCAAACTCCCGACCAGGGTTACCATATTTTGCGGGTAACGGGCAACCGTGACACCCGATACCTTCAAAATATGGTAACCCTGCTCCCGACAAATCAGAGTGCCTTATGGATACATGAATGAGGAAACGAATATTGATAGATTCTTCCTCAGATATTCAACTAAGTTTCACAATTTATGTACAATTTTTGAAATTGACTTTCGATCACATTTTCGGGGCAAATATCCCACTGAGCGTTTCAGTCGAACATAGAAAAGTTGATACGGCTTCTCTTTCTATGTGATTCACTGTAGTTCATTGCGGAGAGGTAAATCATTCAAACTGTAGTTTAGTATCAAAATACCGCAGTGTAAAGTCTTATTTCAGCGAGTCCGGAGTGAAAATGATAGAACTTGTCAGAGCAATGTGTGAACCGTGATCGCAGCTTCATGTCCGCTTATTAAATTTTTTGTTTCGGCGCATATGCTTCAATCGCTTACCCAGGAGCTGTACGGAGACCGGCAAGATCGCGAGGTAACACATGTTCGCTTATGCATGTACGTTCCTCTGCATGCTTCTGGAACAAGTGTGCAGGTTGGTTTTCGGAGTAATTTTGATGGGACAACAAGTGTATGTTCGTTTATAGGAGCGCCAGTCGAGTGAGTGCTCGAGATCGTACGTTAAGCGGCGGTTCCACGCCCAGCAACATAGGTGGATCTCTCACGAGAGTGAACAGCGTGACCAGCGTGCTGAAGAGGTTGTTCAGCAAGGAGGACAGACCAGACGGCAGCATGTTCAGTGGCACCAAAACTCCGACTACGTCCAGTTCCACTGCATCTTTGCAGAACCGCGTTGTCGGTAGGTTCATTACTTCACAGATCACAATTTCCCAATGAACTTCCAAGAGATCATCTCCACGAACTTTCTATGCAGTTAAAACTGCAGTTGTAACAATCAAAACTTCAGCTTCCAGTTGTCTAACTTTCTTCGTTCCCGATGGAACTCTCAAATACACTAAGCCCTCGACTTGCGCGGATTCGTTTTACACGGATTCGGAATCGGAAAACCAATTCCGAACTGTGGAATTCGTTTTTTGATAAGAAGATTAGTGTCTGCTTCTGTACAGCGCTGACATTCAGCTATTTATAAGTGATACATTTTCCATGAACATAGTTCGTTTATTCGAATTTTCCTCTCACATGAGTACATACAAAATGGTAATTAAAGAATATAGAAGTTTCCAGTTTGATTTTATTGTTTCATTTTGATTAGATGTAGCCATTATAAGATAATATTTGAATGCAAAATTAAATGTATGCATATACTATTTGAATAAGTGTTGGAGAAAATAGATTAAGAAATTGTGGGGTGATTATGGAGAGCTCTAGAAAATATAGGATACTTTATAAAAAAATAGTGAGTACCCTTTTTAGTCCTTCAATAACAAAAAATCGTCTGCATCCAAATTTGTCGAGGACTTACTGTATATCCAGAAGTCGCACGCTTTTCACCACCTTCGAAAGTTCCAAGTGATCTCTTAGAGGAACACAGTAACTTCATACTTGCTAACTTGTTGGCCAGTACTCGATGAACAAATTTGAAGATCCAGAAACTATGAATCAGGTGTTTATTTATCGAAATCTTCGTCAGCTAAGACTCGTGAAATGTTTTGTAACAGTTGGGGGAGGCTCGATGAGGATAGGAGTGATCAAGGAGGAGGCTGACGAGCAGAGTACGATGACGTCGATGAAGTCTGAGAAGAGGCCTCACGTGCAGAGCATATTCTCACCTGGCCCACCGCCTCCCAGTGCCCCGATGACCGTACCCGGCACAGAACATTCCAGAAACGGGGAGATATTCGCTTGCAGCGCACCTGTGACCGGCTTGGCGATCAGCGACGGGGATACGAATCAAGGCAGCATTGATATAAGGTACGCGGCAAGATCAAGGCTAACAGCCATGCGAACGTGTGATTACCTGCTCGCCGTATTTGCATATTAAATCGCTTCCTCGAACGACTTTCTTCGAAGAAACGCGCATTTTATCTCATTCCAGCCGATTAAAATCTCCCGTTTCGCCTTGTTCGATCATCATTGATTGAACCAGAACATCACCAATCCTGCTATGTTCTTTGGTTAACACGTTCACTGCCGCGGTGGTCCCCGGTGGCCGACGCTGTTGACTCGCTTAAAAATAATTGTCATACTTTAACTGCGGATTTTATACATTTTTTGGAAGAATGGCACTAGTCTCGGCTTATTAAAAATTGCATAAGGATCCAGAGACATCATCAACATTTACACTTCACTGCCGTGGTGGTCACCGGTGGCCGGCGCTGTTGACCCGCTTAAAAATAATTGTCGTAACTATACTGCGGATCTTTATGCAAAATAAAAATGTTTTGCATTGATTGTGGGAAGCAGGAATAACATAAAAATTGATTTCATCCCTTATCGACTTTGTTATATTGAAAGCAACATTACAACATTCTTGAATTTTGATAATCTTTCATTGTTCTATATTTCACAAATGCATAAAGCATGAAGATGTGTTCGTTCTGCGATGAATGGAATTATAGTGTGAGGTGTAAGCTTCGTTATCACGTAACTAATAATAATTGTTATTAACTCTGATCGTTTGTAGGGGCGAAATAACCAACATTTCTATGCAACCCCCAAAATTCACGCGGCAGTCGACGTGTTAAATCATGCGTACGGAGCAGCATTAGGAAGCGAGGAGACGAGGAAAATGAGATTTGTTAGGGTCCAGACCTAAGTAGCTTAAAAGCATCTCGAAAGTCTCCACTGCCGCCGAGCACAGTAATTTAGGATTTCCTGTCCAGAGACTTTTGAGATGATCCCACAGTGAAATTGGTCAAATTCCAGGAATCAAAGGACAACGCAATCAGCACGATCCAGTGTGGCGTACGACCCGACTTTGAGTTATCCTGGCAGCGTGATAGTGGACGATCTGATCAGCACACAGAGCTCGTCCTCCGCCAGCATACATTCGGACGACGAGTTCACGAAGCTGCAGACGCAGGAGGAGCAGCAGAAGAAAGAGAGGCTGCACAGGAGGCTGGGTAGGAGCACCAGCGGACAGACGATTCTACTAGGAGGACAGTCGAGGAGCGCACCGGATACGGAAGAGCTGTTGCTGTCGGAATTAGCAACGACTTCACGGCAGTCGATGGTTGCCAGCGATCGGGAAGACAAGACCGACAGCGATCGGCTCTAGCAAACCTACCGGTGGTTCTTCTTCGAGGCCTAACTGCCTTCTGGAATCGATTCGATGAGGGAACGTCTCCGAATGACGGCTCCTTAATGAAACTTTGGGAGGACGTGGTTCTTGAAAAAATATTGGACACGTTCCTTGAATCGTGTAATATTAAAAACTATCCTGCATAAAAATGACGACGCCAACTAAAAACACGAATGGAGTACACTTTTCATTTTCTTTATTTAGAAGCAGGATATATGGGATGAAATGGTCCGTTTGGTATTGTACTTATCAATTGAAATATTTAGTAAATCTGATATTATAAGATTTACGAATGATTAGTTATCCAGAGGTAATAATGTCTCCTTATTTAGTACTGTGACAGTCTTAGAAATTACCATCTTCTCTAACACACGTTTCGCATCTGCACGTTTAATAATTATTTCGTCAATAGTTCCCTTAGTGCATAATCTACATATATAACTATTGGTCTTGTTTGGCCTATCCTATGACAACGAGCCGTAGCTTGTATATCCATTTGTGGATTCCAGTCACTGTCATATATAATAACAGTATCTGCTGCGGCAAGATTTAATCCAACACCACCAGCTCTTATATTTAAAGGGAACAGAAATATATTAGGGTCGGAATTGAAATTTGCAATGCGTGTTTTCCTTTCTTCGAGTTTAATTTGACTATCCAATCGGTCGTATTCATAAGGACGCATTGATAAATAATCTTTTATCGTATCCAATATTGTTGTCATGCTTTAATTAAATTTGCATCTATTAATGGTAAACCAGATGGATCCAACGGACAATGAACCAGATATGGATGATTTACAATCTTTTTGTACATAATAGCTCTCTGCAGAAATGTAATGTTAAGAAGGAAATCTTGATTACGTTCTGTGACATCAGTATACTGTTTCCACATTTGTAACTTATCATGATTTGAAGCATATTTCTGATGTAAAGTGTCCTGTACATTTTCTTTTTCAGTATCATTGTTTGATTCATATTTGTTGTTAGCCATATTTCTCGCGACACATCGTCTCTTCCGTCTTTTGCCCTCATCTGCATATATACTAGGTTCTTCACTAATTTTAGATAACATTTGTATATCACGATTTAATACTGCTTTGTATAAATTCTGTTGAAGTTCCCTAAGAGGGGTGTAAAGAATCAATTCTATTTTCGGAGGTAAAATTGTAATGGACGATTTCAGAAGCTTTGAGGAGCAAAGAGAAGGATTTTTCGGTTGGAAATTGTGGACCTGTGATGAAAATGGAATTGCGTAGACTTATGTCAGTTGTATCTAAAATACCATCGAGCTGCATATGATTAAAGTAAAGATCAATTCTAGAAGGAAAAGACGATCTTCAATCATTTGTAGCTGATAGCAACGTTAAATTATTTTCACTATTCTCCCCGCCATTCTGGAAAAGTTGTCACAAGACTGCGGATTTTCATGCGAACTAAACATTGTCTATAGTAATTGCAAGATAGTATACAGCAGTGATACGAAAATATTTTTATATTCTGAAAATGCTGTTATCGTTTTGCACTCAACCTGATCATTTTCGTCACAAATGCATAAAATCCGAAGTACACCTGTTCAATATGAAAAATGGCTGAACCAATAAAACACGTGTCTAACATTTTCGCAAGAGCTACAACCTCGCAGAGTTTCATTAAGATTCGGGGACGTAACTCCCTCGTAAAGGGCCCGAGAGAACTCCGGTGATATTTATCAAGCAGACTACCGACCACTGTAAATGGTCGAGCGAAAGCATAATGATTCTCCACGACCGTCAAGAGTCGGAACGGACGATTGTTAGTGTACATACGAACTTTTTACTCGATAAGCATCGGAAACATGCATGAACCAAAACCACAGGAAAATCGACGACGTTCGTCGATAACGGACGAAGCTTGCGGGAATAGCTTCGAAACATTCCGTCGACGGGAGTAATCTCTGCTTATGGAAATTGTGGATCGAGAAGCTGTGGACCGCGATCGCTCGTTTGCTACCCGATTTTTACACGCATATTCTTTTATACACTTTGGTAGAGAGCGTTTGTCCTCGAGGTCCGAGGTTTCTCGAGCAAGTGTCACGGAAACAGTTACGTTGTTCAAAGATCGAGTTCACGTGTGAAGTGCTCGTCGCTGAAGCTGTGGACTTTGTACATACCGGTATACCTATCACACGAAACTCTACGTATCTATTGTGACAATAATCGCGTGAATATTGTCGTCGAAACGTCGGTTCGCGTGAATTTTATACATCGACGCGAACGATCGTCAAGCATAGCGATCTCCAGCCAGCGGATCTTGAGAGAACGACTCGGCGAAATGTTAACACGTTCCGTGCCACGTGTACTGACAAAGAAGATGCAAATGTTGCTAAGAATCATAGAATGCAGTCTCCCAGTGAAGATTGTACACGTTGAACTATCCGTTCAGGCCGCGTATATCACTGTTGGTACAGGCTGACATATTTATTTAACACGTTCCGTGCCACGTGTACCACTACCACTGGTGGTACACGATGCCATATTTATTTAATGCGTTAAAAACATATCTTGGAACAAGTTTATAACAAGCATTATAAAAAATGGAGTACGGAACAAAGCAGATAAGCTTGTTTAATTTTTTGAGCAAAACGGTACGGAACGTGTTAATGCGCTAAAAACATACATTTAATAACAAGTTTAACACTGTAGAATATATTTCCACCAAAAGAATGAGGCATCATAAAAAATGCAGTACAGAACAAAACACATAGGTTTGTTTAATTGTCGAGCAAAAACGGAACGTGTTAGACGATGTATATTATTTTAAGAGAGAAAGAAAGTACGCCGGAAGGTCCGCAGGCTAGAGATTCGAATCGAAGCTTACATTAGAGTCCTACGATCCTCGTTTTTTATACTCGATCGGTGTAGAAAATGAGGGGAACGTGGACGGTAGGGATTAGCGTACAACTATTAGCAGTTAGGATTTATCTTACGCGTCCTATTCGTCGGAAGGATTCCGTGCGAGCGAGAACTGCGATCGCTGGAAAGTATATGTAAAGTGCCTGCCTCGTGCCTACCTCTGTCCAGCTGGAAAACGGTACTCGATGTTATGTACTTCTTTCTCCCGATTTTTCTACAGCAACGCGTTTCCGTGCACGCACATTCCAAGAATCGTCAAAGGATTTACTGACAAAGTCGATAAAACGATCGCACATTCGCAGGATAACGTCGACTCGAGTCTTTCGACAGAGATTCTAGATTTCACGGGGTCTTGCGACGCTGATTCTCGATATCGAGAACAATTAACGGAGTTCGCGAGGATTCCGAAACGATCCTCAGACTATCGTTGCTCTATGAAGTACTGTATCGCGTAACATGATCGGTACTCGTCACTTTCCTTGCGCGATACGTGGACGGGTTCGCTTTTCGTTTCGGGATTACATTCCAGGGCGTGAATGGATCCTATGGTGCTCATGGTTCAGCGATTCGTTCAACAGTATTATAGTAGCGAAACGCTTGTTCGGAATGTCGCAGAAAAATGTGGACTTCGTCTAAATAAACGAGAGTCTGGATTCAAGAAGTCCTGTTGCACTTGAAAGGAGACGTGCACGAAAGTGTCTGGACAAGCCGTAGTATCAAGTGAAGTTATTAATTGTTGCTAGTCTTAGTTATTTCCAGGTTTGCGGCTTGTTCTAGTACTTTCGCGAGCATTGTTTATTATGCCCTATATTCCTGTCCTGAGATAAACACTGTTTTAATTGCATGTAATAAAATAATAAAAACATGAGGTTCTCGCCTGTCCTGAGATAAATATTGTTTTAATGTACATAAATGATAAAATAAGAGGAAACAGGTATGTATTGGAGTTAATCAACATTGAATGGTCTTGTTCGTTGTGGGATAATCTCTTCGATACACGGCCACGTCATGAATCGGCAATATTTCTTATTGATCCAGCTCGTTCTAAACTGATTATTAGACAGCCGTAATTTAAAATAAAGAACACATTAGAAGGATTTAAGAATATCGTTATACATTATTTTCAACCTACTAAACATATTAAGAAAGAAAATCATGTTTATTTTGCATAAAAATCCGCTAGTGATTATGGATAGACAGCGGATTTTGAAAATGAGTACAGTAAAAGCTCCTTCGTTGTCCAAAGGCCGGGGGTTTGAGCGGACAACGACCGTGCCCGGACACTATTTTTAATTTATGACTGCGTCTTTAGTGAAACGACTAGTTAAATGACAAAGAAAAGCATTCGCAGTCAACTGTCTGGCTTTAAAAAACTCCTTATTTCCTTGCCATATTCCTTTCCTATTGTTCTCCGTTCTACGCTGGTCTGGGACACATCTGACGACCAGATCCACGCAGGCCTAATCCTCTCGTTGACAGGTAGTGGAGTGGGTAGGCACTGGACAACGATCGTGCCCACGATTCACGACAACGAAGGAGCGATTACTGTAGTTGTAATTTAAAACATTAACATTATCCTTAAGCATCGTTTCTGCCAATCTACTCGGAAGAATCTCGTAATTTTTTTCGTGTCTACATTAGCTTAAAGCATGCTGAAAGAGTATACAAAATAGTAAATTAATTGAACATCAACTTCTTAAACATATTAACAAAGAAAATAAATATCTCTTCCACCGCAGACTGTTGCAATTCAGGTAGAAAATGTTTATTCTGCATAAAGATCCGTTGTCTAATTATATATCAGAGTAATTAACACTAATTATACCGAGTACAATAGGTGACTGATATACATACACAGTTTTGTAAAAATTACAAGACTGAACCTATTTAGATTTCTCACAATTTCGATAAGAATATGTGCTTGAATAAATAAATTTATATAATAATTTCTACTGAAAACATCATTATAATTTCATTAATTGAAAAATAAAAAATATGAAATCGTTCATTAGACCGGTCGTGGTACGGTTAGAATTGTTTCTGCCAATCTACTCGGAAGAATCTCGTAATTATTTTACCTATATATATTACCTAGAAGCATGGTGAAAGAGTATACAAAATAGAAAACTAAATATACATACAGTTCTTCTAAGATCTGTACTGAAAAATTGGCGAACCAATACACCAGCAAGAATCATCGATTCGAATGTTCCCGCGGCGGCGATGAGGTTCGCGAGTCGATCGCCAGAGGTCGGGCTAGTTGGTTGTAGGCTCGTAGTGGGAGTGGGTTCGTGCGTGGTCGGCAAGGTTCGCCGGTCGTCGAGGTTGTTCGTGCGGGTTCGGCTGGCAGGGCAGGCGTCGACGTCTCTCGTGGTGGGGGTAGTCGTCAGTGGGTAGCCGTCGGCGAGAGGTGGCGGTGGTTTTGTACGGTGAAGAAAAGAAGGGGTTAAGTGAGCCGTGCCGGGCCGTAGAAGCGAGCTAGCGGTGGCGCGGCCCGTGCTCGTGCCATAGGGCCTCTGCCAGACAGTAGTGTGTTCGTTTACAAGATGGCAGACGGTCCGTCCGCGGAAGACGCGGCCACCGACCTCGGGGACGGTGATTCCCGTTTAACCCGGAACCGACACAAACGTCAGGAGTTACATTCGTCGACGACGTCCCCGAGCACGGGTCAGGACACCGCGAGACGCATCCACGAAGACGCTCCGTCGCTCGAGAGTCATCCTCATCATCATCATCGCCAGCATCAGCCTCAACCACACCGTCCACCCCGTCGGAATTGTCACGCGTACGCTGTTCGTCGTCACTCGACCAACAACAATAACAATAACAACAACAACAATCATTACCATGAGAACGGGGAGCACGACGAGACGGTGTTGTTGGACGTGAGCGGCGAGCGGGTTAGTAAAATCGAGAGTGTACAACAAACTGGTGCGGATACGACGCGGGTTGTGCCGTTCGCGTCACCGATGCGGGACGATTACGAGGAAGACGACGAAGAGGAGGAGGAGGAAGAAGAGGATGAAGACGAGGATGAGGACGAGGACGACGAGGAAGAGGAGGAAGAGGACGAAGATAGATCGTTGAACGAGGGAGACAACAGTGTTTCGAAGAAGTGTCGCGCTAGTGTTCGTGTCGAGAAGAAAACCACAACAACGATTAAGAAGAAGCGTATCGAGGAGACTTGCAACACCAATGGGAATCATAACAACAACAAGAACAGTGTTGCCGAAGGTGACGGTTCCTCTTCGGGCGACGGCCGACGCTCTAGGCCTGTGTTCCTCGATGATGAGGACGAGGATGACCCTGACAACGACGACGACTCCGAGGATTCCGATAGGAAACTGACTCGCCTTGGTGAAGAGAACAACGAGACGACCGGTAAACGACAACAGGAAATCGTCGTGGCCGACAACATCAACGGTGGTGGTGGTTGTGTGCGCGCCGATCACGAAGAGCTGGACGCCGCTCGTAGCACGGACGGGATCGCTAGTGATGCTAGTGGTGATGGTGGTGGTAGTAGTGGTAGTAGTAGTGATGGTGCTGCTCCCGCTGCCGCTGTTTCTGCTTGTTCTGGTGCAGCGGCTGGTGGTGTTACAGCGAACGGCATGGCCACCAGGCATCATCAGGGCAGCCCTTTCAAGGGGCAGGTTAGGACCGCCGAGGACACACTGGTCGGACCCTGCGGCAAGAAACGGTGCGCCGATCGATACGACAGCTCCGAGAGTTCCGACAGGTGAGTGGGAACGATGTATACCTATGCGCGGTGCAATGCGATGCGATATGTGCGAGATTCCCAATGTAACCCTGTGTGCACATGCATACGATTCTCTATACGTGTTCCGCGGCGGTTCGCGGAACCCACAAGAAGCCCGGACACGGACCAGGACCAAGACGCGGAACAGGACTGATGGTGGAGACCCGAGCCACGGTGCAGCTAGCTCCACTAGGGCTACAATGCGCGAACTATTACATACAACGTTCCAACGTTTAGCTTCTAAATACTCTTTCTCGCGGTCTGATCAATTCTTAAAAATTCATCTTGACCTTCGATCCTTATCATTTTTCCCCTGTAAAATGACGGTACGGTAAGTCCTCGACTTACGCGTGAATCGAATAGCGTTTGAGCATCACCGCTGAAACTTTATTAGAAAACGGAGTTCACAGTTTGGAATTGGTTCTTCTGATTCGCTTCTAAGAATCCGTGTAAGTCGAGGACTTACTTACTTATCTCGTTGCATTAGGCAGAAAAACCCCGGGGAATGTTACTATGTATTTTGCTATCTCCCTTCGGTGGATCATGGGGATCAATTTATCGCATCCTTTGTTGATTGTTTATAGACTGGGCTTGTGTAGATAGGTCTGTAGTCTAAACTGACATAAAACAATAATTGTATACTATATCACAAGATATAAGTAGAGGATGCCCATGATAAATACAGCTGCAGTGAATTGTTTCTTCAATCATTCTAACACGTTGAAAGTAGTGTATCGTTGTTTTTTAATAATTTTACTTTGTCGCCTTTAAATTGTCCCAAACCAATTTTGTTGTGAATGCATTAAATCCGCAGTCTGGTGACAGGACTCTAAATAAAGATTAGACTGTAGGAGTAACATGCAGGGGTTGAATATTTCAATTTTTTGCGCACCAGCCTTGACCCCCACGAGTACCGAGAACAATAGCTTGGACAATTGGGTCGAGTTTAAGAAGCTAGTGTGAGAACGACGTAATAAGTTTTGGAACTTTGTTTATTACAGTGTGCATAATGTCTAGTACATATTAGAACACTTACGCAAGAAAGTCTATCATAGCGACATGAAAGAAAGAGGTAGAAAAACCATCGATCGTTTACTGTTCCTTTCTAACGCGATCTGAAATTCTGCGAGCATAAAAGATACAGCAAGTTCTGTTTACATGAGCCGTTTCGCTCCCGAAGAAATCGAATTCGAAAACGCGCGAGAGACACGGGCTAGACGAACAGTCCGTCTGATCATGACTCACCGTTTTCACTTCTCGCGTGTACTAATGCATGCGCGTTCGACGCACTTTCGAACCCGATTTTCTTGAAAAAAACCTGATTCTACAATTTTAACTCAATTTTAATGAAAAAAAAATAGTATTTCATTGGAACTGTTGTTCTAGTTGTTATTGAGAAATGACGGAGCCTTTATTCTGGCGAGTTCGGTTTTTCGCCGATGCATTTCGGCCGGCCTCGTCGGGAGGAGCCACCTGTGTCGAACGGGGACGAAATTGATTGGTACGATTCAGGATTTTGGGAAAACGAGGGGAGGAGCCTTGGGATTTTTCGAGTCGAGCGAGACACGCGACGGAGCATCGTAATTAGCGCGAAGGAAGGCGCGTTCGACGCAGGCCAGGGGTCGTTGTACCGCGGTTACGAGACCGGCAACCGTGGCTGCGTTCGATCTGTGTGCGCGGCGTGTTTATAGGTTCGTAGATGCTGCCAACTCGCTCCGTTTCCCTTCAGCCCCCCTCCCTTTCTCTCTTTCTCTTTTCTCTCTTGCACTCTGTCCTCTCCCTCTGTCTCGCTTCGCCTCCTCTTTCACGTGACCCTCGTGCTTCCTCTCTCTCTCTCTTCTTCCCTCCTCGTTCCCTCCGTCTGGCCCTCGCCCTACGCGAACTTATCACGCTAGACCCAGCATTCGTTCCTCGAACCTTCTCTGCAGCTTTTTATTTACAGTCTATTACTCTAAACCCCTCGCGCTACAACGTCGCTTCGAACTCGTCGCGAAAAGTTGCGTACAGAATTTGCTAAACATATTCTTCAGCTCATCTGTAGAGGGAGATTGTGGTTAAATTTTAGTTTATCCCTCGAGGTTAACGAAAAAGAAAGCACACCGATAACTCGACGATAGAACCGTTTATTTAGACGTTGAGAACGAGACAAACTCGACCGAAATACAAATTACTAATAGTTCCACAATCGCGCTAACATCATCTAAATTTCTACTTAGTTGTTATCGATGTGCGACGGCAGCAACGAAGTGTATGTCTCCGAAAGGAAGTTAGTAACGAGTCTAGATCTAATCAGCGTACTAAGCAAATAGAAAGTCCTCGGTCGATCATCCTCACTCACGATCAACACAGTCTAATGGAAAAAGATTCCTCGCACGTTTCGGAAATCGTGTTCTAGAACTTGGCAACCTGTCCGCGCATGGCTCGCCTTTTGTACTTGCTCCAAACAGTACTGCGCGCGTGACAACAGACTGGCGGATGCCGATTTTCTTGATAACAGTACAACAGGTGTAGACACTCGCGTCGATCGCATTAAAATGTGCCGCGAAGGGCGCGGGAGACACGTTAGAGCTGTTATGTTATTGAACTTGCCTCGAGCGACTTTGAATATTCTCTGTGTACACACGGTCCGCTAAACCCAAGTCCGCTAACGCGCCTCTGTTTACTGCTTGCTGATTCTACTTAACGCGGCGGTGCGAGTGTTCCCCGATCGTATCGACAACAAATTTCAAAGTGTCTCTAGAATTTGACACTGTATTCCAAAGACTTCGAACAACTTTAATGAACCACCATTTAAAATGAAGAATAATTGAATAGTTGAAAGGGAAAACAACGAGTACATGACTTGAACATACTTGCTAAATTGCTTTCAGCTTATTGAACCCGTTGGGGAGCATTTCTACAACTCGCCCCCGATTTTCTCCCACTATTCTTTACCACCTCCGCCACAATTTTCACATCCCTTAAACAGCATCTTTCCGTTCTAGTCTTCAGTCTTCAGCCAGTTCTCGCATTAGCCACAATGTTCTACAGTCCTAGTTTAAGTATAAGTTATTGTTACCACAACATTTTATTACTAATTATTAGACTGCCGATGTTTATGCAATTTCTAATTTTTGCAGGCAAATTTCAAGAAAGTGGGAACAAATGAAATCTTATTTTCAGTGGTAGTAGCCTTTATAGATCTGAGATAAATAAAAATCGTATTCGACTCTGTGGAATTTTATATTCTAGCATTTTTTGAACATTTTTAGAGGCCATCGATGCATAAAGGTCCGCAGCCTACTAATTATCTATTACAGTTTTAAGTAGAGATTGTGATTTGTAACTAACACTTCCACTAAATAATCTCCAGCACAAGCATTGATAGAAACACAGATTAAAATTGTTTTTAGAAAATTCCGATCAATTCTGCTCGCAAAGCCACCGACGATCCACGAACGAGATCGTCGGCGTGATTTGTTAACGAGGCTCGACAGCCTAACCACAAAGAAGGTAAGATCTCGAGCAAACATCGGATATTTAGCCTCGTCGCCGGGGAAGTTAACACAGTGTGGATGTTCTTCGTACGATAGCGAGCGATATCTCGAAAGTTCAGCGTGTCGACGAGTCGACCTCGGGAGTTGATACGCTTCGTTACGGATTAGTTTTGTTTACATTAATGGTAGCAACGAGAGATCCCGCAGTCCGAGAAACGATCCTTCCGACCCTGAATCCAGGTTTCTTATCGATTTCTCTTGCTCGCCGTGATTTTTCTTCGGGTTTTTCCTACGTAACCGGGGGCGCTGGTCGTTAGTCGTTGATCAGTCGACCGTGCACGCAATCATGCGAACGATTATCGCCCCGTTACGCTCGCTCGGAAAGATCGTGACGATATTAGGACCACCTAATCAGGCAAGACTCTCGAAAGAATTGTCGTATGCTATTAAGAAATGAATTTTTCACAGTGAACATTTTTCTGTAGCTCCGCTGCAGTAACTGTGTTCAGTTTGTTGTTCCAAATCCAAGAACGTTTCATTTGACGCTGCAGGAAAGGAGGTTTTGTAGTCTTCTGAATCGAACAGGTGAGCGTGTCAGGTTGTATGTACCTAATCAGGCAAGACTCCTGAAGGAATTGTTGTATGCAGTTAACCCCTTGCCGACCTTTTCTTTTACAGTTACAGCGATTAGAACGTCTGTATGCACAAAAATGTCGTAGAAGGGAAAATTTAAATGTATAGTTTTTGTATGGCTACATTTATTTTAATGCTTAAATATTGATTACAAACGAATCAAATTTTATTTCATCTACAATGAAACGCGCAACATTCATATTTGTTAAGATATGCATTTTTCACAGTGAACATTTTTCTGTACCTCCGCTGGAGTAACTCTGTTCAGTTTGTTGTTCCAAATCCAAGAACGTTTCATTTGACGCTGTAGAAAAGGAGGTTTTGTAGTCTTCTGAATCGAACAGGTGAGCGTGTCAGGTTGTAATCCTCGCACCTTTCCAACATTTCCCGTGGACGAACGCGGTCAGGCCCGATGCAAAGGAGGCTCGCAATAAAAGTTTAGTACCCTAACGGTTCTCCTCTGTGGTACGCTAAACCCAGGTCGTTTCCTAGGAGGAACGTCACCCGCTAACCGCATTATGGTCCTCTACCGCGCTTCTCGACGACCGGTAAACATTCGCCGAACCGGTCACCTAACTTCCGTTCGCCACCTGCCATCCCGAAGGCGTTCCGAGCTTTCTGTATTTTGTCTAGCTGTCCCCCTCCATCTTGGCTTGCGTGCTCGCGAACAGGAAGTGGGCAGGGGACCAGTCCCCCGGCACGATTTATATCGAAATGTAATTAGATCGAGCTCGAGGGGACCTGGACCCGGCCCCGCAACACTTGCAGTCGTCGTTCGAAACCGGACTTGTTCCTTTTCTTCTCCGCGTCTCGAATGTCCCGCGATTTCGTTGCTTTCTTCCTCTTTCTCCCTTTTTAGTCGACTACGCTCCCTTCGCCGTCCCTTTATGAGCCTTGGTGTTCTGTCAATCGCTTTATTAGCAAGTGCAGCTCCTCAGCCGAGTCCTTTTATTAATATTTATTAAGTCAGTGCAAAACCTGCGACACGATTATTCTAATCGATGTTTAATTTTCTGAAAAAACGAAACTCGTTTCAGTCATTGGAACGCTACTTTTCCCTGTAATATTCCTCTGCAATATTATTACAAATGTTAGAATATAAAATTCCAGAGAATTTAGTAGGATTTTTATTTACTTCAGAACCTCGAAGAGAACTGCCACTGAAGAAAATAAGATATTACATGATTTCACTTTCTTATAATTCGCCTAGTAAAATTAAAAATCGTGACCTTTACTTTTTCCTTCGCAATTGCGACCAATAACAATTAAAAAAAAATTATCTACACGTTAGCTAGTAAACTAATCCTTCTAACGTCTCATAAAAAATAATCTGTTGGGTCCAGTTATGAAAAGTTGTACACCGATGACTCCAACATAAATAAATTTGTATTCAATCAAATGACCACTTTAATGCAAATTAGATATGTGTTTGTTTATGCCCGAAGTACTAAATTTAGAATTTTCAGATTTTCAGTGCTATATGTGAGTAGATAAAAGTTAAAAAAAAACAATTTCTCGTCGGAGAAGCTGTTCGCGCGAGAGACAGCGAGCGTTTTGCTCTCGTTAGATAACGATTATGCGATTACCGGGCAATAAGCCAGCAACACGTGTATCCCGAGCTGTTTATCGAGCTATGCATTTCTATAACGTAACAGCACGCGGATACATCGATCACAGATACGGATTGAACGAGCTCTCTCGGTTTTCCTCTTTCTTTATCTCTCGATCTATTTTCCCGTTGCTATATCCGTTTTCATTGTTCCTCTCGGTTGACACACGAACAACGGCGACTCGCTGAATAATTATAACTGTCCCCGACGCGAACGAGTGCGTGCCGCGTCGGAATCAGCTGATTATTCAACGTCTGCGAGAGTGATTAATGCCGTATCGTTCCGCGGCAAGTAGTGCCGCTTTTTTTCTCCTTTCGATCTGCGTTTTTGCTCGTAAAGGATTAAAGTCGCTCGCGGGAAGATTGCGATAAAGAAGGTCAGTCGCGCGTTGCTCGATTCTCAATCCTTCGTCGTTTCTTGTTGCTGCAACCTTGTTTACCCGAGTCTTTTTCATGTTTCACGGGCGAAATCGGGTCTCCGTTCGAGCGAATTCAATCTCTTAGAACTTTCACTCTTCCATTTGCAACGAAAAATATTCAGCATCACACTGCAAAATCTAGTTTTGTGTATTGCCGACTATTTGAAGTAGGAATTGAATCCCGCAGCACGATCCCCAAATTGAAACACCGCGGTCCAGGAATTGTTTCGGTCTCGTTCGCCGAGGAAGCACGAGAGCGGCGCTCGTGTAATTTACAAGGCACTCGAAACGCAGCGCACGCCGCAAGGTTCGCGTGTTCGGTCCTTCTGGCGCAGGCCTTCTGGTAATATTTTCATGGCTGCATCGGGGAATCGACTCCCGCTGCGGCCGAGCCCGTCCGGCCGCCTGTTTTTCGTGTTGTAATCGCAGCCAGGCCTCTCTGGTACGGTTCACTTCGTTTTCTGTGGGCCGTGGACCGTTCGGAGGCGTGTTATCGCGGCTCGAATGCGTCCGAGATAACGAGAGAACGAGAGAATCGAATTCTACTCGATTCGGAGAGCACAGATAGGTTTTTTTCGAGAGACGGAGACGCCTGTTATCTCCGTACCCGGCTGAATACGCAGTGTGGAGACTTTTAACAGTTCCCTTAACGTTCACGTTAATCTCCAAAAGTGTTCTGCAACGTTCAGTCTTCATAGTTTCAATAGATGCACGCTTAATTGACAATTATCCAAGAACGTAGGAGTCTACAATGATTTCACAATTTTCCGACCAATTCAATTTTGAAGAGGGATTGGGAGGGTTAAAATCGAAAGTGCAGAAGAGATTGTTGTATGCCCCTGAGGGCAAATAGCGGAGGAGCACACCTGTCACGCGATCGATGCCTAAACACCGAGAAGCCGCGAGGAAGACCGCGAAACGACCGATCAGATGTCGCGGTTGATAAGCTGCCACGACTATACTTCGATTGCAGCGAGCGAACGCCTGCAATTAAGTCACTTCTATTATTGGACCGGCGTCGACGAAACCTTTTACGCTCATTGCGGCGAGAGTAGTAGCGTTTGCCGGTTAACCGGGTTCCCTCGGACGTTATTCCAGTTCTCCAAGGCTTCTGTGATAGAGCATGCTACTAGGTTTCAGTGATACGTTCGTTTATTTTAGATATACACCAGTGGATCGTGCTCACTCCATTGTAGAGGTCTGTAAGTGGGCGTGGCTTCTCTGCTCCGAATTCTAACGAAGCCAGAACAGTGCTTTATAGCGTAGTCTTTGCTCTTGTTCAGCTTAAAGTATCTTACAATCTCCTATGCGTTTATATTGCTTAATTGGAGTCTGTATTACTCTCCTAAGTGGGTGTGGCTTCTCTGCCCCGAACTCTAACGGAGCCAGAACAGTACTTTATAGCGCAGTCTTTGCTCTTGTTCAGCTTAGAGCATCTTACAATCTCCTATGCGTTTATATTGCTTAATTGGAGTCTGTATTACTCTCCTAAGTGGGTGTGGCTTCTCTGCTCCGAACTCTAACGGAGCCAGAACAGTACTTTATAGCGCAGTCTTTGCTCTTGTTCAGCTTAGAGCATCTTACAATCTCCTATGTGTTTATATTGCTTAATCGGAGCCTGTGTTACTCTCCTCTGCGTGTAGCGTGTTCTAAGTGGGCGTGGCTTCTCTTCTCCAAACTCTAACGGAGCCAGAATGAGGCTTTATAGCGTACTCTTTGCCCTTGTTCAGCTTAGAGCATCTTACAATCTCCTACGTGTTTATAGTGCTTAATTGGAGCCGTATTACTCTCCTAAGTGGGCGTGGCTTCTCTGTTCCGAACTCTAACGGAGTCGGAGCAGTGGCCCACAGGACAGTCCTCGCCACGATACAAGTTTCCCCTCGGCAGACTTAATCGAGTCACTACCACAACGCGAAGGTTCGATTCTCTTTCTCTCGCGTCCGTGTCTCTCCTTGGCCTTACGGTTTATTTTTTCCTGGTCGAACGGAGCCCGGTGCTCCTCGGGACATGGCGGGGGCGATCGCGATTCTCTCTCGACTCGCCTCTCGATTCGGCTCGACGCGATTCGCGTGGTCGTGGCCGTGGCCGTGAAAGTGAAATTCGTGAATGAAACGAGCGGAACAGCCGGCGCAAACCGAGGCGAAGGTAAAGGTTGCCGGTTTCGGCCGGTTTACGAGCCTCGCGCCGAATATCCTCGACACACCTTGAACCACGGAGTCATGCGTTCATGACCGCTTCTTTCGCCTTCCACGGCTCCGGATAATTATGATGTAACTCGCAACGTTCATCTGCTACTCGATGCTGTACCGAAGGACGACGTTGCGTGAACAGTTACAACACGCTGCTCCACCAATTAAATCGACAAGATCGTTTCGAATATCCGTGCTGGCTCTTCCTTCCGCAATCTATATCCGCCTCCTTCTAATTTATTCTCACCTAATCCATTCTCGATATGTATAACGAAATCATTATGGACCGAAATCAATCTTTATCTAACTCCTGCTTCCCACAATTGACGCAGAACATTTTTATTTCGCAGAAAAGTCCTCGATCTAGTGGTACATGATCAAACACTTGATTTCCCGCAAATCTGTATGAATCTGTGGCCACAATGGCCTTTCGACGACTATACACGATTGTTCCTTATTCCGGAAACAATAGAGAGTCAAGGTGCATAATCGAACACGATTCGTTCATCGGATTAGAACTTTTCCTGGCCTCGGGAAAGGTGAAAGCCGGCAGGTTTCCATAACTATGCTTCACGGCGTACGTAGGCAACGCGTTTGTTGTTTAATCCTTGACTCTCGCTCCTCGAAAATTTCTCGAACAATACCGCTCGAACATACTCATAATTGTATTGCTTACGAATGATTATAATAAAATGAATAGCATTGCACATGAATTTACTGCCACCGAAATAAATGAAACACAAAATTCGCGCGGCCATTCAACTCGTTTGTTCAAACTATGAATTGGATGATTATCGCGGCAATCGCGAGCTGTTCGGAACGGGTACGTATAATCGGCGCGATCAGGTTCCCGGGCAGCGATATAGTCGTTCGATAGCATTCGCGAAAAAGTTGCGTGCAGTTCTCTCTGCGGATTGGCTCGGTATCTGTCGCGTGGGCGTATATCGAACTAGAAAAAAAAACGGTTTCGCATTGTGCGCTCGGCATAAAGTGTGCCGGTTAACGAGAAGGTGGACGCGGAGGCGGAGGCAATGTTGGTGTTCGGAGCCGATTCCCATGAGCGTTGCCATGAGCGCGCAAAAACGTTGTGCCGCGCGAACGATGTCGCAACCGCAGTTAGAAAGCTCAGGGCTCGACTGCCGCGCGCGATCATGCCCGAGTAGTGCGCTTGTATTAATATAAATTGCATCGTACTCGCCGCCTTAGATGCATTACACCGTTTCCCGGTCGTAACGCCGAGGGTTGCTAAACGTTGCAACCAAAGAGAAAGAGAGAGAGACAGTCCTCTCTCCTTTTTACGCGTGTATTGACAAATAGCAAGCGGGCCGAGCGGTCTCTTGCGCCTTTCTGCCGCCTAGCGCAAACTTGCCGATTTATGGAGCTGTTAATTTAATGTTCCACCGACGCAACCACGGGATATCGATGTCGAGATTCCGAGAAAAAACTATCAACCAGCCGAGGACACGTGGTCGTTGCTCGGCGAGAAGGAATCTCGCCGTTTATAACCCTCGATTTATAAGTGGCGTTCGAGTCGGATCTTGAAAAAGTGTCGGCCACACGGTAATCCGGCTGTGGTCGATGCAAGAAAATTTTAACGGCGTCGTTTCGTTCTTTGTAAACCGTTCGCGCCTCGAAAAAGTGTTAAGTATACTGTAACGTGGCGGTGTTCGCCGCTATTAAAATTTCGGCGGTGTCGCTCGGCTCTCCGGAGAATATCGGCTCGTCTAAAAGTGTTAAGTACACCGTAATCTAGCTGTGATCGCTGCGATTAAAATTTCGACGATGCTATTCGATTCGTTGAAGAGTGTTGGCTCCTCGAAAAATAACTTGGACGCAGCAGGCAAGTCGACTTGTTAGTTGCAGTGTTAAGGGGGTAGACTCTTGTTTCAAAGATGGGGGTTTTCAGTAATCAAAAGCGCTATATAACAGATCAATCTAGGCCGCAGTCGCCCCCAAATTTCCTATTTTTACGTTTACGAGGCGTAATTTGCATTGTTCGGAAGCATAAAGCGGCGCATATTTTCATAAAGCTGCGACCGCTACATGCTGCCGAATAATGCAAATTACGCCACGTAAACTTAAAAATAGAGCTTTTGAGGGCTACTGAGGCCTAGATTGATCTTTTATCTAGCGCTTTTTACTACTGATAAACCCCATCTTTGCATTATGAAGAAATGAGAAGGCGCATCCCGCACCCTTGCAATCCCGAAACAAGTCTCCCCGCTTCAAGTGTACCGCGTTCTAAGGAATGACGAATTTGTCAGTGATGCTGAGTTCTTCGTCATCGAAGGCCGATAGCAGCCGACTATAAACGTCGATGATGTCGGCCGGACCTCGGACGAGCGCGCGACAAGTTGCGGTTAATTTCAATGAGTCCGCGGTCCTTCTAATTAGACGGGGACAAAAGATCTGTCGTCGGAGGGTGGACGGGACATGTTAATTGGACCGGCAGGGTGTGATCCTCCGGTTTCAGGGAGAGTCGCGAGAGAGGGATCTGTTGTGTCGAGTGACACCCGTTAGAACCAGAGAGCCCGGAGAACTTGTTGCTCGAATCGAGAGAGGGCCAGGCGAGGCCAGGCCACGAAAAGGGCCGCCAGCTTGCCGGGTATTGATCCAACAACCGGCTACCCGCCTCCGTGCATCGCTGCATTACCGGTGTACCCGCGGCTCCGATCCGCGAGGAAACCTGACGTGTTTCTACGATTGATAACCTCGTGGTTTTTAGATGTATTCGTTGAATATTTATATCCGTTCTGTGTATTCATAGACTATTTCGAAATTTTGAGATATATTCAGATTTAGATTACTTGCTATTTCGCTCGCTCGTTACGAGCTTCGTCGAACGTTTTCAGATTTTATCCAAATGTGGACTCTCGGACCTGTACTCCCATCCCGGAAGTTCCACCGTGGCTGTATTCGATTAACCTTTCCTCCGGCGGCCGTTTCGCGGATACTTTACAACGTTTCCACGCCGATGAAAACGCGACGAGCTGGCGTTTTACAGCGAGCGTTAGATTCCTCGAGAAACGAGCACGAACGCTCGAACAACGTCCCTCCTCTCCAGCGAATTCTCGAAAACTTCTCCGAAGCTCAGCCGCGAGTCTTGACCTCTTGACTCCAGATTTCTTTCGCAACGACGTTCCTCGAACCCGCTTCACCGTTAATACCCTATCAAAATGTGAATCCCGTCGCAAATTCTCGTCGCAGATTCTACAATATTTCTCCCGACTTCGAACGAGTCGATAATGTTCATAGTTGGCACATTCTGTTAAAAATTCTCATGACGATTCTGATTACGAAGAAGTTGGCTACCAGCGTTTGTTTCGTAGCTCACCTACGCAGGGAACTGATTGGCACCGATTGTCTGCGTTTCGTAGGCTGGTCGATCACGTAGGTAATTATTAGACTGTCGATGTTTACGCAATTTTCACATTTTACAGACAATTTTTGAGAAAATGGGATGAAATAAAATCCTATTTTTAATGGGAGAATTTTCATAAGTAGACTGCGGATCTTCATGCAAAATAAGAAATGGTTGCATGACACAGGAGCGAAATAAAATTGTCTTCCTTCTTCTAATCATCTGATTAAGCTGAAGCCGATACGCTGATGTCTTTAAATGTTTTTAATGTGTCCACTGCTTTAGATCGCGCTTACCCATTTTTGTCATAAATGCATCAAATCCGCAGTCTATTCGTAAGTCCTAAATGCATAAACATCCGTCTAGTAATTATAGAGGACGGATTTCCCGGGAATCGGTTACCTTCGATCTCTGGGAACGATGGGAGCCCAGGCGATTTCACGCGCCGTTAACGTGCTCCGTTGCGAGCAACAGAAGATCTACGACCACCGACGGCGATCCAGAAGAGATCCAGCGTCGAAACTCGGACGATCGCGACGAAAGACACCCCCTATCTCGCGAACATACTCGCTCACGTGGGCAGTGATTAATTACGTTGTGGGCGCACAATAGGTCGGAACATTTAAAGTCGCGACGAAAGCTGTTCTTGTTGAT
Source organism: Lasioglossum calceatum (assembly GCA_963966675.1). NCBI lineage: Eukaryota > Metazoa > Arthropoda > Insecta > Hymenoptera > Halictidae > Lasioglossum > Lasioglossum calceatum. The sequence continues at coordinate 12,148,869 of OZ016540.1, forward strand.
CAAAGTTACTTTCATTATTTTGTTAACTCAATGCTTTCATTCCTCTTAAATTGAACACCAAGTATAATTATTACCTTTTATTTCACAGAATTCTCTGTTTTTACAGGTAGCAACGTTAGCCACAGGCAGCTTATGTGTTCAGCGTTGAAGCGACGCGACGCTTTCCCCGATGAAAACAAATGTGCTTTCAACTCTCGATTCGATGCGAGTAGCAACAGTTTTACTGTTTCCCGAACGTGACACCAGGGTTAATTAGGACTAGCTATAACATCGTGTATCGGCCACATTTTGCTTCGCCTTTCGGGTCTCGCACGAACGGCAACGAGAGTTTTACCCATTAAGCGGGTTTATTGTCGACGCATGTAAGCACGAGGTGTCAGAGAAACAATGAGTTATTTATGAGCAGTAAAAAGCAACCTACTTTTAGAGACTACATAATGTCATTCCACCGGTTTCAACATGGCTGCCGGGTTAATTCCACATGCGATGTTTGTTATCCTCGGCCTCGTAACCACTAAAATAAACCTAAGTGCAAGATTCTATTAGGTAGTTTATTCCCTGCAAAGTTACTTGCGAAACAGTCCGACCAGAGTTGTAAAATTAACCCTTAACACTCGAGTCACCACTAAAAATTACTGCACCATTATCCAAAATATTGTTTAGATTGGTAAATGTGTTGGTATCTAATCAATTACTACAGATTTAAGTATTGTATGAGGTATTGTATCAATTTCTCGAATGGAATTATTCTAGATCGGAAGAAATGTTTAATTTTCGAAGGGTTAAGAATAACATTGGGATCTTTGTGGAAGATCAAAATTGTCTGAAATATGGTTCTTCTTTCAACCATTTTTCCGATATTTTGCATGTCTCTCGACTTCTTTTTGGCAGCAGGAACTACTTGTTCCTGCCGCGAATGCATAAAATGCACGAGACGCATGCCGAATGCGACGCCTGATTGCGTTCGAAATTTTCTGCGACATTATGCACCGTTTTCATCGGAAAGTTTCACTTCCTCGAACAGCATCCTGTGCGCAGCAGTCTTCCGGTGTTCCGCAACAACAGCTGATGCACTCGTGCATAATGCGCTGGCGATCCGTGAGAGCCAAGGATCCCCGAAATATCGAAATAGCCTCGGTCATAGCGCGCGTCACGCGATCGATACTGCATCACCAGCCACTGCACTAATCTCGCAATCCTCGATCAACTCCAAAATGCATTGTCCCCGAGTTTCCGAAATTCCCGACGAGTCCGAAGCGGTCGGTTTTCTAAGATATTTCGGTGCATCGGGAGTGCACTTCTGTGTCCGTTGCAGCACAGACTGCAACCTAGGCCTAGGTTCGCGTTTCGCAACGGTTCGCAGCGATTTCGCAAGCGAACTATGTTTTCGCGCTCGCCGAGACGGCAGAAGTGTTCTAGGCCTTTCGGGCTTTCACTCTCTTCAAGTTGCATTCCGTGCTCGCTCGCGAGTGCATTCTGCGGCTCGAAAATGCAATCTGAGGCGCGCGATTCCATCGGTCACGGACCTGCTCGGTTGTTGCGCAAGTCAACCTCCAATTTCGATGAAACTCACCTGCGATACTTAGCTGTTCCGGTTAGGTTACAAGAAGGTAGATATGTTTATTTTACGGAGACGTCAAAGTGTTCAACCAGTACATGGTGTTTTATAATTTATGGTGCAAATTGGGTCGAGTAGATTCTGTGGTTGGAAATAAGACGAAAATCAAGAATAACGAATTGCGTGGGATGCTTCGTTTCCGAGAATATTCGCTTTAAATATCAATAATGTGTATTCTTCAATTATTTACCAAGGACACGTGTACTAGACCGATATTTTAATTTTCTCCAAAAATGAGCCTCCCACGCAATTTCGTTGTTCTCGATTTTGTCTTATATCCAGCGTTAGAATCTACCTGACCCAATTTGTACCACAAAATTATGAAACACCCTGTGTAATCAAAGTCCTGGATTTACACGGATTCATTGATACGCAGATTCCTAACTGCGAAATTCGTCTTTTGATTGCCAGAACGGGAGCTTCGTCGGTGCATATGCAACAGAAGCGAAGATAAGTGTTCGCTTGTGTACAGCGTAGGTATTCGTTATTTATGAGTGATAAATTTTCCATTAACATAGTTTATTTGAATTTTCCTTTCAAATGGGTACACACACACACACACAGTACGTACAAAGCATGTCACTATTCGACTTACGCGGAAAGCGCTGCAACGAATTAACCGCGCGAGTCAAGGACTTGCTGCATTACATTTAACAATTTTTGCAACTAACGCTCGAGAAGTGCGTAACTCGGTGACGGCGACGATGGGTGAACGCACGATTATCGAACGGCAGAAACCGGGCCGAGTGAATTGGATTCCAGCGATCAAGAAAGTCCCCGTTACGTCGCGATCGCGATTCAACGCTCGGGACGGGATCGATCCCTTTCGATCTCGATCGAGGCGAGGAGAGGAACCCGCTCCGAAACAACTCTCGCCGGTGCGACGCCAGAGGAACGCAGAAAAACCGGGCATTACCTTCGGAAACGAGACCCGAACGAGACTCGAGCTTGTCGTTTGTTATGCGTGGGCAGTTTGTCATCCACGCCGCGCCTTCGATGCCAATAATCGCCACGCGACCTTTACGCTGCGTTTGTGTTGGAGCCTGCGATCGGATGGATCAAGTGCGCTGATTTGAGCGACGATAAAACCTGCTTTTAACCCCTTGCCGTATTTTAACGAGTCAGACTGGCGACAAAGATTCGAACAAAGTCGAACGAATGTGAATGTTATTCCTCTCTTTTTAAATGAATTAAGAAGCCATACAAAAAATATAAATTTTCTTCTCTGTTCTACGACATTTTCGAGGATAAAGACGTTATAATCACTGTAACTGTAAAGAAAATGTTACGGCAATGGGTTAATGTACATAAATGATCAAATAAGAGGAAACAGATATGGATTGAAGTTAATAAATAATTTAAGAATTTAATCATTATTAATGAAGGATTATCTCTCTCACCTGTCCTGAGATAAATATTCTTTTAAGAAGCTCGCGTATTCTCTGCTGTCTTTCTTCTTGTTGGAGCCAGCTTCATCGCTTAACCACGTCAAAAAATACTGTGTCCCCCAATGTGGCTTTCGAGAAAGTTTTTTTCAGCAGAATCTTCCCATTGTTTTTGCTCGACGAGAGGACAGGCTGCTGGCCGAATACTAAAATAAACAAAAAGCGGCCCGTATGGCGCAGCGTTCGTAGATCACAGTTAATGGATTGCCGGCGACGTTGTTGGAAAATTGACAAGGCGACGGATGTCGCGATTGGAATTCGATTTCTGGCGGTGCATCGTTGCACTCGTCGCGCCATAGAAGAATGCCTACGTTTCGTAGGCAACAAGAGGCTAGACAAAGGGATCGGGCAGGACCGACATTTCCATCCGGGCTGAAATATCCGATCCAATTAACGGTGAACGTCTGTCTCTCTCTCTCTCTCTCTCTCTCTCTCTCTCTCTCTCTCTCTCTATCTCTTCGTCAGCTCACTCTTCGACCGTTTTCCCCCCGGAAATTGCTAGTCTTTTTACGATACACGGTATGTTTTGCAAGCTGGAGCACAGAGTGCCCCGAGGTACACTGTTCTGGCCCCTCGGGAGCGACGAGGCCACGCCTACTTGTGTCACTTCGCGCGAGGAGAGAGCAATACGCGTGCGAGCTAGCGATCGCTCGACCGCGGAGCAACGCTTATGCTCGCGCTTATGCAACGCAGATGCATCGCGATAAGACCGTGCAATTGTTCGGCGGACCGAGACGAGCTGCAAGATGTAGGGGAATTCGCCTAATGTCGGGGAGACCTTCTACCGAACAATTGAAACGATTCTGCCTGAGAGGAAAAAATAATGGAATCCGAGGAAACTAACGGCTCTAGAGAAATAGACTGCGGATTTTCTGCATTCCTGGATCTTTTGGCTGGCTGTCGCCGGCACCTACTGCGCCAATTGTCGCTCGATTATTTTTTCAGGCGTTCCGAAATTGCTTTTATCGTCGGCGATTGCTATTTTCTTCCGGCCGAAGCATAAGATTGTCGCCGAGGTCTCGTCAGAGGGGGAGGAGGTCGTCGCCTGTGTTCCCCGTTGTAATTTCCGCCGTGCCGGCGCCATTTCCCTTTCGCCGAATACCGCTGACGATCAATTAACAGTAAGCAGCAATCGGCCGACGGTAATGGTGGCGGCTGGTCGCCCTTTCCGATGGCTGTTCGATCGTGTCAATAGTGGAATCTCCATTCTGGAACATATCTCTCGCTGTTGACAAGGTGTTTGTACATCTGAAATAGATAGAATTCGGGAGTCCTTTGAGAAGCTTCAGGTGTCTAGGAGAAATCGAAGAACTAACTCGGAGATCCGACATAGTATTTAGGTGGTTGATCGGATAGGACAGTTTGATACGGTTTGATCGATCGCAGAAGAGCTCGTGGGAAAAATCGCAAGAAGTCGTTGGTATCGGGCAGGATCGGAGAGCCTGGCCGTAGGGACAGGCGAAGGATGCGGCTTCCGATTTCGGAGAGCCGAAGGGAGAGTCCTGTCTGCGAGGTTTAGGTCCGTGGCGAGTTTGCACGGTCCGCTCTCGGCGGGCCAGGCGGATCCTTTTTGCAATTAAAAAACCGGATGGACTGGTTCCAGCCTCGGACATTCCGCAAATTCTGACCGCGAAATCGAGGAGGTGGAGGGACCAGAGCCGGGTGGAGTGGGTTCAAGGGATAAATAGCGGGGTTAGAGATCTTTTTCTCTCCCTTCTTCTCTCCCTGTCGTTCTCGGATGCTCTCATCCTCCTCACTCTCTCTCTTTTCCCTCTGTCCCCCTCGATCTTGTCTTTTTCTTCTACTTTTTCTCTCTTCTTCTCGGTCTACGCGGCACTATTCTCTTGGCCCTCCCTCCCACTCTCTTCTTTCTCTTTCCTGTCTCTCTCTCCCTTGGCCTCGTCCAGCTATCTTGACTCCAGTCGGGATAGAAAATGAAACTCGTTCTTGAACGCCCGCGATTTCGACCTACTAGACCCTCTAGGAGAACCTCGGGCTCACCTCGCTCCTTCTCGTCACGCATCGACTCGCGTGAATTTTATTCGAGGGACCGTGCTAGGGACACACGAGTCTTCGAACGTAACCGGTGTTCTCAACTGTCTGCTGATTCGAATCAGCATCGATCCTCGAAAATCGACTTCCTCTCCTAATCGACTAGCCTTCTGGACATTCGAGCTGCTTGTTCCTCAAACACATCAACTCCAGAAAATAAAACGCAAAGAGCATAGATCAACGAAGATCAGATCCACATTCCATCTATTGTAGTATAGTCTGTTTTCCAGATTGAGCCCGACAGTAGGTTATCAATTTTTCTCGACATATTTAAGCGAGTTCTATTCTGGAACATATTCTATTAGCATTTCTGAACGACTCTCAGCCTCGCTTGCCCACCGTCTGGACGAGGGAATGCAATTTTCATAAAAATATTCAGCACGTGCTGTTTTTAGCTGACGTTCGTGTCGCGTGGTTAAAACAGCCTTCAAAGTCGGTGGTTCTCACCCCTTCGATATGGAGAGCAGCGGCTAAAAAAGGTACATGCCAGATATTTTTATGGAATCCACGTTGTTGTAAAGTTCCATAAAAATCGATTATGTAAATTTCAGTTTATTGGAAAACGACGGTAAACAGCCTTTGCGTGTTTGTCGAATATATGTGCAGTTTTCCAGTGCGTCTCGAATGCAATCTCCAATTTAAAAATGTCCACGATTAAAAGATAACGAATCGGAGGGGAAGAGTATGTCAGAGAAATCAGGTTTAACTTCGAACCCGGTGTTATCGGCTGAAGACGCGCTGTCCCCAGATATGACGACCGTCTTATCAGCCGCGAATCGTGCTTCGTCCTACGGTAATCGCGAAATTTACAAGGAAAAAAGTCGTCGATACAGCTGGAAACGAGCGCGCCTGCGGAGACTTTATGTCGGCGCGATGAGATAATGAAACAAGTTCGAGATAGCGGTTCGGAGATTATCTGCTCGAGAGAGCACCGCAGCACGTCAGACATCTCTCTGTTAATTATGGTCCTCTTATCTCGTTCCGTCGCGATTTCCTCTTTGTCAGATTTTTTGATCGGAGTTAATTGCCCGATAACCTCGCGCTTCGGTCGATCGTCGACTCTGCAGGCCGAGCCGCATTTTACGCAAAGCCTGCACTGTAGACGTTGGTAATAGCAAATGTATGAATGACAGAAAGAAAGATCGGAAAATAGAGTCTTCGTAGTTTCCCTCGTGCGTTTTCCAGGTGTACCGTGGATTTTCCGGCGAGGGCGTGATGTTTCGAGCGTGTTTTCACACGGGGAAGTAATTGCAGCCAATGTGTTGCGATTACGGCGATTAGCAGTCGTCGACTGGATCTCCCTTTGTTTTCAATTGTTCCGGTTTCCTCGCGGGGTGTTCTCTGGGATCGCGCAAGGTGGTCTGCCCTCTCTCTCTCTCTCTCTCTGTCGAGCAATTGTTGGCGATCTCTCGACGCGATCTCTCGAGGAAGTCGCGGTGTGCACGGTGTGTACAGCACGCGGTGTCGGGCTCGTTATCGCGAGACCTTCCACCGGATTGCGTTAACCCATTTTCCGTTGCGTTTTTTTTCGCCGCGAATAGCTGCGTCGGCCGAGGTCCGAGAACGAACGCCTCTGCCCGCGCGTAATCTCGGCGTAACACGCGATCCGACGGCCCTCCGTCGCTGGAAATATCAACGCGGAGACGTCGCGAACGTTCCCGCGAACTTTACGAGCTCCAACACTACCTTCGAAACTCGTAGAACCCGTCGGAAAAATATAGGTTCCCAATAAAATATCCTATTCGTCTGAAACATTTTTTCGTATCACCTATAAATTTCGTGTAATGGAACCTGGTCCAGTAAATGTGTTTGCCAACGCACTGTGGAGCCGAAGAAGAGTTTTGCAGAAGTAATTCGCCACGGCCTCGTGTTTCCCCACAATCTCAGAGCCTGGAGTTCACGGTGAAAATCGTGTGTTGGAAACAAGACCTAACGTAGACTTCACTGTGTTCACTGTAGGGGCTCAGGGGCTGTTTTGTCTGAGAGAACAGTGAATTTATGGAGGTATAACCGAAGGAAGCCGTTCGCTAAGAAAGAGACGTCTCTTTACCTCGGGGATACCCGGAGACACTTGGAAGGTATCGATAAATTCGATTCGGAATTGATTCGTCTCGCTAAAGGTGTGCCACACCCATTTCCCCATTTGCTTGTGCTCTGTCCCCCTTCTTCGTTCGCTCCTCGACGACCTTTTACCTGGTTCCCCGGCGCAAACAGAGGAGAGACCTTTCTCGCGGAATAGCATGATTTATTCGGGAACGTGCGCATAATGCGCAGCCACGGTGCTGCACGGTTTCTCGTGTTCCTTCTCCAAGGGTATTTAAAATCTTGCTGGTGGTGGTCGTCGCGAAGGGTGGGGGAAAAAGGGCCCACGAAAGGGGCGTTCCTAAACGAGCAAACCAGTTTTAGGGAGCGTAAGAGTGGTAGGGCCGGGAGCCCGACGCTACGATCTCGTCGGTGGTTTCCTTTTGGTTTGTAAACCACACCGCGCTTCCAGGTCACGGTGTACCAGAGCAATCCTTCGTGGCGAGAGCCCTTTCGGTCTCCTCTCTCGCCTTTCGTCATCGAGACTCAAAAACGCTCCGGGAGCCGACCCGCTGCTCTCTGGGAAACTCGTCTCGTCTTGAACCGCGTTGTTAATACGCTCGTTATCGCTCGAGTCCCAGTTTCTCCGGATTGTGTCCTCGAACTTTCAAACTGGGCCCTAGAAAACGAAAGGAGAGGCTTCAGCAGAAAATGTTCCGAGTATTTAACACTACACCTGCCACCGCCGGTTAAATGCACGGTTTCTGGTTCTGTATTTCACAATTATTGAAATTCTGATGATTCGTTCACTGGAAATAATTATATACATTTTTGTATCCGAGCACATGTTATGATAAAAATCGCACAAAATCTATATAAATTCTATGTTGTCATTTTTATAAAGCAACGTCTCCGGTACAGGGTTCAATTGTGTAGGAGTTGATCAGAAGACCTAGACTGCATTTATCGTGTTTACTGTACTATAGACTGACGGCAGCACAAAAGAAGCGAGACGATCTATAAGACAAAACCGTCTCCTCGCACTATGCACGTACTTTAGCTCGCGTAAACGTCTCAACCTTCGAGGAAGCTCTACCGGAAGAGAGATTGTCACGGTGGCAGCTCTCTTTAACATGTTAAAGGGGTATCGACCTTGGCCGAAGACCCACGGTTCACCTATTTCTCCTGTCAATCTAACAAACTTCGATTGCTTCCTGTTTCCTGCGCACCTTAGATCCGCAACTCGATCGTCAACTGCATCCTCCCGCATCATCAAGGATATCTGCCAAGTCAGGTCAGCAGACGTCTTCGTCCTTTATCCCAGTTTTTTACTCGATTCTTCTCTTTCAACGACCTCTCCTCTTTCTGGGTCCTCCTCCTTCGCTTCTTGCGATACATCCTCTATCCGAGGATAGAGAATAGCTTTTTTCTGGCGGAGGCCTGCTCGCTCTTTCGGTCGAACACTTTTGCCAGGACCATATTTTTCATCTCCTCTCTTTCTTTCTGGCTCTTTCTCTCGCCGTTACTAATTTTCAGCCGCAGACACACCCCTCTCGCGAGGGACTCTTTATCACACGCTCCCCTCGTGTTTCGCGGCGCCGAACGCTCGCTCGTTCGCGTCTTTTCGACCGCTACCGTCGTTCGATCCCTCGGGGCTCGGGTTTACGGCCTGAGAGCACCGTCTGCGAGTATCCGGCTGAAAGGATTGCCTTCAGAGGATAGGACACTCGGCCCATTATTAATTATTAGCCGCTTAAGTGACCGACCGTCGCGACGAGCTCCGAAAAATCCGACGGACTAGTCGTCAACAGAGACTGCTGTCCATTTCGTATTCAATCGAACCTTTATCGATTCCTTCTTCAATCACAAATGTTTGATTCGACAGTGACATTTATGACAAAAATGAGTAGGTGCAATTTATAACAGTGAAAACATTAGAAGATTTTAAGAGTATTCATTTATTATTTTCACTCTCCACGTATTAACATTATTAGTGAAAAATATAAATTCATTTTTAGGTCTTGTGTCTTGCAATTGATGCACAATCTTTTCATCTTGTATGACAATATTGAAAATCCGGAGTCTATTCATTAGAGTGTGCACCGGCGTCACATTTTTTACTTTATAATCATTAAAGTTGCAAGGATATAATTCCATTAAAAATTATTAAATGAATTTCTTCATTCAAGCAACAAATTCAGTCTTGTCATTTTTATAAAACAATGTATAGCAGTCGCATTTTGTGCTCGGTACGGTTAGTGTTAAATATTTTGAATCGGAAAAACTATCTTTCTAGTACAAAAAAGTTCCGAGTACAAAGAACTAAATTCGAATTGATCGAAGATTGAAAGAATTCGATCAAGCGAGGAATCTTCATCTAACAAGTGCATCCTTGTGCTCGACAAGATAGAACCGAGGATTCCAAAGCCTCTTGGCCAAGAAGACAGTTTGACGCTCGTTACTATCTGAAACACAGTGTCCAACCGATCCAACACCGAATCGGCGATTAGGATTTGTTCGGGATGTGATCGTCGAGGCGTCTTACGAAGTTTCTCGGTGTCGCGAGCACGAATCGATCGCGTCCGCCAAGTCGCTCCGATACTCGAACACAGTTTCCAAGCATAGCGAATACATAATCCTGGCTGACCCGAATTCTCCGAGCTTTTATTCGCCGGATAAAGAGGAGGCGCGTTCTATTTCGCGCGACAGTGCTGCTCGTCGGAATACATATACGGCTGAAATGGGTCGCGTGTCGATCTCATTTAAAGAGTACGGTTTTAAAGAGTCCGATCTAAAGCACTGGTCTCTCCTTCTCTTTCTCGCGGTCGGGCGAGGCGTTATCCGATCGAGAATCACGATTAAAACGATTAAAACGTCGCGTCGGTTCGTTTGTGATACGTGCTTCCTATAATTCGCGTTCTCGATTTATAACCAAGTTGCAGTTGCGGCGAGCAACGCGGAAAGTCGCGAACCGAATGTTGACGTATTTTTATGCTAAATGATATTTTTATATACGTGCCTCGAGGGACGACGTGTTACGACTTTCGTACTTCGCTCGCGATTCAACGAGAAATATTGCAATTGCTTTACATTCCTAATCTTTTCATTAATTATTCTCTGATAACCACTTAGAACGGAAGGAAAATTTATGTTAATTGTATGCTCGCATTCAGGTTTAGTGTTTGAATATTGTAGGAACAGAATTTTATTTAGATTTAGAACAAAGATGAGAAGGTCCATTATATTAATATTATTAATTATATTAATTTTAGCTATCGAAGAAGTGCAACGAGATTGAATTCATTTGGAAAATGTGTGAACAGAATCTACAAATTGAAAATAGTAGGAAATATTTTATAGTGGGGGATTAATTAATGTACATAATATTCTTCTTGTTCTTTCGAACGAGTTCTCTGCTTCTTTATCTTAAGCAATACAAGTAATTTTAGCTATCGAAGAAGTGCAACAAGATTGAATTCATTTGGAAAATGTGTGAACAGAATCTACAAATTGAAAATAGTAGGAAATATTTTATAGTGGGAGATTAATTAATGTAACATTCTTTTTGTTCTTTCGAATGAGTTCTCTGCTTCTTTACCTCAAATTAAATCTACAAATTGAAAACAATCATTCTCCGAGTTGCTCTCCGATAAATGCACAATTGAAAATAAGTTTCAAGGACCGGAAATTTCGTGATCCCAGATCTTGATCAGGTGTTAAAACAACCGTGCACAGGAAACGCTCGAAATTTCGATATTCCGTGTCCGGTGTCACGCCTCTTTCATTTCGACGATCCGGAACACACGGAATCCTTTCGCAACCCTCTTCTTCTTCGACCGCGAGATCGCCGCACGACAATAACCGCCGGTGGTTCTTTGCGAGCTATTATCTGCCGTTCGCCATGGCGCGGCAGCTGGCCGGCTCTAATGAAAGTGCAGCATCCGGTGCGGCTTCGTTGCGGCATCGGGTCCTGAATTTTCCTCCGTGTTCCTCCTTTTGTCGATCGAATGGGGGAAAAGCTTGGTCATGCTTCTCTAAAATCGGGGGTGAGTGTTCAGACACAGGAAATCGTCCGGACCGTCTGTTAATTTCAGAGGGAGGCGCTTTGACGATCGGTGAGAGATTTTATCTCGACGATTCATAAGCTATTCCTCCGTTCTTTTTTCAAATGATTGAATTCATATTTTCTGGAGCAGTATCGAACAATTTTAGAGACGTGCTTCGTGGAGAGGAAGGGTGCAAAATTTATTAGGGTAGGTAGAGCCGACCAATTCATTTTTTACTCCCTTACACTCCCTTATTTTTATTGAGATGGGGAGGTACATCTTTTTTAATATAGGAATGATATTTCTCCTCAAACTGCAATAAAATAAAATAAAAATTCCAATAAAGTATCAGACCATCTGACAGCGTAGAATTTACGGTATTCAGAAGAAATGTTTTCGATTGCCAGATAATCGGAAGATCATTTTTCGATTTTAGGATCAGATTTGCCAGTTTCCCGGCAGGCTGTCGTGAAATCGGTAAAGTGGAACAAGAGATCGTTTGATCGGACAAGTAGCTACGGTGTCCAGGATGCACAGAAAATTACGTCACAGTAGAACGGTCCATCGAACCCGGGGGTTGCATGGGCGATATCTCGTTCGACCTTCCGCCCTCCCTCGGCCCCGTTTTCTCCTCTTTAGAACCGTTCACACGAGATCTGTCGACAACGAACGGCGTCGGGCGTACGTGCAGAAAAAAGGACACCCTCGCCCTCGAAAGTATATCCCGCCCTAGGAAGCTGCCCTTTGGACAAGACTAATCGATACAGCCGGTTCGATATGGACCTCGGCGTACAGGCCGTCGCAAAACGTTGCCCGCTCCAACACATCAGCCCTTCCTCAAAGAAAAAGTCACTTTTACGTAACTGTTCTTCAAAAGAGAGAATTCGTTGGTTTTATCTTTCCATTCGGTTTTACACTTCATTTTTCTTTTCGGATACCGGCCAGTTATTTGTACACCAATCGGTATGTCTTATGCGGTGGGATTAATGGCGGGCCATATGTGTAAGGCAGATGGAAGACAGTTGTTTCGGCTGTTCAATATTTCTGAACGATTCCGAAAGGCTCCGCTGTCGTTCAATGCGAGAATTATTAAATATTATTAACGATAAACGCACCGAGTACTAAGAACGTATGGTATACACAATTACTGTGCGGTTTTTATTGTCGCGATGAAGAAATTTGTTCAATAATTTGCTGACGAAAGCACCGCTACAATTTCTGTAATTGTGAAATTGACGAACCTGAATTTGTCAGAAAACGTGAAAACTATCTGAATAGTTAATCCTTTGCAGTCGGAGCTATTTTATTTGGAAAATTAAACATTTCTTCCTACCTAGAATAACTCTATTCTATATCATTTTTTTCATATTATGGATATGAAATTGATGTAACACCTCCTCCAATACTTAAATGTTTATTAATTGATTAGATACCAGCATATTTAATAATCTAAACAATATTTTGATTCTGTGACGCTAAGGGTTAAAATGACAGTTTCTCTGAACCATCTGGTTGTCTCCGGATCGGAGTGATGGATCGATAACGGGGATCTCCGCCATTTAGATCAGTGATTCCTCGGAAAGTGCGCGCGCGATCGTTCGCCGGGCCGGCTAATAAAAACGGACGGTCGTCTTGTGCCTTGTGCCGGTGCCGAACGAAGATTCCGAGCAGTCAAATTACAGGTACAAAGTTGTAACACGAGGGCGAGCAGACGGAGATGGAGATATCGGGAGGCAACACCTGGTCCGCGCACCTTGCAAACTGGTCCCCGTCCTTCTCCCACCTCCTGTCCACGTCCTCCGGACTTGCGCGACTTGCTCTTCTCTCTCTCTCTTTCTCTCTCTCTCTCCTCTACTTTCTCTTTCTCTCTTTCGCATTCTGTGCACGCACCTTTAATTTCGCGCCTCGCTGACAGCCCGCGAGAGACAAAAAACGAGACCCGAGCTGAATGTACCTCGATCCCCGACTCCGGACGGAAGACACATTATTGTTGGCGAAACTGTAAATTTAATCGAACGAAATTCGAGGCATGCAATAAAAGCAACCGTGCTAAATATTTCACGAAAATCAATGTCGTCGCACGCGAACGAACTTCGAACAAAGAATCGGTACAGTGTTCGCGTTTGACGTGGATCGAAGGAATAATTTAACAATTTTTAATTGAAGCGGCGCACGAAATAATAACTGAAAACTGTGGAGAGATCAAAAGAATTTAAGCATATTACATTATTTTCAATATAATTTATAAAGGATGTAAAATTTGCCTTCGACTCCTATTAGGTCGGTCGGAAAGTAATTTCGCTTCTCGTGTAGAGATGACTTTCCGAACGACCTAATACAATATTGCTTACAATCTGAAGAAAATTGATGAAAGATGGCGCATTCAAAAGTAAGCAGAAGAGGAAAAGATGCAGAACTAGAATTGCACTTTGAATCTGACACTACGAGTCACAGAGTATCCCTTGGGAGAACGAGATAAACTGCTTGTGGAGGGTTGAACTTGAAGGGCCAAGGAGATGGGTCGACGGGTTCGACGATAGGGTGCGTCGATATTAAATTGTGGAATGACCAATCACTCGGCTGGGATGGACTTCGCGGATGGCTCGGCATTTCGCGAGCAGCCTCCAATTCTCGCGGATATTGGATTTCTGCCCCGTTAACGATCCCATCCCCTGGGGGACCTAATCGAAAAGACGCCGCCAGGTTTCGCTGTCTCTCGACGCCGCTAATTTCGATATCGGCGGCAAACGTTGCCCGTAATCTGACAGCCGATAATCCCGTCAACACAGAGTTTCCTTAATCCGTTATCTTGCCAAATATCTAACGCAGATGTTCCTCTAAATTTCTGGGAAATTAATTGTACATTTTTAAGATTTAGCATTGAATGTATAACTAAAATCATTTCGTGATTTACCGTGAAGTGCTCTTTCGGAAGAGAAAGTTCTTTTGAAGCAGATTGACACGAAATAAAAGTTTGAAGATCGTTCACGCAGCTCTGGCTACGGTAAACAGGACGGTGGACCGAAGGGCCATAGCGATTGCAATAATATCGATCAGAAGGGTAGAAAACCCCGGGTGGTAGTCGCACGATTAATGTACCCCGCATCTGTTCCCGTATCCAACTCGGTTCGACTGGATGTCCTGCGTCCGAGGGGTGCGCACGTGCGCATTCTATCGCGCAAACATCGGTAAACGCGATTTACTAGCGCATGGACTCTGAGCGCATCTGTGATAACGTTTAATTAGCTAACCGTAGCGCTGGGGCTTTCCACAGTCAACAACTGGAAAACGAAATTCTTTGATTCTGACCTTCTTAAGGGGGTAGATTAGTTCCCGGGATTGCAAGGGTGCGGAATGCGCCTTCTCATTTCTCGATAATGCAAAGGAAGGGTTTTTCAGTAATCAAAAGCGCTAAATCAAAGATCAGTCTAGGCCGCAGTCTCTCTCAAAAGTCCTATTTTTACGTTTACGAAGCGTAATTTGTATTATTATATTGTAGTAGTAGTAATTTGTATATACATTAGTATATTGTAGTAATTTCTAATCATTAACTAGGGAAAATAGGCCAAAAACTGATTTTTCGATTTTACCCCATAACTACCCTCCGGATCGAGATACAGGGTAGAAATTTTGCACAGTATGTTTTTCTTGGCGTCCTATCGAATGACCCATCGTCGATACAATTCGGTTCGAGGGCATTATCCGTGTATATACTATAATATTTAAAAAATTGCTGATGGATGAATGAATTCATGCTATTTTACCACGTTTTTTACAATGTAATGCGAAACAGTCACTTTTAACGCTCGGTAAACTCAGTGCTGAAAGAAGATGGAATCTTGGAGAAAAATGAGGATAGCGTAAATACTTTGATTATTTGCTTCGCGAGAAGCTGAACGAGGGGAACGGCACAAATTTTCCGCAGCATAATCGAACGCGGTCACCAGGACGACGATATTCCCGTGCCCCCCGTGTTCCCCGTGGTCCAAGGTAAACGGCCGGGCTTCTCTCCGACAACAAAGGCGGTCGCATCGCGAACAACGAAGCCGAAAGACCGATCGAGCAGCCGGAGATCGTCGGATCTGCTCGGAGGGTCGCCGCTCGTACGCGTGTACACGCGTCCACGCCGCATGACGCATGACTCACGCGTGTTGCACGCGAGCCCCCCCTCGAATCCACGCGTACACCGAGCCGGTTTATTCGGAGCAAAGGGAGGGGGCCGAGATCGAAACGAGGATGGATCCACGGGATGAAGGAAGACAGAGACGAAGGGAGCAAAAATAAGGGGATGGTGAGGGGAGGTTGGAAGACTAACGATGGCCAGCGGTAGCCAGCAACCCCTTGAGGATTCCGCGGACGTACCCCTGTGTAACGAGGCTCATCCACCGTGGAACTCGTGCCCTCCCTTTAGAAGAGATCGGTTTTTTTCGGTGATTGAGGGAGGAGAGTCGATTGATGTGCGGGAGCAGGGTTTAATGTTGATTTTGTGCGGTCGAAGCAGGATCTTGTTCGAACGTGTCCTCTTCACGATTCTTTGCAATAAGATTGTTCAGTGGTTTCGTTGTCCTCTTTCAAAACGCACGACATTGCGTAAAATAATATTTATAATTGCACAACAATAGTCAACCAACATATATAGATTATTAAAAACCTTTTGTATTTAACGTATTTGGACAAATTCTCATTATAAGACTATAAATTGATATATTAACGAGCAAAGAATGGACATTCAGAGAAATTTTGTAATATTTTTAGAGGAACATTCACAAGTTGTTGAAAGAAATGCACACAAGGATTAAACTGCTCAGTTGTTTAAAAGACGAATAAAAGACGTCGCGATACAGATCTCGGAAGCGCTGGAGCGTGGAATCGAACGAGTGTCGGTCGGTGCATCTCCGGGGGTGTCGGTGCATCGTCTGCAGGGTGCACCGGGTGACAAAAGGGTTAGAGACGCGTAGCGAGTAGCGGCGGCGTGCTCGTAGGGTGGTTTTGTCAGTCGAATTTGCAGCGCTTGCTGCTCTAGGGTGGTGTTCGAGTCTCGTAGAGAAGAATCTGGAGGGGGCGAGGGTGGAACGATCAAGGGGGAGACGGGAGATGATGTCACCGCAGGGGATGGCTAATTTAATGACTGCTGATTGGCTATGCATGGGATACATGAATGGGCGACCACTCCTGCCGAGAACCAATCTCTTCCCACGTCTCCGGGCTTTCGTCGTCTATTCCCGTCCGATGGGACGCGGATCCGAGCTAATTTTGCACCGATTGTGCGTCTCGGCCGTTCGGCGAGCCATCGGAAGTGCTATGCCGCCCGTACACTATGGTAACGCAGTCTCTCTCTCTCTATGGTGGTCGCGACGTTCCTAAGACTCGGCAGCCTTTGTGTCGGCAGACAGAAGATAGCGTATCAAAGCCAACCAACGGACCAACCGTTCGCTGTCTCCGATGCGTTTCACAGTCTGCCACCCCGCGCTCAATAATAGACCCGTTATAGACAGCGCAAGCTATACTTTTAGTCTAGATCGACGCGTGCCGTCGTCGCGACCCTTGCAATTTTCCGTTCTCCGATACGCGAATTTTGTTTATAAAGACTGTATATATGTATTGTGGGTTGCAGTAAATGCACTAACACAGAAGCTATAGATACACAGTAGTTTCAAACAAGTTTTTCATCGCGTAACAGTTCAAGTCTAGCAAGAAGAGCTCTCCGTTTTAATTTGCCTGTCATCAATTATTACAAGCAATCTTTTCTTATCGAATGGAAGCGTCGAACCTCGTCGAATCGATTCCTAAAGTTGGCTGCATGTGCTATGAACTACCCCATAACATTCGCAGCTTATTGCTAGATAGAAGAGTCGCAAGAGGTCGAAGCCTCATGTTCGATCGTCGAAGCCAATTTTCCGCGATGGCAGTGTTACCATAGCGAGAGAGAAAAAAAGGAAAGGAGCCATCAGGGCTGTCCGTCGCGTGATACCCCGTGACTGACGGACAACGGAGGGTGCACGACAGAGCGGGGTCGGTTGAAAGGAACACGAAATAATCATAATCCTTATCCTGGAAGATCCATTTTGGACGGTTCGTAATTCCCAAGTATTTGCATATTTTTGGCCGAGGCCCTTCCTCGCGAGCTCCGCTTAATGTCGGAGCCCGCGCACGGGGTTCGTCGTCCGCTAGAGAGAGAGAGAGAGAGAGAGAGAGAGAGAGAGCGGGTGTTCACAGGGGTGAGAACGCGTCGCCGAAGGGGGTAGGGGGCGGGGAAGCAAGAGGATCGATGAAACTGCTACGAGAAGCATAAAAGCATTCCCGTTTTAATGCGAGCTGCACGTGATGGCTCCCATGCAACTATGATACCGCTGTGTCGAGGAGAAAGAGGAAAAAAAATACTCGGGGAAACAGAAAGGGTCTTGGGGAAACGGTAAAAGTGTTCAGCGCTGTGGTTTTCCCTTTGACGGCGGATTTTCAAGAGAACGATACACTATTGGGAGACGCGCCGCGACGGCCGACGTCCCTTTCGCGATAGTTCGCGCGAGTAATTTCGCGGTTTTATGCTCTCTGTCTCGCTCTTTCTAGCCCGGTATCTGCCGGGCTTGTTTGTGGATCATTACTCGCATAAAGCTCCGCGATACGGTGCAACGTGCTAGTTGGTGGGTGCATTTAGATCTGCGGAACACTATGGATTGCGTGTTTTCAAGTACCGTTAACTCTTGTCGAACAAAGAGGTCTCTTCTTATTCAAACTCGTAGGTTGCTGTTTCTACTTCGTAATTGAACTGCGATTTTTACGCTTATTGCATACACCGAAGAACGTTTCCCTTGAAGTTCTTGCTCATTAATTTTTCTGTACATAACCTTCCTCAAGATTTTGTCCATACTTTAATCGTAAATATCCTGCTTCTATAGCAGGCTCAACCGTATAAAAATGACTAAACGGAACTGAGAAGTTTCCTCCCTTTCCGCGGGTTTCCGCAAATCAGCACGAGTTCCTTCAAATTCTTGCTCATCAATTTTTCTATACGTAACCTTCCTCAAGATTTTCTTCATACTCTAATCATAAAGATCCTGCTTCTACAGCAGGCTCAACCGTATAAACATTACGGAACTGAGAAGTTTCCTTCCCGCAAACACCTGCGGAAACCTGAAGAGACGGCCATAACTTAGAACTTGCATTTGTCCACCGTGTAATCAAACTAACGGACTCCCGGCCCGCGTTTATGCAGATGCGGCGCTTGTAGTCGCCGGTTAACGATTCAATCAGTGTTTAAAGTCGAATAAAAAGCCCGTTACACTTTACGGGGGAATCTCTTTTTGTCGGCGAACGTAGACGAACAGGTGTGTGTACGTTTGTCGTGCGCGAGAACACGGAATGAGCGAACACGTAACGAACGCGAGTACATACATGTCTTCTCCGCCACGCCTCTCCTCTTTCTCTTCGTGATATACCCCCGGCGGGGTTTTCTTGCATCCGCCAACTGCGTTAGCGTTGCGTAAGCAAGCGAACGCACACGCGTGTCGCTCCGTTGCTTTTTCTTAAACGCCGCTTCCGCGCGCCGAGCTGGCACGTGCCAACAGCTGACAGAGATCGCGGAGCTCCGCGTGATCCATCGATCGCCGCACGCGATCCCAGACTTCCTTCTCGCGACGCTCGCTTCTCGACTTCTTCTGGTCTTTCGGTGATCGATCTTTCACCGAGAACATTCTACTTTACGCAAGGCGACATTTTTTCTAGGCTAGTTCGAGGAAAATGAAGTTGCAGGAAATTCTACGATACTTCCCTGACAAGTGGTTTCGTTCTCACACGTTTTACCTTTTAACCTTTATATTGGATGGTCTGTTCTAGAATTTCATTTTCTATTCGCATTTTAAATGAATCATTTTTCTTTTCTTTGCTATTTTTATACTTTGAACATTCGTTGCGAGGTGGGTAGAGACAAATTTAATATTTTACAGTATCTAAGATTGTTGGAACTCAACGATACCATAGCGTCTTAGGTATAAGGGTTTGGGCGTAAGGGGCGGTTTTGAAGTCAAGACTCAAGACCGTAGTCTGTCTGGTAGAAGCAGCTTATAATACGATTAAAGTAATTATGTACGGTATGAAGTATAGTTTATTAGAGTAACGTGCCCACATAAAGATTCTTCTGTACGATTTAATTCGCCGAGGGAACAGATTCAAGCGTTCTAAAAAATCGCTCGGATGCTCAGCCTTTCGAGACAGGAGCAGAGGGGGTTGGGAAAGGGTTGCAAGCAACGCAGAGACTCGAGAGACCGGTCCTGAAGAGGGCGGGCCCGTTGTTCTGGGATTGGGGAACGGGGCACGTGCCCCCTCGAGAAAATCCGAGGTGTCAGGCGAGATGCACGACGCATGGCCAAGCAAGATAAAAGTGCGCGCGTGTCGCGAAAAAGCCGACGTCGTCGGATCCTGACGACAATGGGACTAAGGGGATGACGGGGGGACTGAGAGAGACGAGGGGATTCGATCGAGCCGACGATTTTATTGAGAGCGGAAGAGCCTCGCCGGGGGGACGGAGGAAATTGTAATTGTGGCGACGGAATTAAAGGAACGGTATCCCATAAATAAACTGGACTTCGAGCGGCGCTGATTCGCCTCTTTCTCTCCCTCTTTCTTTCTTGCTCTCGCTCTTTCTCTGCACCCCTCTCTTCGCTCCGATCAATCGAATTTTATGGACGAGGCGCAATCTGGAGTAATTAACCGCGGAAACTGGATCGACGTGCCAGTTCGCTTCTTTTGGCGAGCACCAGCAATTATCGTGTTTTCTGGTTTTTGCTCGACGTCTGAAACAAATTATCCGGCAACCCGTCGAATGTCAGCGATGACGCTATCGTCGTCATCAATCCAGGTGCTCGTCGCTTTTTCTCGCAGGCTAATGATCCAGGTATTTTTCCTCGACGATTTCGTAATCCAGAGATTCTTTTCCCTTTGGACGTCGCAGGGCCAGTCTGAAGTTTTCAGTTTAATTGTAACATATATTCGATCACGGATTTTTTATTCGGCCCTCTCTTTTCAAGTCCCGAAAAATCGTTTGGTCACCCTGAAGCAAGAGATGCGTTCGGGGGTCAACAAGTGTCGTCGTGAAAGCAGCTTGTCGAGCAAAAGGGTCGTTCTCATGGCTCCCGAGGAAGGACAGCTCCGTCGCTGTCGAGACAAGCGCGTGTCCAGGTTCGGTCAGGCAAAAGTCGACCGTTGGGAACCCGGCGACACCCGGTTTACACGACCGCGAACCGACTTTGACGTTTTCCTCGTCAGTGGTTCGAGAAACGCGCAGGTGCTGCTCACTCCTCGGTGCAGGTTCCCTTCTATGCTCCCCCTTCGCTCGACTCGTCCCGATCGAACCTGGCCGATTCCTTTTGACACCCGTGTCGCTTACTTCGCGAACTATAGTTTCGCCTGCCACTCCGAGCGGAACGATAACCACGATGTTCGTGACAAGACGCTCAAGCTAGAACCGTCCGAAGAGCGACTAGTCTTACACCGAAGAGACACCTGGTCTTTCACCGATCGCCTCGCCATTTTCTGTTACACTTCGTGTCTCTTCTATTACCTGGGAATACTTTTAATTGATTTCGTCTTCTCTTGTATCTTGTTTTTCATTCGTAAGAGAGAGAGAGAGCTATTCGATCTTCACCTTTTTCCACTGTTCGATTTGTTTCACTCTCTACAATCTTGTCTTAATAGAATCGATGGTTGATCGATCTTATTAATGTTACTGCGTTAAGTGCTTTCGGATCTTAATTGCCACGACACGATTGAGCAAGTTACTTCAAGCTTGTAGTATGTCCGTAACTTGTCGGTCTATGTAGGCCTAGAACGAAGTAATTCCAAGTCATTCGGCAACACCGTGATTGGACTTATCTGATTCACTATGAAGGAAGCTGGTCACAAGACAAGTACAATTTAGAACATGGTTGCTCTCCAGATAATTTCGTCCTTTTCAAATAATTCTTTTACGCTTAAAGCTGGCTGCAGAAACAAAAGCGAATTTCCCCGGCGAGAATCGACAATCGAATCCCGAGCATCGCGTGTCAGCCGAAACGGCCGAAATCGAATAGGACGACGAAAGCTCGAGGGGACGGGAGAACCTCGTTTCGATTCGTTTGCAGGAGAATAGGTAGTCCGCGGTATAATTAATAAGTATAGTTTCGCCGAGGGGCAGGATCGCACGGGGGTCTAATTCGATTTTTAAGATCAATGGAGTCCCGGAGCCGACGTATTGCCGGGCTGTACCCTAAAAGCTCGGCCTAATCATGGAGCCCATTACCCCCGCGGCTCGCACGCCATGGCAACTAATCTCGAGCCCAGGTTCCCCTTCCTCGATAGGGGAACTTCTTCTCCCTCTGCTATAGTCATCGCGCCGTAGTCGACGGTTTTTCTTTTTTCATCTCTCGACGTATTCGTTCAACGTGATTTCTGCCGGGGGATGACGAACGTTCAGCTTTCCTACGAAGTCGGAGTGAGTGAGCATTTATGATAATAGCGTGCTATTATCAATCAATTACAGTCGAGGAAATTGTGCGCTCGACGATGTCTCACTGTGCTCGCGAACCGGAAGTTAGACACTTTATTCTCGTTTCATAGTTGCGGCGAGTCCATCAATTTTTCAGCGGCGAATAATTTAATTTACTTCTAATGTTTTAATTATTATTAGGTAGTTCGGAAAGTGATTGCGTTTTTCGTGTAGAGACGCTACTAACCTTATTTTAAATCGCAAAACTCGGACATTTCGGACATCATTTCCTGTCCTGTAGTGGTTTCTAACCTTTCAAGCATTTTTTTGTGCATCAAATATGCAAAATCATTTATTACCGCACGAAAGAAAAAATTGTGTGTCGTTTAAAGAGAGGATGTATCATCGGATTGCCATTTTTTTCCGCTTTTTTAAACATTTTTTTCTGCGGTGCAAATTACATTTCAAATAGAATTATGTAACTCAATTTTCTGGTAATAAAAAAGAGAAATTCTACGAGCATAAAAATGTCACAAAACTTATTCCCAATGGTAAAAAATTGGCTTTCATTTACCCTTGAGAGAACGAAATGACTTTCCGAACGATCTAATTAACAATCCGCTCCGAGAATGCACTTCGCGACAGAATTAAGACGTTGTCGATGTATCACGAAATGACACAGTAAATTCTGCGGTGACTCTGCTCTAGACGTCATGTCTGCCCGTGTCCTCTCTGTCTTCGACACCGTGATATCTTCGATTCCGTGTCTTCCGACGACGTCACGATTAACCGAGTTGTTGAACGAGCAACCGCACCGCTCCGCTGACTAAGCTAATTCCAGCGACCGACTTCGCGAAGTTTATCGTTCGCAACAGTTCCCCGTGACGCCGGATGCGTTGAAAACACGCGGAGAACGCGATGCGACGCGACACTAGCCTCTCATTATCCCCGCGTTCACTCACTAAGGGTATAGCGGATCGTTGTTGCGTTTTAAACCGCGCTTCCGGGTTGCAAATTGATTAAATGCAGAAGCCCAGAACCCCGCGAAAGTGGGGCTAAAGCCGTGTACAGTTAGGCGAAGTGAAACGTCCCGGACGGTTCTCGTTTTTCCTAGCCTAGATCAAGCTGGGGCGCCGACTTGACGTGTTATAATATCAATTGCGTCAATCGGTGAACCGAGAGGAAAAGAAAGAAGAGTTGATCTTCGTGTTGGCAGCGGAAGGCTTGCGCTATCTTTGGCAACGATCCAGAACGATTATAATGAGTAGACTGCGGATCTTAAGGCTAAATAAAAATTGTCTGCGTTTATTGCCGTACACAGGAGTTACACAGAAGTTTCCTCCTCTCTTTAATCATTTTTAAAAAATTAAACATCCCACCGCTTCAAATTAGTATTACTAATTTTTCTCGTGAAGGCATCAAATCCACAATCTAATAATAAGCTATAAAAATCGGCAAGGCATGGAGGTATCGTACACGTGTAATTCTTTTTAAAGTAATTTTAGTATAATATTGTATATACTGTAAATTTTGAAAATGTTCTTTCTATTCCCAATTCGATCTACTAATTCTTATCATTAGACTGCGGATCTTTATGCAACATAAAAGTTTTATACATCAATTGCAATCTACAGGAGCTAAGTAAACATTTATTTTGATCATTAATAATTTGGACAAGGTCAAGATAGTATTTCGGCACTGTTAAACTCTTTTAATCCTTTTATTGTATTGAATTACACCTACTCATTTTTGTCAGAAATGCATCGAATCCACAGTCTACTTAACATGAATGCATAAAATCCGCGGTCTTGTAATCACAATGCTAGCAGGTTCGGCATTGAATGCACTTCGCAACAAACCTGCGCGAAGATTTAGGGGAACTCGATCCAGAGGATCGTTACCTGGAGGAGGATAACGTCCGAGAGGGTTCCCTTGCGAGAATAGGAACGAGTTTATTTTCCGAGCGGCTTTTAATCCGAGCGATCTCTCCGGAGCGTAATTGAAAGTTGCCGGCGACGGAGAACCGGAATATTTAAATGGTCCTGGCCGTGGAGCGTTTGCTTTCGTTCCGGGCGTTTTACATATTTTCAAAACATTCGGCTGCGACAAGGAAACGGGAGCCAAGTTGAAAGAGGAGAGAGGGAAGAGAGGAGAAAGAGAGCTTATCACGAAGAGCAATCCGAGCGGAGAAGAGGAACCGAAGCACACAGAGCCATTCTTCGCCGGTATCTCCTGCAGGCACGAAAGAAGATGACTGCCGCGTATCTCTCACAATTCCCGGCCTCTTTCGGGGCTTTGCAGGCCGGCTTTCGTTCACTCTCTCGACGGGAAGCGCGATTAAACGTCCTTATTGTCGATGGAATTCTTCCAGGACTCCGGGTTCGATGTTCCTGCCGTCTCGAGTACACCAGCTGTCCCTCCCTCCCCTCGATCTCTATTCGACGAGCTTTTGTGCCGCGGACAGGGAACGAACGGTCGTCACGGGATGGGCGGGGCCAATTTCCTAGGCTAGCTCCCGGTTTCGGCTCCGGGGCCATTCCAACCACCGGAAGACCCGCGAACGCTCCACACTGAGAAACATTCCCCGCTACATCGCGCTAAGTTTTTTTAGAACAAACGAATAGTGGGACGTAAAAGCAGAGACTTGAAGCTTCAAAATGAGCCAAAGTTCATCGTTGTATGATTCTTTTTACGGAATGATGACAGTTTGAAAATAGACAATCTTACGAACTCGACTCCGGGGCCATCGGCGCAATTCGAACGATCCGTAAGTTAACGAAAAATTTTTTCAGAAAAAATGAACAATGGGTCGTGAAAGTAGAGGCTTCATGCTTCAAAATGAGCCTAAGTTTATTGTTGTTCGACTATTTTTTACGGGATGATAACAGTTTCAAAAAAATGAACAATCTTACGAGGCGTTCGCACACCTCGAGCGATCTGCAGTGCAGCACCTGTGGAAAACTGTTTAAAAATAGTCTGGATTGCCATTATACATGAAATGGTAACCCGATGCAAATGAAATTGAGTGATTCCGAAAGGTATACGACGATCAGCTGTGTATTCGAATCAATTATCCTCCAAGCTGCACGCGGCACATAAAAATCGTTGGCCTAAGCGCTTGTCCGCCGCCAGCGCAAGATTAAGAGTACAGATGTTCCGTGGCGATTATAAACAGCAAGAAGAATGTTAAGTCTCGTGGGTAAGGAGTACTGATTATGCGGGTCGGCCTCTGTGCACGTTAACTTAATTTACTGTGAATTACGGAGGTGAAAAATGCGATATTACGTATGGGATGCGGGCGAATTATAAAACCGCGTGGCTGGCAGACATCGTTAATTGTTAATTAACGCTATAGAACTGCCGGCGTTGATATCCGCCCTTGCACCGGTTTCGCGCCGGTGATTATCCTGTCTCGCTGACATGATAACGATGATGACAAATGATCGAATTAGATAAATAGAAAAAATCAACTCTCCACTTGTTTCTTCGTTTCTTCTTTATTTTTCCTTTTGCGAAATTAACACGCAAACGACACCGAAAGATTTCGACTTGCAATTCCATAAACTTTCCTTTCTCTCCGCTATCAGTTCACCCTTCTCTCGCACTGCACTTCGATCTAGCACATGCTCCCACGTCTATTCCTCCCACATACATTACCACTCGCAAGTATTCTCCCCGCAGTTACCAATCCATAATTAATCATTCAATTTTCCAGCGGATCTGCTCCGACGGACAAATATTTTGCTTCACTTCGTTGCCTCCTAGGGGGAAGGCTCTATGTACCTGCATTGAAGAGTGCTCAATATTTCATGGCCACCTTCCCTCGCTACTTACGTTTTCTTTAAATACTTCCTTCGTAAAGTATTAGGTTAGTGAAAAAGACTTTTGCACTGACCTGATGCTTTAAATGCTGCGAACATGTTGCTCCATACTTATATTCTATTACTTCAGTTGCTGTACTAAGTCACTAGACTGCGGATCTTTTTTTTCCGAGATAAAAATAGAAATTTCATTCTTTCTTTAATGACTTTAATCAGCTCAAACTGATTGAGCTTGCACTGGCCTGATAATTTAAATTCTGTGACCATGTTCCTCCTTCTTCGGTCACTGTACTTCGTCACTGCACTGCGGATCTTCAAGATAAAAATAGAAATTTCGTTCTTTCTTTAATGACTTTAATCAGCTCGCACTGACAAATCTCTTGATCTGTGCACTGCATTAAATTGCACTCACTCATTTCCAGAATTTTCAGGACGAATATATTTCAGAATGAAACGGCTAGTATTGGCAAATAGCTCCTCTCTTCCGTCCCACTTAATAATCTAAACTATCCTTATCTCTGCTCTTCTCGTTGCGTTGTAGTCCTATCTTCGTCAATTTATATTCCCCGCGCGAAAGTGGATAGACAAAGAGCAGACCGGGTCAAAAGTTACGGACCTCCATAAAATTCTCGAAGAAACGGTGCCTCGCATCGAGGCACACGCTCGTTCCTCGCTGTATCTCATCCGCGTATCGCTGTTAGCCGGAGTCCACCGGTTTTTCTCTATTTTTCCAGCTTCCTGTTGGTCGATCGAGAACGACGTCCGCCGAGATAACGCCCGCATTATTGTATAATAAATTCTCCGGGACTGGCTGTTCCACAATTATTGCCTCTTTACGGTCCTCAATTTCAATTCGCGGTGCCGGCAATTTTAATCGAGCTAGGCGGACGACGAATCCAGCTGTCTCTAGCAAATTCTACTTTCTCGTTACGAATATTTAAAACGCTTTCGGAGCTGCGAGAGCAGTCGTAAAACGAGCAGCTGCAATGATCTGTATCCACGTATCGATAGCAGATCTTTATGCGAGATGAACATTTTCTTCGTTTCCGGTAAACTGGAGGGAAATGGACATTGATTTACTTTCGTGATTGGCTTCACGTATTGGAAATTATTCTAATGTTCTTACTGTTTTTCCTACACAACACGATTTTCTGAAAACACGTATAATCTTCGCGAGCACTGCAATTAAAAAAATTTTTAAGAACCGCTCGAAGGAAATAGAAAATTTTGAACACGCATACGTCCACTAGGAATGACTTAATACATATTGATCGTGTCACGCTCGAGCTCCAAGCAGATAAGAATGCATAAAAAGCACATCAACTTGCCCATATCTCACGCGAAACAAATTGCGCTGTTTAAAAACAAAAATTCTGCTTCGTGAATTGATGCGACAAGTGTCCGGCACAAGAGCAACAATTATTCTCACCCAACACCGTCGCAGCGATAATTTTCCGATGACGCGACGGAGCAGCTGACCGCGCACACGATTATCGCGTGCGGAGGATCGACACAGCGATCTATCGACGAGGATCTGAGCCGAACAGCTGGAGGAAATGTCACGAGACAGATCCAGTGCTCGGGTAAAAACTGTACGAGCGATAACGAACGATGCTTATTGGCGGGCACGCTCGGCCCAGTACCGTAACAATGAAGTAATTTAATTGTGGCGGCTCGTTTCCATAAATAGCCTGGCCGATCGCTGGAACAGAGCCACGCACGATGGCCTCTCTCTTTCTCTCTCTCTCTCTCTCTCTCTCTCTCTCTCTCTCTCTCTCTCTCTCTCTCTCCTTTTCTCTGTTCATTCGACAGTGGGTCGTTTGTCGCGCGACTGTTGAGACAAGGCGCGTCGATGGATCGAACAGCCGATCAGAGATCGAGAGATAAGGGTGCATTTACTCGCGTAGCCGGTGCGTTCGGCTCAGAAAAACAGCTGTGACATCCTTCGATCCTGTCGCTGTCGATTTCCCTCGGATCAAGATTACCCACTTCGGCTGGGCCTTGTGAACCAATTAACTTTATCTCCTACCCTCTCCTTATGTCTCTCTTTTCTCCCTTTCATTCTTGGATGTCTACAGTGGCTCCCAAAAATAAGGGACTGCACTTTATCCTCCACGTACCGACGAACAATAGAAGAGCTGCAGATTCTATGGACTGCTCTTCATTATCTTACCACTTTATCTACTTAGACCTAATTAACAAGCTAAAGCATCGTTTTGCATGACGCTTCGCTTCAATCTCTTTCCGACACGTTCACCGCCGCGAAAATTGTACAATAATTTATATAAAATTAATATAAATTGATATTTAGTGAAACTTGGAGTTCAATTTTTACTGCAATGTATTATATAAAATAAATCAAGTTTTATTAGAATCTACGAGTATGTTACTAAAATCATTGCTATGTTAATCTCTTCTATTTTTGTATATTAACTAATTCGTTAAATACATTGAATGTATTATTTCTAGATTATTCCAGTAATTAGAGAAAGAAGGAACTTGGCTCCACGTTCTTACAATTTTTATTTTGCATAAAACTCGATCATTTGCATTTACGTTACGTACATTGCGAAATAGAATCACAACTAAATCGTGAAAAGCCCAATACAGAAGCTTTTCGGAGCAAGAACGTGAGAGATAAGCATCGTCGGTGTCTTATTTTTGCGAGCCACTGTATGTGCACGTTCGTGCACGCGCTCCTTATGCAAATTCATTACGGGCCGGAGGATCGCATCTGCGAAATTGTTGGTGTTGCGCGAGCAGCCACGCGGCGGCTGTTACTTTTACCCGATAGCATTTTTCGCGATCCCGAGGTAAACAAGTATTTACCGTTATGATCGAGAGCGCTCTTGTTAACCGGTCGCCGGTGTCGCGACATTCTTCGCCGATAAGTCGGCTAGGAGCTAATCGGATTCAATTAATTGCTACATAATTTCGTAATTGGCTGACGACGCGCGACGACGAGAAACCGGTAAGATTTATGGCTGCGCACGGTGTCGAACCGATCCCTCTGATCATTGATATCTAAGATAAATACGTTTCACTTCATAAATTAGTTCTTTGACATCGAGACCCTAAGGCGAAATAATCGAATCAATCTAGCGGTGGAAAGTGTATCAAACTGTGTGTAAAATACATAAATGTATTTTATTCATTCAATCAGTAGGTGAAATATGAAGCAAGAAAATGATTAAAACACTTGTACAACATAGGTACATCGTTTTCAACTTATTGGAATTATTAGAGCAATTATTCCTGCAATTAATAATGGAAATGTTTATTTTAAAAATGTTCTGCATTGATTGTGGGATTCAGGAATAAAATAAAAATTGATTTCATCCATTAATAACTGTTACATTGAAAACAATACAATTACAATAATATTCTTAAATTCGTCTAATCTTTTACTGTTTTATATTTCATCCAGCCAACTGTTTCATAAATGCATAAACATCCCCAGTATACTAATAACTACAACTGCGAATCTTTATGCAAAATAAAAAATGTTCGCATTGATTGCAAGATACAAGAGCCAAATAAAAATTGTATTCTTGTCTTAATTATTCGATTAAGCTGAAAATAATACATTGACGTCCTTAAATATTTGCTATAAATGCATGAAATCCGCAGTCTACCAATAACAATGGTTAGTTGATAATCGTTGATATATCTCATCGCGACATTAAGCTCTGAACACAAAGTTCTCGATGACGTCCCATAACGCGAAGATCAAACTGTGAAACAAGCTTTCAAAGCTTGCGTAGTTTCATTACGTCGAAGGTATTCAAGGAAATCGAAGTCGACACGACACGGCGCGGCGGGAAAATCGAGAGTCCCGCACCGAAGAGAGAGACTCTCCTTCATCCATCTTCAGCCGTTCCCTCTAATAAAAAGCAGCACGAAAGACAGGGTCTTGGCAAATTGTTTTTTTACGGCTTTATTTATACAAGGGGCGGAGCAGGATGTCGTGCCTCGAGGGTCGAAATGAACCCACGTCCACGGTATTTTTCCCTGGGAAACGAGCCCGGCCGACTCGAATCGAACGCTATCGACTGCGTCTACCTAGACGAGGAATCGTCGATGGTAAACATTCTTTTTTCCTCTTTCGATGGATCTCGAAATGCTGCATTCCGTGTCGTTCTTGCACGAATTTAAACATGCTGTCGGTCTGTAGGATGTTCATTTGGTCACAAAGTTGTTCTTGCAAGATGTACTTGAATTAAAACCTTCCAACCACCGTATTTGGGATTAATTAATTACTTGTATGACGATATAAATGCATAGATGCTAGTGGACATTATTTCAGAGAGTAGAATGTAAATAATTAATAAATTCAAGGAGGGAGAATAAATTCAACACACTGCATTCTAGTTCTGGATCACGGTGAAATCCACGAACGTAATCGCCACTGGTCATGACTGTCATCGAGGCTCGTTAAAAGGCCCTTATTAGGAGAAATTCTGATGGCACTCGAGATTCGCGGCTAATGAAAAGGTATCGGAGTCGACAACGCGAATAAGAACAAAAAAAAAGAAATCGTCGGATCGTTTATCTTGCTGGGAATCCGATCGGTTTCCGGATCACCGGTCGAATCGCATCGGAAGGCTCTCGGGGTTCGAATTTGCTTATCTGTCCGTCGGACGAGCTGCGAACGCGGCCACCAGAATGCAATTAACAGGAAGAACGTCGGTCCTCCTTTAATTTCGGCTCGCGTGCGTACGAAAGCGAGGCACGCCAGGAAGCCGCCGGTTTAGATAAGATCTAGACGAGCAGAGGCCCCTAAGTACATCCCCCCATCCGAGTCGTTACACCCCATAAAACGTACCCCCGCGCGCAATAACCGACGCCGACCCTCCTTCTTTTATTCGCCCCGTGATTCCACGGTGTCCTTTGCAAATGATGCGCGGACGCTTCGCAAATACCACTGGGGAAATATATATACCCGATCCTGTCGATAGTTTTCGATTGCTAAACCATCGATAACTGTCCGTTGTTGATGATACTGGCGGTGTACAACGCTAGGGTGGCTCCAATTCAATCCTGGTGAAAAATCATCTGTGCAAACGTCAAACCCATTAATGGTATCGCACTCTAAACTTTGATTGTTTTTAATTTTCCATTACAAACTAACATATGCAATTTCAATCAATCTTCACGACCGCATCATTATACTTTGAATTATTGTGCCCATAATTATGAAAGTGGTCTAAGTCATATATTTCTTGTTTCGAGATATCTGACGGAAAAGGATATTGGCACTAAACGAACTCCATATATAATATAATGTTGAAATAACAGGCACAATCTAACGGTTGATTTTTGATAATATCGTAGAAATGACATTGAATTAATTTAGTGTAAAATAATGTGACATGGAATAACTGATGAATTCATTTCTTTTTTTTTCATTTTGACACACCACTTTCATAATTATGGGCTCAATAGTACAATAATAACGTGTCAAACAAAACTTGTAGATCTACACAGAAGACTGAGTGACCTAAAGATGCATTATAATTTCTCCCTTATCTGAACAGAGTCGGGTGGCTTCGTGATTAGTTCGGGTAAAGGAGGTTCCACCGTTGAAACGATACTCGAGTCATCGACGAGTGTTTATGATTCGATAAATCGTTGAAGGTACCGGCAATTTCGAGTTGGAAGCAGCCATACTATAGGGATCCTGGTCGTAACAATGAGAATTGCAGGCGAAGGTCTCCTCGGAAGCATTCTCATCGTTATTCCCCGAGGATCCGGGGTAGTCGAAGTTTTCTCGTTTTTCGGGGCTCGTTTCGGAAGGAACGAGCCACGGCTCGATATCGAGTAGGCTCGGAGGAAATAAACTCGAAGGACTCGGTGCTGGTATTACCACGTCCGGAATCCCCTG
Source organism: Lasioglossum calceatum (assembly GCA_963966675.1). Lineage (NCBI taxonomy): Eukaryota > Metazoa > Arthropoda > Insecta > Hymenoptera > Halictidae > Lasioglossum > Lasioglossum calceatum. Next base: position 12,180,216 of record OZ016540.1, read on the forward strand.
AAATATGGAAATGCCGTGAGGGTGAACGCCACCCTTTTTTCGACCGCGCCCTCTCCTTCTCGTTTCATCCCTCCGGCTATCTTTCTCTCTCTTTCTCTACATCTCTTGTTTTCTCTCTTTCTGAGCGCGCAACCTGACCCACCGGCAAACTTTGTTCGTCCTTGCTCGATATTGGATTTGCACCGGGTAAATGTGCCGGCGCTCAGACGCGAGGCCGAGGTGGCGTCTCGACCGGAACAGATTGTTGTTTCGTATTTGCGCTGAAACGGCCGGAAACTTCTTCCGACGGGGAAGAACGTCTGCCGGTGGTTATTAACCCTTGGCTCGGGCTTTCCGGTCAATGTCGTCAGCTGCTGTCTCTTCGAGTCCGTAGATTTATACGTTCCTTCTACTGCCCTGCATAATTCAAGTCGCAAATCACTGTGATCGAAGCGCTGTTTTTACGCAAATTTTCGTTGCTCTTCTGTAGTGTAGTTATCACGAATCGTTGAAGATCTTTGCGCAAACTAAAAATGTTCTGCATGTTTCCTTCTTTAACAATTTTAGGAGATTAAGAGTCATAAATCACTGTGATAGAAACGCTGATTTTTATGCAAATTTTCGTTGCTTTTCTGTAGTGTAATTATCACCGATCGTTGAGGATCTTTGTGCAGAATAAAAATGTTCTGCATCTGTTCCCTCCTTGAATAATTTCAGGAGTTAGAAAGAACCACATCAACGCTCTCGAATTGAATGGAATCCTCGAATAAGGGTCTGTGTTTAAATTGAACGAGCGATTTTGGCTTTTGAAAAAAATGAACGGCACAGGTTTCCATAGTGCACGCCAGGCGATAAATGGCGGATAGCCGGAGGCGTCTTTGTCGAGACGCTGAAGCCGACATAGCGGGAAGCATGAAAGCGTCGCGGAGGAGGCAAGAGTCTTATCGGTGTTCTCTCGTAGGAGAGGCAGAGAGTAAAGAGGCACGAGGGCTTCCTCCTCGCCCTTCGTATAAGCCGTTCCCTGTCTCCCCGGCTCTTTGACCGCCCTTTCGTCCCGCGTCTCTCTTCATGGCCTATATTCGAATCGAGCGGACGAGCCAGACACGCTACTGGAACGATGTCGCGCCCGCGCACACCTGGACGACACCTTACTGCTCAAATTTTCCCAAGAAAATTCTCAAAGAATTGCTAGAGCCACGTGAAACTCACGGAAAATTAGAACAGCTTACTCCGAGATAGTTTAATAATAAGACATGATTCATTGTAGCAATTACGTTCATGAATGAAATTTTCCGTGTCGCTTCGGGAGACATTTTAATTTGAATATTGCCGCCGTGTCGCGTATACAATTAGTCGGCGACGTCTCGGGATTAATTCCATTTCCGGTGGTCGAGCGTCCTGTGATCGCGTGTTCCATCTTTCGCGGTTGTTGTCCGTCGCGCCGTCCGCGGGGCAACATCAAACGCGTTTCGTTACACCTGGACGCAAATTGCATCGTTTAGGGGCTGTTCGATTTATTTATTGCTCGCAAAGAAACGATCGGCGCCAGGCTGCTCGAGACGCGCCCGGCCGTCGCTGGGAATAAATCAAGATTTTAATAACTTCCTCTCTTTTATGGAAAAGACCGGCGAAGAAGCTGGCCGACGAGTGGTATACGTTTGCTCTCTTTTCGCAGAAGAGGTTCGCGATTCTCAGGCGCTCTGTCGCGTGTTAAAAGTTCGCGTGGATTAGCCGTGGCTCCTCCTCGAACCTCTCGCTCGGTCCTTGCACTTTTCTCAGGCCGAGAACGAGTCCTCTCGCCGAGTTCTATCTCGCGAGCACACGCGAGATAGTCGACGAGTGTGCCACGTAATGCTTCTGCGCCATCGAATCGAGTCGAGCAGGTTTCTGACGCTGCAAACGAACGATTAGCTGACCGAGGATGCTTGGGCGAAATGATAAACAGGCCTCTCAGCGAAGAAGACTGTATCTGAAGTAAAATTGTCTGCCACATACAGAAGATATTTTCTGCCTCGAACATCGTTCTCTTCCACGATCTAAAATCGAGAAGCGACAGAGTTCGCCTTTTATCTTATTGCGCAATTTTTTTATTTCCGGAGCGTTTGCTTCCGCGGCAACACCATCAGCGCCTTCTTCCAGCGATTTAAATTTTGGATTTGGTCCAACTAGCATGTTCGAAACACTGTGCATCGCTGAAGCAAAAGGTTTCTCCGCAGGTAGCGAGGTGCAGTCGGATAGAAGCTCCGCTGGCTCGAAGGTGGCGCAAAAGCGTGGAAAACGGGTCGGACTGAAGGAAGGGCGGAGGACAGAACGTGAGAGAGAAAGAGAGGCATACCCGTGCGTAGAGGTGGAAAAGGGTCCTCGTGATATCTCGCTTCCGCACCCTCCTACGGGCAAAGTAGCGCACGTAGCGCCTGAAGGGTGCTTCTCCTCCTTTTTTTCACCCCGTTCCCCACCACATCGCCGTCACCGGGCCCTTCTACCTTCGTTCTACCCCCCCCCCCACCCTTACGTCAACCCGCCCATCTGGCAACCCCCTTTCCGTCTTCCTCATCCTCTTTTTCCCGTTTTCCTCGTTTCTGTCTCCGTTCGCGTCTCACTCCTTACTTTCCTTTCTCGGTTAGCGATGGGCTCGAGCTGCTCCCAATTAAGGTTCAATCATCCCCAATGTCGTACTACACCAGGAAGTGTTAATCAGGAGTCGAGTGAAGGGTTAAATTTCTTGGCTTCATTAAAACCGCGAAGATAAAGAATTCTACAAGATTGAAGTGATCTACTTCATGAGATTTAACTTTGGATCTTTGATGCTCTAATGAAATTTGTGTGACGTAACTATGTCACGAATTAATTGGTAAGGGTGGCTGAGAAATTGTGTCATTCGTTCAATGGTCATTCTGGCAGTCTCTGGAGTATTTGCCACAAATCTGACTCCACATTATAGAGCGAGGAGTTCACAGCGAACCAGAGAACGAAGAGATCAATGTCAATCGATCTCGATTTACTGGATCTCAAAACATCGCGAAGGGTAGATCGTGACAGGAGCATTTCTTCACCCCCTCTCTCGTCTCGCTCTCTCGCTAACACTGGTCTCTCGCGCTCTCTGCCCTATTTCTCTCCGTCTCAATCGTTCTCCAACCCCCTCTCTCCGTTCTCCATCCCCGATCGTTCCCTCTCGCTTCAGCAACCCTCGCTTCCCCTCCTTCTTCTCTTTCTTTCTCTATGTCTCTTGCACACACGCGCCCGCGGACCCTCTCACTCTCTCACGTCGAGAACCCCACAATACCGTTCCCGACCTGGTCGATACGTCTAGTACACCGCCCCCGAGCGGCTTTCGTCCATCCCCTCCGCACCCCTAACCAACCCTAGCCAACCCTCTACACCCCCGCAAGCCTCTTCCGTTGGTCGCGCGTCTGTTCTCGCGTGTTCGCGCACGCCGTAACACACCGCGAACAGCTTTTCGACTCGAAATTTTCGCCGGCGAAATGACGTATGGCAGCGGAGATAGAGATAGAGAGAAAGAGAGAGACTCGAGGATGTTCATGATACCTCGATGTACGGGGCTCGAGACGCCGGGGGATCTGGGGATTCGATCGTGCGGAAGTAAGTGTCCCTGTAAAGATGGAGCGCCGTTCGTTCAACCCAGAAGTCGATTGACGTGACGCCGTTCTATAGCTTCCCCGATGAATTGAAATATCATTTTTTCCCCGATGTCCCTCCGCCGTCTCCTAGCATATAGCCTAACTCCATCGTGGGACACATGGCTTCCCATTTCAAGCTCTAGAGCACCTAAAATTTCCGTGCAATCTGCGCTTATATCTGTACTTATATTCTGTGATTGTCAGGAAGAATAATTTCATTTTCGAGATATCGTCGTTTAAAGTTTTCATCACTAATGCTTTGACATAGTACATTGGTTAAATTGCATTATTTTTCTTATCCTTCCGAATTTATTTTCATGACTTTTTTTCTGGTGAATGCATCATGAGCTCAATTAATGTATAAACTCAAATTTTTTGAAATTGTGACATGTGGCGTTTTTCCTTGCGACCACAGATACATCTGTACTTATATCTGTAATCGAGCTTTATAGTATAGGATTTACGTACTTACCAGGAAAAAGTCACGAAAACACATTCGAAAGACTCCAAAAAATAATGTAATTTAACTTTAAACGGCAAAGTGAAAGTATGTGACATGCGGCGTTCTTCCTGACAACCACAGATACTCGGGTTAGATTTGAAATATATTGTTACGAATGTCGAGCACATTGCGAGTCTTCGACGTGAGTCGGTCGACGGACAACGCAGCGAAGGGCCGCAAAAGATAAGTGGTCCTCCTTCGGTCAATAAAGAATATCGGTTTATTAGAATACGCTTTGTTATTGAAGCTAGGGACGGCTCTAACCCGCAACAATATGATTTAGATTCGCGTGGAGTGGAAAACCTGTAGGAATGATATCCAGAGGCATTGGATCGTCGAATCGGAGCGAAACGCGATTATCAAGGGCCAGATTGGCCAATTGAGGAGGTCGCATACGGAAGCGGTCGCGTGGCTACCAATAAGCGTCGGCGAGCGATTCTTTTTGTTGGTTCGCTCGTTCGGCTAATGAACCGCCATGCTCGACGCCCACCGCGTCCGGTCTCGAAACTTTAATTCCGAGCCGACTGCTAATCTCGGGGCTAATAGAATGTCTTTATCAGCGGCCGAGATCGCACGCTCGATTACTCCCGATAGCACGGCGGGCCTGATCGTACGTACGTATACGCGGCCGTTTTCTTTCGCAACCTTTCTCGCGAGTTTCGTTTCGCAACCGAGGCTCCCAGTCCGTGATTTCAAGCCGTGTTCGCGTTCGGCAAGCTGGAATTCGTTCGCGGTCCTGTGCAACCGACCGGCGAAACCGATTTTCTCTCGCCCGGTGAAAAATCGGCGGCTTCGAACAACGTGGTACGCGATTATTTAAATTAGCGCGCCGTGGTTGTTATTAGACCGCGGATTTATGCCACTGGAAATCTCGCGGAACCAGAAATCGATGTGGTAAACGATTCAATAAAGCTCAGTGATTCTCTGCTTTCATAATTTTCGCTTTCTCTCGCGGAGGATTTTCTTTCATGAAATAAAGACAATATCAGTGGCTGAGGCTTTCGCCGGCGCCGCGCGCAGCTTCCGTCGCGATAATGATAATTGGCGGCGTATCGATCAGCGGCCGGTACGGAGCGGCTACTCGCCGAGTCTCTCTGCCAGCATGATCACGCGGACGCGAGGGAATCAGTCGGCGAACGTCGGAGTCAGAAATGCCTGCACGTTGGAGATCGGAAATTCCGAAACAGAAATGTCCAATTAGGTCGAGGGGGTGTCGTTTCCCGACACTCAAATTAGTGAGCCAGACCTTCGGACCATTAAAAAAGTAGGTCTGACCTCTGGACTAGATATAGGTAGAGATTGTCTTATGGCACACTGCCTTGGCTTCGTTGAAATCAGGGGCAACGATACCACGCCCCCTCCAGGGAGTATCCCGTAGGAGGAGGAAGGAAACCACGCCTCTCGGTCACTCCGAAAAGTAACGAAACTTCTTGAAGCACTTTCGGTTTGAAGAATCAAGAAACGATGTCCCTTGAACCACAATATAAAGCAAAGGAACCACTTCTTGCGGGGCACTCTAAAAAGGAGGAGCAACGGAGTCACGCCCCTCGAGGCACTTTCAACACAAAAAGAAAGTAAACTGCGCCCTCAGATCTCTTTATAAAAGGGGGGAAGGAAACCACGCCTCTTGGGGCAGTCTAAACCCTGGGAAAACGAAACCACGCCTCTAGAGGCACTCTAAATGCACATAGGAGATAAACAGTTGCCCCGTCGTAAAATCGAGGCTCTCTCTTGTTCCACGGAGAAGTTATCGAGGTAAATTCACGTGCGATAGCTCGATTACACGGCACAAGGTTGAGAGAGCGTCTTTTAATCTCGTCCCCGGCTAGAAATAGGCGACGCTCGCTTTGTAGTCCCGCCGTTCGCGCACTGGGGAACTCTTGTAACTGCATTGTATCGCATTCCTCGCTCGCAGCAACACCACCTACGTCTTTGACCTCCTCGCTCCGCGGCCTTTTCCTCAATTACAACTCGTAACCGGCTATATTCGCTGTTTCCGCGTGCACGTTTCGCAGACGTGGAGAGCCCTCGATGCCGCTTCCGGGTGGTTCTCTCGCTGATTTATAGACGCGGCCGGCTTCGGTGGTTGTCGTTCTCTTTGAGAATCGTGGATCGCGCACCGCGGCTCTCGGCGAATCGATACTCCCGTGGATGTTACCTGGCCTAGCGGCGCATAGCGCGACCGAGGCTGGCAAAGAAAACACGCCACGCTTTTAGGACAGTCCCCGTAATAAGGTTGACGAGGGCACGCGAGCACGTAGCCGCACGGGGGAGACCATGCTAGCGAGCCTAGCGAGCACATAACCGCTGCGTCAGCGCCGCTAATGATGCGAACGATGGAGGAAAGCTGATTTATGTCGAGCCACGAGCGAGCCGCGGACCACGCCAGCTCTACCCGGCCCTGGCTTGTTCCCCGAAATTCAATAATTATACACCTGGAAGCTATCGTCCCGTAACCGTTGGACAACGCTTTTTTCTTAGCCAGATAACTTTTCCTCGCGATTCAACTTGAACCGCTTCATGTTGCTTCTGTGAAACGGAGCGAGATGTCAACGTTATCCGAGGAGAACGCTGTTAATACAGAATGTCGTGCTTGATCATCCTTACGATCATCATTAGGAACAATTAGAAGTTTCAAAGTTTCAGTTCGGTTGGAAATTTGGATAGCAGCGACACAAAGGATCCGCGATGCACGGGTTCGTTGGTTCCAGCGGGTGGTGGGACGGCCCAGAAAGCGGGCGCTGCTAATTATCCGCGACGCTAAACGAGCTCGCTCGGTTTTATAATGGACGCCTTGGAGCGCAGGGCACGGCGGAGGCGTCGCGGACAATGCCGCGTGTATATTAATTAAGTAACTGCAGTGACATCGTTGCGGCTAATTGCTATTCGCGCCGCCACCGTCGCCTGACTTGCTTCGTCCTGAAAATTTCCGGCAACCTGACCGCTCGAAACCTGCGTGGACGCGTGTGTATCGAATGGTAGCTTGTTGATGAGTCGTTTAAAAGAACGTCTCAATCGCTGTGCGCCGATCGACTTCTTAAGAATAGCCGCAGTACCCGTCTCCGCGCGAAGAGCTAAATCCTCGCGTTCGCGTCATTTCGGAGGCCGTAGATCTTGGTCGCGAGCCGAAGGATAAACGTAAACGCGGGATTCCGAGCGTTTATGCAGTCAACGGGCGACCCACGCGAACGACCATCGAGTGTACCACTTTCTTGCACTAATATTATGCATTCTATGCACGCCCACCGACCTCCTCCTACGCCGAATCCTGATTTATCTCGGCCCGCGGATATCTGAAACACGAATTCCAGGTATGCTGGCCTGCGGCGAAGTTTATCCGGTTTTGATTTTGGTTATTTTTATCGCGGCAAGAATTAATCGTTTGCGGATGCATGTTTCTTGTATTATACTGCGCACGTGTAAGAACAAATTGCATCGTGGCCCACTGCCCTGACTCTGTCGAGAGCAAGAGCAACGTAGCCACTCCCCTCGGAGCATTCTACGCGCAGAGGAAAAATAAACCACGCCTCCCAGAGCAATCTACGCCCCTCTGAACACTCTATGCGTAAATAGCAGTGGAACCACGCCTTTTAAAACACTCTAAACAAACAAACTGTGCGTTTTCGATTCTGCTGTGTGTTTTAGACGATCTAGAGGTTTCCTAAAGCAACGAGTATAGCGTGAACGATGAGTTGACGCGTCTCGTGTGCAGGCAAGGTTAAACCGCGGCCGTCATTCCCGAAAATCCTCGACGCACATTAACGGGCGTCGACGATGCGTCGAGCGAGGTAAGCCCTGTATTGCTATGGGCTCCGGGGGCGTCCCGGTGCCATCGAGGTTATGCGGACGGTAGTCTTATGAGCATTCCATGGGCTACGGTCTCCAGACATATGGCGTCGTGACCGCTGCACGATGCTCATTCCTCGCGTGTCAACGGGCCCTTGTGTGTATATGTAGAGTATAGAGGGTCGGGGATATATCCACGGGGTCTCAACCCTCGTGAAAACGTCCTCTTCCGAAGGGTCGCGCGACGTCTCTCGATCGAGACTCTCGACACAATCATCGTCGTCTCATAGCGTTCTTATCCACCAGCAACAGCACTACCGGGTTATGTAATTCAATTAAGAACGCCGGCGTTGAATAAAAAGCGTCCGGGTTACGCAACTCGCCATTCCCGGCGATTGATTAATCAAAGGGGTCGTTGGTTTGCGCTTAAACGTTCCGGCCGCGTGGGATAAGGATACGACGAGTCTCGCGCACGCGGTGCTCACGAAATGTGCGTGCGGCAGCTCTCTTAAACGCCGCGCGATGCTAGGCGATATCGCTCGCGATATTACACCTCGTTCATTTTTTACGAAGTGTTATTTTAATGGGACAGAAACAATAGTTAATATCATGTCCGTTCCTTCCAACTTCTGCGTAGCGTGCGCCGCATCGAACGCTTTTAAACGCGAGCGGAAGTTGCGTGCTAAACGTAATCGTCTCGAGCTATTGAGAAGCTAGATTGCGAATGCTAATGTAGGTTCTTCTTTAAAACTCACTTTGGGCCTGGTGAGATGCTGGACTGAGAAAACCACGCCCTCGGGGCAAAGAGACCGCGCTCCCCACGAGCTCTAGATACACGGAACAAAAAAGCCACGCCTCCAAGCCACTCTAAATAGAAAGAGGAAAGAAACCACGCCCCCACGGCACTCTAAACGTAGAGAGCTCATAAATCACGCCCCCCGGAGCACTTTTAAAAATTGAAGATCTATCCGAAGGCTATTCCGCGATACTAAAAAATTAGTTTTAAAGAATCGAGACTTATGGGGGGGACGTGCATCGTGCGCAACGAGATAGCCGATCGCAATATCGTTGATCAAGGTCCGGCCAAGGCGATCGGCGTATAAATTCTCGGTGTTTAAAGTCGCCGAGCGTGCACCGGATCGATTTGAGGAGCGTTCTCGAAGAGGAGGCGTCGCGGCTCGATCAGAGGACGCAAGGTGCACGTCGATCGACGACTGGGACGCGATTCGATTCGAGTCGCAGCGAGGCAAGGCGAAGCGAAAGCAGTTACAAATGGGAGTCGTATCGCGTAGGCCGATATCTCGTTAAGGACGTATCATCGGGACTTATCGTGTGCGTGCGTGCCAGAGGAGTAGCTTGTCGCGTATTCGCATGCAAGTAAGTCAATGCGTCGCAGCTGACCCGACTTAGCCGCGCTGAATCGTTATCGCCTGCCTCCTAACCGGTAATTACAGGTGCCACCGGCCGAAACCACCTGTTACCTGCGACAAGTTGGAAACGGTGGCGCGGCGCGCGCACTCGAGCCACTTCGCGGGCCATTTTTTGAAAAATACGCCTGTCCCTCGTAACTTTTCTGCTTATTGAAAACCGCGAAAGCAGCTGAGCTGGCCAGCCAGCACACGATTAAACGTTGCGCGCTCGAAACAAGAAGTTCCGAGACAAAGGTTGCAAACTCTAAAGAATTTTGGAGAAAATTCTCTACCGCCGCATGCAAATTGTGTTTCTTCGAGGGGCTCTTCGCAAAGAAAATGTCCAGAGTCGTGCGAACAGTTTTAGCTCGGGAAGACGATTCGACGAAGCTGTTTGCAAACTGTGACGAAGACATGTCGGCGGACCCGACCGCCAACGAGGAAAAACAATCGCTTTCGCGCAACGAGAACGAGACGCGGCCCGACCGGAACGAATCCGAAACAAAGAAACCACTTTGTCCCGTGCCGCGCGTATTTATCCACTGAATCACCGCGAACGACTTATTATCCTCGTTAAGCGAGCCGCGGCAGGAGAAAGACAGAGGGAACGAGAGGAGGAGAAGAAGAAGAGAGTGTCAGGTGGAGCGAGGGACGCGAAGAACCACGGGGAATTCTTGCTCGAGACGCGTCCCCGTGAAAAACCCTCGGGGAAAAACGCGAGCCGAGCAAACTGGAACAAATTCGCGACGCCGTCTACGGCTCGCGGAATCGATCCCCGCGATGCCCTTTTTCGGGAGAAAGTAACGAGCTACGGGACACCGGGGAAAAAATTTCTGTTCGCGTCATCGTCCTTTCTTCTTCCCCTTTTCTTTCCACGCCGCCGGGTCTCTTTCACCCTTCAGCACATTTTTCCAACTCGTCTATCCAACGTTCGCTTTCAGGAAAATGCTCGATAAAATCTGTGGTCTCGTCTAAATATTCATCTTTTTGTATGCCCAATGTTAACGTTCGCGTTAAGACACACGAACGAATATATTGGATGCTGAAGCATGCCAGAAAGTGGGCGAACAAATGGAGCAACGGTTGAACGGTCTCCGAATCAATGAATTGGAACTTATCTACGATGTTGGTTTAATCAGTTCCACTTTATTGGATTGAACGACTGAATAGGTTGCATATGTTGCTGTGTCTAAACTTGTGCTCAATGCAAAAATACCTGTCGATCAAACAGCCTTATCCGTTGCAAAACTAGAATACGTTGCACAATTCCCTGTCCGAATGTAAAAGTTCATTTCTGTCGTTCTTCTTTCGTAGAAACCGAAATAGTCGAGAATCACTGTGACGGGTTTGAATCTCCACCTGCAGTTCCGTCGACTAAATTGGATTGAATTCTGTCATTCATGTCGCTTTTGAGTTGCAGAATCCCGGAAAAGTCGACAGAGTGTTCGCTGCGACCAATTTGAATGTTACAGTCACGGTTTCAACTAAATTGATCGAATGCTATGAAGTGTTTTAGGAGACTTTGCTGGTAGGTCGACGGTAGTTTCCCATCGCAATGTTTCAAGCTTTTAAGCAGTCGACGATGTCGTCTTCCGTCCGCTGCAACAACGAGAAAAGAACGAGAATGAAAGCGAGTTCGCCCCGTCCGCCTCAGGATGTACCGTTAATGTCATTCCGATTCGCGACGACGGTCGTTTTAGGCATTTCCGATCGGAAGACAGGGTTCCAGCGGTCGCTCGCCGCACCGGGGTTTTACTGTTAGTCAGCTAGCCACGGAAGACAAAGGCTGGCTTCGTGACCACGCTCATTGCGAATGAAAGCCGCGACGTCCACGCGGATACAAGCTCTTCTGCATTCTCTCCGCTCCTCTCCGAACCGTTTCTTTGACTTTGATCTTTTATTCGAACTCTCGCTCGCCCGGTACCGAGAACGAATTCCCCGCTGTCGACGCATCGAAAGAGCTGCCAGTTCTCGAACACGGTTGTTCACCAATTTCTTTATCCATGTATTTTTAGTGGTATTTTATCTAGATGTTGCACGTTATTTCATGACACCAAGAGTTTTTTCCTCAGCTCTTTGTTTAAAATTCAAGCATTTAGTATACGTTTAGAAACCTGAACAAAGGGACAAGCATTTATTTAGTCGAAATAAAGGACCCCTCGCGTCCTGTTTCGAGCATGATCGATACCGGAAGCTTAGGGCCGTCGCCTCCGCTCTCGCGGCCCACGCGATCCTCTCTCTTTCTTCTGCTGGCCATTCTTCCGGCGAATCTCCATGACAAAGGGTCAAATTAGCCGAACCTTTTATCGCGTTCATCTTCGTCCCGGACTCGTTCTCTTTCTTCGCGGGGCCCCGCGCGAATTAGCGTCCGGAAATTATCATAAATTATTAGCTTTCGTCTCGTGCCAGGAATACACGGCATCGTCGTCAGGGCACCGGGGTCTCGAGCGTGCCCGGTATTTCCATATTTATGCTCGATCCCGCGGACACAGGAAAAAACGCAGAGAGAGAGAGAGAGAGAGAGAGAGAGAGAGGGGGGGGCAGGAAGGAAGCAGCCTTGAAACATCGAGGGTGGTTTTACGCGCGGCTCGCCTCACCTTCGCCTCTGAATTATTCACCGGACCCCTCTTCCCTTAATTTCGCACGGAAACTCCCTATTCCCGGCGCCGGGATTTTCCTTTTTATTTCGAGACGCCAGAGTATCCTCCTTTCGGGTTATCTCTTCGCTCTTCAAGATCTTCTTCCTCCCGGGGATCTCATTGTTGTCGGACAACAGACTCTGGACACTGACTGTGGCTCTTCTGACCCACTATTTTTCATCCCTCTGGCTTTCAATGCTGTCTTACAAGGTATTGGACTTCTCTTTTTTAGAAAAGTCTACATAAATCTTGCGGTACATACCCGGTACTAAAAACCTGCAACACCATTTCTTCTTCACTAACAATACTTCTTAAGTCTGACGAACACCTATCACATCTTCAATTTCTAAAGATGAAAAATCAATTAGCTTAAAACCGTACCGCGTTGCTAACGCCCTCTGCTGTCAAAGCAGCGTTAAAAATGTATACAAAAGAAAAATATTCACTTGATTGCCATAACAATACTCGTGGAGTGTATGGTATGAATGTTGTATAAACAGAACGATTGTCATACTGACTAATCCATAGGAATTCGAGACAGTCTGTCGTGTGTACTTGGTGAACAAAGAGAGGTTTCGCAGTAATATATCATAGTAAAGACATTGCAACTGGTATTAATATATAAACGTAATTAAGAATTTATTAATAAGTTCGCGAGCGCGCCGGCGTACCGTTAACGATCGTCCGTTTCCTTGAGGATTTCGAGGTCTGGTCGAGAATGGCATGGACGAAGGCGACAGCAGCGTCTAGAACGGTCAACCTTCTCCCGACACGGAATCGAAGAACGGTATAAAACGATGATTGTAATTCTCAAGGAGGCTCTTCGAGCGCCGCGGGATCATTCCGCATCGGTGGAAAGGTCCTCTAAGCGTCCGACACCCGAGAAACTGGAGTATCTCTTATCAGGATTAAGTTCGCTTAATTGCGCCCGTAATTATGAAAGTGGTCCAAGTCGTATATTTCTTGTTTCGAGATATTTAAAGGAAAAGTTGAATTAATATAATGTTGAATTAACAAGCGCCATCCAACAGTCCATTTTTCACAATACCGTAAAAATTACATTGAATTAATTTAATTTAAAATAATATGATTATAACAAAAATGAGTTGGTGTAATTTAAAACAGTAAAAACATTGGGAGAATTTAAAGACACTGTTATATTATTTTCAACCTATTAACCGTATTGCGAAAGAAAATCAATTTCTATTTCACTCTAAATCGTTGCAGTCAGGTAGAAAATTTTTTTTGGATAAAGATCCGCTGTCTAGTGATATGAAATAACCGATAAACGCATGGTTTTTCTAATTATGATTTAGACCATTTTCATAATTGTAAGTCGAAGGCTCGGCCACTCTGATTGGTCCATCGTCTGACCGCCGCGCGCGCGATCTACGCCCGAGGATTTCCTTATTCATACAGAGTTTCGCTCGCGCTCGATCGCGAAACAATGCATCCGCGAAGGCCGGCCGTTATGCAAACGCGTTTGCACCTTCTGCCACCGGCGTTCGTGACAAACTATTATGTAAAAACAGCCTTGGACGAGTGCAGAGGTTTCGCTCGAGCCGAGCCGCGCCGCGCCGCGTCGTCGTGAGACCCGGTCGATTTTTCGAGCTGGAGTTCCATCGCGAACGGGCACGCGACCGACCGCCTGGAATACCCTCGGCTCTTCCCGCTTTTATCTCTGTTTTAAATTCGACCGGATCGATAGAGCGAGCTGTATCTACCGTCGCGTCGGTGTGAACTCTACCACGTGAATTCCTAGAGTCGGCGATTCGTGGTGCTCGTTACCGGAACGACTTTATTAATAGAATCCTCTAATCGCGTTCGACTGAGTCGATGATACGGAAAACTGATCGGGAAATTGTTTCGATGGAACGCAGGCGCGCTTCTGTCTGTTTCTCGAGCGATCGGATTGCTGAAAATGGAAATGGGTTTCCGCAAACTTGACCGTGAGACCTCTTCATAAGATACAAGCGTTATCAGTGACTTATCGTTTGGAACCGAGATTCATTTTTCTAACGAAATGTTTGTTTGCTAAACATTTTCTACGTACGCTCAAAGACATTTCTTCCGAGGCCCTCAGGGCACTCAGGGCACTCTAAACACACAGAGCAGCGAAACCACGCCTCCAGAGCCTCTTGTACCCAGAGAGCGACAAAACCACGCCTCACGGGGCACTCCATACAAATAGAGCAGCGAAACCACGCCCCCAAGGGACTTTTTATACAAAGATCAACAAAACCACGCCTCTCAGGGCACAGTATACAAACAGAGGAGCGAAACCACGCCCCCAAGGCACTCTACATACAAAGAGCTAGAAGACCAAGTCTTCATCTAGCACTCTACGCATCAAAGAAACGAAACCACGCCTCCCAGGGCACTCTGCATTCAACCACTCAATGCATGACTAGCAATCCACGCCTCCTATAGCACTCTATTCACACGGACCAATGGATTCGTGTCCTCCAAGGGCGATTTAATATGTTCCCAAGGCAACACACAGCCTTGTCCCGTTGGACGTGAACAATTCTGCTTATGTAGAATCCACGTTATCGCCTAGAGTTCCGCTTACAGAGTACCTCGAGGAATAGGAGGGCTCTCAGGGGCCACGGGCTCATCTCGCGGGCACGTGCGGTTCGACGAAGCTCTGCCGTCAGGTACGAAGGCGAGCTAACGCGGTGATTCAGAGCTGTTCGCGCTTGCGGGGACTGTGAGAAGAAACGTTCTCCCTCTGCCTCGACCGCGTCATTAGGCACAAGGCTAGACCGAGCGCGCGCGAGCCGTTGCACAAAGCCAGCGAGCGCGAGTGGAAAGCGAGAACACTGCCGGAGAGAAAAAGAACGTGGACAAGGTGCTGGTTCCGTTCCGTGGCCTGTTCGTGTAGCCGGAGCCGGTGTATCGACGGGTTCGACGTCGCGCCGCGACGCGACGCGCCGCGCCGGCCGACATTCAGCTAGACCCCCTTGTTCCCGAGACTCCGCGTCCGCGAGTAAATTGAGCTTCCCTTACGAGCCCGACGGGCTCGTCGCCAAGGAAACCTAAGCGCGACTCCATCTACTGCTGCGCTCAGACCTGGCCCCAGGATCTTCGCCTCCACTGTCCTTTCGAAGTGAAGAAAAGAATTAAGCGATTCTACTCCCCATCGTTCCCTATGTACGATGATAATGTTCGAAATAAATTCATTCATTTTCCTCCCGAGATTCATGGCCTTGAGCCGACGAGGAAAACATTCGTTCGCGATCAGAATTAGGAGAAAGCGAACACTTTCGGAACACGCGCTTAGCAATTTATTAAATACAGGGAAAACATTTGAATCAATTCCTAAAAATATATGTTTGTCAATGTTTGATATTATTCGATGAAATAATTTCCATTACCATTACTTCAATTACTGTTTCCCAATGACTCGCTAGCAACATGTGTTTTCGATTTACAAGCAAAGTTACACCATCGAAATTGTTTGGAATTGCAGTATGATCATTTCCAGCAGTGTCGCAGGGTCGTCATTCTTGTGCGATTCGAAAAATCGATTTCTGACCTTTCTATTGCGTTACAAGCAACGCGATATCTCGATCCCGACGCCATAAAGTTCACTCGAATCGGCAAGAAAATCGGTTTTCCATTTTTGCGATACAGGCGGCGGCGACGATGTTCCAAGCGCGAGATAGGCGAATCGGTGGCGCGTGTCTCGCGAAATGCCGAGGCCGCGTGTCGAGTGACTACACACGTAGAAAGAGAGAGAGGAGAGGAGAGACGCGCGAGGCTCGACCTTTGGCGGAAACAATGTTGGACACCGATGGAAAGCGTTCTCCGCTCAAGGCCCGCAACGTTCCGTTCCGTTCCGTACGATCGCTGCTGCACCTGTGCAGCTCTAGGCTTTAATGCATCCCAGTAGATGTCGGCTGACGTAGCGCTCGCATCGGATCGCCGCTCTCGATCGATCGATACAGGTTTACGAGCCGGAGGAGCGGTTATCGCGATCACCGTCTCGATTTAGAGCTCGCGGCTAGAGAAACCGCGCTGCGAACGTCTGAATGGCAGCACCGATTTTGGATCTTTAATTCTTCTGGAAGAACGGAAACGTTGTAATACAAGAATAATACATCGTTAATTAACTCGCGTTCCTTACAATCGATTTAGAAAATTCTTATTTCACATAAAGATGCATTTTAATGTAAAGCCAGGAAGATAAAGCCTTCTAGAAAATGTGTCTTTCTATTGCCTGCTAATAAACCTTCCGGAACGTCGTTTGTGCACAAAGTTCAACGATTGTTTCACACGAGGTAGGATCATTGGCAACAGACAGCAGATTTTTCTGCAAAATCAAAATTGTCCAAGTCAATCGGAAGATACTGAGTTTCTATGAAGATATGTTTTCTAATGTCTTTACAGCAAAATGTTTTTTACCATAAATGCATAAAATCCGCAACCTAATTACCAAGTGCGATACGATACACTCCCATTAGCGTTTGCTTTCGATACTGTGAAACTAGTTATGATAAAAACGGAAAAGTTGATTTGATTTAGACATAACGGCAGCATCTGTGACATTGCACAACGTCGATCGGCCGTGAGGGGTTAATTGGAGACTGGTAGAGCCGAGGAGATGCTTCGTCCTTGGATTCCGAGCGCTATAATCGTGTGAACTATTCGAGCCCGAGGGGTTGCAGCGTAGAAGAAACTCTAGTAGCGTATTACGCAAATTCTGGGGATGACTACATACATCGAAGGCGAGAAGTCTCGGTGTCCTGTATGTAACACGAGCCTGTTTCTACGCGACTAGTTGAAGGTGTTTCTGGACAACGGAAAAGAAAGGAGCAGGATGCTCTCGTCGTAGGTGTTAAAATCCGAGACTCTGCGACGTCGAGACAAGGTCCCTTACGGTGGTAGGATCGCACACCTGTTGCCCCAAGAAGTTATTTCCACTGTTTCGCACTTTTTCAGTGACGCAAGCCTTTCTCCTTCCGAGCTCGTCTTTCCGAAGAGACGATCGGTAACGATGATCGATAGGATCGTGTTCCTGCTTCATGACAGCTTAGCCTATCCCGTTGTACTATGATTTATTGTACGGTTACAGCGATTACAACTTCTTCGAAATGGATCTCTATCGTGTGTCTGTTGAAATGCACGAGACTGCAGAGAAGGAGCGGTCTTTTCATCTGTGTTCTATTGCACGTCGAGTGCCGCCATTTTTCCGCACTAAAGGGCCTCAGGAGGAATAAGGCAAATATTCTAGTTCAGTCACTTAAAGTTCCATTACATTGTGTTACATGCAAACATTATTTATTCATACCTGAACAACGTTTATTTCATAGTGCTGTACTATTCGAATAAACATATAGTATTGAAAAATATGTACAATCTTCTAATATCCTCGACAGAAAAATGTAACTTGATTCCAGTTTAAAGGAAATTAATATAATTAATTCAATGTCGATCGCACACAGTCTCCAGCAAGAACCAGCAAGAACCAGCAAGAATCAGCGAACGGTTCACCGTACGTTCCAAGTATTGCTGGCAGCATTTCCGAATTCCGTCAACGCTGAATGTAGCCAATGGGGAGAAAAAGAGGGAAGGTTCCCGGCACTTAGCGAAATTAGGCTCGCGAAACTTCCGAGCCGCAGCTACCCGTTAAAACGAGACGAAACCACCCCGTTCCAAGGACAGCCGAAAATTGCTCGGCGAAACTTCCGTTCCGCGTCGACGGGACTCGCGGATTCGCTGAATTTGCATACGCGAAGTTGTCGAGCTGGCGTGCTCTTACCCGGATTCTGGAGCTGTGTACTTCTGCGGTATCGGACAGATTTTAGAACGTTCGACTTTGGGAATTTTTTGCAAGTACTTGTGTAGAAACTCGCAAATGTGGCAGTGTAATTTTTGTTGGGACTAGGAACGTTTAAACTTGTTTAAATAGTGTTACAAGCGAATCGGACACTTGAGCGCTCTAATTCTTATCTGTGCGAAAATTTTCCAATTTATTTCCAAAATTAAACGTCTGAGGTAAAAGTGAATTACGTTACGCGATAGTAAAGCTTATAGTTTTAGTATGGGCTCTATATTTATTAGTATACAATACTTTATTAGCCCTCATCCGTCCTCACTTCACGAACTAAACCTGTCCCTCGGTATCCAATTGACACAGTGGTAAAAGATCGATGAGATAACAAGGTAAACACTTATTTGTCGATGTCTTTTCATTCAAATTGATGAGTTAACATTTACATCTTAGGTTTTTCGGTTATCTGTTCCGCATTCGAAAAATAAAAGTCGCACGAAGTTTCGGGCAAATTTACGTATAAGTAACAGAACAGAGTCGTTGAATTCCAACAGAAGCGATTTTCATATTAGGCTGTGCTCGGGAGAAGTAAAGGCATATTCGAACCCGATTTCGTCAACTATGTCCGGCACGCTCTGAATTTCCCTGCAACGCATCGCGGGGCAGCAATCTCAGAGCAGCATCTGCGCCTTCGTTGGGACATCCGTCTGGAAACGAGCGGGTTCACGGGAGGAAGCTCGTATCACCTGTTTTATGGCAGGCCGGTGGCATTGTCCCGACGCGAGATGGTCGCGGCACGGTTGTCGGGGGACATTATCGACGCGCGAATCGCTGACGCGGCTTTTAGCGACGCCGTTTCCTCCGGCAGGATAACGCGAGCCAGGGAAAAGGACCTCGAGAATCCCGCATCCTTCTCGGGCGAAAAACGAGCAGAGAAAAAGGGCGGACGCCCCCTGCCAGGTTTTTCGCGGACGATCGATCATGCGAGTCTGATACGACTGGATCACGCCTTGTTACACTGGTTGCTTCTTTCACGGAGCAGCAACTTTTTTAATTAGCTCTGTTTTATAACATGTTCGACTGCGATTGTGTCAGATTCCGACTACACTATGATTGGTGATACTCGTACTAAAATAGTTTCTGGATAATAAAAGTCCCCAGAATTTGAACACTATAACTACCGGATGAGTCAAAATGACTTGCTTCGAATTTGTTCTCTTAGAAATATTAAAATTATAAATACATTTTTCAGAGAAATTTTTTAATTCTATTTCTCTATTCAAGTACACATTTAAACAAAACTGGTACGAAATCTAAATAAATGCAAGTTTGTCATTATTATAAGGCAATGTATACTAACTGCGTTTAGTGCTCGGTAGTTCTAGTGTTAAGACATCTCCACTGCAAAGCAATTTATGTACTAACGATTTTGTGTTCTCAGCTAAATAAATACAAGAAGTACAGATGTATAATAACAGATATGCATAGATATATTAGGTCGTAGCAATTACAAGTTCGAAGATTGTACGCTATCTGTTTAAATCATTTGCAAATTGCAAAGCGAAGTGGATGAAAACAAGAAATAAATACAAGAACTATAAATATCGAATAAATATTTCAGAATCCGTATGAAGCTTCGAGCAAACCGTGCAAAGCTCCGTTTTTCTGTTTAATTTTCAACTTTTACGACTTCAGTCTCACCTTCCGGGCTCGACGAAAATTCGTTGGTTTCGTGGGCGGCTTACACCACGAGGAACCAGGGTTGGAAAAGCTTCGGCAGCCCTTCCGCTCTCGACGAGGCCTCGTATCGATCCCAGTACCGGCCGAAACGAACCCCGAGCCCCGATTCTCCGAGAAACGATACTAATTGCGCCGTCGAACGTCTTGTTCGTTTTCCAAGTTAACAGCGGCACCTCTCCCTGTCGTATTCGGTGGTCTTCGCGACCGTCTGCGCGCGGCTACGATATAATTACCTCAATTATGGTTGCAACAGTCCTTTACAAAGACAAGCCTTGAGAGCAGCCGCCCTCGCGAATACGTATAATTGCTACGATTCGCCACGAAGTGCGTGCTCGTGTTTCGGACGAGCCTGCGTCCCGACTTCCGTAGACGTTGTTTTAATTCGCGAATCGTCTGTTTTCTGTTTCAGGTACGTAGCGCAAGGACACACGCGAACGTTCCTGCTGCTGGTCACGTCCCAGTAAGTAGTCGGTGCCCTGGTCTGTCCATCGATCGCCATCTTGCTCGCTTTTCCTGCTTTTCGTAGAACAGACGCGTTTGTTCCTGTTCTACTGAAATTCGCAGGAATCGCGAACAAAATCGTGAGCCTTTAACAAAATTGTCTGGGTCGCAGCTTCAGGCTACATTCATATTCGCACGTTTACCATTTGTTTCACTAAACTAAAATACTCCTCCTTTACGAAATATTAAAATAACTTAACAGAAGAACGTCGCATATTTGTGACGGTGGCAGCAAACTTGTGAAACAGCCCTGGCGACTGAATTAGTGACCAATGTCTTCGTAAACTAAGCGACTAAGACAGCAAACTTTTTATTCAGTCATCACAGTGATCGATGCTTACGCAGGTACAATTTCAACACTGAAGTATTAGAACTAGTGAGTCTGTCCTTCCTTGTTTTATACTATCTCGATCACTCGATAAGACAAACTTTTATATTATTTCTTGTTCAATGTGAACGCAGTATCGAGTCACTTTTATCGCCTTGATACAACTTCATTTCCTTAAACGTCATAACTTATGGACGTAGACTGTGGATCTATAAGTAGAATGTATTTTCACCCAGAAACAATTTGAAGACTAAAGTATTATGTAGAAGTAGTGAGTCAGTCCTTATTTATTTTCTACTATCTTGATCACTCGATAAGACAGTCTTTTATATTATTTCCTGTTCAATGTGAACGCAATATCGAGCCACTTTTATCCCCTTGATACAACTTCATTTTCTTAAACGTAATAACTAGACTGCGGATTTCATGCATTTATGATAAAAATGGACAGGTCTAGTTTTTGACAGTAAAATGATTTGAAGAATCTAAATGTGCTACTATATTATTTTCAAGCTGTTAAACATATTCGGCAAGAAATTAAATATTTATTTCACCCCAGCTTGTTACGTTTCAGGTAGAAAGTTTTTATTTTAGTCAAATAAAAATTCCTTCCTCTTTTTACTTGTCGTTTTCTAAAAAGGTTCGCTATCCAGAAAAAATATTTGTTTACCAAAAGCTGAGTCAGATGGTCAATTATTATGAAATCGTTCGTTCTTTATCCGACTTCCACAAGTACAGTTCACAACAGCACAATGGGTTGTGAAAGCCTGGAGTCTCTAATTAGGATCAGATGTTATCGACGATCTGGATCCTGATATTTTTCTGAGGGACAGAAAAATCGATTGAAGGGGCTATTATTCCTTTCACTCGCCAAAAAGCCCAATCCTCGAGCGAGTAGGCCGCGGGTACGTGATTCGTAGGAGCGAAAACGAGGCTCTGCGCTCCACGGGGTGACGTGTGTCTCTTATTAATACGCGTTTGGTCCTCGTGGGGTGCCTGGATCGCCGGGGAGAAGCGTGATCGTAGATCGGTGGATCGTCACGTGGCCCGTCCATGGGGCACGCCTGTTCCCGAGGCGTAATCCAAAATAAAACTGATGGTGTTCTGGACTGGCTCCCGGCGGCCACCACGTGGGGCCAGTTCCTTCGGGTTCGTGTACCGCGTATGCACTCCGGGAAACTGTACCTCGGTATTCTGTTCGATAAACAATCCTGCGTCTTGCTTCAGACATTCCTTTTGCAATAGAGAACTTGAGGAAAGTCATTGCGACATATTTTACTGTTCCGTTTTGGTTCTGTTGAATTACTGTGCGATGAAAGTGAAAATTCGACTGTGAAAGTTGCCTTTATCGTTAGAGTAATCTTTGTTACGCGAGGATCGATTGAACACTGCGAGGGTGCAGCCGGAGGTGTTTAAAAGCTTCGCCGAATCGTGTCTGTGGCGAGAGGAGTTAGGGGAAGAATGAAACGGAGAGCTAAGTGAGTTGCCAATGAAACGCTATCGATTTCTCTAGCTCGCTCCATTGCTTAATAACTAGTGCACCAAATATTTTAAAATTCCTCCTCAGAGTGTAGGCATTCTTTGCTTATTAATTTAACACATTTTCTTTCCCGCGAAGAGTTCACAGTCTTGTTTCCTCGGTCTTGTATGTAAATGGAAAAATTATGAACAGTCGCGTACAGAAGATTGATCGATGAAAATCATTAGAGGTCACTGCAGAGCGTCGACAGCCGAGATATCGATCTTATCACGTATGCGTTATCAGCAGAAAATCCGGAGTACGGGCAGAGATTAGGTCGATAAATACGAAGGTGTCTTATGTACCTTGCAGCCGAAGATGACACGTCTAATGTTTATTCTGTCGTTGTTAGTGTTGGTTCAGTGCTCGGGATACTTCCGTTCGTACAAGCGTACACAATCTACCGGGGTTTCTTGCTCGATATTCTAGTTAAACCTCGATATAAACTTCTGGTCGGACGATCGATAGCGTGTTCGACGCTCGGGACACGAACAGGCGGAAGGTCGTTCAAATTTCACCGGGCATAATGAGCTGACTGTTCGACGGCGTGCTCGTCGACACGCGCTGCACTTTGAACAATGCTCTGCGGCAACCGGAGCGATGCACTGGGTGTCCCACGAATCGTAACAGTGCTTCTGCCTCCGAAAAGTTGCATAACAGGTAGACTGCACAATACTTATGCGAATTCCCGTTTCTGCGGGTTTTATTGTTAATGAACAGTTATGCACTCTAGGTTTGCGGGACGCGTTTTTATATTTTTAATTTACGATTATCGAGATTGCAAAGCTGCACCTATTTTTGGGCACCCATTATGAACAAATGGCTTTAAATTTGGACGAACGCTGTCTCGATATTTTTATAAAGCAATGCGAAATAGTCGCTCTTAGTGCTCCGTAAACCTAGCGTTGATATATCAGGTCGTTCGGAAAGTCATTTCGTTTTCTCAAGGAAAAATGAAAGCCATTATAACATCTTCTATGATCCTTCGTGGTTTTTCGGGCCAGTTACAGATACGATGCTCGTAGAATTTATGTTCTTTGTTAGAAAAAAATTGAGTTATATGACTGTTTACAACTTTATTTGAAATTTTAAATGACGTCCGAAATGTCAGCTGTCAAGATATACCAGGACTTACGAACGATATACACGAACCACGAAATTACTTTCCGAACGACCTAATATTTTTGCATTGGAATAAAAATGTATGTAGACAGGCGATTACAAAGCAGGGCTTCAATTTGGTCCTAATTTCTAAGATTAATAAATTTGCACGTGCAATAAATACAGATAGATCGACAGTTTCAGTGGAATCAGACAGCAGTGATAAGACAAGCCCGTCGAATTCTGTATACAGCCGCGTTCCTCCGTGCGAAAGAACGTTGTGCCGTAATTTCGAGCATTTTCAAGGGAAGCCCATTATTTCGCGACTGTCAGGGCACCCTGTATATTTATTATGCGACCGAACCGTGCGGTAGAAACAGGCTGGCTTAATTGCGATCCTCCGGGGTCTTCTCTTCCTGTGCCTCGTCCATCTAGATACGCCTGTATTTCACGATAGAACAATGCTTAATGAATAACGTCTTGCCGATGACGTCCACCGACACTTATCGTTGTAGACTGCGATCGCGATGTCACTCACGGTTCAATACGTAACGCTTCGACTGTCGCGTCGCTCGCATTACGGATGACACAATTCCTTACCCAGACTTGAACATGAACTATGAATTTATAAACTATGAGAAAATGAGACAATCGACGTCCATTCCAACTACATTCAGCAGGACTCAATTATCTACATCAGTCGTCGTCAAACTACGGCCCGCGAGGTTAACATTGTTCTTTATATCTTTAAAATAAATCAAATTAGAGAGCAAAAAATTTTTTGGTTTCTCAATGAGCAGAATTACCCATGTAAATATCTTCGAGTTCGCTACTCGGCCCGCCGAGCCTGAAAATTTTACGATCTGGCCCTTTCCAGAAAAGTTTTCCGACCCCTGATCTACAAAATTAAAGCTCAATGGCGTGTGCAGAAAATTCTAAAAAAAATCGCACATACTTCGAGAACATGGACACATACTCTCCAATTTGTTTTTGATTTGTAAATCGAAAAGAATCGCGAGAGCGAGGGCTGGGAAGAGGAGAGCATTCTCGTCGCGAACGACGGAAGTCCGCGCGGTCGATAAATCGGCTGCGCGAGTCGGACGCGTCGATAGCGGTGATTTATTGGTCGAGATTTGCGGCCGCGGCCGCGGGAGCATTAATTACGGAGGAGTGTCTATAAGCGGGACCGGTTTCCGCGCGCGGGAAACACACCGAGACACCGCGCGGACTTGGCCGAGCCTACCGATCGCGTAACGACGAGCGCCGGAGAAAACGAGAAAAACCAGCGTTATCGGTACCTTGAACTACGCCGTTGCATCTGGTCAGGAGGGCGGTTCTTTCGCGCGGGACACGCGAGCCGAGGCCGACCGCTGCCTATAAATCACGGTAATGACGGATCCGTGTCAACCGACGTCACGGACCCTCCCCCCGCGCACCCCGATTATCGTCTAGGAAAAATCGCCGAGGTCGCCGATCCGATCTGCCAGTCCCTCGGACGTAGACTGATACCGCTGTACAAGAAACATTAGTCAGCATTTTTCAATTATCTATGCCCCCATATCGTGACGAACGGGGACTGGGATTTTTTTGCAATTTAATGGTGAAAGTTACGGGCATGATTTTCACGCACGATGATTCTCTAGACTCTCCCAAATGGAATGGTATTTTTTTAACACGATTCGGAACGTTTAAATGTGGAAATTTAATTTTTCCAGAAAAGTGAACTTGTGCAACTTCAGGAATTTTTCTAGCTCGAGCCGCAGCAGCTACGCAGACGTATCTTTCACAGAACGATCCTATCGACTTTCCGGAATGGAATTGTATTTTTTAAAAACACGATTAGGAACGTTTAAACGTGTCTAAACTATGAATCGACCAAAGCGCCGCGAAATTTAATTTTTCGAGGTAAAAGAACTTGCAACTTCAGGAATTTTTCTAGCTTGAACCGCGTCAACCACGCAGACGTAATTTGCATAGAACGATTCTATGGACTGTCTGGAATGGAATGGTATTTTTGTTTGCAACATTGGGTTGGTTGAAGCACGTTTGAGCGACGTTCGAAGAAAAATGGGTCGCTGCAATCGCCGCGGCCGGAAGCGCTCGCGACTTTCCGAAATCTCGGATTTCCGCGACGAGGCAAGACGTATCGACCGCGCTAGATTACTCTAATCTAATCGGGCCGGCGAACGCCGAGCAAATACGGCCGCCTGTTATCTCCGAGCGTGCGCGGATCGGCGATTCACTTTGGTGGAAAGGACCGTGCCTTGCTATCGCGCCTTCTGCTAGCAATTTCCGTCGAAAGCGGTATAGTATACCGTCTCCCGCTTCCTTGTGCTCGCGTAAATCCGCCTCGGGCGAGGAACGTAGCACGGTGCAAAAGCGCCGTCGACACAGAGAACGGGAAACATAAATTTCACCATGTATCGCTACCCTGTTCCGCGATTTCTTTGTCTGTCCAACACTTTGTTTTACGGAAAATAGAAATTTCCTGCGCTAGACACTAACTCTGCTGCCCTCCTCAGAAATTGTCGCATGAAAGATCCTGGTACAATAATATTCAACCGTTCCTGCTTTACACTTTCACCAACAAACATGCTCCATTCATAGCGTTGCATTTTAAAGAAGTGTACAGTGTGGTTGAGTTTGAACAACTATTTCGATTCTGCTTCAATAGGTTTTGTGGCGTTTTTGGGTTTAAATGCCGCGCGTAAAACGCACAAGTGTCTCGTGACAACACACAAGGAGCGCGCGAATGGAAACAGGGACCGCCGCGGAGCTCGGGAGACACGAAAAAGAGAGAGTTGAAAAGCGACGAAGTGAACGGGCAGAGGCCACGATTTTTGTTTAATAGGTTAATAAAAAATACGTTTTAATTATTATTGTTGCTTAATTGAATTCTTAGGTACGACTTAGGCTATAGGTGGTAAGACTTAGGAAACCGGTTACTTTAGTCGTACCGATGTAAGTTTTTAAAGATTTAGTTTATTTTACGTGAAAACATATAGATTTTCTAATTTCGTTGTAATAAATAAGAACAATATTAACACAAGTTTTGAATAACACATTTAATTTCTATTTATTTGATAAATCCCAAGTTTTATACGGTTCTTTTCTTAAGGGGTACGACTTGAGCAACCTTACCCTATGTTCAAATGATGTACTTGTTGTTTTCCCTTTCAACTATTCTTTATTTACATACATAAATTCTGCAGTAAATCTTCTGAATAATATCTGAACTAGTCTGGAGTGTCTTTAAACAATTCTTCATCGCAGTGACCTTCAACGACCTTGAACGAGCAAGTCTCATCCGAAGCAACATTTTCTAAGAACACTGAACCCTTTTCCAAAATATGAACAGAGTATTCACACAAGGGTTAAAAATGGTACAAGTACAAAACAACTAATTTGCTGTTGTTTGACACGCAAATTCATGGGAGGAATGCGTGAACATTTGGAGAGCGCCCGCGGCTGATCCGTCCGTAGGAATGAAACGTCGCGGTGAAAAACTCACGAGGAGAATTAGCCACGGGGCTGGATGTCGAGCCGCATTCATCCACCCACATATTTACCACGTGGAAACGTAGAGCCGGGGAAATGATGAAAGGGAGCGGGGGGTGATAGTGTGCCAGCCAGTATGCGCGGATGGAAAATAGACGGAGGAAAGAGGGAGCCAGGGAACGTCGAGAATCATCGGACCGTTCAACAATGGCCGCTTGAATGGAACGAAGGGCCACGAAAAGATTCGAGGAATGCTCGCGGCGGTGACCGACGGATTTCACGGGCCGAAAAACCTGACCCGACCTCCGTCGTCGTTCGTCGTTTTCACGCATTCCTGCCGCCCGGGACTCGTGACCAACTTGCCGAAAACAATCGCGTTCCCTCTCGGGGTTAATGGGCAATTCCTGTAATCCCATGAAAAATTGGGAATCTTCCTTCTTAAACTTTTCTGCAACTTTGCATCCCATCAGGATCGATCTCCGAAGTTTCAATGAATTTTTTGAAGTAAGAAATAATCAGGATGTTCACGGGCAGAATGGAGGGGTTCGAAAAGCGAAATGGTCTCGACCAAGCTCTCCCGAGGTTTATTTTCGCAATGTCGACGGCCTTAGTCATCGAGGGACGATAGCTCGGAGCCACGTAGCCGTAGTAGCAGCCGAGTTAGCGGCTTGGAAAGTTTATCCACGGATAAACGCACTTTATCCCGTTACGTAAAAAAGAGAATCGATCGAGCCCGCGAACCGTGAACACCGGACTACTAGCTCCGTGGTTCTGGTTGACCGCGTGCTCGCCGAACACGCGAGCTGGATAGTATTATATCTGGGGTCGATAGCGAGCACTTAGGCGATTTCAGGTTCGAGGTGGCAGGCTCGCGAAATTCATTCGACCTTCTATCCTACCTTCGTAATCCGGCCACCGCATCGTTTCATACGATCGAAACCCGCTGTTAATTAAATGAACAGAAATCGAGTAGAGCAACATCAAGGTCTAACAGTGCTATGTAGACAAACGACTCCATATAATTCGATGAAATTTATATGGAAAATTGCAACGGGTTCGCTTTAACTAGTCCATTGGCAAAAATAAAGATGTCTGGGAAAAATTCTTTACATCACTCCAACGTAAATCAATCTTTCTTCAAATGAAACAATTACTTTTACTAGTGTGATCGACAAGTTTATGCTTGATACACTAAATTTCAAGTTTCGAGATTCTAATTGAAAATTAAGCCACGCCTCTTCGTTCCACTTCAACAAAATCGGGACTTGCTGGCTACGGAAGTGTCACGCGAACGACCGACTTGGCGGAAATCGGTAAAATTAATACACGGTACAGTAAAAGGTTCACGGCGATCGGAGCAACCGGTAAAACGTAGATCGCGTCGAAAAAAAATTCCGGGCCAGAGGAACTGGAGCCGAAAATTGAAGGCGGTCCGGGGAAACGCGCCGGTCCGTTTCCGAGGCCCTAATCGCGGGATCGCGTGAGCTCTTGGGAGCCACGGACGCTCCCAGCGGCTCCTGCTGTTCGAGGAACAAAGGAACGGGTCGACAGGAGACGGGACGAGCCTTTAGAAAGGGAACGGGACGGAATCGACAATAATGCGCGAGAGGATAACGCGGCAGCCACGCGACCTACATTCCTCCGACAGGTGAGCCTCACCTCGCGCCACGGATAAAGAGCCGAACGGAGAGAATAACGCGGGCCCGCGATCGGGGACCAGTCCCAGGGCCCCGTTCCTTTCATAGGCCACGGTTCTCGGAAGGAGACCTAAGCGGGCTTATATATAGGAACGCGCATTCAACCTTTGCGCGACCGCAGCTGCGTTGCGCGCACCACTCTTAGAAAATAGGTGAGAAGTTTTCCGGGAAATCGAGCTGGTGAAACACATTCCGATTATGTCAGAACGTTCAGGAACGTGGAAGGGTGAAAATTGGACTGTGGGTTTTAGGTGCTAATGGGTTTTTATCTGCTGGGTGGTCGTGCACTAGTGTGCGTCGAACAATTCAACCCTGTTATGGCAGTTGGTTGAGAAAACAGAAAAATGGGTGTGTTAACATTTACATTTTTCTACAGTGTAAGCTGTGTCAAATTATTTCCCCGTTTTTCTATTTAGTATGACAATGTTGAAGCAATTTAGCATGTGTGTGGCAATGTTAAAGAAATTACATTATGAACGGGCTAAACAAAAGAGCACGCTAGAACACGATAGAACTGAATAAGAATTGCTCTGGATAAAAGGTAGAACATTTTTTGTAACAATGGAAAAATCTCACTGTAGACTCGCAATCAGCCATGAAAGCATCTATTGTTTGTTTCAGAGCATTTTAAAAGGACGCCGATTACTTCATTGTCGGTAGATACATTTTAAACATCACATCGAACGTTCTTTCAAAACAATGCTCAATTGAATAATCATTTTTGTCATAAGAGGCTTCACGAGGGTGTAAGGAATTTTTTACGGAACAGAGAAAGCCGGTACCGGAACAATGGAACCGCAATTGCTGGACGCGGTCCAATTCGAGAGCGAATCGATTCTGAATAGAAAGACGGGACCAAAATCGCGACGAACCCGCAGACGTCGATTTTTGCGAGCGACACGCAGAAAATGACGATGACTCCGTGCGCCCCGGTGCTTGGTTTTTAATCGAGTGGGATAATAGCCGCGGTGGTCGTCGTTTTTCAATTGTGTGAATACCGTCATCGTTTCGAAACGTCCAGTGATTTTTCCAGTTTTGCGGTTGGAGCGAAATCGAAACTCATGGCGAACGGGTAATTGGTTGGATCTCGATGGTGGTACACAGGCCTTGGAAATCGTTGTGAAATGAAGGGAGACTTCTGTCCTAAAGGGTCGAGGTATCCTATCATTTTTCTGAAACCTCCATACAAGTACAATTTTAATTTTGCATATAAATCCGCAGGCTAATTATGATAATTCAGCCAGTGACGATTCGCATTAGTGTTGGTTACATTCGCTGCTCTTTGAAACACGTCCAGTAATGTTTCCAGGTTGCGGTCGAATCGCAATCGAAATCAATGGGATCTCGATGGTGCAAGCTATCCTTCTCTTGTTCGGGGAATCATCCTGAAATAAAAGGCGATATTTGTCTTTGAGGTTCGAGGTATCCTATAATTTTTCTGACACCTCCACACCAGTGACATGTACAATTATAATTTTGCATACAGATCCGCAGGCTAATTATGTCAGTGACGATTCGCATCAGTGTTAGTCACATCGATATGAATTGCCTCGGGAATTGTTGTGAAATGAAGGTAGACTTCTGTTCTAAAGGATCGAGGCATCCTATCATTTTTCTGACACCTCCGTACAAGTGACATGTACAATTATAATTTTGCATACAGATCCTGTGTCTAATTATGTTAATTCAGCCGGTGACAACTCGCATTAGTGTTGGCCTCACTCGCCGCTCTGTGAGACACGTTCAGTAATTTTTCCAGGTTGCGGTCGAATCGCAATCGAAATCAATTGGCTCTCGAAGGTGCAAGCTATTCTTCTCTCATTCAGGAAATCATCCTGAAATAAAGGGCGACATTTGTCCTAAAGGAACGAGCGGTTTCGGCTCGTCTCTCGATGGACAGCTGTTTCCAGACCCACGACGAGCATCTGCGAAGCCGAAGGCGTTTCCAATAGCATGGGACGCGTGCTCGTTAACAACCGCGACCATGGAAACAGGAGGAAAGGAAACGTTTGCTTTTCTTCGGGCACGTTTCCGACGGTAAATCTTGCCATATGGTCGTGGCTGGTCGATGCGAGAGCAACCGATCGATCGCACGTGCTCGATCGGAAGCCTTCCTGCATAGTTAGACTCTACGAAATCATCGAGTACGCGACAACTTCGCCTAACTTTATACTCGTGCAACGTGGCAATTTCTAAACTAATTTGCAAGTTTAAGTTTGTTTTGACATAGTGACGCCTTGCACATGTGCTGGGCGATCTGGTTCTCTTGTAAATAGGGGGTTGCATTGATAAACACGTGACACGTGTATTCTTGTAAGCGAGCTTTGAGAATTCTTCTTGACGTGGTGTTCGTGGATTGAAGCTAGAAAATTTTCTGAAGGTAGCTAGGCTGAATGTTGGAATTCAACGATACCATAGCGTTTTAGGTATGAGGGTTTAATCCTTGTGTAGTTAACCGATATTTCTTTCAACAATTTGTTGATGGTCCTCTGAGAAATATTACAAAATTTCTCTGAATGTCCATTCTTTACACGCAAATATATTAATTTATAGTCTTATAATGAGAATTTGTGCAAACATGTTAAATACAGAAAGGGTTTAAATAATCTAATTTTGGTTGACTACACAAAAGTTAAGTGTAAGGGGCGGTTTTTCCCCCAAGGACAGCTTTCACATTTACTATTTACACATAGATTAAATACAGGCCACGCGGAAACACTGTGTCGTTATTTAGAGCAACACCTTCATAATACTGACAAAGTATATACGGTATAAAGTGTAGTTAATCAGAATGACGCACCCACATAAACACATTTGCAACACTGAACACTAGATCAATTGTTAAAGCCGAATAGACTGAAGCTAGTTAGACTAAACACTAGACGAAAACCAGCAAGATCGTGCGACGTCGCGACGGGGGCGTGAGGATATCTCGGTGGTGGATATCTCGGGGTGTTTAAAGATGGCGGGTCGGTGTTTACCGCGTCGTGGGTAATCCTCCCCTCCCTCGTCTCCTTCCGGCCAGGTCTCCAGGTCCTCGTCCGTGGGTTCTACCTGTGCTAGAGCCAGAAGAGCGAGAGAGAGAAAGATGTCCGAGAGAGTCTCGCTGGAGCGAGAGGATTCTGGTCCCTGTGCGCCGTCAAGGCCCATAAAGGCTCTCTTTCTCTCTTTTTCTCTCTCGTTCTCGATTCGCAGAGCCGCGTAGGGTATACCAACACACCGGGCTGAGGAAACGCGCTCGTCCACACAGCTGTGCGACGCGGTTCTCCGTGTGTTGCTGGTGGCTGCATCAGCTGTCGGCCTTGGTAGGGTGCAATTACCCCGGCAGAGCAGCGACGAAGAGAAGACGACCGGGAGGAACGATCCGGCGAGCGACCGACCGACCGACCGACCGAACGAACCAGCCAACCAACAACCCAGGCAAGAGCGAAGAGGAGAAAGGACATGCAGCAGAGGGAGAGAGGGACCGAGAGAGAGAGAGAGAGAGAGAGAGAGAGAGAGAGAGAGAGAGAGAGAGAGAGTCCACGGGGCTTCGAACCCACCGATGGACCTGACTGCTTTGCTTCGTCTGTTCGTCCCGCTCTCGCGGACTCGAACGCCGCGAGAACTCTCTCTCGAGGTGGCCCCTCGAGGTGGCCAGCCAGCCCAGACACTGCCACCCTGCCTCCAGGCCGATGCTGCTCGCCAACTTCGACTATCCTTCCCAGCGAGACGGTTGCCTAGGATCAGGCCCAAATATTCGGACCTGTCGCCCTCGATACCGTGAACCCGTTGTCGGACAAGGCCACGCGTTTCGATAGTATCACTGGCTATCCTCAACGCTTGCTCTTCATTTCTTCCGATAATAATACAGGACCTATACAGTAAAATGCCCATTCTTTACGCGAACCTCGCACGTTGTATTTCGTTCATCCAACGGGGATGTAGCTTTATATTTTTATATGTACACGTTGATCGCGGCTTCGATACCACTAACGGGGAGTTGTAGGTGGGAACTCTTGGGGTACGAGTACAACGGAGTTGCGATACCAGTGAACAGAGCGGCGCTTTTGATGATCGTGCGCTTAGCAGTCGATCATCAAAAGCGCCGCTCTCTTCGCTAGCATCGCCACAGGTAGTATCGCAGCTCGGTCGTATGCACTCGTACCCTAACTTCACGTCACCGGCTACTCACACCTAGCTTCAGACATTCCGCGTCTCAATCGTATTCTCTACTCATACTACATATTCTCATCCCACAACATCTGAGATCCAATAACAATTTCATTTTAGCAATAAAACGTTCGTCTTGGGAATTGAACATACAGCCCTGATATGTTCTGATATACAGGGGTGAGTCACCTAACGTTGCCACCTCAAATATCTGTGTTGTTTTTAAAGATACATCAAATGTCTGCAGGACAAAGTTGAATGGTAAAATGGGGCTCATAGGATACGAAATAAATTTTTGATTTTATGTAATTTTTTGTAGAGATATGTAGGTCACCTTCATTTTTTCTAATGGAATGAGGTATTTTTTAATACATCAATCGATGTAGCTGCACATTCGTTATAAAAAAGTACTAACCTATGTATGTCGAAAGGTTAGTAGTTCAGGAGATATTTCAATTTAAATAATTCTAAAACACCATTACTGTCGTACTATGTATGGTGTTTTAGAATTATTTAAATTAAAATATCTCCTGAACTACTAACTTCTCGACATACACAGGTTAGTACTTTTTTATAACGAATGTCCGGCTGCATCGATTGATGTATCAAAAAATACCTCATTCCATCTAAAAAAATGAAGGAGACCTTAATATCTCTAAAAAAATTACGTAAAAACAAGTTTTTTTGGTGTCGTATGATTTGGTACCTTTAAAAACAACAAAGATATTTGAGGTGGCAACGTTAGGTGACTCACCCTGTATAATCTAATAAAAATATTCTGCTTGAACTGTGAGAAACGGGAGCCAAGTGGAACTCGGTGAAATTTGAGTACATATTTAGGATCGTGTTCGAGACGACATGCTTCGTCCCCGAAATTTGTCGGCGGATGATCGATCCTCGGGAAATCTTGGTTAGGTCGTAGGCGGGGCCGTCGTCCCCGACGCGGCTGCTCCATCAACGCCGCGTATTATTATCCCGTCAAGAAGTTCATAGGTGGCTCGAAATATCGAGGCTCTCTCGCCTCGTATATTTTCCGGGGCTGCCTCTCCTTCTACTCGAGAAGTTTTCCGCGCGAGACCCTCTCGACTCTTCGCTCCGTTCCGCGCGCGCGCTTCTGTCCCGCTGCTGATATGAATAATGGATCGCGCGAGCCGCACCGAAAACGACGAGCCGGGAAAAACCGAGAGACGAGGGAGAGAACGAAAACCGCGGCCAAACGGATCGAGCGAAAGAGAGATGGTGCTGACAAACAACGGACAGAGATAAAAAGAGGAATGGAAGGGAATGGAAGAGAAACAGGGATTGCCGAGGATCCCGCGAAACAGACGGAGACCGCTAGAGAGATGGTCCAGAATACATATTTAGTTTCATTTACTTAATAGTTGTTTTGCACAGATGTGTAGTCGGTTTCCTTAACACTTTGACTGCTGCAGCAGCAGCCCCAAAAATCTCGTGAAATCAATGACATTTATTTAATGAAATAAGAATTGAAAATTTCAAATGTTTGATTCTGAGATTCCTGAGTGGTCTTCCGACTTCCTCGCTTTTTTCAGCATTGAACGAAGTTTCCTATAACGAATATATCAGATGATTGCATAAGTTCGTGCCCGATTCGAAAATAAAATTCAATGGTTAAAGTTTAACGAATACAGCTTTATTAATCGATCATATAGTCACCATACTTTTCTATAATTAGAAATGTTCCAATTTGGATGAATAACGAGGTAATGACCAACGTGGTAATTGAATTATTTGAGGATTTCTGGGGTTGTGATCCCGCGATCTTCAATTGAAGACACATGTAAGATCAATTCGATTTTCCTTGAAGAGGAGCACAAAATCGAAACGCAGTAATAGAGAGAGACAGAGACGGGGTAATGCAGGAACATGGCCTCTATAGGCAGGAGGACGAATGGTAGGATTACCGAGCCGACAAAACCCGCGGGAGGAGAAGGACGAGAGGAAAAGCGGAGAGGCTGTCTCTGGGGAGAAGGACGCAAGAGAGAGAGAGAGAGGGAGGGGGAGCACTGGTTCCGCTCGGGGCAGGATGCTGCCAGCTAGAAACAGGTTTGCCCGGACGCTTTTCCAAAGGTTGCCCGGCCAATTTCCGCGGTCATCGACGTTATTCTAGTGGCGATCGCGACAACGATACCGTTCCGAGTTCGCGGGAACACACGAAGAGCGCCAGGCTAACGAAGAGCCGCGCAGTTACGCGTAATTAACAGCTAGGCTGCGTCTGGCAGCGGTGGATCATGGACGCGATACTGCATCCTAAATTAACCGCGATGGTTTACCGCGTCAAAGGCGCGAGTGAAAGAGAAAGACAGAGGGAGAGAGTTGGAGAGGGGGGTTCGTCGATCAGTGGTCGCGGATCTTCGGTGGAACGAACGGTTTATGGTCAAAGGGATGCCCACTTTCGTAATTAACAGCCAAAGAAATATTACCGTACATGGCGGACGCTCGGCTCGTTCCCAGTCGGATGCTGTGCAGAATAATTTCGGAGAACTATCAGATGCCACGGGAGCCTACAACCTCGCTAATTAATCGGAGATGCTGCTTTTTGAGAGTCACTCTTGTCCCGCACATGCGCCGCTTGCGAACTCCTTGGTCTCACCGACTTCGAGAACGAACTTTTGACCTGAAAGTTCAACTGCTTCGACATAATTGCTATCGATTGCAATATTTTTTACAGAGATATAATACTGACGCTGACAGAGAAAGTAAGCAAACGAATGCATGGCGTTTCATTCATAATTCAACTGTGTATCTTGATGTCCATAAAAATCCGAACGAAGGGAAGGTATCTTCAGATGCCTAGCATGTTTCTCGCGGAAAGAACAAAAGCGAAGTCCCACAAATTTTCGCGAACAAACACGCGTCACCTCTCGTAATTCACAGCCGCATAAAGCCTGCGATGCAACTTGTAGATTCTCGTTGGGCCTCGGCAAAAATACGTAGACGTGCGGAGTGTTTCGAGCGATATCGTCCGCGGGTTCATTGAACCGGGTAGAGCATGCAGCATGCAACGAAAGGGTGCAGCGCGACGATGCAACACAATGCGTCCGAATCACGCAGCAGGGGCGATGCATCGTCGGAGCGTCCCTGAATCGAGCCCGCGCCATTGATAGGTGGTTTCTCTGGAGCATGGGGCAAGAGAGAGAGAGAGAGCGAGAGAGAGATCAGGGGGCTTTTCCGCGAGTTTCGCTCATTCTCGGCGTCCCACGGAAGATTCCACGGAGTCCGGGAGGCCTGCTCCAGGAAACGGTTGCAGGGAATATGCATTCCTGCCCTCGGAAATCCCGGTAAGCCGGCGATAACGAGTTCGGCTGATCGTTCGAGTGGCTGGAACTGGATCGAGATGGGTGGTGGCGCAGCACCGGTTTGCGACTGCGCCCCTTTCAACCCCTCACAGACCAGGGGTGCAGTTCTTGCTCGAATAGCGCGCCTGTGCGCGCGAGCAGGACGCGATTCCAAGCGTGTTACGCGTTCGATCACGCACTGTCCCGCTCGACCGGCTCCCTGTCACGCTCCGAGTGGGTTAAGGAACCCACCGCGAGCTTGCGTACCGTCCAGCTGACCCGACGTGACCCGCGATTAACCCCTTGCCCTAAAACCAAGTCTCCGAAATGGGCTTTCGCTCGCAAACTCAATTATGACGCCTCCGACGCGTCGCAACATTCTTGAAGCTGTCCGTCAGGACTTGTTCGTGTAGTATTCTTCCATAATTCTTTAAGGAGGACTTCTTAGTAGATCCTTGAACATCGTAAACCAACAACTCTTCCCCAGTAACATAATCTGATAATTTCATTTTGATTTCTTGTGCAAAAGAAGATAGTTAAGCTTTCTTTCGGTGCATTTAAGAAATTTGTTCGCATGTCTAATAAGTTAGGAAAAGCGCAGTCGATACCCCGGCACGTATAAAAGCTGCAGTTCGCGTACCAATTTGTAAGAGCAAGTGCTCGAGCATCTGTTCGTCGATGCAGGATGCACACGCAGGTGCGCTACCGATTTCATAACGCTCGAACGACTCGACGATGCTCTCTTGAGCACCGTTAATCCGTGATTCGTTGCCAATCCTCGGTAACAGCGAATAGCCAATTAATTGTACTCGCGGATTGTTTGTTTGCGCCGCGTTGCTGATCAACGGCAGAGGCTACCGAATCCTAGTATGTATCTCTAAGGTAGAAAGAAGTAGCGAATGGAAATTATTCATTCCAGAAGGCTTGTCAGCACTGTGGAACGAGTCGAAACAGTAAAAACTGTGGACGCTTGAGGCACGGATTGCGATCTCGGTTGACAAACGAACATCGATTTGTCAGCCGAATGAATAACGAGAACGATGGTTGCGTAGCCGGGGAAGAAAGATTAGGATTAGCGGTAGCGTCCCGCAGAAAAAGGCCCGAGGCATGGGACTTGTGCATGCTCGTTGCATAGATCCCGAGATGCGCAGTTCTTGGGGCCCCTTTTCTGCGAGCGTGTTCGTGTCCGTGTCCGTGGTGGCTTGGTGGCTCGTGGTGGTTCTCCTGGTAGCTGGGCCCTCTCTGCTCGACTGGCTGCTCGCGCTTCACACAAGGAAGCCCTCTGTGTGGGTCTAGAATGTGTCCTTGGCCGAGGTGCGTTGACCTTCCCGTGTGCTGGACTCCAGACTTCTACTTAGAGAGGGCTAAATCTCCATCCGGAGAGGTTGGACCTGCCTCCCACCGGTGTCCGGGGGCCCACCAGATACATACGAAACTTCTTCGACTTCTTTTCCACGGGCTGTTCTCCGTTTAGGAATTCCTTAGGAGATCTGGTCTCGTTCTTGTTGCCTCGCCAAGCCACCTTCTTTCCTTTGTGGGCCAGAGCTCTCCTTCCTCGGTGTGTTTGCTACATTTTTGCTGCCGGCTTTCGCTACGCCCTCTCTGACCCTCCGATCCGAATCCTGTCCAGACACCTTTAGATGCATCGTGCAACACGGGCCCACCATTTCGGGTCTAGCGTCCTCTGCCTCCGGTTGCAACTCCCACGCTCGCCGAGGGACGTTCAAACCAAAGCTGTAACAGCGTCGATCAGAACAGTGATCAGTGGTCTAGTTGCTCATTGCTTCAGCTAGTCATGTGCAGTGTTCCCTCGCATAGTGTTACTTCCTCGGGGGTGTGGAGGCTCAGAAAGCGTACAGGACTGAGGGTTGAGGCAGTTGGTACAGTTCAAAAGGCTGCCTGTCGATTACAATGTGAACGCAAATAGGAAAGTTTTTTTATTTTTCATTGTCTTTTTACAGAACTTGTGCCAACGTATTTGTGAGATTTTTCTAATTAAAATGAGTAAATCCGTAGGAACAAAAGTCACACTATGCGAGGGAAGACTGTACTTTATAACTTCTATTCTGTAAAAATAGATCTTCATGAAAAATAAGAATTGTCTGCATCAATTGTAAGAGATAGAAACTAAATTGATTTTTATACATTAATGATTTTAATACAGGAGAAATCATGTATCGACATCTTCAATTTTTTAAATTTTACAACAATTTTGAATTTCATCTACTCAATTTTCCTATAAACGCATAAAGATCCGCAGTCTAGTTTTCACTCTTAGAGGATAGTGGAAGAGCGGAGAACACTTTGGATCGTCTTCAGGATAGATGATCCGTAGAAGTAGAAAGAGACTAATAATCCTATGAATGGGACATTGATAGATGCGTAGATCAATATTTCCATATTTAGTTACTTGAACTACTAGATTGATGTGGTATTTCCAAGTGTCAGTTGTGTCAAAGAAGAACGGCACGAGGGAACGAATGTTTGAACAGAGAAAGAGCGAAGATTGAAGACTGTTGTATAGAAGGATGGAAGCCATAGTTACGTTGCAACGAAACATTATCCTCTAAACATAAAATATGTGAAAATCCTTTTCGACCAACCTACTACGTTAGAAGTTGAACACCCATGGTGCAGACTGTTCTCAGGGGGCGGGGTTTCGAACCAGAGCCCCACGGGGCAGCCCATATTTCATGTCTGATAAATGTACACTCCTTTTAACTGTCCATTCAACTTGTATACAGTCCTACGTCAGAAGGAAATCTTCGAAGTAAAATTTCTGAAAAGCAGTTACTTCATTTTCAAGACTACCGAGTCTGCACAAGTCACTCGCGACTCCTAAAAACAATTTCGAGCTAAAAACAATATTTGCTTCTTCACGCTCTTCCGATAAATAAAGTTTTCCTTTCTTCCCTTTAATTCGTTTTTTATCGACACAGGTTTTACGCGAATGCCAGTGGGATTCCCATGGTGCACCGCGTAGCACAGTAGCGTTTCTTCGCGCTAGACCGTGGCGTGCACGCGTTAACGCACCAAGTACACCCGTGTCGAACGATCTATAGGGTGTCCAACGAACAAACCGACAAATCTAACAATCTCGTGTCGGTAATAAAATGTTCGATTCAAGATAAAACGTTCTGTGAACGGTAACCGATATTAGATAGATAACACCTGTCTAGCGGAGTGACGTTTTGCATACGCTGGCGAAACACTCCGTAGAATCTGTTAAACCAGTTAATTGGGTGAAATCTCGACCGCGAGTACCCGCGTAGACAAGTGAAGGGGAATGATAGCAATCAGGGCCGATTTATTCTGCAATAAATCCAATTATAACTTTATTTATGTGTGTGGTTCTTGTTTGTGTGCGGCGGGATTCGATGCAGAAACCACTAGGAAAGTTCATCGGAAGACTGGATGTTCAGCAAAATAAAAATGTTCTGCGTCATATAGTCACTCAGTTTTTGGATATATGTTGTATACCAACGTCATTTCATCCTACATAGATGCCTCGCTTCCTGTTTTTCAAAGTACTATACAAACTCATGATTTCATCCTTGACGCATCCTCAAACTCTGCTTCACCCTCGACCTCCGTCCTTGCCGCATCACACTCGAACCTTTGCCTGACCACGTCACCTTCAAAAAACTCTGATCTTATCAACCTTATCAATGTCCTTACAATTCCTAAACCCCCACCATTCAAGTCAGAACCTATTTATACCCTTTTCCCCTCAACAGGTCAAATTCTCCCAAGTACATACACATTTTGTTCGACTGTCTTGCATATTCCACAAACTTACAATATATTGCCAATGTGTTTTCGACTAAGTTCCGTTGTATCTTATAAATAGACTGCGGATCTTTATGCAAAATAAAAATGTTTTGCACTGATTGTGGGAAGCAGGAATAACAAAAATTGATATCATCTCTTAACGACTTTGATATATAACACTAAACCTACTGAGTACTAAAAGCGATTAAAATGTTTTAGCTTACGAAAATGACAAGGCTCTATTTATTTAGATTTTGTGCAACTTTGATTACAATATGTGCCATGTGTCCATGTTAGCAACTTCGTAATTTCAATAATTGTAACACGAAAAATATAAAACCGGTCATTTGACCGGCAGTGGTAGGTTTAGTGTTAAAAGCAACATTACAACATTCTTGAATTTTTAAAATCTTTTACTGTTTTATATTTCGCCCAAATATAAAAAGATAAAATATATAAAGATCCGTAGTCTACTTATAAATAAAATACTAATAAAAAACAACATATATTGGCAGAAAGTCTAACGCCTGTACAAATTGATAACGGACGAACTTCTGTCCGAGCGTTAAACAAAATATTGTAAAGAATGATGAGCAGAAAATGTCTGAATCTTCGCAGCGTTATCTTCCCTGATTTCCTCTTCACGGCCGGTCTAACCCGGTCCCGATAAAAGTCCCGAGGGATCGCAGCAGTTTGCCGGGGATTAACGAAGAGTAAATTTTCTCGAAAAAATGTTGTCGTCTCCCGACATTTCCAGCAGGATTTCAGCCCCGGGTAAATAGTAGGGAGCCGCGTGCAGGTGCAGCAACACGGGAGAACGCGTGCACATAGAGAGGCACGCCTAGCAGAGCAGTGCATCGTGTACCTGCGACAGTGGTTCCGCGTGCAGGCACGTACCTAACAGGCTGGCAGGTAATCGATAAGCTCGGGCATGCCATCCCGGTTATGCGTGCGAAATATTCCGGTTTTTCAGTCGTTCACCCTAACCACGCTGCCGCTCGAAAGAAATCGCCTCGCGCGTATCGGCACGCGCGATCGATCGGCCATCGAACGACCAACCAACCACAGGCCTGGATCCTTCCCCTTCTTCTTCTTTTTGCGTCCACCAACTGCGCTTCTCAATGAATCCTCAATGGAACCTTCCCTTGAATCACAAATTTTCGAGAGACGGTGCTCTGATCAATTTAAATTCATGTTCTTCTGAATACTTCTCGTTCATTTTGGTGGTATTTGTTTTGTTTGTGTTTTTACCGTTTTGTATTGTTGATCGACTAATGTCGAGTCCACCGAACTCGATTTGTATCGCACAATTTCAAAAAGATCCAAGGTCTGTCGTATTTATCAGTTACTTCACATCACATTATTTTAAACTAAATTGATTCAATGTAATTTTTACGATATTGCCAATAATGGAAATGGGTATTTATCATTCAATAAATAACGCACAAGAATTCAAAGTATCTGTCCTTTATTCGACCGAAGGAAAAACTAGTCAGAAGACGTCTGTACGGTTAGCAAGCCGAAACAGAACTGAAGCTAAGGAGGAAGTTTTAGGGGAAAGAAAAACCTCTGTTGGGTCCACGTGAAAAACAGATGTGGGAGGACCCTTAATTTATTACTCAGGGCCTCTTTGAATTTGAAGGCTGCAGGCCTTCCACTTCTGACCTGGCCGGTGACAAAGACCCGAGGACCGTTAAAATATACCGGGACACTCTTAGTATCCTTCAACACTCGACTTAATTTTGCAGATGTTCGAACAGCCAATAATTGATATCCTTTTCGTATAGGGTAACAGGGGTAGGTAAAAATTGGTCGAAAATTCGCGATAGATTTTCGCACGGCTAATCAGCGGGGCTAATCAGTCGGATAAGGCCGTATAACAAACGAGCTTGTTCTCATCGTGGGAAAGGAGCGTATAGGTGGCTCGTCGAAGGCCTCTTCAGAGCTTGCTGACTGGAAAAGGTGTCCCAATTAGCATATTCGCTGGAACGTCGCCGTCGGTAAAAGGTGTAATGGCGTTTCGCTAATGGCTCGGTTCGCGGGATAAGAAGCCGTCTAACGTCTAATTGGCGACGCGGAACTTCCGTCTGGACTTCTTGCACCGGTAGACGCCGATGCACACATAGCACAGAACAGAAGAGCGCAGCGCAGTGCGCGATGCAACGCGATGCAACGCGATGGGATGCGACAGCGAAGCGCGCGAGTTATTTATCGAGGCGGAAACGCACGGAACGTGGATCTCGTCGATTTAATGAACGCTGTCCCGCAAGGATCTTCGGTTTCCCGAAGTGCAACAGCGATTAAGGTCGCACCAAGAAAAACGAGAGAGACGAGGAAACGGCTACCAATGAAAACTAACGCGGGGACTTTCTTCTCGTTTTTCTTCTTCGCGCCTCTCTACACCGCTACCTGTCGCTTGGACGCTCATTCCCTGTCCTTACGATTATTCACTCTGCCGGTAAACTCGACGCTGTTGCGTCGTATCCATCAGGATTGCTGCTATTCAGCTTTTTGTGTCATTTGTGCCAGCATAATCTTACACGCGTTTCTTCTTACTATCTCAATCGAATTAATGAGATATTCCAGCCTCGCTTACGTGTGTTAGGACACTTGATCGAAGCTTTTTAGTCAACTGCTGCGTCCTCAAGAACAATTCGAAGCTGCGAAACAACTTGTGCTACAAGGGGTTAAATAAACTTCTTTATCTTTGACGGACGTGAAGTAAAATTAATTAACTACCGATGATGACTACTAATAGTCTCTTCACAGCTGGACGTCGACCATCAACCATTAAGGGCTTCACGATAAATGTATGAAAAGCGAGCAAGATGTCCTAAGCATTGCAGTCTAATTCGTTTGGGATAGTTCCTCGGAAAAAGAAATTATTCACGTTCTCTTAAGTTACAGTCATTAGTACATTGCGGATTTTATGCATTTTTGCGACCAGAAGTTAAAAAGCTTCGACTTATTGTTAGTGGGACCATTAAAACTCCCGTGTCCTGCGATCAATGCGATCATTTTTTATTATACGTGAAGATCTGCAGTCTAGTGACGATCTGATGATTAGACTGCGGATTTCATGAATTTCTGACAAAAATGTTAAAAATATTTAATGAAATCAATGTATTAGTTTGAGCTTAATAGGACAATTAAAAGTACAATACAATTTTTATTTGGCTCCTGTGTCCTGCGATCGATGCGAGCGTTTTTTATTCTGCATAAACATCCGCAATCTCGTCATTAGAAACATATTAGCAGGCTGGCGATACTCAGAGTGCTGAGATTAGGAAAATGGGTGTTAGACAGTGCGATTGGGAAGAAGGGGTGATAGTCGATCCTAGAATAGCCTCGGTTGGAGAACACTCTTCCGACATCGTTGACACGGTAACATATGCAACAGAAACACCAAGAATTTCTCTCGGTGTAGTTCTGCGCCCAAGGTGGAGGGAAACAGAGAAACAGAGAGAGAGAGAGAGAAGTGAAGTGGCAAAGCCGAGGGGCGGAGATCGTGCGGTAAACGCGGCGTGCGAGCCGCGGTGGCGTTCCGCCAGCAGACGAAACACAAGGTTGCATTGTGTTTCCCGGTAGGCCGTTAACCCAGGTCAGCAACTGCGAATCCGCGGTGCTCTCTCGCTCTCCGCTGTTCGCACTGCATCGCTCTATAACGCCTCGGTCCCTTTGGTTCTCCTCGCGAACGGTGTGACGCAGTTCCGGTCCCGGCCGGAAGCTCGTCGGCTTCACTCCGCTTCCGACACGCTTCGCGGGCCGAC
This sequence comes from Lasioglossum calceatum, assembly GCA_963966675.1. Lineage (NCBI taxonomy): Eukaryota > Metazoa > Arthropoda > Insecta > Hymenoptera > Halictidae > Lasioglossum > Lasioglossum calceatum. Next base: position 12,223,321 of record OZ016540.1, read on the forward strand.
GCTGCGTGCAGCGCGCCGCGCCGGTGCAGCGTCGGTGCAAGACGATCCGCCCTCAGATCATCCCCACCTCGCCAACAACGACTACCTGAGCCACTCGATCCCGGATCGTTAGCCCCGAGATTCCATCGGGCCCTCTCAATTAACCATTTTGTTCGAACGTCTCTCCGTCCACCTGAAATTGACAGTGTACGTTCATTCGTGTATATTCATGCTCATTCATGCACATTCATTCTATTTCAACTGGCTGTATACCTGACGTTGACAATGCGCCTGCATTTACAGAAGAATTGCATCCTCGTGCGAATGATTATTATTGCGATATCCACAAAAATGAATGCATTTCTTTTCTTCAACCTTTATCTTCAACAAAATGGTAATTACAGCTTCCAGCTTGGTTTTATTTGTTTGATTTTGATTAGATGTAGCTATTAATACAATTAAATAGGTACGTGTACTATTTGAATGAATGTTAGAAAAAAGAGATTGGGAAATTGTGGGATGATTACACTGTCCAACAAATTTCAACTTTTTTTATGTTCCCAATATACTGTTGGGTCCTTCTTATAGAGTTTTTTGCGCTGATTCCGAATATGACCTTAATTTTTTCTCCTATACGAACAGTTTTTGAGGAACATGGCTATGAAAAAAAACATATTTTTAACTTTAAACAAATATTGTGATGTTATTATAAAAGATATTGAATTGTTCTGCACCAATTTTTGAGAATATTTTTCAATTTATAGGAGAAAAATTAAGGACAGATTCGGAATCAGCGCAAAAAACTCTATAAGAAGGACCCAACAGTATATTGGGAACGGTGTTGGACAGTGTTATGGACAGCTGTAGAAGCCAAATTGGAAAACAATTACCTCACTTTAATATTAATAATCAGAAAATATAGGATATCTCGGTCAGATAAGATTTACATGTTCTCTACATTTGAAAAAATTAGTAAGTACAATTTTTATTCCATAATATAGGTGCTTTGCGTGCCCTGCATACATTGCCAATGGTGTGGTGCAGATGTCGGAGAATTTTCGAAAAACTTGCTCGGTTGTTGTGGCACAGGGTCTCCAAGTTGATGTACATGTTTGATAGAGGCCGATTTGGACGTTCCCGGGACGTTTATATTGACCGAGGGTTGTTCTTGTTAATTTGCACGTGGGGTCGAGGCTGGTGAAAATATGGAAGTCGTACATTTCCGGCGGACCCTCGTAAATCGCGACCCCGGCGCGTCGGAAAGCGTCGCGAAGCGCAGATACGTGCTAGGACAGGTTCACGATTCGGTGGACACGACGCGACGGTGAAATTACCGGCCCGCTCCACAGAATATTTCTCGCTCGTCCCCAACAGAGGAAATGAGAATGGCCGTGTCCGTCTCGCGATCCTGACCCCTTGTCTACCTTTACCCCGACCAGTCTCGCCGATCCAGTCGACTCTTTGCTGGAGCTTCTATTTCTATTAGCTACAGTTGAGTATCCGGTCAAAGAAGAAATGTTGAGAACTTGCGAAATTAACTTGAAGCCCTCATTCAGATACAGTAGAAAGTTAGGGACATTCATACTGAATTGTAAGAGTTGAGCATCCAAGTGCTTTGTCTCAGTGAAATGTATTGTAAAGACTATAGAAAGATGATTAAATGAATTAAGTGGTGAATCCTCAATGGATCTTTTCAATCACAAATTGCGAAATTAATCTGAAGGTCTCATTCAGATACAGTAGAAAGTTAGGAACATTGATATTGAATTGTCAAAGTTGAGCAACTATCAAGCGCTTTGTCTCTGCGAAATGTAATATAAACACTATACAAAGATGATCAAGTGAATTAACAAATATAATCGAATAATTGATAGGCTCGCAATGAATCCACAATGAATACTTTCCTTGAATCACAAATTGCGAAATTAATCTGAAGGTGTAGAGTTGCGGACGGTGATATTGAATTGTAAAAGTTGAGCATCCATGAATATTGTAAAAACTATAGAAAGATGATTAAGTGAATTAACAAATATAGTCGAGTAATTGAGAGGCTCGCAGCGAATCGATTTGATAAACCGTATATGTACATAGATACCGCCTATAAAGATTTGAAGTGCCAAATGAAGCTTGGCCAATTGAAATCCTCGGATAATTACATTCTAAGCCCGTGAATAAGTACCGAACTCGTTCGAAAAGCCGATAGCTGTTTCGGCGATCGGGAGATAAACGCTGTACGAACTAGTTACACCGATCGCCTCGCGTGCAACGAATTTCTACAGCGTTATCGCGGTATCGATGTAACGAGTCTCAGCTTGCAACATTCTTATCGAGGATCCGTGCACAGTGACTCACGGGACGCCGCGGCCATAATCGACGCGGTCTGCAAGATATCGTTTGGCTAATCTTCTGCATTCGCGTCACAAGGAATCCCGGCTCGATTATCGCCTCTATCGCGATCTCGGTTAATTACAAACATTACCGATTCCCGATCCCTGCTCGAACTCGTTCGTCATTCTTCTGCACACACGATTACATTGATAGCCCGACTTTCGTTGCTTGTTTTATCCGATACCTGTATCTACGACCGGGTTGTTCCGTGGAATGTCGTTTCTTGTTATTCGAGTTCAGCGTTTAGCTTCCTTCGAACGTCGTGTGCTGGATCGAAATCGCTGTCGCGCGATCCTGCGAAGAAAAATTACATTCGCGTCCTGAAACTAAACAGATCTTCACAGAATTGAAGTGAACTTGAAGTTCAGCTGTTGAAATCTTTTTTCTGCGAGGAATTTCACAGTCCAGCCTCGAGATTAAAAAGTCCCCGAAACCTGCATCCATAATTTCGAGCCGATTTGTTCCAAAAAGGTCGCGCGGAACAATGGAGAACGTTGGGAAAGAAGCCCTCAATTCAGAAAACGCGGCGACGTGGTATTTACAAGCGGCAAGACAGGATAAGAAAGGAAATAATGAGACTGGTTAGGAAGTGTTGTATATTACGTAGATTAAACGAAGAACAAGACTGTTCAGGTTGCGAGCGGAAGTAGCGCCGAGATAGCAGATTTCTTTTTGCGTGCCCCGCAAAAATTCATTATCCGGTGCGCTGATCCCGGCGATAGAGAACCCCGTTTGTTGATTGCATTCTTTTTTTCGCCGACATCTGTCTTGCAAAAATTGAAATGTATCTTAAGTTCTTTATAACGTGATTAAGGTCCATTAAAGCCCAGTAACTACCACCGATTCAGATAAATTAACAAAACTTTATGGAGAAAGTTACGCGGAGAACACCTGTAAAACTGTTTTACTTTATGCTTCCTCGCGGACCGTTCAACACCTTTGCGTTCCCTTTCGTTTAATCATGTCGGATGACTGGCTGTTTCCTTTGCCGGCGAGTTTTCCGTTTCGTTGGCCCTTCGCGACCCTCAAAGTACTAAAAACATTTACCGGCAGCCTTTCGGCCGCTTCCGATACAAAAAGATAGCTGGGCAATGAAAAATAAATGCTCAAAGGGCGGGCAACATGCTAATTTTTCTGCTGGGTTCAAACGGATAATTAAACCGCGGGCCTGTTTGCGAAATAAAAATATCGTGCGTCCGTTGCGAGGAACGGGAGCCAAGTAAAAAGTTGTTTCTGCCTTTAACAATCTTATTTCTTATCGGATTCGTGATATAAATTAGATTCGACTTCTCCAACTTCTGAGAAACAGAAATAAATAATTTTTTACTAACGTGACCAATTGATAAAACTGATTGTGAGCATTTCTATTTTGAAAAAAGGTGCGATAAGGCCGGTTCAAGTTCGAATAATATTGCTCGCAGCGTGTGCAAGTGGCAAAGCGACGAATGCGAAATTCCGATCAAGTGGGTACGGATTAAAAGTTTGGATTTAGGTGAAAGGGGTTGGAAAATTGGCGGATCAGAGACGGAGGTGAGCGATTCTCGGTAGAGTGTCGACGCGATGCGATGCGAGTCGAGCTTGTCCCTGGCCCATATAGCGTAGGTAAGCTCCATCCGCAATTGCGTAACTGCAACCGATAGTAAAACGCAACTGGCAGCCAGTTGCAGTGTATAGCGGCAGGGGGCAGGAAACGGGGAACGGGGATGGAGGGGGACACGCCGTCGGAGGGAAAAGGAAAGCAGCTCGAGCGGGAAATTCTCGTTCCACTCGATCGGCCGTCCCGGCCGGCCCTTTCACGAACCAATTATTCGGAGTCGTTGCACCTTTCGTCGTTTCGTCGACCACCGAGCAGCGAGCCGCTCGTTTTTCGCGAGCCCGTAAACAACGTTTGCGAAACCGAGCAACTAGGTCGGCGATTTTTTCCTCGGAACGCTCGCGCTGCCTCGCTGGGGCCACCGATGGCCCCTCCACCTGTTTCGCACTCTATGTATTATACTGAAACAGTCCTGTCACAATAGGCAGTGTGCAAATTTATGCAAACAATCATTTCGAATTGTTATGCGGGGCCGCACACTCGCATGCAAGTTCTCATTTCTCGTTAATCCTACATAGCTAACCTGTCCAAACGTTGCTGTTCCAAAATTGAATCTGTGATTCTTGCATATCGACAAGATATGCGTTCTAATATTACAAGATCAAAATTTATTAGTCGACTGCGGATCTTTATGCAAAATGAAAATATTATGCATTGATTGCGGGAAGCAGGACTAAAATAAAAGTTAATTTCATCCCTTAACAACTTGGTTACGTTGAAAATCAACATTACAATATTTTTGAATTTTTCTAATCTGTTACTGTTTTATATTTCACCCAACTAATTTCTTATCTTCTTATTAGCAATATGTAAATGGGAATAGAACAACCGATGACGCAGGAACTGACTGGAAGAACGATTACTTAAGCTTCCTTAGTTTAAAATTCAATAATGCCTAGTAACAATGTTATCCACGAATAATACGGTTATCTAGGGTTAAGGAAGTCGATATTTCATACTGCAGACAGTAGTGTGCCTAATTTGGATTGTTTGCATAACTGGAATCAGGGGTCGCCCATTTGCTCCAAAATCTCCAATTCAAATCCGCTTAATCGATATCTTCTAGTGGTTCGAGCTTCGATGAGTGGGTGAAAAAGGATGATTCAATTTACTTAGACTTCGAACAACAACGCTAATTATCAGTCACTGCTAGACTGAGGATTTTATACTCTTGTTTCCCAGTCAATGCAGAGAATTTTTATTCTTTTAAATCTGGCAGTCTATTACGTCGCCATATAGACTCTCCCATATAGGATGCGAGCCAAAGAGGAACAAGGTTCCGTGTCATTCTTCCTCGTCACAAGACACAGACAATGGTACAAACCGTGTCCTGTTCTGTAAGCGGGCAACCATTAAGAAGAATAATTTGCCGACCTCCCCGGAGCGCACAGCTTAACCAACAGTTTACGAAAATAAGTTCCAACAGAGATACCAGATTAAGAGTAATAAGAGTGCAAAGGGTTAAACAGGTTTTCACGCGTCCCTTTCCACAGAACCCACCCCACACCCAATCTCCCTTTCTCCCGCAGCTCTATTTTTAGATCCTTTTTGTACGCGGCCCATGTGCTGCCAAATATGAATCGCCCGAGTCAGCACACTAGAAAACATCCTGTTTCTTCTGGAATTTTTGAACCGAACATCCATATCGAACGTTCATGCAACATTAACCCGGAGACGACCGACCTTTTTCACACTTTGAAAATTGAGGTTCTTAAAACCATTCTCAGCTTTATTATCAATCTTTTCGAAACACATCTTATTCATTCAAGTGAATCATTAGAAATCGACTAATTAAATTACGATTTTAAGAAGGGTTAATACGAATGTTAGATGAATGGATGTTCGTGGAAAATCAAAATTTCCTGTCTCCAGAAGTTTATCTTCAGCTTGCGGCAATTCTAAGAAATTTTCTCATGTTTTATGTTTCTACTTCTCACTAAGGGGATCAGCGAGATTTCAACTAAGCGTTGACTCACAGTTGGATCATTCCAAAGTCTGTGGTAAGGGTGCAACGGTATCTTTAGCTAGGAACTGGCCTAAACCCACGGCCAGCGTTCACCAAAGACTTTCTTCGCCACGTAAATCGTAACGATCCCTCGCGAGGAAAGCGAAAGCCACGTTCACGGCGATTCTTCCGACACGATAGTGACACGGGACGAGACGCGTTCTCTGGTGCAACGTTCCCCGGGCATTAGAGCAGCGTATTCAAAGTGTAGCACTGTCGTAATCGCTTGGAACTGCCGGTTAAATTATGTCTACGGTCGGTCGTACGAGCCAGCGAAATATTTAACCATCTCCCTTTCTCCTTCTCCCTGTTTCTCGATCTCTTTCCAGGCAGCAGCTCCCGCGCGCGCGCGCACGCTTCTAACTGGCTTTCGCTCTGTTTCCCTCTCTCGTTTTCTCCGTGGCTCGATGTCGTTTCGAGCCTCGAAGCCCATTACGAGCGCTCGAGTATCTCACGAAGTACGTGTACCCCGATTGCCAGAGAGCACAGGCATTCGAACGAGATACCACCGGGTTTTCAAGGGTCCACCGTAACCCCGACTCCGCTTTTCGCGACCGCGGGAAGAGCTCTCCTTGCGAATGCGGCCGCGGTCACAAAAAATCTCAGAGTGCCTATAGTGCTCGACGGGCCGACTGTCGATAGTTGCTTCGATTCTTCCTGGTTGGAATTGGCGTTAGGTGCTTCGATCTTGTCATTTCGAGTCTGTTCCGTGTGATTCGACTCTCGGCTTCTTCCTTGCAATGTAGTCTGTCTCAAACACGATCAAACTATCGTTGGGAGCATAATCCTCAGACACGTTCGTCACACTCGCCGAACTCGGCACATACCAGCAACGAATCAAACTGAATCATTCGACATCAAAAACATTTATTTATTATTTTATGCGTATGGCCACTTTACGTACCTCAGAGACAAATGTATAAATTCAGCATTTGCGCTCGTTATCTCTGAGGTACGTAAAATGGCCATACGCATAAACTATGTGGTTAATCATGTTTAATCATACGTTTTGGTTGCCTTTACACCGTTTAGAGCTTAGTCCTCGGACACATTCGTCACACTCGCCGAGGTCTGCCTCAAGCATGATGAAACTATAATTGGGAACTCAGTCCTCAGACACGTTCGTCACACTCGCCGAACTCAGCACATACCAGCAACGAATCAAACTGAATCATTCGACATCAAACGTTCAGTTTCACGCTGCCAGATCGAGCAAACATCAAAAACATTCCCATCGTGGTTCGCACACCTTCATCACCGGCGTTCTTCCTTTCCGGGTCCGTTTTCACACCGAACCGTCTCGTTTCCTGGCGAAAAGATTTCGGCCGGCTGTTTGTTCCGGCCATGCCCCGACAAAGAGGATGATGCCCCAGGCCGGATCGAGCGGAGCGGAATCCTTGTAATCGACGTAGTCGTCGTCAAAGAAAGGTGCAGTGACACAGAAACACGAAGGGAGAGAATCGAGAGAGATAGAGAGAGAAGGATGCGTCAGAGTTGGAAATAAAGAGGAGGCGTGGGCCGCGAGAGCGTGCACTCGACGGAGTGGGGGAAATGTGAGAGGGAAAGGGAGAGAGAGACCGATCGTAAATGGACGCGTATGGGAGGTTATCGTGAAAGCCGGCTGTTCTGTGAATGAAGCACCCACTCTCCGATCCCGCCGTCTCGCGCCGCGTACAGCTCGGCCGACCGACGAACTTGCACGTATTTGCATTCGATTAAGCCGCGTCTCACGGGTGCACCGGCCGGAGTCGATGCACTTTCGACCTTCCGCTCTGCTCTCCGCTCCGAATCGATTCCCTTTCGATCGACGATCCGGAAGCAAATCTAGCATTCGATTGTCCTGCAAATCTTTCTTCTCTATTTTTTGGCGAAAATTTTGATCCCATCGTATCTTGTTTCCTAAGACTTTATCATGGTTACGAAGATTTTAGACAAAGTCTAACAAATATGAATGTTACGCCTTCCTTTTTAAATGAAATCAAATTTGATTCGTTTGTAATCAATGTTTAAGCATTGTATAGTCATACAAAAAATATAAATTTTCTTTTCTCGTCTACGACATTTTTGTAACTGTAAAGAAAATGATACGGCATGGGGTTAATAGATCCATCCATAATTTCCATTTGACAGTAACATTTTCTCATACTTCACGAGTCTGTGGCAGCCATAATTGCACAGAGGTTCACAGCTAAGATGAGCTCTCGTCGATCCTCGGGAGGTTTGTAGCCAAAGTTTCCAGAGGTATGTCGGCGATCAGGATGCATAAGTTTAGGATCCGTCGTCAGCCCGTTCCTCGCAGCTCCCCAGTCTCTAACCAAGATCCGAGAGCTGAGAGCTCAATCGTGTGGGTCGCGCGACCCCATTTTGCGTAGGCGTCGAGCCGTTCTCCTCGAAAACATCGTTCCCCGATATCCCGCGAAAGAACCCTTCCCTTTCGTTATCCTTCCAAAAAAAACCCGAACGGCACTGTCTCCAAATCCAAGTCTCCATCGTACCCGTTCATATTTTTATTTTTTGAAAAGAACGAGGCGTTTCGAAACGTTGTCTTAATTTCGCTGCAGTAGATCAGGGAAACAAAGTTTCGAAACCGTGACTCCAATAGCTCGCAGCGACAGATAATAAACCGCGATATACCGAAGCTAATTTCGAGCGGCTTTTGCTGCTCGATGGAGCGAGACAATTCGCGTTATACTCCGATGTTATCGATATTTATTTATTAACTGGTTCGATGGGATTGAAAAATGTAGGGAAAGGATATCGGGGACTATAAATATGGCGAAAGGGAATGCTGAGAAAGGGAAACGTCATCGGGAGTTTAAGGAGATTGGACCGATTCGAATTGCAACAGTGCATCGAATATGCAAATTCTATAGTAACACCAAACCCTCGTACCGACCACTCTCCAGTATTTCAGTAGAAATCAGTAGGGTGTTATGCAAATGCGCGAATACTACCGGGCACTACATTCTTCCTCCATTTTGTTTTTATACTTTGCTCTGCGAGACACAATTCTATACATTCTATAATTATTGAGTGTACATAATCGTTGTATTACTAACCCTTTGCAATTGGATCAGTTCCATATGCATAAAATATAAATATTCCAGGTCGGACGAAAAATTTGATCTCAGAATTAGAATAACTCCGACTGTGACGGGTAATATTAAGAAATAATAATGAATAGACAGCGGATCTTCATCCAAAATAAAAATTTTCTGCCTGAATTGCAACAAACTGCAGCGAAATTTTCTTTCTTACTATGTTCAATAGTTGGAATATCTATAATATTTTAAATATCTGATATTTTCACTGTCTTAAATTGCACCTATACATTCTTGTCATAAATACATAAAATCCGCTGTCTAGTAATAAATCAAAGTAAGATACTGAAGACGACCCGAACGAGCTTACGACTCAATATGTAGTACGCTTATCTGAGATTGAACGAGAGATATCCGGGTGTGGAAGGGTCCGGGTAGAGAATTTAGCGATTTTGCATCTTCATCGCAATGGTTTCGCGCGATGGGATCGCCGGGACAGTTCCGAGGATCGGTTGATCGCGATCGGCGAGCGACGATCGGCGTCTAGAGAGCCTGTTAAGGAGCTGCAGTACGCGACCGACAATAAAACCGGCACTTTAAAACTCGTTTAGCCGGCGTGCACTCGCGAATAAGGATACCGGTGCAACCTGCTCTCGATTTTTGCCCTCGCCGTGTTCGGAGGCCATCCTCCCGCGACACAAGGGGGCGCGAGAGAGATAGAAAGAACGCGGCGTCGCGACGCGAGCAGCGTCGAAAGCGAGACGAAACACGCGTGATATAACGCGACGTAATATCTCGGATCTCGTGGCCAACCTCGGGAAACGAGTCTCCTCTCGTCCACACGCACCAAGAAATCCTATGCACGCGGCGAAAACCTCTTCCAACGATCGCCTCTCGCCTTTTATAGGAAATTCTCCCGCAGAAGCGGCATTCAAAGTCGCCACGATCGGTCTTCTTGCTAACAGCACCATTTTTCCACTGGGAATTCCTCCAACAGACCTGATCGCAAGGTTATTTGCATCGTTCGATTCCGCTTAGCTTCGAATTACTTTATCCCGCGAGGATAACTTGTCGGTAGAACCTCAATTGTTCGAAGAACCAATTCCGTGAATTGTGTCGGAGCGATTACATCTGGAAAATGCCCTCCATGCTATAAACGCGATTGATCCCTGGAACAATAGACCGTAAAAATTAAATTCAATTAGTGTTTCTATTATAAGAACCTCCTGGTACTATACACGTTTCCTTGTACCTATCAATGTATACACTCTTAATCATGATAATGTGCGTGATCAGCGGATTTTATATAATTGCAAATAGATTTAACCCACCACTAAAAATTGATGTATCATTATTTACGTCATTGTTCACATTATTGAATGTGTCCATAATTATGAAAGTGATCTAAGTCAAAATTTTAAAAAAAAGTGTTTATTTCGCTGGTCAGTCAACGTGTTGAAATTCTTCGTAGTTGCAACTAAAAGAAGCTGTTCAGTGTTCCCAGAAGAATTCGATTAATCAGGGATATAATAAGGGAGGCAAATTATAAAGAGTCGTACGTTTGGATAATATACTTCGCATAATGAAAGGACAATGATACTCTCGGGGGTAAACGAGTGTCGCCACTTTCGTCCGGCAATGAATAAGAACTACCCGAAGCGAATTACAGCGTAATAAACGCGGGAGAAGAGCGTTCTTTATTCGACGTTGAATCTCGACGCGTAAAAAGTGCAGTCATTGTTCCCATTAGTCGACGGTCCTGTCCCATGACACGAAGGTGTCGAGGAAACAATGGAGCGAGACACCCTCGGAGCCAATAATCGTATGGATTATTACCTAGCCCCGGTCAGGTCCAGGGACTATGGAGGCGAGACAATTGGTCCTCGGTGTCCCATTCATTTGTCGAGGAACCTTTCATCCGGTAAACCCTCTGTTTCGATGAAACTACATCGGATTAAGCTAAGATTTCATATTTACTGCCCGGCCGACACCATTACCCTTTCGATAACAATAATAATCTCGGCCGTGGCTCCTTTGACGGATCACGGGCATTGAGGACCATTGTCCCGTGAAAAGGAGGTTCATGCGGAAACGATGCTTTGCCAGATAACGAATCGTGCGCGCAGAAATCAGTGGACTACGACAAAAACCGCTAACAAATCAAAAGAAATTGGAAATATTTCTTGTGCACAATCTAGTAAATCGTAAACATTCTGTAAATACTATTTCTGGGAAATGCTCCATCTTTCATGTGCGTGAAACCGCGTATTTGCTTGAGAAACCACTGCTAAAAGCTGTTACTCGGCTTCTCTGTACGCGGCGCAAAGCACGCGATAAATTATTAAGTATAAAATCGGAAAGGGAGCTACACGCGCGTAAGAAGAACAAGAAAAATAGCTGGTAGAATGCTGCGGGAACATCAAACACGCGGCAGCGGAGAAAAACGATCCGAGAGAAGCCCGGAGGGATTGACTATCGACATTAAAACCGGCGTCGTGTTCTAGCAAGAGTAATTTAAAAAGCACAGCAACATTGAAACGGAAGTCTCAGATTTTCTGCATAATTCTCGAATCTACAAGAGAGAGAGCGAGAGTCGCGTGTCGCTGGGCAATCGTCGATCGAGTGACGGAGAAACACCGACACGGGTATTCGCGAATAAATCGTCCGTCACGCGATGCAAAGGGACTAACATTACGATCCCTTTCTCTCCGCGATGTGGCGCGGTTTCCGATTCGCGAAACTACACGGAAATAGTTTATACTCTGGATGTCGAATGTTTACAACGCTTGAAACAGAAGATGACGCGCGTTCGAAGGGAGTTCAAGGGCTCGAGAGGGACGAGGACGAAGGCGAGACGAGACACGGAGAAAGAGAAGGACCACCCGCGTCGCGCGCAAAGGACTCGAAAGCAAAACACGGTCCTGGCAGGACGTCGTTCGCGTACGAAACGAGAAACGACACCGGCAAAAAAGATCCCCGGTGTTGAGCAGCGAAAAGGCTGCTGCTGTTGCTTCTGCTGCTGCCGACCACGTTTATTTGTCCCTTTTAGGGCCGCGACGAAAACCGAGCGCGAGGATCCTGCAACTCTTTCGCCATCATCTTTGCTCCTGTATTCATACTGTATGCATCCTATGATGCATACACTCGTGGTCAGTCTGTTCAAAGTCTGTAATTAATAGACAGCGGATTTTATGCATTCGAAAGAGTAAATTCATTGGAAGAATTAGAAAAGTCTCTCTTATGTTATTGTCAACCTATTGAACATATTAAGAAAGAAAATAAATTTCAATTTCACTCCAGCTCGTTGCAATTCAGCTAGAAAATTAGTATTTTTCATGAAGATCCGCTGTCTAGTAATTAACCATTTCCTAGAAGCAAAAGAAAATTGGTATTCATTTCACACGTACCCTTATTTTAATGCTCAACACACCCATACATGGATGAGGGAATTACTTGTCCAGATTTAAGAACGAATGTTTGGCTGGGATCTGCAAAATGCAGAAGTTGTATGCATCTATTCGATTATTATTTCCTTAAACACACTACTTTGATTTTACAAAAGTTTCGAGGCAGTTGGTGTAGCAGTCGAGGTGTTAGATAATGATTGAAAAGGAATTGAGACATGGGAGGATCATCTTTCGGACAGCATGATCATCGGGCATGATCAGGATGAAAAAGGAACGATGCAGTTGGTCAGTGAACGCCCCTCGATGCAGCTCGTGTCCGCGGTTTCCAATTAGTTCGAGCGGTTTCTGGGAAAGATCGCGGCGCTTTAATCACCGGCTGAAGATCACGATCGGCTGGATCTCGAACGTCACGCGGCGTTAACGCGATAACGATCTCGGCGAGTTATCGGACGCTCGGTGAACTCGAGAGGAGGTTGTGCAACGAGTGCACGCGGTGCGCAGCTGTGATTCCCAGCGTGGTGGCCGATCGCCGGTCCGATCGGATCCGCGTGGACCTGTTTGGGAACCAGTACAAGTCCCGTCTTCCTCGTCCGGCAACCGTTCACACCGATGAGAAATTAACAGCGTCGTGATCAAGGCAACTGGAAACTGTTAAAGCGTTTTAATATTAACCGATTTTTCCCGTCCAATTACTAATAAGTGTTGGCCGATTACCGCACAGTGTAAAACTCGCTTTCGACTTCACAATTATTTTTACTGTGCGTCTTCAACGTATCTTGATTACGAGCGTAATGGGAAAAATGGAACATGTAATCGACACGTAAAGTGCAGCGGGCGATCAAATTATCCGAGCCGGTTGCGTAAGAATAATTCTCGCGAAATTAATGCCACTGAGAATCAGCGTTAGGTGAGAACTTCATTATCGAGTAATTAACAATTATTATTCATAACGTTGTTCGCTCTCTAAAAATTCAGTATCTTGCGTGAGACGCATAGTTGGGCAAAAATTTAATCAACGATTGACTAATAAATTTCTACTTGAATTTCTAGTTTAGTCGTTAATTGCGGTAAACGATTAAATACTTATTAATCGTTAATTGGGAATAACGGTTAAATTTCTACTTTTCAATTGTAATCGTCAATTAGATAATTGAACCAAAACTGATGAATACTGCAAAAAATGTAAACTGAGTTTTGTTCAGATATATTTCTGTCAATTCTCCATCTCCGCTCTCTGTCTCTACTCCCTCCTTACTACAATTTATGGATAGACCGTATGGTGATTAACTTCATCAATCGATTGAATCAGTCTTCGATTTTTCGATGATTTCTTCTTTTAATCAACGATTACCGATTAACCTCATCAATCGATCGAATTAATCGCCGATTTTTCAATGATTTCTTTTTTAGTCGTACACAGTAATCAATCAATATTGATTAAAATTTTAAACGATTAATTCCCAACTCTAATTATAACCAGACTGCGGATCTGTATGCGAAATAAAAATTGTCGATATCGACTGCATGAAACAGCGACTTCTTTGAAGGTCTTGATAAGCTGGAAATAATATATCGATGTTCTTAAATTCCTCGAATGTTTGCTTGTCTATGGTAATTGCAGCGATCGATGTTTAAATGACAGCTGTGCTGCATTCTTATTCCTTTTTCTCGAAGTCCGCAAATTGCTAAAATACTTTTAACGATATTGTAGACAACATTGTCCTCCACAAGTGAATACATTCCTCGTGAAAATTGCCGATCATTTCAGCAGTCGCTAATTGGACAGCAAAAACCAGACAATACGAACACGCTGTTGCGGTATCGATTTCGGTTCTCGATACGGTCGATAATATTACGAGGAACTTTTATAAAACTGTTTACGGTTATTCATTTCCGGCGCGTCGTCGTTCGTCGATCCGGTCACGCGATCCATCCTGTCGCGCGTCGCGATCGTTCCCAGATCCTCGATCTTCTCGCAGCATAATCTAACAAGTCCCTTGTTCTCTTTCTGTTGCAGGTAAGCATCCCGTGGCAAATTCCACGGAGGATAAGCGAGAGGAGACGCCAGCGTTCCAACCATGGCGCGGCAGGTTCGCGCGCTCGCGAGAGAGAGCCTTTCTTCGTTTTGCCAACTTTGTTTCCAACGAGCGGATTTTAATACTGGTTTGAAACGGGTACAGCTGTCTCGGGATTTTCTGCATGGGACTTCTTCCCGAGATGGCTCTTGGGAACTCGCGGATAATTACTAGCCGCGTATCTCGCTCGCATTTCTCTTATTAACCATCGGACACCGGAGACGGATCATTCCGATCCTAAGCTGTGTTGCTGCGTGCTCGGTTTCGGTTCTTATCGCTTTAGCCGCCCCGGATTACCGCGATATCGTGCGCGCGAATCACGACAAACAAATACACGAATGCAGTCGAACCCCTTTTCATTTAGACCACGAAAATATTCCACCCTGTCAAAGACGCTGTGCACATAAAATCAGATATTATACTTGCAAATTAATTAGTAGCTGCTTTAGCTAGATAATTAAACATGTTAGCGATAAAAATAAAAATTCGAAGGAATTGATGCGTTAGAATGAAATGATACTCCAGTAAGTACTACTGCGAAACTTATGGCATTATCCAGGGGTAGGGTTAGGCTAGATATTTAAACTCGTTAGCAATAAAAATAGAAATTCGAAGGAATCGATGCATTAGAACGAAATGCATTTGATACTCCAGTAGCACCGCAACACTTGTGAAATTGTCCAGGGGTATGGTCTGGGTTAGGCTAGATATTTAAACTGATTAGCAATGAATATAAAAATTCGAAGGAATCGATGCGCATTAGAATCAAATACTTTTAATACTGCAACACTTACGGCGTTCAACTCCTCAACATCGAGGGTATTTTAACAAATATTTATGAAACCGAAAGAAATAGTTTAGAGCATCACCACACAGGAAACAAATTAGCTCCAAGCACTCTGGCAACTTCTGGGACGTCGCGGAACAGAAGAATGCTCGAAAGGACCTCGATTCCAGTGGCGTCGGTGATATAACGGCCCCGCGGAATAGAGAAACGAGATTTTAATTACTTAGAGTGACCCGCGCCCTTCGACCACCGGGACACACGGCCAGTATAGCAATAGCAGTATACCGGTAAGGCACTGTATAGCATGTTTCACGAGTTCGTGTCGGCGCGCTGAAATTTTAATCAACGCTCTTCGCTCGTTCTACCCCGGCGACGCGTAACCTCCCCCGAGATAAAACCAGGGGAGCGTCGCGATAAGGAGGACGTCAGTTCAGGAAGGGCTGCTTGCTAAACACGGCCATAGGAAACGAATAGCAAAAGTCCTCGGATACCGGTCCTCAATATATTATTCAATTGCTCGATCGAATTCTAGCCAACGTCCATACGCTCTGTTCATAATTCTCGTTTGATCTTTATTAAATGTCTCTCGTCTAACTTTATTAAATGTTGGCACTCTCGAATGTCTTCTCTGATGCTCCTGTAATTCATAATTAAATTGAATCTTATTTCTTCCCTTAATGATTATAATAAAGGAGAAATCATATATTGACATCTTCAATTCTTGAAGTCTTTCAACAATTTTGAATTTCGTCTTGTTCAATTTTACTTTAAATGCATAAAGATCCGCAGTCTATTCATAATAATTTATGCGAAATAAAATTTGTCTGCCTTAATTGAGAGATGCAAAAGCTACATTTACATTTATTTATGTTTTTAATAATATTAGTAAGTCGAGAATAATACAAGAGTATCCTCAATTCCTTTAAGTATCAGATGAAAAATTTGAATTTTGCAGTGAATATAGCGCCCTGTGCAAAGGGTTAAAATTTAGCGGGTGTTCTGCGTGCAAATACCGGTAATCCGCCGCTGCATTTAGCCTAATTCAGTTCGCAGAGGAGCAGCAAGACCCTCCGGAACGTCGAAAGCGTCGAAAAGCGTGCACGAGAACGGGACAATCACGCGACGCGGCCAATTTCCATATCGTCCCCGTGTCCGAGCTTGAACAAACCGATCCTCTAAATGGGGATTAATTAGGGGAATGATTCCGAGGCGGAGGGTTGTTCTCTGCGGAACTTTCGGACTGGTCAGGAGCCGCGACTCCGTGTCGCGTAGACTTGTTTACTCGAGGAGGGTGTTGATAATTGAACACGCCTGGGGAAATCTTTTCGCTCGATGCCGGCGTAAGCTCTCGCAGGAATTTCGAAGCTTGGTTCTGTGATGCAGAACACGAAAAATACTAGTTTGCTCACCGATTCCCTTCTGGGAAAGGCGGTGGATCTTACACCGTGATAGAACGGCAACAGAAGCTCGTGCATCTTTATTGAATCATTGGGAGACTTGGATCCTCAAAATTCCATGGTAATCCAAGTCACGGAACGAATTGTTCGCAGTGGTGTTTGAACCCTTAAAATCTTGGACAGAGGGAACCATTTCAACTTTGTTACCCGCATATATCTTCTCACTGGGACTGCGTTCAGACGCGGCGGAAACCGCGCGGATCTTATTTGCATTAGCGTCTTCCTATTCGTTCACACGTGTCCGCGTGGCCGAACAATCGAAAACAAAAATCGCGCGGTTTCCGTTGCGTCTGAGAGGGGGGTAGGCTCGTTTCTAGGACTGCAAGGGTGCGGGGTACGCCTTCTCATTTCTCGAAAAGCGCTAGATAAAAGATCAATCTAGGCCGCGATCGCCCACAAAAGTCCTATTTTTACGTTTTCGAGGCGTAATTTGCATTATTCGGCAGCATGTAGCCTGCGACAGCCTTATGAAAATAGCTACTTAAGCAGCTTTATGCATCCGAATAATGCAAGTTGCGCCTCGTGAACGTAAAAATAGGACTTTTAATTGAGGACGATCGCGATTGTTTTTTGCATTATCGAGAAATGAGAAGGCGCATCTCGCATTCTTGCAATCCTGGAAACAAGAGTCTACCCTCTTAATGTTGTTTCGGCCTACGGTTCGGTTGTTTGCGGTGGTTCGCGGAAAGAAGATTGCCTGGAAGAAATTAATTTCCACTTGATCGACGAAACCCGAGACCGCGCAGAGAGGGTCCAGCGAAATTTAATTTGGTGGCCGGTTGAGTGGCGTTCGGGCCGGACCGGGACGGTCCTGATGCCACCCCCGCAGGGCGAAATCGATGATAAATCTCGGTCCGTTTTCGATCCCGAGGCTCTCGCCGTTTCAAAGTATTCGATCGATCTCTCGCGGTGCGCGCGTGCAAACACAAAGGGACTCCCCCGGGGGATGAAGCCGCGAGCGAGGCGGTGGCAGAGAGGGCAGGAGAGAACACGAGGGCCGCTCTTTGTGCCTCGTTCTACCTCGTTCTGCTAGGCCAGGCCCGGAGAATGCGCGAATTACCGTTCGATTTGTAAATCAAACACTCGCGCCCCGACCGAAAATGTTTTATCGGTCGACGCCGACGCCGATCTCGCGCCCGCTAATTCGACTGGAAACTGTGGCGCGATCAACTTCCCGCAGACTGCAACCCGCCCGACAATTTTTATCGCGATTCGGACCGGTTTAGGCAGCCCTCATTGATCTCGAATGCTGATTTTTCTTCTGTGTTTCTCGAGGGCCGATTTTCATCGTTTTAGTTGTTGGCGGATCAAACTCTTCGGCTACTTGGCTTAAGATTCGTTACAAATCGATGTTGTAGTTTTATCGTGATTCAGACCGGGTTAGGCAGTCCTCATTGATTCCCAAACGCTGATTTTTCTTCTGTGCTTCGCAACGTTGATTTTCAGCGTTTTGTTTCTTTATGGATCAAACTCTTCGACTCCTTGCCTTTCAATCTATTACAAATCTGATGTTGTTTAGGTCCTCATTGATCCCGAACGCTGATTTTCAGCGTTTAAGTTGTTTGCTCTTCGGCTACTTGCCTTGCGATCCATTACAAATTGGTATTGTAGTCTGCTATACCATATTCTTCTTCCAATTTTTACTCCGCTTGTTGCAACTGTTGCAAATAATTTTTATTTTGCACAAAGATCCGCAGCCACTAGAATGATTAAGACTGGTGTACAGGTGCTTTTTATTTCTCGTAAAAGTCTAAATACATTATTTGAAACAGCGGGAAAGAGAGAGAGAGGGAGAGGCGGCGAATTCAGCGTTGGAAATAGCACTCGACGAACAGCAATATTTGTCAAAAACCTGTCCCCGTGAAAGAACGGCTTAACGGATCGTGCAGCGTAAAATGCGCCGGTTAAACCGATCGTCTGGGTTTCCGCGAGCGGCGCTCCAGCTATTTGTTTTCCCACGTCGCGTTCCTCGTCACGTGCGATTTACAATGGAGTGTAAACGCGAGCGCGTAACCATGATCGACGAAAAAAAAGAAGTAAAAAGGGAGAGAGAAAAAAGAGGTGGTGGTGGGGGGAGGCGGGCAAACGGAAGCGATCGCGGCCGGAAACGCCCTCGCGTTACGTCAAGCCGGAGGCGAGGAGAGCCGCGTTGCATCGACGAGCGAGGAGAGGCCACGTCGTCGTTACGCACGTGCGTGCGTAGTGCGTGTACAACACGCCGTGTGCCGTGTTACACTCTCTGCAAGTCTCTCCTCTCGCTCCCTCTCTTTCTCTTTGGAGTCTCTCCCTCTTCTGTCCTGTCCATTGTGAGAAGAGCGACCGTCCTCGTTCCCCTCTCTCCCTCTCTCTCACTCGGCCTGCCGAGAGCCGAAACAGCGAGTCATCGGAGCCGTCGTGCATTGCCATCAAAGTGTGTATATCCGGTGACTCCGAAACGTGCAGCCGACCACCAATTTCCTATCGCTGCAATTTATTTATTCGTTTCACCCCCGGCTTTGCAACTTCCTTGCCCGCCCGCGTCGAAGTCGATCGAAAAATTGATTCTCTGGTCGCGAGTCCATTTTGTTTTGGATTCGCTGTTCCCCGAAGCACAGGTTTATTATTCATTATTATATATTACGAGCAGACTGCGGATCTTTATACAAAATAAAATTATTCCGCGTTGATTGCGGGAAGCGGGAATAAAGTAGAAATTGGTTACATCCCTTAATGACTTTGTCATGTTAAAAATAATATTTCACCCAACTAATTTCTACATAAATGCATAAAAATCCGCAGTTAAGGATTATTATAATCGAATCAAGAGCAGCTGTGGAAGTGACTGCAAAACCGCTTGAACAAGGACACTCGTTCCAGCATTTTTCTTTAGCGTGAAAGCATTTTTATTGTTTCAATAATTGCAACGTGAAACCCGACCTCGCGCATCGCATAAACGCACAAAGATCCACGGTTTAATAATAGCGGCGCGTGTTGTTACGCGAACGGTGTGCATAATACGAATAGCAAAAATGCAACGCAACAATGTGCGCGTTGCCAAAACCGAAAACAAGAATCGATCACGTTTTCGTTACTGTTTTACATTTTTCAGTCGAGCGATAATGGTTGAATTAACATGTACGTGGAACGAGCTCGTATGACCATGCTACACGTGTTCACAAATATTATCACATTACGTATACAGTAGATACGTACACAAACGTTATGCATTTTGCAGTCCCAAATATTGTTCCATCACCACGTTCACCGTTGTCATTGAGCGGTAGAATCTTGTGTCCAATTTTACGAATTACATAAATTATTGCTCACGAGTTCAGAATTAGATTGTGTCCAGAATTGAATGTCAACCGTGATCCAATTTAACACGGAACAAACTGCCCGATTGAAATTGTCATTTCTCCACGAATTACCAACAAACGAATGACTAACATTTACCTACATTACTAGACTGCGGATTTTATGCATTTATGAAAAAAATGGAAACATGCAATTTAAAGCCGTGGACATGTTAAAAATATTTAAAGGCATCAATGTATTAGTTTCAGCTTAATAGGATAATTAAAAGAAGAATAAAATTTTTATTTGACTTCTGAGTCCTGCAATCAATGCAAACACTTTATATTTTGCATAAAAATCCGCAGTCTATACATTACTCATTTCCGTCGTGCAGTAAATAAATGACTCTAGTTTCTTCAAATCGAAATTCATGAAAATAATAATTATCACGAGATGAAACAAAAATGTAACTGCATAGAAATTCAAATTCATATTACCTCAAACTGGAAGAATTGCTGAGTCAGTGCTTCGGAAGGCAAGCACAAGGAATTTCTTCGAAATAGAAAGAAGCAGGGAATGCAAGTGCATGCTAGCTGCATAATCGAGAAGCCGCGGAATGCGGGCAGGTGGGGGAGAGGCTCGCTCGCCGATATCCGAATTAATGAATTTTTTCCTCGCTTAGAGCGGCGATCTTTTCCGCGTTCCCCTTCTCCCAGCGAATTTTCATTACGCGTTCAATTTTCCGGATCCGTTCCGGGAAAACCGCTCGTCGGAAACGGTGTTCATTCGATTTACAATTCTCTCACTCCGGAAAGTCCCGTAAACTGTTGGACTTACCTGTCGACGGTACCCTTACCTGTTCCCCCAACGGTCTCGTAGTCAGCCATTTCAGTGTACTTCGCCACGATGGTCGCATTGGAAACGAAACGCAGAGACTTCTTCGACAATACTCGGAGGTAGGTGGAAAATTAGTCGGGGAAACTGCCTCGTATAGGCCTCGCTTTGCATTAGCGGTGCTAGAGGGTTGTTTACGCAAGTTCTCCGGGGCCGCGTCTTCTAGACAATGGTCTCGGATATTTACCTCGGCCGAGTTTCGAGCAAATTTGTCGGGACCCTTCGAGGTATACAACTTGTTTCTTAGTTCCCTGAGCTCGGGATTTCTACCTGGGAATGCGCGCAAGGTGAGTCAACGCGGCCAGTCATCCGCAACGTCGTTCTAATGGTTCGAGAGAGTTCAATTCCTAAGTGCCTTACTGCAGCCCCTAATAGCCAGCCTCCCTCTAAATTTTAAGAGCGAGCTGTTATAAATATGTGGATGATTATACCACACAAAAATGAATGAACACGTTCATCTTTCAGCAATCTCAAAAATTGTTTTCATGTCGCATAAAGATTGCAGTCGCAAATGACGTTTCCTCAGAATTTTGAACAAAATTGCTTACATTGATTTAGAAGCGGTAAATCCCGATGTGGGATGGCCGCCTCGACGATGGAAGGGAACCTGGATCCTACGGGACACCGTAGGATAAACGGACCCTCTCAGTCACCGGCACCCCTCCCAACCAACCCCTCTCCAACTCGGCCTGCTCTCTCTTGCTCTCTTCGTCGTTTCGCCTGGCCTAAACCCTACCCTCCCCGCCACCGCCGCCGACAAGAAACCCTCTTCACCCCGTCACGTACGCACCACGAAGGGACCCCTACAATTCGGTTTCCATTCCAGTCTTCCTCGTGCCCCGCTATGGGATAGATACGCGCCTCACAGTCCAGGGGTCGTCGACGCGTTCACAATTTTCTAACTTCCAAACCGTAGTTCTTCGCGTTCTTCGGGTTCCAGTACCAAAGTAAAGTGCCCGGTACCTCCACTCGAGTGTGTTCCGAGCTCAGTTGACTGGGATTCGTTAATAACCCCGGGAGAGTGAGTAGGATTCGTTGGGAAGTACCCTGAAGAGTGAGTGGGGTTCGTGGAAAAATCCCAAATAGTGACCAGAAATTGTTGAAGATTACTTTGAAAACTAGAGTGACTAGGATGTGTTGAAGAGTGATTAGAATTTGTTGAAGAGCGCCCAGGAATCGTGGAAAATCCCAAACAGTGACTTGGATTACTTTCGGAACAGAGTGACTAGAATTTGTTGAAGAGTGCCTGGGATTCGTGGAAAAATTCCGAAAAGTGGCTAGGATTTGTTGAAGAGTGCCTTGCAGAGTGCCTAGGAAAAATCCCAAAGGGTGACTAGGCTTGATAATTACCTCGAACAAATAGTTCTCTTCTTGGAGGTGCATCTTCATGGTGCAAAGTGCGAGGACAGTGAAGAACAGGAAGCGTCGCGATCAGGACCTCAGCGATGTTGTCGAGGTTGAGCCGGTTTCCCGTGAGTTTCCACGTTTTCCACCCTGTTGATGGATGACGAGAGAGCCAGCTGTTCCCGAGGAGGGTGAACCATTTGGAAAGGTTGCCACGAGTTGTCCCGACGATCGATCGGGCCGCACAAAGGGTGGACGAAAGCGAGTCTCGCCGCTTCCCTGCGAGTATCCGGGCGTCCACAGGATCCAGGATTCTTTGCGAGGAGGACACTGGCATGGTTCTAAAGTAGGCGACAATATTTTTATCCTCAGACCACCAGATTCTACCCATGGTTTCCCGAACGGGTTGGCTCGAGCCCCTCACAGAGTTCACTGATCCCTATTGTCGGAAATTCCGGGGGTATTCGGTTTCAAGTAACTACGAATTTTACACCCCGAGCCTTGGCATACCTGGAACTGTAATGCCCCCTAGATCCCAGCGAAACTGAAACTTCTATGCTTCCGAATCTCGGCAGAATTGAATCTTTAATGTCCCCTGGATCTTGGTAAAATGGAAATCTCAACACCTTCAGCTCCGAGCAAAACTGAAACTTTAACGTCCTCAAATTTCCACGAGTTCGCACTAGCTTAACACCTCCAAGTGAGGAAACTTTTTAGAATCCGAAGAACAGATTGCGAATGAAACACCTCGAAAGTGTAATTTTAGCGCTCCAAAATTGAAACTTTAACGTCCCCAATCTCCACGAAACCGATGCCTTCAGTGCCCCCTAATTTAACACCCGCAAGTTACGAAGCTTTTTAGAATCTGAAGAATAGATCGCGAATGAAACACCGTTAAAGTGAAATTCTAGCGCCCCCAAAAAAATTCGACGGCCACGTGTACTCTCCAGGTTTATTCTACGAATTCCTCGAATTGTTCAGGGGGCAAGAAAAGGGTTCCCAGGTTGGAGAGGGGGGGATAATCGAGGGCACAAGAGTTCAGAGAGGGAACGGGTCTCTAGGATGTGTCCGGGAAGGATCGAACGGTTCGATCGAGTTACCGGTTGTCTACCACGGTAGCTCTTCGATCTTGTTCGAGCGCCACGGGGGAACAATGCCGAAGCGGGCCGCACCCCTCGATTTTCCAGCTACCCTAAACCAATAATGCCACCCCCTCCACCCCGAGGCAGAATCCTCCATTCGAACGTTTTAAGGAACAGCAGCTGTTCGTACGGCTCGCTCGCGTTTCTCTTTCTTCTCCGGTTCTCTATTTTTACGACGCTCTCCGCGCACACGTATCCTCGTTCCAGGCTCTTCACTACTTTTCTTTTTTTCGAGAGCCATGTATAGAGCCCTCTCGCACGGACTAGACGGCTCGATGCGTCGCGATGCATCCGGCGAGCTTATTAACTTCGAGCGTGTCACGTGGACGAGATTTCTCGTGAAAGATCGTGGCTGATCTCGGATCTGAACAAATTTAATTTACGTTTTTAGTAGACTACGGATGTTTATGCATTTTTCGATTTTCGTCGACAAATTTTAAGTGGAATGAGATGAAATCATATTTCTAATGGAAACAGCCGTTGTAGATCCGAAACGAATGAAAATTGTACTAAATTCTATCGACTTTTATATTCTAGCCTCTGTTGAACAATTTCATAAATGGACAGCGGACTTGTGTAAAGATCGAAATAATAGCATCAATATATTATAATACTTTCGACATAGTCAAATTACTGAACAGAGGAATATTTTCTTATTTTGCACAAAGATCCATAGATTCCGTACAAAATAAACAATGAAAACGTTAATTGTGTCAAATATGGAGTATTTAATACTTATACATGGCTTAAAAATCGACTACTTGCGTCAAACTTACTATGAAACCGTTTGATATCAGTAATAAAAGTACAGGAGATATCTCGCCCTTTGCATTGTACGACGAAATCATGGAAATCTGGAGATATCTCATCCATTGTAGTGAAAGGTATAAAGATTCCGATTATACATCGAAAAAGGAATCTAGTGACGGAGGTAGAGACGTACATTACAGTTCGTCAGGAAGTTTTCACCGCAGGTAGATGGCAAAAGCCAGCGTTAAACAATTTCAGCGATAAGCCGGATATTGGTTGTCCAGGACGATTCCGGACGGTCGAAATCGCCGGAAAATGGATAAGCGGAATAAGCTGTTCTGTTTCTTTCCGCTTCCATCTCAGCGGGATGAAGACGCGTCCTGTTCGGCAAACGTCCGCCCGGCCAAGAGGCAAAAGGGACGGGACCGAAGAAGGGACAGAGGACGCAGGAAGGTATCCATCCTGCGCTCTCGTAGAACCGCGTGCTTGGAAATTCAAGGGCTATCTTAC
This sequence comes from Lasioglossum calceatum, assembly GCA_963966675.1. NCBI lineage: Eukaryota > Metazoa > Arthropoda > Insecta > Hymenoptera > Halictidae > Lasioglossum > Lasioglossum calceatum. The sequence continues at coordinate 12,247,967 of OZ016540.1, forward strand.
GATCTTCCAGGTCCTGACCCCGCGTAATTCCGAATTCGAGGCACGCCGAGGCCGCGGATACGAAGCCGAGGAAACGTAACTTCCTTTCTCTAAGCAGTCGTCGGGCGTCCACGCCGTTATTTACTATATTGGCGACGTGACTCGGACCTGCGGTCCTTTGTCGCGTCTCGTCGCCGTCGAATTTCATTTACCGGTTCTGGAAAATTGTTTTCTAGCCAACCGGTTTCCCTAACGCATCTTCACACTATCGGAACGACTCGCCGTTCCGTGAAAGTCGCGATTAATCGGCAGAATGATGTGCAAGCTCTGAAGTATGTGTCGGCACGATTAGACTATGAATTTTGAAGTAAAAATTGTGCCCATAATTATGAGAGTGGTCTAAATCATATATTTCTTCTTTCCTAGTCTTGATTAATGAAAATTTATTAGTCTCGTTTACTCTTGATTCATGAAAATTTATTATGAATGTGAAATTTTCTGCGAATCTCATATAAAAATGTTGTTTCTAAAGTTTCAATTGACTTGGACCATTTTCAAAATTAACTGACTGACCTACAAATGACTTAAAATAATAAGAAACTACCAGTTTTATTCGAAGCAAAAATTTTAATGAAATAATTCATTTACATTTATTATTTTTAAATTATTTTTAAATCCTCAAATTATCAAATTATGAGTTTTCATATTTTTATATCTTTGACTTAGCCCACTCTCTTAATTATTAGCACAATTGTTCACATTAATTGCAAGGGACATTCATGTCCATTGTACTCCTTCGAATGGCACCTGCTTATTTTGCCATAAATGCATAAAACTTTTCGCCCGAAAATCACTTCCCGAAGTAACGTGGAGCAGTTTCGTCGATGATCCCCTTTCTCCCACGTCCCTCGGAGCCGAGATCTCGTCACACGGTTTCGTTCGAGGAAAAGCGAACGCTGTGACATAACGCATCGGTACCGGGAACGCCGCGCGACCTTTTCGCAGATCCGAACCGATCTGCATTTTCAACGAGCTGCTCTCCCCGTCATCGTCGCCTACCGTTTTCCACCGCTGTTCCCTCGCTTGCCCGATTATCGGTCAAACGCCGTGGTCGACGTCGAAGCGACCTTAGACGAGCGATCGATCGATCGACCGCGTCTCGAGGGTAGCGAACTACAACCGACTTCCGGATGCGATGACCGGTCGCACACGGCTGTTCAAGCCGATACTCGCGGACCGATCGATCACTATACATATAAACGCGTCCACTGTCATGAGACTTTTATTCGAAGTATCGAAGGGATAAAAATATTCCTTCAATAATAACACCGCTCGACAAATTTTAAACTTGTCCTCTCTCTCTCTCTCTCTCTCTGACACCCGGTGAACTTTCTCGGCAGACCCTTGTTTAGAACGCTGTTCGTACGTGTTTCCATCCACTTAGGCTTCTGGAAAATATACTGTTTTATTCTAGAGTTGGCAGAGTTAATCTGCGTAAAAATCGTTCGCACAACTTTCATAGTTGGAGCACAATAAAATATATAAAAAAGAACCTTAAAAACCACGCTATATTAAAATGCACTAAAAAGGAGAAAATAATTTTTTTCCTGGTTCTCCATTATATATCATAAACTCCATAGAACCCAGTTAAATGATTAATAATATTTTTCCCCAAAATTTTAAGCAATTAGTTCAAAATTTCTTCTGTTTTAAAATTAGTGTTGGAATAGATAGAAAAATTTAATACAAATTTAAATAAAATCATGACATTAGTACTAGTGACTATAAAAATAAAAGCGTGGAGCACCTACGAAGATTACGTTAATATAGTTTAGCGCTCCACTCTTTTATTTTTATAGTCACTAATGTCATGATTTAATTTTTTATTAAGAAAAGAAATTTTGAACTAATTTCTTAAAATTTGGGGACAAATATTATTAATCATTTAACTGGATTCGGTATTTTATGGAGAACCAGGAAAAGAGTGATTTTCTTCTTTCTAGTGCATTTTAATTTAAGCGTGGTTTCCAAAAAATTTTTTTTATATATTTTATTTTATACTTTTATTGTCATCGGAAGCAAGCGTGTATACAGCAAGCTTGGACTATGGGAAGAGGTTTAAAATTCGATTACAAGATTTGACACATACAACATACAACAACACGGCAAGTTGATAGAAGCGTGGTAAAATACTGTTGAACATTCCCAATGTTGTTAAAAATTACTATTCCACTCGGCAGAGTCTGCAGAGTCGTACAACCAAGAAATCATTCCCACAGCTTTCACTGTAGCAGCAGAAAAATTCTGAAGTTACCTGAATTGAAGAATATCGCAAGAAATTGTTGCACAAACAGTCTCTGTTTCAGACATCGTTTAAACATACTTACACGTTTACAACGCCATAAAGAAAAACATTATTGCACTCGGCAGAGTGTTCTCTCGCAAGCAGCATTTGCATAACATTTACAGTCAGGGCCGATGAAATGTTTAAAGCGGCGATTCCGTCTGACGAGAACACTGTTGCGAAGTAACAGTTTTATTGGCGGGCGATTAACTACCCTCGAGGATCGGCAGGATTCCGTGAAGCGAAGGATATTCGGGGAAGCTCTCTCGCGATATCAAGGATTGGGAAAGTAACAGTTCGCGATAACCCTCCTTGTCGTTATCGGTCTCCAGGGTTTCGACGGCACAAAACTTGCGCGATTCCTTCTTTTTTCCCTGAGAGTTTCGATTACATTCTTTATTTCCGGAGGGACTCGACCGAGGCGAGCAACTCGGATAATTTCACCAGCACCTTTGTTGGGAGTGTGTCCTGCTGGCGGAGTCCTCGATGAAGCACCATCCTTCCGGGCTGCTTTTCGTTTTGCGGTTTCCCTCGAAATGCGGTTTCGATGCTGCCACCGGGTTCCAGCTGCTGCGGAGTCGTGCGTGCTCAAAGATTCTGTTTCGTTCTTAGTCGGGAAAGTTTCGTCGATCTGCCTCCATTTTGATCGAGACATTGAAAACGTTGTTCTGAAACACCTGAATTGTTGACACAGTACACTTTGTTATTGAAGTAATGCAATCATGTGATTGCAATCTTTATGTAAAATAAAAATGATGTTCAACTGTAAGAAACACGGGCCAATGAAAGCAATGATTTTATTAGATCGTTCGGAAAGTCACGTTTTCTCAAAGCAAAATGAAAGCCAATTTTCTACCATTTAGAATAAGTTCTATGACATTTTGTTCAACGATCTTTTCCAATTTTTCAGGCAACTTAAAGACCCCATGCTCGTAGAATTTCTGTATTTTTCATGTTTTTTTTCATCACCTTTTGCTTTTTTACTACCGCACGGGTAAAATACATTGCGCGAAAGAAAAAATGGTGTGCTGCTTAAGGAGAGGATGCACCATCGCGGATTACCATTTTTTCTCGATTTCTCAACATTTTTTGTGCGGTGCAAATTTCATTTCAAATAAAGTCTTAAAAAGTCATATAACTCAATCTTTTGCTAATATCTAGACTGCGGATTTTAATGCGAAATAAAAATTGTCTGCATTGATTGCAAGAAATAGAAACTGAATTGAGAAATTATATATATTGACATCTTGATGTCAATCATGATTCTATGATGAATATATTGACATGTTAAAATTTTCCAATAATTTTGAATTTCATATACTTAGTTTCACTATAAATGCATAAAGATCCGCAGTCTACTAATAACAAACAGAAATTTTACGAGCATGAGATCTTTAATATGCCTAAAAAATCGCAGGAGATCATAAAACAAAATGTCAAACTTATTCTCAAAGGTAAAAGATTGGCTTTCATCTTCCGTGAAGAAAACGAAATAACTTTCCGGACTACCTACCAAATCGTAGTGCCGATCGTGGTGGCGATATTCTCGCGTGGTTTGACGATCGGTGACACGGGTCTTCCGGATGGATCACCTGCCCGGTTCCTTTCGGACGTGTTTTGGCCAATGGCAAGGTTCGTGTCGCGACGACAATGAACTTGCGCGGAAGTTTTGCAGCAGGGGCGGCGAAACAGGAGGGTTCTCCGATCGACGGAACAGTGACATTCTCCCTTCTCTCCCCTATCAATCTCCTTCTCTCTCTGTTCCTCTGCTCGGTTCTCTGCGAACTTTGGGACAAGGTTAGTGTGTCGAGCCCGAAACGCACTCGATTTGGCCGCGGCCACGAGCCGAGTGACGCAAAGAGGGGGCAGAACGGGTATGGGGGACCGTGCGGGGCGGGGCAGAGAGGGGAAGAGAGAGAAAAAAAGGGGGAGACCGGAATAACGTGTTTATAAAGAAAGGGCCATCGAAATCGAGCCCGATAGTCGTTTTTGCGGGGTCGTCGAGAGAGCGCGAGCCCTCGCAGCGATATTTCTGCCGCGACGCGATAATTATTTTCCCGCGGGATTTATCGGCGCGATTAATTTAATGGCACCGCGTAAATTACTTAACCGAGAGCCAAGCGATACGCGCGCCGCGTGCCATTATTAACGACGAGAGCCGAGCCTGATCGGAAGCTCCAACGCGTTTTTCGCGTAAAGAGAGACGCGGATCTGTTTGCTTCCATGGGAATCTGTATTCCCGATGGGCGAACCGGCGATTCCAAAAATCGGGGGAATTCGGGGAACTCGAGGATCCTTGGCCGCCGCATTCCTGAGACGATGTTCCGCGAAGATGCAACTTCGCGTGCATCCCGACTGCAACGCACGTGTCATATCACGCGATTCTCGATTCACTTGCAACGATATGTCTCTTTCAATTTCGATCCTGCTTGCTGCCGAATCGTTAATCTTGAGTAGGGTACCGTGTCCGGCTACCACTGCATAATTGTTGCATGTGCATCGATATAATTGTTCGCAGAAGAAGGTAGAAGCCGTTACGATTATGAATCATTATCGATGTACCACTCAATGTATCGACAGTATTAAGAATTATTTATTGATTTAACTCATCTAATTTCTATTGAATATTTGATCTCTTAACTATCTTTATACTGGATGGACGACATTAAAATATTAAACATTTCTTCCGACCGAGAATAATTCCATTCCACATATCTAATAATTTTAAAGAATATTTTGAATAATGATACGGCAAGTTTTAGTGGCGACTCCGAGTCACTCCTCGACTGCTAAGCGTTAAATACTTTGGATCTCTTTCCCGTTTGGAATCTCGCTCGGCAATTTTCGCGATGAACGGCAGAAAATCCTCAATCCGCTGATACCGGGCTAATAGTAGCTGACGGGAGCGTAATTTGCGGGCAAAAAAGGCGGCAACTCGTTGATTGGAGAAGGTAATAGAATTGGAAGCGTCCGCAGGTAAGGTAAAAATAGCGGGCCGGGGGTCTGGCCCCTGACGTTTACCTGGCGCGAGTTACATACTGCGAGTTACTGCATGCCCGCCACCGTCCGTCCGAGTTATCTCTTATCTCACGGCGATTGGTTTATATAGCGCGTGTCGAGTTACCTTGTACGTACAGCGTATAAACGGCCTTCTTAGCTCGTGACACGCACACCGATTCCTCTTCGTGCGTGCGTGCGTGCGTGCACCTCGCATCGGGTTCGAGAATGCCGTTCCACGGTTAGGTTCGCGGGTTCCCACATTTTCGATCCCGCGCGAGAACCGCGTTCCGCACCGACCGCATTCTGCGTCGAGGACGACGCGTCCTGAACACTATAGCTCGCTATAGCGTTGCGTCACGATTCACTATCGTCCGACGACGGTAGACACGAATCGTGATCGAATCGACGGATGCAGGTGCCGGTGTCGTGTTCCGTTTCGTTTCGTTTCGAGCAGCCCGGAAAAACACTTTGCTTTTCTTGTCTTCTCTGCCTCGAGCAAATGTTTCCCTTCCTGGATACATCCAAGCTCCCAACGCAGGGAGATCGACGTTATCGCGCTATGATAGCAGCCCGGACAATCATAGGCAAATACTGACTCACGATAACGCAGATAGCGACGGTTTTCGCGTTTACGATAGCGCGTGTTAGCTGATACATCGCTTCGGACACTTCCTCTAAGCAATTGTCTATTGCTATGCTGAAGATAAACTGTTAGGTTGGTTGGTAATTTTGATTGTGCAATAAATCAAAAACATATGTTGCTAGTAAGTCATTGGGAAACAGGAATTGACAGGCTATCTGATAGACGGCAGCAAGTTGTCACAAATAATAGAAATTATATCATCATTATATCATTGATTCAAAAGTATCCTTTACAATACAACAGAACACATTCCCTCCAACCTAATAATAATAGTTTGTCTAATTCCTATCAGCATTTTGCGATTCTAACAAAATTTACGTCGTTGCAGGATGCGACTCCATTTTTTACAATTTTTTAATGACTATATACTTGAAGAAATTCTCCATCAATTGCAAAGCTTTAGTATACAATTTTTTAACGTGTCACCACAGAAACAGCAGTTTTGTGCAGCGAGACACAGTCCTCGCCAATAACAGCAGAGTTTCGTAATCTCGCGAATTGCTTTCTAATTACGCCGACCTTTCCGGTGAATAATTGACGAACGGTCGAGCCGGGGGTGTTTTTCCGCGGCGAAAAGGTCAATTCCATGGGGTGGGAGCGTCGCAACCCCTAGGGGCTGCCCTTCGTTCAGAGTTATTTCTACCTTTGTAAAAGGATTAAGCGTGGCCCTTCGTTTTACCTCGGTGTGCTTTCCTACACAGCCGCCTTTGTGTTTCCCGTTAGATTTTCCCTGGCTTCGGGGCTTGCGTCTGCTGGACGGAACTTGTTCCACACTGTTTTCCAAAGCGACCCGGCCCGGCCCAACTGTGTTCGATCGCTGTTAATTCCTTCGAATAAAGTAAGCTACGATGTTCCACTCTTCGTTCTTCATCTCCCTGGATAATCGACCTATACCATACAACATTCCCAATTCAATTATACTCGTGTATAATGTATAACTAGTATCGTCATTTCGGAGTTATTTTAACTTGAAAATTAGACACTTCTTACGACCTAGAATAATTTCGTTGAATACTACAATACTGAAGACGAAATTCATACAATACTTAAATGTGTAGAAATTGACTAGTAGACTGCGGATGAGGAAATCTTAAGAAAGTGGAATCATGTAAAATGTTATTTTCACTGGTAGTAGACTTTGTAGTTTTAAAATGAATAAAAATCGTACTAAATTCTGTGGAATTTTATGTTCTACCATTTTCTGAAAATTTTCAAAGGCCACAAATGCATAAACATCCTCTGTCTATTGATTAGATACCAACATACTTAATAATATAAAGAATAGTGAACAATGAATAATAATGGTACAGCAATTTTTAGTGGTGACTCTGAATCAAAACGTCTTACCAAGTGGAAAACAAAATCCTCGAATATTACTCCCCGGATCTTCGTGCATTTATGAAGAAATTGGTTGGTTGGAATATAAAACAGTAAAAGATTGAAAAATTTCAAGAATGTTGTAATATTGCATTTAACGTGACAAATGTCGTTGAGGGATGAAATCAATTTTTCCGTTACTCCTGTTTCCCACAATGAATGGAAAACATTTTTATTTAGATCCGCAATCTATTTATAAAGAACGCTAAAGACAAAAAAATAAAATTGTTGAAATTTTGTTGAGAAACGAAAACCGAATGAAAAGGCTCCTAGCTCCGAATGAAATGTACAAGTGGCATCAATGACTGGTCGCAACTAGCACAATCGACGACCATCTCGTGTCCAAAGGGTCGAGTTCGTCGTGCCCTAGGTCCGTTCGTGCCGCCCCGGTTTATTGAATTTTTTTCGTGCAGCCGTCGTTGAAGGAGTTTGAGTTACATGTAACGAGAGTTTATTACAGGGTGTTGGCGGACAAAAACGCGACGATTTTCGTGAGGCAGACTGTTTGTCAGGCCGGGAGAGAAGGTCGAGGATGGAACGGAAGGCTCGTTGGCCGGGGGAGCGGTGATTAAACGTTTACGAGAAGCTTTTCGAGGTCGTTTCGACGGCCCTCCTCGCCTCGCCCCCTTCCGGATATATTCAAATCGCTCTTAATGGGGGGGACTCACGCGAGGTTTGCGCGTTCCCGGCGAAAACTTTGCGAAACCGCGCCGCGCCCCGACGCGACGGGTATCCGACGGGCCCTCTCTTTCTTTGTCGCTCTTCTACTACTTCTTCTTCTTCCACGAAAGCTGAAGTAGACCCCGTCGGACAAAGACGGCGAGCGGGACAAAGTCGGTGATAGCGATGGCTTCGGAGCCCTTCTCTTAGTATGTTCCGGTTTATATCCCGTCGGCCAATCAACCTCTTACCGACGCGGACGAATTTAACGCTCCGGTTGACGAGGGTGCGACGAGGAACGCCGATTTCTGCGGCCAACCCCTAATTTCCACGGTAAACGTACATCGATCTAGATACGCGGCTAATGTATGCGTATTATAATCTCCGTTCTACACGCCACGCATTATGACGCGCGTCCCCCGGCTTGTAACGTCGAACACCTCGCCCCGGATTTTTAATTGAATCCCCTGTGCCATTAGTCGTCTACGTTTTAATATCAATTTTAAGATTCTTCGGATCTTCTTTATCCCATCTATTCCGTCGTAAAACGTGAAGATCAGCTGGATTACCTACTGGCGGAATAACGACCGTGAACTCCATAAAGGGCGAAAGGCACGGCCAAAAAATTGCGAATCCACCATATTTAGAATACATAGTCGACAAACCCTAAGGACACGCAGCTGACGAGCACGTGCTGAACCCTTTTAAGTTAAAGGTTTTAACCGTTAGGGTACCGAGATTTATAGTTTTATAGCCTTAGCTGTCTAACCCTAACCGAATGTACCCCTTTACTCCTATTCTTCCTAATTTTTCACCACCGTTTAAAACACCCTCCAACCAATCATATACATACAATTTTCTAAGACCTATGTGCCTTCGAGCTTTCTCAATTTCTATGCGATCAGAACAAGACCGGAACTGTTTCGACTACCGACTGCTAAGCACAGCCGAGTCTGACTTGGAGACAGCAATGTTTGACTATACACTCATTCGCCGTGAACCCAGCCGTGATACGACCTCCCAATTCACACCATCCAATAAATTAATTCGATAATATAAGATTTTCGTCATTTGAAAAATCTTCCCGAGCTTGGCAAGGCAACAATTCAAGTAATTCTTCTCAATTAACGCGTTCACTTCAACGTCGGGACACAATCCTTCATTTGTCTTCATACAATTGATGTCTCCATACTCTGAGCGAAGTTTATTAGGATCTGACGTTCCAGAAGAATTCCAGCAATCACTGTGGGATGCTTCGACTCTGCAGCTTTCATTAGAACGATTGAATTACTTAATCGTACATGCGAAATGCGACGGAATCATAAGAACAGATGATGTTTCGAGAAACAGTGTCCCATAAACAGGGGATGGTAGTATATAGGGGGTAAGCCAGGTTTTCAACGTTCTTTATTACTTCATCACCAGGTTCTTGTTTCAGCCTTTTTAAGGGGGCATTAGTCTCCTGTGCATCGAAGGGTAAAAATATTCGTGTTCCAAGTTAATGAGGTGGGTGGGAAGACGTCGCTCGTTGATGATCTTTCAGGCGGAATTTAATTGTTGGATGCATTTTATCTGATGCGGACGCCGACGATACATATGTAAAACAATACTAGTTACAATACTCTTTATGCATTCATAACCTGTGTAAATTTATAGAACGCAAAGCAAAGTGTTTTAAGTTGTTGGTATAGTTAAAATACGGTTCTTTGTGTGTTAGTGGACTGTGTAAATTTTTCGGATTGCAAAGAAAAATCATATTTTAAGGGTATCTTAACCCTTGTGTAGTCAACCAAAATGTATAGATTATTTGAAATCTTTCTGTATTTATCATGTTTGCATTATTTTCATAATAAGCATAAACTGCATAAATTATTAATATAATTGCATATATTCTCATTATAATACTATGAATTAATATATTCGCGAGTAAAAAATGGATACGTAGAGAAATTTTGTAATATTTTTTAGAGCAACGTTAACAAATTGTTCAAAGAAATACAGTAAATGGGTACCTGGATACCCGGTTGACTACAAAAGGGTTAAGGTATTTTAAGGTAGTCTTGTTTCGGTAGCATTTAGCTGTTGCAGTTTTATGATAATTTTATGACAAAAAAATTTGCGCAGCTTTATGCTTCCGAATAATGTAAATTACGCTGTCAAACAATGGAAATAACGCCTTGTAAACGTAAAAATAGGAGTTTTGAAATCGACTGCGTCAAAGATTGATCGTTTATCTAGCGCTTTTACTACTGAAAAACCCGATCTTTGCATTGAAACGACCCCTTAAGTAAGTCTAAATGGCGCGATAAAATGCGGAAATTTCTATCGTGGGATTGGAGGAGGGTTGAATCGCGTTGCGTGGGCGGACGATTTGTCCGAAGGGTTGAAAGGCTCACCTGGCCGAGTCGGTGTCCGGTGAACGGTGTCCACGGAAAGAGACAGTAACTGCGGAGGATCTCACTTTCGGCGGGTAACCGTTAGCACAGTCTTATGCCACAGGTTGCGGGTAGGTGTCGGCGTGCGCACACAGGTGTGCCGACGAGCCGTGGGCGTTCGTGCGAGAACGTCGTCGCTTGTGGTCGCCCGTGTACTCAGCTACAGCCCGATTGTGCTTGTGTAACCTGTTATAACGGACGAAGAGAGACGCGTTTCTTAGAATCGTATGCGTGCCCACGCGGCTCCAAGACGACCCGAGAGTCCGCAGGAAACGAATGTCGTCGGCCGCGACACGCTCGGATTTACGAAGCAGATTGCACGGTTCGCTCGCCTATTCGAGTAAACTGTCACTGTAAAAGTCCTCTCGCACTCACTTGGACGCTGTCGTGCGATTAATGCCTCGGCAAACTTGATTGTAACGTCTCGGAGATGTCGTACGATTTTTCATGCTGCTCATCAGGTTCCTTTCTTTCTTTCCATGTTTTTTAAACCTCAGCACTCGAATGGCGACTCTGAGGCGCCACTAAAAATTGCTGTACCATTATTTAAAATGTTGTTTAGATATTGTATAAGGTATTACTACAATTTCACATCCATAAAATTTAAAAAGTCATAGGGAATGGAAATGTTTTAGGTCGGAAGAAATGTTTAATTGTCGAGTTAGAATAGCTCTTAGTGCAAGGGGTAGTGAAAATTGAACGGACAACATCAATGAAGCGTTTAACTCGGAGGATCGAGCTGATACAAAATGGAAAAAATTATTTTACACAGATCGATATAAATTACATCGCCAGACTGGACGTCTCAGCATGACCATCAGGAACCGAGCTATTTTAGATAGAAATTCTCACTGTCGGGATTGAAGGATTGGAGGCGGAAAGAAATCTCTTTTATTCCGACTCGAACGGATCGACTGGCGGAGAGTGCTGGGGTAGGGGATGAAGTCCTGGCCGACAAGATTCGGCTTTCAGGAAGCGTCACGAGATCCCAGAACCCTGTCCCGTCCCACAGGAAGGACTAATACGACGATAATGTGGCCGCGCGACGGGAAGTCGAGGAACAAGCGACAATCGTGGAGCACGCGAAACAGGGGAGGCAGAACGATGACGGAGGGTTGCGTTTCGTGACGTAGGTAGAAGCTCTGCATCGAGTTCCCGGCCCTCGAAATCGCTCGATTTCCTGAAGGGGGAGCCTTCTTTACGAACGACACGTTACAATAATTTCCGAAAATCCGCCAAGAAACGCGAGAAGTGGCAAGAGATTTAACGGATTAACATCATAATAATCCTAATTGGACAGCGGATTTTATGCATTTATGACAAAAATGAATAGGTGCAGTTTAAGACAGTAAAAATATTCGACGAATTTAAAAATACTTATATAATTTTCAACATCATTTTCAACATATCGAACATATTAAGAGAGAAAATCAATTTCTCTGTCACCCCGGTTTGTTGCAATTTTAAAATTTTAATATTACCTCTTAATATCAATCTTTTAATAAGTATTACTATTTGAATATTTCTATTTTATGCATATGAAATTGATAGAGGTGTGCGGGACCGGGATTCCCGAAATTTTTGGATTTTCCGTGAATTTTTTGGGGATCTCTGATACTGTACGGAATCTTTTAACTGTTTTTTAGTCTTTATCTATGCTACAAGAGTCTTCTCTATAATTTCGTTTTCACGATATTTCGGATACGTAATAGAATAGGTTTAATATGAAAGAGTAAATTCATTGGAAGAATTATAAAATGTCTCTGTCATTCCGGTTTGTTGCAATTCCGGCAGAAAATTTGTATTCTGCCTAAAGATCCGCTGTGATAATATGTAATATTATAAATATTAACGTTTTGTCACGAGTCTAGCTCGATGTAACACGTGAAAGGGTTGGACGTGTAGAACGAGGTCTCTGTTGGCTCGTTTCTTCAGCTCCCAGGGATAACAAGACGAAAAACGGGAAACCGAGAGAGCGTGTCTCGAAGAGCGGAACGATCGACAACGATGATAAAAACGGGTTTAGAGCCGCGGTAATAAGCGCCGGTAATAATCTCGATACGCCCGCCGATAAATACGATTGAAATTCACCGTGAAATTACGGCATTAAGATAAGCCTCGTTACGGTAATTTCGTGATCGATGCGTCCTTGGTCGGTTCGACGCCGGATACGCGTAACACCGTCGCGAGAATTATTAAGAGATCGATGTGAGGAAATTGCTTTCGCGCCTCGAGGCCTTCGATCGATTCCTTCCCTCCACCTCCCGTTACTCGGTATTTTTCTAGCACCGTAATTTCTCTCCGCTTCGCCGCCGCAAAGTTCAGAGTGAAACCATCATTTATTGAGAGGAAAGTCGTGACGGTGCGCATTTGCTGAGGTCTGCCCTTGACGCAGGGGTTTAATAATGCATTGGGTACTCTGTATCGTTTAAATCTGATTAGCAGTGACGTATTCAACGAAAAGTCCTGCATATACATTTTATCACAAGGAACATTCGATCGAGATACCTAAGAATGTATAATTTCAGTTTACCGAACAGTTCCAGCAGTAATTCTTGCCAAAAAGCTCCCAGAAAGTTTGATGGAAGATTATCGAAGGAAAGTAGAGCTTCCCCGCGGATGCAGCTCGTGTTTCGACTGCGAAGGGGAGATTAGAAGATGTTAAATGCGACGTGACATCGGTCGGACAAATTGAGAGTCGCTGGTTCGAAGCCGATTTCCCTCCGGATCGACGGGGTTCGCGTCAAGGGTCACCCATATATTGGATTAAGTCCCACGATCTATTATCGGGAAAAAGGTCAGAAAAACGAGGGATCCAGATAAGAATGGAGTTTCGAATTTCAACGTTTCCCTTCGGCAGACACGCTGCGCGACCCTCTTTCTCGCTTTTTTTCTCTCAGTCTTCTGGTTCGATCCGGAGCTGAGCGAACGCGATGGAATACGGTCGTGGACCCTTCGCAGCAGCCCTTGTACCAAATTCACTGTCGGAAACGTGATTCCGTGCCCTGGACTACTCTCGATCGCTCATAGTGATCGTATACGGCTGCGTTTATGCTGAAATTGCAGCAGAAGCTAGGAAAGGTGGTGAGAGACGTACAAAATAGCGTTCTTTGGAGTGTTCGCAGTGGAACAATATTAATTAGGGACTGGATTTTTAGCATTTGGGTAAAGTTAAAGTGAAAGTTAAAAATTCTGAGATTAAAATTATTGGTGAAGACAATTATTGATGAAAATATTATGACATGAAAAGTTGAGTAAAACATAAAAATACTCAGATTAAAATTATTAAAGACAGAAGTAAATGTCTACGTACTCAGACAATTTTTATCTTGGATAAATGTCCAGAGTCTAGTATCAACGGTGAAAATATGTCTAATCGCGAAGAGAAAATAATAATTGTTTCTCAATCCCAGTGTCTCGGACCGTGTAATAATAATCGTCGTTCGTTTATCACAGCTCGAACGTGAACGCGCATTTGCCACTGGGTCTCGCGATTGTTTGCGGCTCGGACCATTCGCCAATCGCGAACAAGCCAGCAAGGGTTTGCGCCCGTGCATGAATAAATAAACGAAGAGACGGTGGTAAACGACTCGGCGATAAAGGAGCCGGGATGCTCGAGGTACGATTGCTCTCTCATCTTGGCGAATTAATTGATCGCGTCGATTGTTCCTCGACGAGAAGTGGGAGCGGAGGCGGAAGAAGGGTTGTGCCGCGGCTCTTGGCCCGTTTGAATCGCAGAGGATGCCTCGAATCGAGAGGATGTCTCGAACCGAGAGGCACGTCCATTCGAATCAAAGGACACCGCATTATTTCGGGAATAAAATTCCGCGCCTTTGTTACCGGCACGGGAAGAACACCGAAATACGCTGCATTCGCTTTTGCGATGCACCTCGGCGCCTCTTGCGCGCACAGAACAATTTCAGCTAAATGGTCGTTGGAACGGGGATATTCGTGCAGAATAAAAATGTGTTTTTCTCATTTTTTATACAAATGCATAACATTCACAGCTTGACCAAAGAATAGTTGGAAGTTGCAAGTCTTTTTATTTTAATTTAGAATGTAATATCTATTAATATTGGTTTTTAAAGTATTCAAAAAGAGGAAATATAATAAAATGATAACTGTCGAAAATATATTTGAAGAATATCCATTACGGACAGAAAATTATATACCAATATATATTATAAAATATAAAAGAAAAAGAAGTTTATCGATCCTTACCGAATGGACCTTTAAATTGGTTGTATGGGTTGTCTCTGTCTCACTCTTTGCTCCGATCATGATAATTTTTTCGAAAATTGGCAAACCACCGAAAAACAGGAGTTCCATATCGAATCGAATAGAGACTCGAGTAGAATACAGTTAAGGGACGAGAGGAACTCGCAGTCCAACGACATCGCGGGCAGAATGCGAGCGTGCCTGCACTGTGAATCACGCTTAAAAAGGAGAAGAGCGCGACTCCTAGTCACCGAAAATCGGGCTGGTCGGTCTCGATCTGGCCGAAAGGAAGCGAGTGCGCGGTTCGTGACCGTAAAGAGAGGAGAGAAGAGTGTTTAGAGGGCCTCGCCGCGCCGGAGAGGCTGGAACGAGAACAAGAGGAACGAGAGGAAGAGAGCCGCGGTTGTTCTAAGTATAGGAGGACGAGGCGTACACGAGGCCGAGGCTGGAGCATCGAGTCGAATACCAAGTAGTCTCTGTAACCAATCCGTATGCGGGGACCGGCACGCTGATGCAGATGTCGATGCGGTTAACGATAGCCTGGATCGTGTCGCGCGATACAACGGAACCGAAACAGAATCGATCGGGAACCGAAGAATTTCTTCCAGCTAGCAACTTGGCGCGCGGAGATCTGTTCCGCGATTCCGCGCCGATCTTCTTCATCGAAGCCGATCTCTCCTCTCGATAACCTGATCGTACAAATTGCGAGACGTTCAAACTAGAGATCCCTATTTCACGTGTACACGTGGTCTATCCGGAAATTATCCGGCCTTGTGCTGCAGCGGGTGGAAGTATCATTCCTGGTTAATATCAATGGTGTCCCCTTCAAAGTATTGCCCGTTAGAAGCCACGACTTTCTTCCAGCGATCCTCCCACTTGCGGAAACACTCCTTAAAATCATCTTTAGGCATAGCGAACAGCTGCCTCGTCGTGTTCCGTTTTATTGCTTCCACGTCCGCAAATCTTTGTCCTTCGAGAGGTTTTTTCATTTTGGGGAACAACCAGAAGTCACGAGGAGCTAGATCAGGACTGTGCGGAGGATCATACCAATGATTTCCGAACGAGAATGCCCAAGTTTCCGGTAAAATTGAATGCTTATCTGTTGTTCCACACGTTCGGTCATTATAATACGCGACACTCACTTCACTCGACGCTTACAAAACTGCGTATTCTTTTCAAATTATTACAAGGTCGCCTCTAATATTATATAAACATGCGCTATCCACTTTAGCCCATTTAGGAACAAAGATATAAGCAAAGGTCGGACACTCTTTACGGACAGACCACGTATAAACACACGTGGTACGTGAACTGTGTATGTAGTAAGAATTTAAGGATCCGCGTTACATTCGTACTACACGGTTCACGCACCACGTGTACACGTTCAAAACCGCGATCTCTAGATCAAACATAGTCCTCGACATAGACGAACGATGGGACGACCCAGCAAGATTTTTGTTTTGCGTGAAGAAAACTCACGTGGAGTATTTTACATGCATAAGAGTTTCGATCGTTTTCGATCGACTTCCAGCTTATTTGTCCGCTTTGATTGCCCATAGAAGGGTTAAAACACGCTGCATTGTTTGCCAATCCGCCTGGCCGTCTGTTTCGTTCAGAGCCGGGCCTCGGTGTTTCGCGCGCACCAACGTTAGCGTGGTTGCTAAGCGATGGTAACGCATTGCGCAAACACTGGTCAATTACAGGCGAAGCTCTAATTAAATGCAACGCATCGGCGCGGCGCTGCTCTCTGGGCCCGCTTCGCAAGGGCAGACTTCTCGGCACCGATGAACCTGCCGCGTTACATCTGTAATTACTACCTGTGTCCATGGGAATTTCGACTTCGCGATTCGACGAGGACGTTCGAGAATTTCTGTTGGCAGGTTGCAATTTTGTTGTCCTCTGTTCGCGAATTGCAGGCGGTATTGGTTCTGAAACCTTGTTGCAAATGCTACAGTGTTCGCTCGCTCGACATGATCGCGGGCTAAAGAATTGTTAAAATGGAAGATAAAATTGTGTGCTCCTCAGAAGACGAAGTTTAATTTAAAATTTATCTTGGTGGATTTATTAAGTTTTTCGGAAAGTCATTTCGTTTCCTCTCAAGGGAAAGTGAAAGCCAATTTTGTACCATTTAGAATAAGTTTTATGACATTTTGTTCCACGATCTTTCGCGATTTGTCGGGTAACTTAAAGATCCGATACTTGTAGAATTTCTATTTAACTCCTGCTGCCCCCACAATCGTTGCAAAATATTTCTATTTTGCATAAAGATTCGCGGTCCAGTAATAACAAATGGAAGCAATGCCATTGCTACACGAGAAACGAAATTACTTTCCGAGCGACCTAATATTTTCCATTTTGAGGGATCTTTCGGGATAAACATTTCTTGGCGTGATAATTCGGGCTCGAAGTGATCCCCAATTCTGGAAGATCGGTGGAAAGGCGAGGCAATCGCGATTGTTTCTCGCGAAACGGCGCTCGCCTCGAGGGAGCCGCGGTTAATTTAGAGATCACTAAATCTAGACCGCCTCGCCGCGCGCAAGCAACGTAACAGCGGAACGGTGGCGAAAGTAAGCTCGAAGCTGGAAGTATAATCCTCCGTGTGTCGACGACCTCTCCGACTAATATTACGCGATGGCATTGCTGGCCAGCCGGTTTAATAAGACCGGCGCATCTGACAGGTTCAATTTTTCAACGCGCTTTCGACTGCACCGGCAACTTTTTAGTCACGCGATAATTTGATCAGCCGCTTACTCGACGCCTCGTTACTTCGACCAGTTAAAACGCGGAAAAAAGACGTCGACGAGCCGCGAGTCGCACGAGATTTTATCCTAGACAGAACTAGTAATGTCGGCAATTTACCGTGTAACACGTAGGTTGCTGAGGTGCCATAAAGTCGATGCAATTTACCTGAATCTGTTGAGCACGGGCGTTATCAAAGTGTAAGCACTAAAATGAATGTACACAGGTATACAGGATGATTCTGGGAACTCAGGCAAGTTGCTGCTCTTTTTAAGTAAAAATAGAACAAAATGATAGAGCAAAAAATTATATCTAACTTCCTACGATCTTATTTTTTATGCGGATGCTTTTATCTTTTAATGCAACCCAATTTTTTTGTTAAACCAATCGATCCCTTTTATTATCCTATGTACAAAAGTACTGACATTTCGATGTCCTTGGGTTATTATAGTATTTTTATAGGAAAGATAATTAAAGGGATCGATTGGTTTAACCAAAAAATTGGGTTGCGTTAACGAATAAAGTGCAATTGTACCTGGCGGGTGCATCGGTGCACCCACATAAAAAATAAGGTCATAGGAAGTTAGGACGTATTGTGACAAATGATTTTTTCCTGTATAATTTGTTTCTACTTTTACTTAAAAAAGAAGAGTAACTTGCCCCAATTCCCAGAATCACCATGCACAGTAGATATCAACTTTTGTTCTTCTAAATAGTAAAATGTATTTAAAAAGTATTTGCTAGTGCACGTAGAACAATTTTTGACTTCGCAACCACGAGAAGATTGAACGCGAAAACTGAAAGTTAGCTTCCAATCGGAGAGGGTGCGAGCGCAGCAGAGCGGGGACCCAGTCGGCGGCATAAAGAGACAGGATAATTATCTGCGAAATCGCGGGCGACGCTAATGAATTCGGCGAGTTTAAACGGCGCTCGAACGCCGGACGATAATAACCGTTCGTCCTGCGGCAGGGGCGGGTCGTTTTTTCCGAGGAGCGGGTCGGTCGCACGGGAACGCGTGGGCCGGCGTAATTGGCCGACAATAATCGTAAAATCCCGTCGAAAAAGCTGCGGGCCGCGGCTACCGGTCGGCGGCCCGCCGCGCCGCGCTGCGCATCGCCGGTGTATGTACTTTGCCGATCTGGCGAGTCGCGCGACGCGGGAAAAAAGTCGACGCACGATCGTGGTCGGTTTGGCTATAAAACGCGGAATGGGAACGGCGGCTCCGCGCGGTTCCTCGCCGACAGGACGAAAGGGAACAACAACGCGTTTCGGACGCGTGCTGCTCGACAAACACCCTCGTTGCGTGTCAACGCCTCGTAACCGGCCGAACGTAAACTTTGTTCTTCGCGGAGGCTCTCGGAACTCTTTGTGCCGGTCTCTAAAGAGTGCTCACCGAGGGTAAGTAAGTTGGAAATACTTTCCGTTCTCCGCGCGCCGTTTTTGTTCGTCCTGATACGCGAGCCTTTGACCTTTTAATGACCAGCTTTTAGCAGGAGGGCCTAACCCTCGTCTCCTTCTAACCCCTCCACCCCTCTCTGCCTCTCGCCACTCTCTTTCTTTCTCTTTTCTTCCTTTCCGCTTCGCGGAACGAAAGCAGTCTTTTGTACGCTCGCGTACGAGGGCGAACGGAGAGCGAACGGGGTCTGGATCGACTACTCGAATCACCTGATCTTCGCGTATATCTTGACAACTTTAACTAGGGTTGTAGTTATACAACCGTACTCTTTGTAATTCGAATGTACAATCTCCGACACTAGATCGCCCATGTTTCATGCTTCCTGCTCCGTCACTTCTAGCGTTCCTTCCTCTGTGCCGCGAGCCCGGCTTTTAGGAAGCAGTGGTTTTATTGCCCCGGCTGTTTAGAGTGCTTTAGAAGGCGTAGCTTAGTTTGTCCCACTGCTTAGAATGCCTCGGGTAGGCGTGATTTGTTTGCGCCTGCCCACCAGAGAGTTCTGGGGCGTGGCTTCGATACCCCACCCCGTAGAGTGGTCCGAGCAGGCGTGGTTTCTTTGCCCCCCCATATAAAGAGTGCTATTAGGAGGCGTGGTTTCTGTGCCCCCTCTGCGTAGAGTGCCCTGACAGGTGTGACTTTTCTGTTGACAATTTGAATAGTAACCAAAGTATGTGTGGCTTATTTGCTCCTTCTGTACAGAGTGCCTTGAGGAGGAGTGGTTTCGTTGCCCCACTTTGTAAATTACTCCTAGTGGGCGTGGAAGATTTTTTCTGTGTAATCGTGACGGAAGGTCGCGGAAATTCTAATTAGTCGCGATATCCCGAATAATTCCGTGATATCGCGCGCGCGTGCCTGCCCGCTCGCAGCAAGCGCAAGATTTACGAGTCTCCGCCTCGCGGAAGATTCACGGCAGGTTGCGTTTTTCGCGGAACCGTCGACATAAACCGCCTGAACGTTTTCGCGGAAGCTCGTCTTTCTCCCGCGATTCTACACGGTTCGAGGATTTCCAACGCTTTGAGCCTTTGAACCGGATACAGGGATCCCGACAAACGTTGCACCGTTCGTATAGAAATTAACTGTTAGATCTTCGGTGTCCCTCCCGACATAGAACATACAGGGTGAGTCTCGTAACATGACGATTTCGGCTGTCTTTTTTGGCTGTCACATCCAGTTTTTAAATGGAATGCCCAATTTTTGGTTTCGAATTCGGATGAAGTGCCAAATTCTCCTTAAAAAAGTATTACACCAAACGTCGCCCTGGAAATTATGCAACATTTGTTTGAAAAACTTCTTCGTGCAACAAATAACTTAGGAGTTATATTATGAACACACCTCTCTTATCATCCCAAACGAACAAGTTAAAATAGTAACCTAAATAGTAGAGTGAGCGTTCTTCTGCACACCGAGCTGCTTTACAGCGAAGTTACCACCTATATTTAGACAGCAGTTTTCCCATTCTTTCCATCGATCTGGGTTTCAACAGTAGTTGTAGACTGTGCTGAAATTAGGTTAGTCCAGGGTTTGAAACTGCACCAGTCTTTCTCGAAATAATTAGTAATATAAACATGGACAATTTTGCAGAATTTCCTAAAGAATAGACTAGTCAAAGTTTTAGAGCTGGGTCTTTGATTATTCTCAAAGCTGACCAATTCGGGCTCCGAAAAGTTCGATTTGAATCGAAGGGCGGTTCGAGGGCCGGGTAGTCGACGGCTACCATCATCCCCCAGCGTTTCCCACGAGACAGTAGACAGCAGACAGCGACCCGACGCGCCTGGTCCTCCCGTTAGAGGGCAGCGACTCGTCAACGACCGATTCGAGAACGACTCAAAGGGCGAGGACGTTCCTTTGAGCGATCGTGCTCGACTCTCGAGCCCTCTCGCTGGATATTATTCTAGCGAACCGTTTAAATATATTCCTTGGAGAGCCCGGGCACTCGAGAGGAGGTACCCGCCGCGACTCGCCCGATCGCTGGGTTCTCGTCGGATACCGAGATCGTTGGTTAATGGTCGTAATAATGACGGCTAAATTACCCGCTAACGAATGGGGGATTGTTTTCCAAGCAGCCAGCTGCTGAACCGACATTCAAACATCGCCGGTTAAAATTACACCGCCTCTATCCGCGTTACAAGCGGCCATTATCATTCGAATAGTTACTTCATTATCGGCCTCGGGTCGGTTCGAATTCATCGGACGACACCTGCCATCGATTTTACCGCGAGCCATTTTATATTTAATATTTAAATGTACCAGTAAATAATAATAATCTAGATAAATGTATCAAATTAGGTCAGGTTGAAAATCGAGAATAACCCATTTTTGTCATAAATGCATAAAATCCGCAGTTTAGTAATTAATTTTAAATGTTCTTGATGGGTGAAATTGCCAAAAATATATGCACCCATGAAAAAGGAACATTATCACGGTCGAACCCTCATGGTTAAAATACAGTTCTAATTGGAAGATTAATACAAGAAACACCGAAAGTACAATCGACGTCAGTGATGTACGTAATCTCGAGACAGAACGAAGGGTCGAGATGGACCCAGCATCACGAGGTCCCGTCAAGGGTCTCCGACTGACAAGGGAAGCTCTCGATTTGGCGAATCCTTGGCGCAAAAAGAGCCTCTCGCGACTCGTACGGAAATTTCGAAGATTAATCGGCCGTCGAAGCGAATCGACTCGCCGGAAACGTGACCTAACAAGGGAAGTTTCTTGGCTGAGCTCGGCCCGCGAGTATTAATTTCCCCCCAGTCGATGGCTCGGCCCTCGAGTCAAGTTTTTACGTGGCGAGCTCCGTTGTAATAGCTTCCAGATGGATTGCAGCTCGCAGCCCCCCATCGTCGTCGCGTCTGCGAGGAAGGGGTGTTGATCGACCCTCTCGTTCCACGAAGTTGAAAAGAATCCGAACGGCTTAACCCATTTGCATCATTAGCGTGTACTGGCTGCTCCAGAAAATCTGCTACAAACCTACTAATACTACAACAAAAAAGTACAAATTCCTCGAATGCAAAATGTTTTTTCCTCTCGGTAATTTGTCTAGTGAAATATACGAAAAAAGGGATTGCCGACGGCGGCATTATTTCTCATTTTTCTTCCGTACGATGCATGCAAACGAGTTAAGCCATGGGGAAAGCCGAGGTCAAGTTCATAAATTTTGATGCGACTCGCGTTATCTCTCGTTACCCTGCGGGATTATCGTCCCGGAGAAGTTTCTTGCGCTGCGGCGGAAGTGTTCAGGAGCCGCCGGAACGAACCGGACTTTTCCACCCTTCCGGGGACCCCATCCTTTCCACCCTTTACGGGGGAGAAAGGGAGAGGGACGGATACTGTGCCGGTGTTGTGCGCGCGGTCGCGTGACCATGTCGAGGACCACCGGATTGGGCGTAGGTCAGTTACGCAACGCTGCTGTGACGGCCATCGAATCTCCACCCCCGCATCGGCCATCCGTTCACTGCACTCTCGTTCGAATCCTCGTAAAATTCGAACGACGCCACGGTGGTTCAGAATCGCCAAAACGTAGCCAGAAGTAAATTTTTCAACTTTCTCGAAAATTAATGAAATTTATGCCAATGGGTTCTTAGAATTTTCTTGAATGTTCATGTGTGATAGTTTTATTTTTGCTTTTTAAAGAAGTTATTATAATTTTGAATTTATTTTACTTTGAATACAATAATTTTCAAGGAACTCCAAGGATTGTTTGAGTTACTCATCCGCCATGATAAAAATTAGTTAGCTGTAATTTAAAATAGTATACACATTCGAAGGATTTTTTTTAAGCTTACTGTTACATTGTATTATCTTCAGCCCACTATAAACATATTAAGAAAGAAAATAAGTTTCTATTTCACTCCAGTTTGTTGCAATTCAGGTAGAAAATTTTTATTTTGCATAAAGATCCGCTGTCTGAAAATCAGCGACCCGAAAACTCGCGGAATACCGATTTTCAACCAAATTTGGCGGTGTTGGATCTGTTTCTGCTGAGCAAAAATTTTATCCCTTCCACTATAATATCGAGTCAGAAAATGTGTTGTCAATTCCCTACAAATTGAATTGAAATTCCATTTTATCGCAGTCAGCGATTCCGAAACGCCTTTTGACCGATCAGAAAGAGGCTTGAAAGTTGCCTGACAACCCCACGGCCGGTTCCGGCGCAGAACATTGTGTGAAAAGATCGGATCTCGTTCTCGAGGATGGAGATCGAGGCTGGCAGAGAGGTCTGTCTAAATCCTGGGATTACCGGGGGTTAGGTAGCATGAAGAATTTAAGAGAATTGATGGGAATCGACCGATGCGATGGGCGGTTCCGTCGTCTTTTCCGGAACAAAGAAGGAAATCGCCGGATGGCGGGGGTGTCTGTCAAGATGGCCGACTGGTACGCTGTACCACGCCGCGACACGCCGCTTGGGGGTTGACCTTTTCTGCGAGAGCTGAAGATTTCCTGGCCGAGATACCAGACGTCGAATCCGTGAATAATAGAAGTCCTTCGACGGTGAAAGCCGACAACGAGACATCTGCTTCCCGGACGCTCGTGCGCGCGCGTTTTCTTACAAAATCGGTCGCGGGGGAAGGGAGGGAAAAATGGCGCAGGACATTCGCATACTTATCCCTTTACTCTCGGAATTCTCTCCATTCGCACGAACAGCGAATTTGCTAGATCAATATTTATTTGCGAGTTGGAGAGCAGATCTTTCTGCAAAATGAAAACTGTCTGTAAGATTCCCCAGAATTGTTAAACAGGAGATCAGGAATTTCAATCATCGAGTCCATCACCATTTCCGTATTCAAGCGACAAATCAACCTGCGAAGTTCCCAGTCGCAGTACCAGGAAATGTTTATTGAGTTGCGACCGGAGTCTCGCGAAGACTGATAAGTTAAATTTATACTTAAAAGCTAGAAGTACCGTGGTCGCTTTCGGCGAGATTCCAATCCGGCCTCTTCGAACATTTCCTCGTTGGAAGCCGCCGAGAGGCTCGAACAGCTCAGGAACTCGTCAGATCGAATTCGAAACCGAAACGTCCGGCTTTCATTCGGAGAGATCATGCTCGCTGCTGTCGCTCGTTGTCCACCGGCTGCGGCAGTTGGTTCTAGCTGTGAATATAACTCGAGGTATTTAGGTGAGCATGCATTTCCGCCGGCCTGCGCCCGACGAGGACGTTTAGAGGGAGCGAAGGAGAGGACGATACACGCGCGGACGCCACCGTTTTCCCGACGGAGATAGAGCGCTAGAGCAGCTAGCTAGCGATGGGACTGACATCGTCGTAACACATCCGAAACAGAGTTACAATGATGTTGAACGAAAAGGTCGAAGAAACCTGGAAGCTTCGCTCGAAGTCTTCCAAAGAATAATTAATGCAGCCGCTAACTTTGGAAAACTGGAACGCAGGGAAGTTCAAAGGGGTCGATGAATAATTTCTTCCCGATTTCAAGTCCTCAAAATAAGTTCTTAGTTAGCCATGATAGGGCTAATAAAACGTAGACTCCGGTCCATGAGTCGCCCGACACTTATTCGGATGCAGACGATTTTTTTGTTATTAAAGGACCTGTATTATGACATTAATATGGTACTTACAAATTCTTTCTAATGTAGAGAACATGTGAATCAAATCTGATCAGAATATCCTATATTTTCTAAATTTTAATTATTATTCTTATATTTTCTAATTTTTTAAATAAAGCGGGGCAATTATTTTCCAATTTCTCAATTTCTTGTTGCCCACATTTATTCAAATAGTATATGTATATATTTAATTTTGCATTGCAATATTATGGTATAAAATGGAGCTACATCTAGTCAAAATAAAACAATAAAATCAAGCTGGCGGCTTGTATTCTCTAATTGCCATTTTGTTGAAGATAGCTAAGTGTCCGATGATTTAATGACTGGAGTATAGCTACTCACAATTATACAGGGCGAATCTAGTCACAATACTGGGCTATAAGTGGAGCGCCGAGAAGCTAAACGATAGATAAGTTCTTAGGTATCTACGATAGGTCTAATGAGAAAACTATACAGGGTGAATCTAGCAGCTGCACTGGGCTATAGCTCTGTCTCTATTGCAAATAGAGAGGAAAAACAAAGGGCAAGTTTGCATTGTTCATCGAGTACAGCTATATCTACAAAAGCGCATTGGTACATCCTCAACATGCAATCACACTTAAAACAGCTCGAGCATAGAAAGTTAGCCGATGAACAATGCAAATTGTTACTCCTCAGCAATATTTTCCATCCTCGATAAAAAGTTTAGCCCGGCGAAGCAGAGTGAGCCTGCAGTCTTAAAAATGGTCCGTCTAGCAGGGGTTAAACCACAGCACCCTCCTGAGTCGTTGAACAAGGCTCAGGTGCGAGGCCCAGGTTACCGAGGGCGAGAAGGTCTTTTGGTCGCAGTACCTGCGATCAATTACACCCCCGCGAGAGTAATCGAGTCGAGCTGGAGAGAGGTCGATAGCTCGTGCGAGGGCGTCATTCCCATCGCTAGTCGTCGCTTCGTAGCTGGTTGCCTGTCGACAAAGACGGGGAACAGGCTGGCTAGAGGATAGACGGAGAGATAGACAGACAGCGAGGGAAGAATGGAGTGGGGAGAAAAGGAGAGAAGGACGCGCGAGGAGGACAATGAGTGGAGGAGAAGAGGGGGCGAGTAGACCAGCGAGAGTGAGCAGCGTGAGGAAAAGCGGGGTGTGGGGGACGGAGAGCAAGCGAGAAAATACTGTCGGAGGAAAGCGGAGAGGGCACCAAAGAGAGCGAGAGCGAGTGAGAGAGAGCGAGGAGGGGAAGGGGAGTTCGAGAAAGGGCGGGAGCGAAGGACGCGCTGGAACGAGCAGGATAGATTTCCCGGGGAGGGAGCGAGAGGGCTCGAACGGAATTCTAAGAGCCCGAGCGACGAGGACGCAGCTCGCAACAGGGAACACGGGGAACCAAGATAGAATTCGGAAGGGGACTAGGGAGTAAAGGGGGCACGGACAGGGACGACGCCTCGGCAACGCGACCAACCACCTGGGGGATGAACAGAGACCGAACAGGGATGACGGCGCCTGGTGGGGGTGGGCGGCTGCGAGACACAGGGAATTAAGGAACACAAGAGGGAAAGGCTAAACAAGGGGATGCGAAACAGAGAAGAGGACAAAAGAGGCGCGGTGCTTGCTGAACTGGAAGAATGAAAGGGCGGATAAAAATGGCAGAATTGCCGGAAGAATCCGCTGATAAGAGCAGCGGAGAGGGACAGGTGCAACGGTACCGATGGCTGCGCGATTCGTCCCCGTGAAAAAAATTGTTTCCGACGAAGCTCGTAGCCTGTCGAGAGAAATAGGCGTACATTTTAGTTAGCTGTCCCCGCGGGCCTTTGTTGGATGCCTAGCTATTCAGTATTTTAGTAATCTGCGAGTAGTCTTAGTGGTTTTAGCGCGACTCTTTGCACCTTTAGTGATCTTACACTTTTCACTGAAAAAGATGCGATCATCCTGCAGAGGGTTAATGTCCGGTTCTAAAGTTGACGAAGAAGGATGGAGAAGTTTGCGAAAAGCAGTCGCAGGACTGTGTTTCCGCGTTTCCCATCCCGAGAACAGTTTTCGATCGAACGTGCAAGCGAGGCTCCGTCGGCAGCAGGGAAAAATCGAATGGAAAGGGGAGAGACGCGGGGGAAGAAGAGCGACAGTGAACTAGACAAGGGATCCCGAGAGTGAAACGGCCGCTCTGCTAAGTAGTAAAAGCGCGACGGATAGAGAAAGCCCGAGAGAGGAGGGACAGCGCTGGCGAAACGGTACGGGGAAAATAAGAGAAGAGCGTGTTGTAGATAGCGGAGCGGAGAGAGACGAGACACCGTGTGCTGAGAGAACAGAGGAGAGAGAAGGGTGTGCGGTGCTCGATAGAAGCGTGTCGACGTGTGCGAGCATCGTCGGAGCCTTGGTGCACCACCGAGCGGAGGAGCCACCTGCAAGGACGATGCAATCGACCAGATGCACCGCGATCCCCAGGAATCTGGGATCCTCGGAGATCGATCGATCCGGGCTTTTATCCTCGATATTGCGCCTACAATACCCAAAATTTCCTGTCACGTTCAACGACACTGTGATCGCACCGTTTCATAGTCCCAGTGAATATTATCAAGTTATCACAATTGTGGAAAACTGCATCTCTCTATACATACATATTTTTATATTTGTCCTGCCCATTTTTGTTGCAAATAACACATCCATTTCTGATCGGGTCGTTTCTGACGCAGGTGCTCGGAGGGTTCGTGGCTCTTTGCAAAATTTATGTAATGTTCGAAATACTACTGTAACCTTTCAATCAACTAATGTGTCTCACCTCTGGAATATATCTACTTATTATTACCTATCCCAAGAGATGTCGAACCATTTAGGTCTTACTCGTTTATCGGGCGATTGAAATGATTGGAGTAAATTAGAAAATCCAACAATAACTGGCACAAGACACGATCGTGCCAGATCTGTCCAATACAAGATCTACTGTGTAGAATCCGCGCGAATGATCGAAATGGAGCATGGTAGCGCTCGCACGTTCAGAAAAACCGAAGACAAGGTGTCGCCGTAAATTCTCGCGGAACGACGCTCGGAGACAAACGTCGGAGAAGGATTGAATAGAGTGCGAGAAAGAAGAGATGAAGGAAGACAGAACGAGAGGAAGAGTGAAAGGAGGCCGTTCGCGCGCGGTTTTCGCGGCCGAAGATATTTTCGGAGGCGTATTCGTGCCGGGCCGAGCCGGGACGTCACGGAAGAAAGAAAGACACTGACCTTTCCACATTACGATTCCTTTCCGACATTGCGTTTACGCAACGACGCACTTCGCCGGCCGAGGAACCGGAGGCCAGCCGGCTGAGTACCGGAGAGAAAGAGAGAGAGAGACATGGCCGGCCGTTCATTAAACCCCGGCCGGCTGAATGACGGTCATTGTGCCATGAAATTCCTCTTTTTATCGATCCTCGAATCTCTCTCGGGCCGGGGGAGCCCCGGGTACACGACAAAGCCTCGCATCGATCCGTGATCCCCCGTGTATCTACCTGGATCCTTCGTCTCGCCTCGTCTCTTCGCTTCTCTATGCTTCTATCGCTCGTTTCCGCTCGAAATCTAGTTCCCCAGGCTCTGCCGAGGCAAACGTTCCACCAGAGCAGCGCGAGAACTGTCTAAATATTTCGTCTGCCGGCCGACGATAACGACCAGTCGCCAACGAACAAACCGGAAGCACGCAGCACTGCGAGAATCGCATGGATCTCACCCTTAAAACTGCCTTTCAAAACAGGGGCTGTTTTAAGAGCTAACGAGCACTTGCGAGCACCATACTACCGGCCTTTCCGTGTCCCTGGCTTCTGTTGGCTTGCAAAGCACCAGCACACGTACACCGAACTTGATCATTGTTGCTCTGTTCCTTGCAAATTCTACTTGGAAATTGGCAATCTTGCGACACTGAATAAGAGAATATTCAATGACCAAGAAAAATCCAATCACCAATTTGGCGTGTCGATTGCGTATGATAGCCACGAGGAGCTGGGAAGTGATCTAACCCTCTCCTTAATTATAACAAGACAGTAGATTTTAGGCATTTATGGCGAAAATGAATAGGTGTAATTTGAAAGAGTCAATTCATTTGAAGAATTAGAAAATACTCTTATATTCATTTCACTCCAGTTCGTTGCAATTCGGCTAGAAAACTTATATCTTTCATAAAGATCCGCTGTCTACTCATATACGAATCTAAAAAATGTATTTTTTAAATTTTCGTTACGGCCGCGATTTCATTATCAAGAAAGATTTTAAGAAAGCATATCCAGAAAGAAAATAAGTTTGCATTTCACTCCAGTTCGTTGCGATTCAGCTAGAAAATTTTCATTTTGCATAAGATCCACTGTCTAATTATAACATACATACGTGTACTACAGTTACCCTCTAATTAAGAGACGTTTTTTATTCATATTTACCTATAATTTACAATTTCACCGACACTTTAATCCACCCGATTCCACTGCAATATCTAGCACACACTGCGAGGATCAGACTGGTACAAAAGTTATCGGGAACGATCGTAATCGCGTCCACTCCGGGCAGCTTCGTTTCTGATCCGTTGTCGGTGGAATTTCCGATGTTTTCGGAGGTTGAATCGCCGAGGCCGGTGATCGATCGTTGTCCGGTCGAATCTCGAACCTCGATGCGACACAGTTTCGACAGACCGAGAGCCAGCGTAATTCGACTGCGAACCGTTTCGTGGCTGATCGATGCACCGGCCAACTCTCTCGTTCGATCCGGAACC
The DNA here is from genome assembly GCA_963966675.1 of Lasioglossum calceatum. Lineage (NCBI taxonomy): Eukaryota > Metazoa > Arthropoda > Insecta > Hymenoptera > Halictidae > Lasioglossum > Lasioglossum calceatum. The sequence goes on from OZ016540.1 coordinate 12,277,072, forward strand.
GAGGGAAACGGTGCAGGTTTGCATCGAGCGCGCTTACTATCAAACGCTCTATCGATCCGGTCGCGAAACACGCACACGTCCGACTCCGCTTCGACGCGAATCGATTATTCGCGGACTGAGCAATGATTTAGCGAAACGTTGCACACGCTGCAACGGCGTGCAACGCGCCGAAAGAATTATGCGAGCTGCTAGGAGATTCGACGGAAACCGCTAGCCACTTAGCGCGATCCTGAGTGAATTTCGATTTATTGGCTATTGACATCGATATAAGTGTTAAGTCAATGCTGATCTTGTACAAAGTAATTACACAATAATTTCTTCTTCTGAAACGCACGAATGTCTGAACCTACAAATGACCGGATTCATATTTTAGATTGAACGGAACGATGGAAATGAAGAAAAACAAAGAACTAATCGCAGTTGCATTTTATAGAGACGTTGGGATTTAATAGATCCGTTGCGTTGAAGGTCCATTCGAAACGTTGATAGTCCGCGTCGTTGAGCAATAGGTTCCGTTTCAATCGTGGAAACAAGAAGACTCAAAGTCGCGGCCTCGCGTGGATTCCACGCTAACGAAGGCGAGATAATATTCGTTTGCTCGTAGCTACGGAAACGATACTCGTCGTGCAGCGGTGTTCTTTTTCGTTCTCGTCGACGAAACGCGAACCACAGCTATGCCACACGTGTTTCGAGGGAACCGGCTCGTGTAACGCAGGTGCCCTCGTCCACCAAGGCTGTCCCTTCCGCGAGCTTAGCGCACTTACCAGGGCAAAATTTCAGCCGCTAGACAAAATAAAAATCTTCGTCACCTTCATCAACTCACTCCGTGTTCGGAAGAAATCAAGCTCGATTCCCTCGCAAGGAAGTTAGGAAAACTTGTGAAACTATGCGCGTGCGAAGTGGAGTACGCTGGAAAATTCTGAGTTTTCTTCGAGCAGAGTTCTTCAAGAGCAACAAGAGATATCGAGAGGAAGTTCGAGCGAGCTTGTTACATTTACGCAGAAGTAATTCTGAAGAATTCGTGTTCGCTAGTTATCCGGGATCCTTTTAGGCGAGTTACGTGCAAATCTGTCGAGGATGAGCGAGCCCGAGGCTCGTGGCCCCGACGGGCTCCCGAAACGACGGGCCAATTACCAATGTCTGACCCTGTAATTAGGTTCGCGCTGCTGGTAATATCGTTACCCGGTAAGCGTTGCAATTTCCCCGTGGCCGTTTCCGTCCTCTCCGAGCCGGGCCGTCGATTTCAAGAAAACATCGCGAAACTTAGACTTTCTCTCTATCTCTCCCTCGAGTTGCCTAATATTCTTGTTTGCCCTCGGGCGCAACTAGACCTATTTTTACTTACTAGTTTCTTTTCGCGAAACCTTGATCCCTAGATTCCTGTGTTCGAAAAGAAACGCGTTGATTTAGTGGAGAGGCGGATCCTCTTCTCCACCCACGTCTCTCTTTTTGCAACGGACTCGCGATCGATCGGTCTGCTTCTCAGCCAAATAGCCAGCCGGTTCCAATCGGGTTCGATGGAAGGTTGGAACGAAACTTCCTCGGGATGTGTTTACGAAAAGCTCCCGGAGCTTTCTCGCTATCATCCATCGACGTCTATCGGTTGCCTGGAAGGTCAATCAGACGAGAAACAGAGATCCGTCGTCTCTGACCCACATCGGGTGTCCGTTCCTTGATTACTCCGATGTTCTAACCTCTCCAAGAGGTGTGTTAAAAAATAAAGCGAACTTTCATTTCTCGGAAGAAATTTTATCTATTCGCCCTACGTGAATGTTATCCCCTTCAAAATAGTCTCCATTAGATATTACTAAACTGCGGAACTGTATGCAAAATCAAAATATTCTACAGCAATTCTGGCAAGTAGTAGTTACATAAAAATTCGTTTCACCCCTTGGTAGTCTTTTTACGTTGAAAACAACATAACAATATTCTTGGATTTTTCATTTTTTTCACCGTTTTTTATTTCATCCAGTTAATTTCGTTAGTTTCGTAGTTAGTCTAGATTATTACACACTTATGTCAGCGCTTCTTGCAATCCCCGAAACACTTCTGGAACTCGATCTCTGGGATAGCTTTCAGCTCTTTCAGCGATGCGGTTTTAATCTCATCTATGCTTGAAAAACGACGACTCTTTACAGTTCTCTTTATTTTTGGGAACAAATTAAAATCAAACAGGGCCGTGACTGAGTGTGAGGAGGTGCATTGTCATTAGCAAAAGCCATGAATTGTTTCGCAACAAACAATCGCTGATCCTACCAAACACATGCAACCTTCTCGAAAGCTGACAATAGACTAAACATCGAATACGATCACCAATTTACAGATACTTTTTAGATATGTTTCACCAACACAACAAAAAAAATGTGAATCGGATTAATACAAGGCTTTACAAAAATCGATTTTCCTTGAACAAAGGATCCCCGAGTCCTTTTAAGATAGACTTTGAAGAGCACGTTTGGGAAGTGTTATATGGATCGATTTGGTTCTTTTTTCAGTGGCGTGGCAGTGTCTTGCGGGGAGTGCAGCAGCAGCGGTACCAGCGACATCACGGAGCCTGGTTCCCCGTGCAGCACGAGCAGCGACGAAGGGGTAGCGATACGTGGCGCCTCAGCCAGTCCACTTCCATCTTTACCCAAGCTGGCGCCGTCCTCGCAAATCGGCACCAGGCCCCAGTGGCCCTGGACCCCGCCGTTGGCAGCCACCGCGTGCTCGACCTACAAGAGGCTCAAAGGCGAGCCCGAGGCTGGCGCTGTACCGAGGTCCGGGGCCGCGGATCCCACCTTCAGGGGAACCAGCAAGTCCAGCATCACCAAGCCAAGCGCCGGACACCATCATCACGAGTCCCAGGGAAAGATCACCGAGTACTTTAAGACTCAGATCAAACCGCAACAGTCCAAGGTAACGTCCTTCTTCGACAGTGTCCCTCCACCGAATCATTCAACTAATGTATTCTAGCTTTTTCTTCTTGAGGATAGAGGATGCCAATAAAGACTCTCACAAGAGCCCATAATTGTGAAAGTGGTCTAAGTGAAAATTTAATAAAAATCAGTTTATCAGTTAAATTAATTCAATGTAATTTTTATGATACTGTCAAAAATTAACCGTTAGATAGTACTTGTTATTTCAACATTATATGGAGTCCATTTAGTGTTAATCATTAAGTGGTTTAAGTCGAAAATATTTAAAAAATGAGTTTATCATCAATAACTTCCTTTTTTAACAGTTGTTGACAGTGAACAATGAACTTTTACTAACAGTTTATAACATTTCATAAAAGCCTAAAATAATAAAAATGGATTACTTTTCACAAATAATTTCATTAAAATTTTTGTTTCTAACAAACTAAAATAAAATAAGTTATGTATCGGTCATTCAGTTAATTTTGAAAATGGATCAAGTTGATTCACATACTTTCAAAACATTTTCGTACGAAAAAACTTTTGTGAGAGGTATTAAGAACCTATTTCTACATCTGAACTAAACAAGTAGCTAAATGAGTAGCCTGCTAATGTCGAAAGTCCTGAGTGTGCTGATGAGTGAATGACGATTTACGTATGGGTCCCCAGATCAAGAAGAGCAGCGAGGTGATGTCGGTGCTGATCGCAAAGAGCTCGTCGGAGTTCAGGAGGCCACCCACGGTGCAGAGGAACAAGGGAGGTTTGGCGAAATACCTGGGCACGGTCTCTCCGAACGGTCGAGGCAACGCCTCCAGCAACGATTGGGAAGTCCGGACCCTGACGATGTCGCCGCCGCCGACGAAGAAGACGCCGCCGGTAATAGTTCCGCGGACCAATGGTAAGATGGACAAGAAGTTACCGAAACCGGTGCCCAGTCTGCCCATCTCGAATGACGTATTGAAGAACATATCGAGCTGCAAGATCTCGTCGATCAGGTAGGTGATGGTTCGACTAGGGACGCCGAGTTAAGGGATACTGGTAAAATGGTCGGAAACCCTGAAGTGTATCGAATCACTGACATCGATCGAGGTACGGAACACCTTATGATCATACAAGTTCACCTCAGTTTCACAATCATTTTCGTTTAGTCGTCTTTTTCGTTATGAAAATTGTTTTTTTCCTTACCTATACAACTTATTTTCGCGATATAATATCTCTGGAACTAAGGAGACAATGGAATGTTGAATGAACAGACTGCAATCTCTAATTCAGTTCCTTGTTACCGTGTAGGTTGACATCGTCGGTCGAGGCGAGCCCGCAACAATCGACGCCGACGCCGGCTACCACTACCGAGGCGACGACCTTGGACTTCAAGGGTTGCATCCTCGCGAAACCGCACGTCAACGAGAACAACAACCTGACGAACGGCTGCGCCGCAGGGATCTTGGGATCTTTGAGATCGCAGGGTAGTCAGGATCTGTTGTCGAGGCTGCAGGTACCCGAGGACACCGAGGCCAAAGTGACGCAGGTTGTACCAGCGGACGAGGACGACGTCGAGGAAGAAGAGGAGGATTCACGGAGCAGCGAGTCGAGGAGCAGCGAATCCAGAAGCTGCGAGTCGAGGAGCAGCGAGTCCAAACCACCACTGTCGCCGATACTCTCAGCGCCGACCACTATACGGTTTCCAGCTAGGGAACCGGAGAAAGACAGGCAGCAAACCACTGATAGCGGGGTCTGTCGGTGGGACAAGTGCGAGGAGGGCTTCGAGTCCAGCGGAGAACTGCTAGAACATTTACAGGTACGGATGAGACGACGGATATGAGTGTTATACATTACGAAACAACAGCTCAAGGTCGTCTTGGTATCTTGTATTAATTATTAATAGACTGCGGATCTTTGTGAAAAATAAGAATGTTATGCATTTAATGTGGGAAACAAGAATAATTAATGACTTGGTTGCATTAAAAACAACATTACAGTATTCTTAAATACTTCTTCAAACTTCTTCATAAATGCATAAAGATCCGCGGTCTAATTAGGTTGTGTGTGTCGGTTAATATCTAACAACTTTTGTTTGAAATATCTTCCGATACCGTGAATAGACGATGAATAAATTCAAGTGACTCGCGGAGTACAAGAATCATCTACTTACTACTTGTTATCGAAACGGAGAATTGCCAGCGTAAGAGAAACGAGTTCGACCTTGTGTCGAATTGCTCAGCTCTCCGAGTAACACCAGGTTGTTGCTGAGCTCGAAATTTCGTAATCGATATCTGCTACCGCGTATCCATTCGTCAGGTTTCCCCGGATGCACTCTGTGTGCACGCCGTGTTCATTAGTCTCGGGTCCGTCGGTTTGAGCCGGAAACTGAGAGACTTGGTTGCAAACTTTGTCGCAGGCGGCGCACATCAACACGCAGACGGGCGGCGACAACTTCGTCTGCCAATGGCAAGGCTGCAAGGTGCAAGGGAGGAGTTCCTGTTCAAGGAGGTGGTTGGAGCGGCACGTGCTGTCCCACGGAGGCAACAAACCGTTCCGGTGCATCGTGGATGGCTGCGGCAGCAGGTTCAGCTCTCAGGTATAGAGTTGTATCTCGGTTACCACTCGCGGTATTCCCAGCGAATGTTGAAAAGTGCGCGAAAACGGTCTTCACGCGCATCATCTACTGTGAATTGTTTTTCAATCGTTCGACGGTGCTCTTGTCGAACAAAAACATACATGAACAAGTTCTCGTCCCCTTCGCGTGTTTACAGCGAACTCATGTACAATCAGACACAACCAATACACGAACTAATCCTATTCTTTGTCCTCCCATAAGCGCCCAACTGACAACTCTAGAGGACGATGTTCCTCTGTGTTGTTGGCGCTCAAGACGTTCGGTAATGTATCAAGGGTTTGAATCAGAGACTAGAGGAGACAGTTGTGACTTTCGTTTCCGTTGGACGGTCACTGATCTCACTAATGTCTCGGTGTACTGCCTGGTTCGGGTCCCTGGACTGTAAGTCTGTAAGACAAACTCGGACAAAATAGTCACCGGACACATCCGCGTTCCTCCGCTCGTCTGAATATCCTTCATCGGTCTTCCGACTCGCGACGAAGGCTTTTCGAACGACGTGTATCGTCTACACACCGTCGCCGTATGGTCGAAGCAATCGCATCACGGTTGCCTCGGTCAGACTGTCTTCGGAAGACGGGCATTTTCCAGGGACAGCTTTCCAACAACTGTCCGCCCGCAATTATTGCTATCATCTCGCACACAATCTCTCGTCGATCTCTGAGTGTTGTCTCTCGTCGTCTCTTATCGTCGCCTTGGGAACGATTGTTGCGCACTACTACGAACAGAGTACGGTACTATTGGTGTTGTAGTCCATCGCAGTCCGTGCATGGGTTGGATTACAGCGGAATCCCTTGGATTCGATAAAATTCTTGCCTCTCGGATGATGTCGGGAATGGCTATCCCTGGAAGGTGCAAAATTTAGTGTAGTCACGGTGGATCTCCATTTTTCAGACCGCCCTCGAGAGGCACGTGAATGGGCACTTCAGTCAGCCAGAGTCTAGCAACAATTCTGGACGAAGGAGCTGCGAGAGCGGTGGCAAGCTGGTCAGAAGAAACGGGAAACGGCTCAGATATAGGCGACAACCTTGGTCGGGTGAGTACTCGCTCTTCAGGGTTCGAAAGTCATTATTAGACTGCAAAATAAAAATTGTCTGCATCGATTGCAAGAAATAGAAACTAAATTGAATGTTGTTTCTTCTCTTAATGATTTTAATAGAGGAGAAATCATACATTGACATCTTCAATTTTTTTAATTTTTCAACAATTTTGAATTTCGTCTTCTCAATTTTGTTATAAATGCATAAAAATCCACAGTCTAGTCTTTACATGGAAACGTGACATGCTTTAATCGACGATGGTTTTGTGTACGTTCCAGCGAGACTGTTCGATTACTTCGACTCGGGAGTGATGGAAGGTCTCCAGCACAGGTTGCTGCAGCTGGCAAAGTCGAGGACACAAGGTCGCCTCGCCGAGACACCAGGAAACTCGATGGCCCTAACTAGTCAAGTAAGCGAATCTCCACAAACTGAAGCATAGTCGTTATCCTTCTGAGATCATTGAATTAAAATTAACTTACTCTGGTTCGCAGGTTTTAGCTCGGAGAGTGGAATTGGACGGCAAGACTAAAGTGCTGTTGCGGTGGTACCCTCCAGACATGTGAGTACTAAGTCCTTTTGCAATTGTGCTACCACAGGCTTTGGACTCCAAACACACCATGTTGCAAATAAATTTCACCCTTCATCCCCATCACGGTCAATGATCATGCTGTCGGAAAGATGACCCTTCTATAACTCTTTTGCAATCATTATTTAACACTTCGACTGCCAGACTAACTACCTCGAAACTTTTATAAAATCCAAGTAGTGTATTTAAGAAAATAATAATGGAATAGATGCATACCAGTTTTGCATTTTGCAGAATATAATCTGTAGTTGTAAGGAAAAACGCCGCATGTCACAATTTTAAAAAATTTGAGTTTATGCGCTAATTGATCTTTAGAGTATCGGATTTGCGTATTTACCAGACAACAAGTCGTGAAAACAAACTCGAAAGGCTCAAAGAAGACTTCTTCTAAACTCAAGGGAAATGATTTCGAGTGTAATTCATTTTAAATATTCTTAATGGGTGAAGCTGATATGCAAAAGGTTAAAATTTATTTACAAAAAGGTAAAATTGATTTGCACAAGGTTGAATTAGACTTGCTAAATGATGAGCTAGGAGTTCAAAACCTATATTAGCAGCTGAGGACTTGGATATTGACATGAGTGAAATTTTCTGCGTAGCGAGCCGGACGAGTGGGTGCTCGAATCCGAGGTGCGTACCACGAAGAACGTGGGTATCCAGAAGGCGGCGTCAGCAAACCCGGAAGAGGTCAGCTTGGCTTTGTACTCGGCGATAAGCGGCGGTACACCACCAACGACGCGGTCGAAGCAGCGCCGGAAACCGGTCAAGAACTCGTGATAATGCCGGCGGCGGTGATCGAGGACAAGTGTGAGACGAAGCAGCGACGATTAAGCCAGAATTAGGAACGAGTCCTGTATCAGGACGACTGTGCTTCCTGGTCTGTGTAGAATGAACAAAGGGAGAGAGGAGATTAGAAGAGAGGAGAGGGAACCTGAAGAAGGATCCGGAGCCAGAACGTGTCCAGAGGAACGAACGACCGGCGTTAGACGTGTTTCGTCTGCGTGGTAGAACGGATCGGTGAACGAGAGTGAACGGATCGGCAGACGAGTCCAAGATGAAGACTATAGAAGACACAGATCGGAGGATACACACGGATCCGCCATGCCCCTTTTAATAGATCGCATTGCGGATCGAATCGGATCGGAATGGGACGAATAAAACGGCGGACACCGAGAAGCGAAGGAGGAACAATACATTCTAATTTATTTAGCCTAAAAATCGATCGGGATGATCGTTAGGTAAATATAATAGTAGTCGTGCGTTGCGATGAAACAAAGGATATTCTTGTTGCCTATCGATATCGAAAATCTCCATACGATTGGGGTCGATTCCTGCCTGTTCCGCGAGCGTTCTGCCTTCGAGAGATTCAGAGAGAAGAAGAAGGAGAAGAACGACGCTCGTCGGATTCGGAAGAGCTGGGCTTGGGCCTCGAAAGTGCCTCACCGTGGATACGTTTTATATCGTTGACCGCCGCGCGGGAAGACCAATGATCGGAGACGGTGGACAAGTTGAATTTAATAATGGAATTTAGAGAGGTGAGAGTGAGTGTGAGAGAGCGCGAGAGAAAGAGAGAGAGAGAGAGGACGAACGGAAGAAACCGCGAAACACTGCGACGGAGATTTTTTCAACCGTGACCATAAAGCTAAAGAGATAAGCAGAAGCGAACAAAAAATAAAAAAGTAATAAAGGAGAAAAAAAAATAAATGAAAACTGTTAAACGTTAGTTAACGCGTGTGGTATAAGGAGATAATCACTCTGGTGGCCTTAGGAATCAATTAATATCTAGCTGCGGGCCCCTTGGCGCTTCCGGGCCCTGTTCTAAGCACCCCGCGACAGAAGCCAACGAGATAAGGGGCGACGATACACGGGGGGCGTGAAACGCAAACATTTTCGACTCATCCTTAGACCCTCGAGACCAACTTTCGAAAGGAGATGCATCTACCTCGATCTTCGGCTCGGTAGAAATTCGCGCTGGCCGTTGTCAGGCGCGCGACAGGGGGAGCATAAACCAGGAAAGGAACATATAAAAAGAGTGAGGACGCGATTAGGCTCGTCAATGGACATCGAGAATCTCGGCGAGGACACCGCTCGAACGACCAGCCAACGGGATTTCTATCGAGATCTATCCGTATTAGCTTTTTGGAAGAACGATGTACAAAACGAGTTAAAAAAAATAAACGCAAAGAAAAAAGTAAAAAATGCCCGGGACTAGCGACACGCATTTCTGGCCTCGATAGCCGCCTATTTTTTACGAGGACGATCCACGCGCAGATAAGAGAAAAGAACAGAAACGAATTGTTTCTTTCCAATTTTATTACCCCCTCTCTCATTCTTCTATATTTCGAGTCGGGCGTCTCGAGATGTCGTCGCCGATGAAGCACCAATCTCCAGATCGAGTTTCCGACCGTTTTTCATTTTTCGCCATCGTTCTCATCGAGTTACCGAGATGATCGACCGATACACACTGCCTCAGTTTTCGAAATAATTCCAACACAGCGAGCCCAGAACAGCAGAATACGCGTCCGGGAGATCGGAAGCGGGATCGGATCGGATCAGCGAGTCCGTTATGCTCTCTGTACAGCGGGGATGGCTGTGCGACATTTTCCACGGAGTTTGGGGGATCTATACGAACAACAAGAGTGAAGAAGAAGAAGCGAAACTTTGACCGACGAAGAGAAAAGACAGAAGGGTAGACTCGCGCGCAGAAGACGGATCCGCGTCGAGTCTTGCTATTTTTCATAGATCAAGTAGACAGGGCCGAGATCGTAGAAGTATTATTTCTCGCGTCGCGGACGACTACTTCTGACATCGTGGAACAATGTGATCGCGCACGTGTACACATTAACATATATTCTAGTGGATACGAAAACAGAAACAAAAAAAGCGAAAGAGAGAGAGAGACGGACACTTGTAAATTAAGAGAGAAAGAGAGCGAGAGAGAGAGAGAGAGAGAGAGAGAGCGAGCGAGAGAGAGAGAGCGAAAGAGTGAGAGGGGAGAGCAAGCGAGAAAGAATTAGAGGATACGTGTTGTCGATGACGTCTTGTGTGTGGCTAAGCACGGCGAGAGAATGTGTACAGAGATAGAGAGGAAGGCAGCGAGAAAGAGAGTGAGAGAACGTGAAACAGTAGGAACACACACGGACGGAAACACACCTACACACACCAGCTAAGAAACACTGCCAATACGATTGTAATTAAGAACTCTAGGCTAATTGATCGATTAATTATTCTTATTATTATTATTACGATTATACGTGTAATCCGATAGATCTCTAGCTGCCGCGGACGTACGAGAGAGACGCGCGTTCCGCTCGTGTTCTTCGACAGCACTCGTCAAAGTTCATTTTGTAAACCACACGACAAGACACGCGGGACGCGGTCAACAAACAGCGTGTATGTACATAGTTAGTCGAAATTTTTGTCGATGCATCGCCCAACGGGCGGTGTCAGCCTATCAGCTTGCGACTTCAAGCGGAAGAATGATAGTTCTTTTTGATCCGGAGGCCACTCGTGTTCGGGGAGAACGTCCACCGCACCCGCATTCGCAGGAACCTCTGGGTAAACATCGCTTTTATTAAAATTGCATACAAATACATACAATCCGCAGTCTATACATCATCCACCTATAGTTCTTCACAGTTAATTCGAGAATCCGTAACGCACAACTAGCGATTTCCGACTGAATTGTTCAATAGCAATAACAACTTCACTCGTGCACCAATAAGTAATGTCATATTCAGAAGAGAATTTCGAAGCTCCCTTTTGAGCATAATGCTTTCCGAACAAGTAGCGAACAAGAAGCAAAACATTTGTGTTCAACGCGAAGAATGTCCATCCTTCTTTTTGTCATAGTATTATTATCCAAGAGGATTATGGTTTGTCCAGATGCGTTTCCTGCGAATGGTGTTGCGCGAATCGCAAGGACCTGCGACTTGCAGGATCGCATCGATCGAAGCGCGCAGTTCAGAACACGTCACTGCCAAAAATCGCGCACTGCCACCTACAATTGAAAGCCTTATATTTCATCAGCATATTCGCGTCGATCGTTGTCGGTCCTGCAACTTGTGAGCGCCGATATTTATCGCGATCGTTCCTCGCATCGATCCCATTCTCAGCGGACGTGTTATCGAGACACCGCCGCCTACTGCCAACCATTTACGTCGACGGACGCGAACCAAGGCACTGCCATCGAAACATAACAGAGAACAAACGTGAAAAGACATATATGCATATATAACTACATGGTTCTGTATGTGTATGTATATTTATAGCCGCATCTCTCTGTGTATACGCGCGATCATCCCCGTTCAGACGCGACCGATCGATTTTTTCCATTCTGAAGCGTTTTTCCTCTTTTCCACGCGTCGCTCGAGACACGCTCATTTTCCTCGTTCATGCTAGGAGTTCAACAAATTTCCTGTACTAAATGTTGTATGGGAAATTCCATACTCTCGCGAAGCGATTCCCTTTTCTTAATCTCTAATGACTGTTTTCATTCCGTTTTTGGCACGAACCCTCGGTGCCATACTTATGTCCCGTGCGCAGCCAGTTCCTCGCGACTTCTCGCGTTCGTGTTCATCGATTCGTCTCGTGGCGTGATCACGGCTCGATCGCCGTTCCCTCTCGATCCACTCTCGTCGGCTCGCGTTAGATCACCCCGTTCCTTCGAAACGTTCTTCATCGAAAAGTTCTTATCACGGCTGGGACCAATCTCGCGCGTACCCGTTCCTCGCTAGGATTCATAGTTTTGTTCTCGGGGATCTAGAATAGTTCTATAGCAGCGCCTACGTCTACGATCGTTAACCCTCTTTCGAGAACCTCATGTTTACTCGCATCATCAGCATAAAGTAGACTCCCGTGTAACGCGATCAAAAAACTGTTTAAAAAGATTGCAATTTATATGTTTTTTATGTGACAGTAAATTTACATGTACAGAAACCTACTGACACAAGAGATACGTATATTTATACGGTACTTTTAACCCTCATCCATCCCTCGTTTCACGAACCGAATCTGTCCCTCGATGTCAAATCGACACAGTGATAAAAGATCGATAAAATAACAAGGTAAACAGTTTTTTTTAAAATTCAAATTGATCATTGATTCAATTGATGAATTAACATTTATATCTTAGATTTTTCCGGTTATGTGTTTACCATTAAAAAAACTAAAAGTTTCGGACAAATTTACATACAAATAACAGGTCAGTATAATTTATTTCGGGAAAACTGTGACAAATTAACACGAGGGAAGGATGAGGGTTAAACAATTTTATTACAATTATACTACAATTAGCTTTATTGTTTATGTGGAACGAATCAGACGTTAATCAGAGATTTATTACATAATTATTTCTGCGTCTACACTTTTAGACGGAGGGTTAAGATCAAGTCGCATTCGTTAGATAGACAAGTAGAATACGATTCGTTGTTACCGTTCGCATGATTCACGGGGGTGGAACGGCGGGGGAGACTTTCGGCCACTCAGTCGCGCTTGATCTCGTGATATAATTGACCGTAGCGTAAAATACTTTAGCGCAGAAGGAAGCTAGCCCTCGGGAGCTCGAAACGTCTGTCCGAAATTTCTCCGTGTCGATTTTCGTCGTTTCCTTCGATTAGTGTTCTCGGTTAGTATCAGACTGCGGACTTTATGCATTTAAGAAGAAATGATCGAATCGTTAAGAGAGAAAAAATTTTTATCGAACTTCTCGTGATAGATGCAGACGAAATGTTCATCTCACATAAAGATCCGCAGTCCAGTTAGTGTTTAATTAGCGTTCGGAATTCGTAGAAAAGTGGTTGAACGAGGAAAATTCTGCTCGGCGACTGCGAAAAGAGGCAAAACGTCGAGATAAATGACAAGGAGGAGGGGTAAGGAGATGAAACGATCATCGTATCCCCTCAGATTTACGTTCGATCCACCGTACGCTTGTTTTATCCCCATTTCTTATCCCCGTTCCGTCGCCGCGTAGTTATTCCCGTTTCGTAACCACCCTTCCGGTCCCTTTCCTTTCATTTTTTTTTATATCGAGGGTTTTTTCGTGTTATACTGACTTTTACCCGCGCGATTCTATAGCTGTAAATGTATATTTTAGCGAGGCGTTGTAAAGATTTTGCGTAAGATACTGTGTAGATAATCGTCGGCTCGCGAACGAGTTCGCTCGGCGCGAGACTCTCGGAAAGACGAGCTCTCTCTCCGTTTTAGAGGAGTATCGTTTTAGAGACGCTTCTCGATCGTTGCGGGCGGATTTTTCGGTGGCCGATGCTGCGTTTGTACATGTGTAAAACGTGTGAACGATAGGAAGAGAGACGCTGTGTGAGAGAAAGAGAGAGGGACGTCGCGAAGAGAGAAGTAGACGACGCTGTGTAAATAAGAGCCGCGATCGATCGCGATTTTCAGGAGTAGAGCGAGCCAAGCTTTGGGCATCGGTTGATTAAAATACTCGAGAAACGGTCCTCTGAATAATACACCGCCTGTGCTCGGTCTTAAAACCAATCGTGATTTATTTGGAAAAGCTAACTCGCAGGCAGTCGCGTAATCGATCGAGTACCCTTTAAACCGGAATAACTGCCTTCAAATTGGACCAAACGAGCTGAAATTCTGTGGGAAACTGGAAGGATCAATTCGATAGATGACGTGAAAATAAATTCTGCAAACAATGGATTCTTTTGAGGCTATTTTTTACATGGAAAATGTCTAGAATATTTTCTATTCTAGAGAAGTTAGCTTCTCGGAGAAACGGAAGTCGCTCGGTCTAATTTTAAGGAAGCTATTTTGCGCTAAAACGTGTTTGATCGATCACGCGAGAGTCGCTGTGTTCGGCCGTAGCTCACGGAAATATTTGAAGCACTTGTACAGTTTCGACATCGGACGCTTTCCCAATGAAATTTGCCGGAGCTTGGGAAGCCGAGAGAGCTCGAACGAACTCGAGACAGTTGGACATCGTATTTTTGCAAATCTAGAAAAATTAAATCGAGAGGCACGTTAGAGGAACGCGGAGACCGATTAGACGGAAGAGGAGATTTTATCTGGGGAAACGTATCCCTCTCTCTCTCTCTCCTTGATCTTTGTCGGCTCGACTGTCGCGTTCCCTTTGACGGTGTTCTAAAGCACTCGCAAATCATCCCCTTCTCTTTCGAAGCGTCGCGACGCCCAGCGATCACTTTACCGGAATCAGTTTTCGAGGTGGAAACCGATCATTTTCATTTCACGAAGGCCGACGGTTGCTCGGAAAGAATTCCGCCATCGACTCACTCTCGAGTACGACTGTTTCCCATTGAACCGGAAAATTGTCCAGGTTCTTCAAACGATTTTTCGAGATTTGCAGCGTTCCTCGCGTTGCTTTCGTTCGCGCTTCCGAGACAGCGAGATATGGTGGTTCGTGTCGCTAACTATCGAGATCTACGAGTAGACACCGTACTCGAGGGTGAAATCGATCGAACCTGGCTCGACGTGCCAGCGGGTCGGAACGAGATCGCTCGATCCGCAGACCAATAAATCGAACGATAAACTCGCCCCACCGTTCTTGAAATTCTGGTCCCGAGGTAAATATTCGCGCAGACAAAAGAATCCTCGCGACATCCTTGATTTTCCAACCCTCTGGCACCGGTGTCGAGCCGAGCAGGATGTTTGAAACGCGTTCTGCGATCGGTCGAGAAAGATGGAAGCCTGATCCGCGTCGGAATAACGAACGACCAGGTTCGTTATCATACTAAACGACCGGCGATCGCGAGTTTACTCGTCGCGACGCGGCTTTCCGGTTTTCACGGCTCTCGGAGAACGCCCCGGCGTCTTTCGTCGCGCAGCGAGGACATGACTTGTAAATGTACAAAGAGTATAAACGAAAATAAACGTAGTGGACTTGGATGGTTTGAGCGTCGAGTTTACGGGCAAAGGGGGACCGGGGTGCTTCGCGGGGCTAATGGCACGAAAAATTCTATTTTTCGAAGAGGCCCGTGTCCGCAAATCGGTAGATATGTAAATATATATATAAATAGTATATATATATGGAACGCGGTGCGACTTGATCTTTCCTCGAGCACCGCGCCTCGTAGCGTATCGTGGATATAGTGTTCGCATTTATTATAAAGTCTATGTAAAGCGCGTGACCAGGGCAGCGGTCGTGACGACCGGTCCCCGACCGATTCTTCAACATGATCGAACTTCAAGATAACAGAACTTGTGTCCTAGATCGTTTACCGTCTCCCCGTTAGACTGCGGATTTTGTTGCATTCGTGACAAAAATGTACTCGATGAATTTAAGCGGAATAAACACTGCGACGATTGAGAGATTCATTTACCTTTGCGAATTTTTTGCGAAGCCTGTGAAGCACGCAGCTGAATAATTTCTTCTGCAGTGGATTTGTCTGCTGTTAGCGTGAAGAGACAAATTTTTCATTGAGAGATATTCTGGAACTGGAATTAGTTAACCAACATTAAAAGCAGTCAGATTTTTCTTAAGGAGTATGAAGTTTTATTGTGTTGATTCTTCACAAAATGGCGGAGGTTGAAAAGTGTAATTTCTACACAAATCTGCAAAAAGAGAATTCATCTGTTAGGGTGAAGGAACAAATTTTTCATTGAGAGATATCAATTATCATAACAAATCTGCGAAAGAGAATTCACCACCCTTTTTCGCCGTCACAGTGTTCATCCCTCTTAAGAACATTCTTGTGCTATTTTCGGCTCATAAAAATAATTAACTGTCAATGAATCTCTGTTCTCTACGATCGACATAGCAAATGATTATTTCGCATGACGATCCGCAGTCTGTTGATGATTTTCGTGGTTTCCCCTGCTCTCGAATGTCCGTCACGAGCGCTGCGGAGTCGCCTCGGTTTAGAGAAAGGACGGCTTGCCTCTTGCATAAAACAAGTAGAGAAATAGATCGCATAGTTTCAGGTAATACGAGTTCTAGGCTGTAGAGATCTCGCGTGCGATGGCTCGTCGCGTCGTTTCGACGGCCGTGCGCGCGTTTCGAGAGTTCGATGGAAAATCGCGGGGTGGAGAGGAATGAAAAAGAGAAAGGAATAGAACGAGAAGAGAAAGAGAAGGTGCACATATGACGCCTACGACCGAGTTTTCCCGACCGTGCCGATTAGGAGAACAATCGGAAAGCGGAGCGCTCTTTCACCAGTGAAAACTGGAAAGCCCGACACGCCTGTCGTTTTTAGCCCGAGAGCGTTCGTCGCGTGACGCGTCAAACTCGATCGCTTCTTCGACGACCTATTTTTTCGCGATCACCCCGACGATGTGGCAGCGCAATCTGTGATTAACCTCCTCAAGGATACCTCCGTGGCCGTGTAATCTCGTTTCGTTTGACATTAACACGTTAACTACCGCCACGTCGATCGTGCACGGGTGACACGAGTGACACGATTCTTTGTTCGGCTGGCAGAATCGGGACTCGCAGGGTCAGGGGCTGTTACTGCAATTTGCTCTGATCAATCTTCACTTTTTTATCTCGCTTTACACAGCACTTTGTTTTCGGTGTTCGAAATTTCGATTCTGCTTCGTTTTGCATCGCACTTCTTTAAATGACACACTTTTCAGAGGCCTCTCGACACTTCAGCTGTCGGAAGCTTGTCGATGAGTTCCCTCGTTAACCCTTAGCACTCGAATGGTGCCTCTGGGGCGCCACTAAAAATTGCGGTACTATTATTCACGATCACCAAACATTTAGGTGTTGCATAAGGCATTATTTCAATTTAACATCCATGAAATTAAAAAATTTTCGAGTTAACCCTTGTGTAGTTAACCGGGTACCCATTTACTGTATTTCTTTCAACAATTTGTTAATGTTCCTCTAAAAAATATTACAAAATCTCTCTGAATGTCCATTCTTTACTCGCTAATATATTAATTTATAGTCTTATAATGAGAATTTGCGCAAACATGTTAAATACAGAAAGGTTTTAAAGGGTTAAAATAGCTCCGAGTGCAAAGGGTTAAACCATGATCTCAAGAGGAACTTCTAGATCATATTAGTCAAGCCAATTGTTTCTTTTCGACTTTAATACTTTTACACGATGCACCGACATCGTAAAAGAGGGACATTCGATATTGTTTAGACGTTTGCGGAACGATAGTTTGCAGAAAAATGCAGAGGACCGCCTGCCACCTCGTCGCGAGGATCGCGACGAGACTTCATCTTCTCACTGCCAAAAATGGAAAAGAAAAAATAATGGCGTCTCGGAAGCGTTTCGGATCAATCTTGTCGAGCGATCGTCGGAAGCACCGCGGTGTTCATTGATCCACGGTAGTGGTACACTCCACGAACGACTAATAAAGAAACGAGAGAAAACGGAAATGCGTAAAAAAAAGATGGTACTATACCTAGGCGAAAGCGCACGCGAAGATTTTTTTAACCGAACCGTTTCGTCTTTGCGTGATTCGGAGGATAAAAAGAAGCGTCGAACAGTGCTTTGGACTTTTTGGATACTTTCATGTACAAAACACGAACGATTTATAGCTCAAGGAGAACATTAAAGAGACAGATATTGTAAGAGAGTAATAATAATTTCACGGTTACGATATCGTACACGGTGTCCATTTTAATCACCACCCGAATCCTTCGCCGTTACCTTTATTCATCGTTCACTCTTAACTCGAGGAACCGTGACCGAATACAGGATCGATAATGATAATTGAAACTATTAGATTAGGATGCTGTACTCATTGATTCCGGTTCACGGAAACTCGATTTAATCGGACCACAGTTGCAGAAATCAAATCGATTACATTTGTTAGTGAAACTATGTTGCGTGTTGCCCGACCAACTATTACATCACGAACATTATGATCCTAATAGAGAATCGTAAACTTGTTTGGTCCCCTCTCGCTGGTATATTTGCTATAATCATACTGTACAGTTAATGCACTTAGAGTGTATTCAATTTTGTGCTGGTAGCTCGATAAACTTCTAACGAACCATCAGGCTCATTAGTGACATTGGAACTGTCAATGGAGCGCACAATTTTCTCTTTAATGATTTTCCACGTGTAAATAATACATTTAAACAATTCACATGATAGACAATTAATTGTACAACTTACTAAGAATATAGTCTAGCACATTAACTAAGAAACTGTTCTGCTCTCTTGATTTGTTTGGTAATCGAGGTTCTACAGTACCTGATATTTTATGAGGCACTGTCGATACAAGTTACTCTGGGTTTCCAGTGACCCAGCCATCGCTTCGAGCATCCGCACGCCGGAAAGCTTCTCCGTCGAGTATCAAGGATTACACGTTTATAAAAATTGTATCATGAACCAGCAGGTGATTGTCACGTGCGGTGTCAGCCGGTCACGAAGACCCAGAGAAAGTATAGTTTTCTGGCGCGCGTTCTGCCAGAAATATTGTTGTGCGGGTGCACGGCGGTTTACGGAGACGCGGCTCGCTTCCGTTTCCGGCACGAACCAGCCCGCTGACAGGGAATACGATATTCCTCGAGGCACGGTAAAGCTACAGGAAACCCGATCCTTGTTCCAGGATCGGCCCTCCGCCGGACAACCTGTTGGCCACGCTGAAACGACGTCAGGCCCGGCCCGGCCGGTGCGGTCTCTCGTCGAGAAATTCGATAAGCATCGGCTCGCGTGCCTTTTTACGGATGAGCAAAATTCGTATCGATCATGTGAGAGGGTAAAAATGATGATATAATTAGCCGGCGACGGTGTACGGTTACCGGACCGACTCTATGCCCAGTTTTTTTCTTTCAATTCTCCCCAATTGGCTCGCGAACTCGTTAATTACAGCTCGATGATCGGTTGCACCGACGATGAGCCGACCGGACAAACCGCGTTATTGTCGTGTCGTGTCAGGATCACGATCCATCCGTTCTTTTTCGCGAGGAGGACCCCTTGCCGCGATCTGCGGAGATCTACCGCGATCTACCCTTTGTCGTTTCATCGTGCTTTCCGCTCCTGCGTCTGCCTGAAGCGGACGGATGGCGGAAAAAGAAAAATCTGCAGGAGTTACTGTTGAAAATAAATTTACTGCGACTTCCCAGAGCATAACAGTAGGTATTGAATCTGTAAACTCGCTTAGAAATGTTTGTATTAGATTGGAGGGGAAGTTCTGTCGTATTTTAAGTAAGCAGATAATTTTGCTTGTAAATCAAAAACACATGTTGCTGGTGATCATTGTAACAAGTTGTTACAAATAATTACAATAATATTTTTATAAATTGACTGAAATGTTTTCTTTAAAATACGACAGAACTTTCCCTCCAACCTAATAGAAGCTGAAGAAAACTGTTTGCACCCTTATTTTCCTAATGGTCCGTTCCCTAACGTTTCTGAGCTATCGAAGAGCTGCGATTGCTCCAAAGAGCAGCGGTCTGGCCCCGTCGAAAGCAAGAGCAGCGAGGCCACACCCCTCGGACCACCCTTCTAGCAGAAATCGAATCTTTCATACTAGATCTTTCGTGCAGATTCCTTCCGTACCCGAAAGCATTGCTCCAGGAGCAATCCTCAAAGACAGGAGCCGTTCCCGAGATAATCTAATAACAATTAAGAGTCCACGGTGGTATTAAATCGGTTTTTCCGAGCGCCCGCGCCGTTTCCGCGTGTACAGTTACTCCCATTATTCTCCTTGGCGCGGCGCGTCGGTTGAATTCCCATAAGGGGAAAACGGCGGCGCAAAGAAGTTGCCGGTGCACACGGGCGCAGTTGCGCACCGTATGCACTCGGGAGCCGGGGGGCCAACGAAACGAGGAATCGCGAGGACGCAGACGCGCAGGCGGCGCTCGGCAGAAAAACGAGAAAGAAGAAGAGAGGAAGACGGAGAAGAAGAAGTAAGTCACAGGCGGGAAAAACGACGGGGCTCGGTAATCGGAAGACGCGACCGATTGTTGATTTACTCGGTCGGCTTGGAAATACTGTTTACCAGCTGCCCGAAGAAAGAACGGGAAGAAGACCTGGAATGGTAATGGTAATGGTACCGGTGCAGAACGTCGGGAACGCGGATTATACGAGCGTCCGTCCGTTTCTTGCGTTTAGTCGCCCCCCTCTTGCCGGACCCTCTGCTACCCCATCGACGTCGTCCTCGTCATCGAGTTTCTTCGACGAGCTACCGTGTACAGTTAAGGAGACGCCGGGATGAAATTGACCCGGCCCGTTGTCCCACGGTCGTTGATATTTTGTTTTGATCGGCGCCGCGCCGCCGCGGGGTCGCGATCATTCAAATTTCCCCGATCCGACTCCCGAAATCTTCGTCGATTTTCAAAAACATTCCAGGACCAATCACATGCTGCTCAGTGTTCTCCAATTACCTTTCTTGCAACGCAGAAATAGCGGTTGCCATTTTCTTGGTCCTTTAATGCTTGGTCTTTCACCCGAAAGTGATTTCATGGCTTCGCCGAGGTCATAATTAGACTGCGGAGCTTTATGCGTTTCTAGTAAAATTGAGTAGATGAAATTCAAAATTGTAGGAAAATTTAAAAAATTGGAGATGTCTATGTACGATTTCACTTCCATTAAAATCATTAAGGGAAGAAATAACATTCAGTTTGGTTTCTAATTTCTTGTACTTGTCTAGTCATAATATTTAATATAAAGAGTGCACTGTGGGATTTTAATGAAAAGTAAAAATCTTCCCGATCAATAGAAGAAGAGGCTCAAGTTAGTTGTTTGTAGGAATTGCTCTCACTTCAGGAATTTTGACTGAAGCATCAAGCAGCGATAAAAACCTGTTGCAATGGCGGTGAACGATGATAAACCATATACATACACAAACAATTCTCCCGAACGTGTAAAAAGAGGTACGCGTGTTGCGAATTACTGCTCGCTAAATATCCGCTACAAGCGGTTATCGATTAATGCGTCCGTTTCGAGGTATGTCTGTCAATCATCGAATCCTCCGCGTCTCGGAAGATGTCCGAGTCATCGTGCAAAAAATCTCAACTGTTGCAACTCGAAAGTATATAACGGCATCTACCGGTCGGTATCTCGTAAGGGTCCAGGTTTCTTTGAATCGTTCTGATGGAAACCGACGGTACCTCGCGAACATTGCAGCGATAATTATAAATAATCGCAAGTGATTGGCTTCTTGCGCTGATTGCAAAAACGCTGCGCTGCAACGTATTGCGTAGAAATGCATCCTGCGTGATCTGCATAGTACGCCACTGCACAATCGCAAATAGCATAATATTATTTCCAAAATTTCTTTACACGCAGGTGTATGACTAGCATATTAGGTTAGTTCCATTCTATATCATCTTTGTCATACTATGGATATCATATTGATAGAATACCTCATAGAATATTTAAATCTTTAGTAATTGGTTAGATACCAGCATATGTAGTAATGTAAACAGTATTTTGAATAATGGCGTAGGTTTTGCACTTCAAATTCATCCTTTTGCAAGTCAAATTGAACCTTATGCAATTCAATATCCCCTTTTTGTAATTCAATTTCACGCTTTTGCAAATCAGTTTCACTCATTACGAGTTTTTGCAAGGGAAACATAGGGTAAAGTGCCCAAATATAACATAAACCACTTTTTGTTGGTCATTTTTTGATTATTTCAGAATGCTCTTTTTCGACCAAAAAATCACCAGTTGTAGATGCATTTCCTCTCTATAAGATTCTGGGGTCAAGTTTGTTCAAAAATTAATACAGCTTGGGAAAAATATTTTTTTGTGGTGTTTCATTTGCAGGTTCCAGCGAAAGGGGTTCTTAATATGGTACACCTTGAGTCCCTAATATGACAGCTAGTGCCATATTCGGCACCCACACCAAGAGTGTTAATACCTAGACCCATATTAGGGAACCCTTGGTAGTGCCATATCGGGAACTCCACGTTGACTGATAATACTAGCTACTGACAAAGAGAAAATGAATTTCAGCCCAAACCAACAGTTGACAAACATTAATATAAATAAACTGAATCTACAGATATGTTCAAACATTTCAAAATCACTTACCTTCCTCGAAAAAGATACAATCGAAAATCTAACCACAAAAATATTCAACACGTGGAGACACAACTGGCGGAGGATGGATACTAAAATCTTTAGAATAGTGCGAATGCACTGCACACTGTTGAATAAACATGGTAAACTATTGTTTGAGGATGTTCTCACTAGAGTGCCACTTCTCCTTTACAAGATATAAGGTAGTGCCATAATAGGGGACTATACCATATTTAGGCCCTTTACTCTATATGTACATAACTCAATACGCTGCAATAAATACATATGTACTTTCATTTTCAAAATGTATTAACCAGAAAATTATTAGAATGCATATACATATCTACAAACTGTTTTCATACATTACAAAGTTAAAGAATTGGAAATTATTTTTAAGTAAGTATTTCATGTACATCTTTGCAATAAATAAAATTTTGATTTTCTTAACAATTAATTTACATTTGATTTGATCTTTTATACACACACAAAAACTTCATTAGAAATATTGTATTTGTAGAAGGTTGAAATTGATTTGCACAAGGGTGTATTTGACCTGTAAAAGGGTGGTGCCAAAACTTCGAGTGCTAAGGGTTAATTCTGTTAAATTCTTTAAAGTTTTAATGCGTAGGAATTGAACATAGGACATTGGTAAAATTGCATTATTTGTTCGAGCCTTCCTGTTTTATATCAGAACTACCTAATCGTCTGGTTTGGGTCCGAAACGCGCCCCGCTCGGTGTGAATCGAAAATTCGTGCGCGCTCGGTTTGGTTCGGCTTCCGTCGGCGGCGCTTCGGTCGCTCGGCTCGCGACTCCGGGTAGTCGCGAGCGCGAGTTCAGGCCGGTAAGACGTGTCTGCCGTGGTTCTCTCGTTCGTGGTAAATTGCTACACGTCAAAACGCGCGCCGCGTAAAACCGGGAGAGGGTGTCGATCGTGGTAGCTCGTGTCGTATAGTGATTTAATTAACGGGAGTGTCAGTGGTATTATATCCGACGTTAATAAACACCGCGCAGTGTCATCGAACTTTGTCTCTCGATCGTGGTGCAAAACAGAGAGAGAGGGAGAGAGAGCACTCTCGTAGGCGAGAGGTGGACGACAAGCGAAACAGAAAGTTTACTCACGGCCAAGGGACGAATTTACCTCCGAACGTCATCTTCTTCGCCGGGTTGTGAGTACTTCTTCTCTTTCCTCGTATACCGGAAGCTGCGTGTCGTCAAAAGGTTCGCCGGTTATTCTCAATCTTCTTTACAAGCACGAACAATTACACAACAGAATAACAATCGTTTCAGCCGATTTATCTACCAATGAATGTAAACACGGTGCAATTGACGCCACCCGAGACATTATAGTACAGTTAGGCGCAGGAACGTTTAGACGCGCAAACAGGAAAATAAGAACTCGCCACAGGATGCAGTCGCATACAGCTGACTCTGGCTAACCTGTTAACCGGGGATGACGAGTTAACTCGTCCACGAACTTTACAGATTAACTTAGATTTCAAACTTGAGCTGCAACCTTATATACAAAACTGTACCGACCGAAAAATATTTTTAACTAACAGATTTGTTGACAAAAATTTCAAAAGGAATGTCAAACAAGAATTTCAAATTCTGTTATATTATTTTCAACCTATTGTATTAATCCTTAGCACTCGAATGGTGACTCTGTGGTGCCACTAAAAGTTGCTGTACCATTATTTAAAATATCGTTCACATTATTGGATTCGTATTTAATCAATTACTAAACATTTAAGTATTATATGAGGTATTATATCAATTTCATATCCACCAAATTTAACCCTTAGCACTCGAGTAACCACTAAAAATTGCAGTACCAACATCCAAAATATTGTTTACATTATTAATTATGTCGGTATCAAATCAATTACTAAATATTTAAGGATTAATTTTACTATAATTTAAATATTCTAGGTCGGAAGAAATGCTTAATTTCCGAGTTAAAACAGCTCCGACTGCAAAGGGTTAAGAAAGAAAATGAATTTCTATGCAGTCTCGTTACGACTAGATTTTACGCAGACAATTTTTCTTTCGCATGTAGATCCGCAGTCTAGTTATGACACGTCCGCGCGATTACGGTGGACAGAGCTTAACTGGTCTTTGGGAAACGGGCTCGAACAGGTTAACAGGTTAAGATTACACGGAGCCGTTCGAACGTTATCGATCGCTCGTAAACGACAGACACCGATATCCGCGGGCCACGGTTTCCGCGCCGGTCGGTTGGTAAATAAATATTACTCGTGTGAAATTCGCGAGTGGCTGGTCGATCGATTTCGTGCGCGCTAAATGTTCGCGATTAGCGCGTCGTTCGAGGTCGAGATCGAGAACCCGTCTCTGGTCTCTCGACGTGGTTTTTTTCCGCGATGATAATAATATTCAGGAGACTTTTTTTCCGGATCGACAAGGAACGTGAAATCGAGACGAGAACTACAGCAGACGTGTCCATAATTAAAAGCCGGCGGGCACGGTCCGACCGCGGGGATCGATACGCGTTACGACTCACTTTCGATTATCGAACGGTCCTCTTAAATGGGGCCGTCGATCCGCCCCGCGCGTTTCAAAATCAATTTCGCTCGAATTTAAATTAGGAGATCACAGGATCGCCGGAACAACCGGTTCTGTCGCGGCGAATTATATTTCAACTCGAATTCCATTTAAATATTCAAATTCGGGACCGCGCGTTTCGAATTACTCGCCGATCGAATTGTTTAAAGAAAAAACGGTAATTAGCCGAAGTACACGGGTCCGTTCCCACCGCCTCTCCGATCGCGGTACTGAAAATGTTGCGTGGGCGTTCCGATTCATTGAATTGTTATTTAAAAACGTTATCAGCCGAGCCGATGAAATATTCGCGTGGGATTCGTTGATTGATCGTTTCATTATTTCAATATCTCAAGCGCAATTATTCCCGGCGGAAAAATGCCCGCGAATTAATGCTCGCGAAACTGGAGAACGTATTGTCCAACCTGTTTAACGGGAAACACGTATTTGATTTCACGTTTCGCTCGTTTTTCCTCGGTTTTATTTATTTACGATGGGAAACGCTGAGCCGAAGTACTCGGACAAATTTTTCACATATATTCGCGGTGATTCGCAGCGGTTTTAGCAAGAATGTTAAACGAGAACGATGAGAACAATATTCGCGGTTGATGCTAAAAATACCGAGCCCGAGTCAATGTGTGGAAATTGTAAAATAATATTCTTTATCGAACGGTCGTTAAAACTGCAAAATGAAGGTAAAAATACGGTTGCCGAGATTCGGAGTGACGTTCGTAATAATAACTCGAGTTCATCGAGCAACCGTCATTAAAACTGCAAAAGAAGAATAAAAAGGACAGTATTTATGCTTATAAAGCATCGCATAAGATAATGAGAATAATGACGGTGTGCACGAGGCGAGATTCAGCACGTTTAAGCAGCGTCGCTCTTAAATCTAACCCTTTTATGGTAGCACGCGCGCGAATAAATGAATTTCTTTAATGATTTCCTACGAGACCACCTTTGTTACCCCCCGGTAATCGAAGAATAAAAGATCCGAGGGGATCAGTTTAATCCGTCAAGTGGTTCACCGCTTTCATCGCGTACGTTACCATTAACTATATCGCATCGCATTAATTTCAATCCGCAAATGAAGATTGAAACGTACAAATTACGCGAAGACGAGTGAATTCCAAAGACGCAATCGAAGCTGAGTTGCTCGAGCGATTTCGTCTACGAGTGTCCTCTTTTTCGGCCAAGGGTACTTTGTTGGTAAACAAATGGTTCTTGCGGTCCCGGTGACGAAAATATGCGGTCACCTAGCTACGACGCGACGTCGTGTAATGGTTTTGCAATTCGCACGGTGCAGCGAATTCTTCCCTGTTGCCCATACCTACCGCACTGTTTATGCGAATTGTACAACTTTTAGCAATGCTTTACACATCGGATATAAGACAACACTCTCGATGAGACTCGTAACTTCTTGCTGCGAGTGTTCTTTTCTATTCGTTTCAAATTTTCTTTGCACACTACATCCAATTCGGACCTCGAAGCTAATTAATGACCATGTACTAGAATATCTGCTACTGTTAGTAAAAATACTAGAATAATCGAATACAATAATTGGCTACGGTTAATATAAAAAAGTCAACTATCGCACAGCGGACAGCGTGCCGTCGATTCGATCACCTTGGTCGTCGAGATTACGTTCTCCAGGAAAATTCTGGAGTCCTTCGTGTTCCGTTTCTGCCGTCGAAGCATGCGTTTACATTTTTTCGCGAGCGATCGGCATGCGCGCGCGCGTTTTCCCGGGCCGTGTCGGACACAACAGGTTTTCGCGCACGTAAGTGTTTACCTTTTGCTTACGTAACACGCGGCGAAGGCTGATCGCTTCGAGTCTCGAAAGACCCGTCTTTCTGTGGTTCGACGAGGTCCTGTGATCTCCTTCTCTCTCTCTCTCTCTCTTTTTCGAGGAGAAATTGTTAGACCGATCGAGCGACAAACGCCGTCGCGACCCTTTCGGTGGTCTTCCTTTGGCCCTTTCGCCTGGAATGACAACGTATTTTCGTTTCTCTTCGGCCGAAATTCCTGGCGCGTTCCGTTTTGTCGCGTTTATTGCGGAGAGCGGCTCGCCCGGAAATTGAAAAGGAAAGGGAAGCACGCCCGAGAGGAAAGCGTAATCGGGAAGAATGGAATCGCGCTCGTTCGAGAGGAATTTCGCTGGCGAGGACCTTTGCTCTCTTGGGGATGGGGTGCACACGGTCAACTGTCGCTTTCTGCAGTTGTGGCATCGGCTGTCTCGTATCTACAGGTCGTCTCATTCATATCAGTCCTCTATAATCTAGAACATCCACCACCTCGTTTAAATCAGTCGCCTTCCATGTCTGTAAGTGAGCGAAATTCGTTCAGAAATCTTGTTCGTTCCTTTTAATAGTAGCTTTTGTCTTTGATATCGAAACAACATTATTTTATTTCACCCCAACCTCTCTTGCAATTCAGACAGAAAGTTTTTGCTTTGCGTAAAAATCCGCAGTCTAGTGACGAGAACAGAATGAGTTAGGTAGGTGCGAGCTGTTCTCAGTGTAGTCAGTATGGGCCAATGAGATTGTGCTCGTCGAAGTCGCCCAAATTGTTATAATTTGCTGATTGTTTGACGCAAGAACTGAACAATCTCCGAAACATGGATTGTACCTGGATATTAACTTTTTAGTGGTCTGGGTTAGGTCTAGGAAGTCGCCCAAATTGTTATAAATTGCTGATCGTTTGAAGCAAGAGCTAAACAATCTTCGATACATAAATTGTACCCGGGTGTTTACTTTCTTGTGGTCGGAGGCAGATCGCGAGCAGTAAAAATGAAAGATGCAGCTTTGTGAAGGGTTGAATCGCGGTGCCGAGTAGACAAGAGCGTCTCTCTCTCTCTTTCTCGAGTGGTAATCCGTGACACTGTGCATTGCAGCATGCGGCTCGGTGCAGCAGCATGCGGTGCATCGTCAGTTCGTCGACTCCGGTAAATTCGAGTCATGAGCGCGCGCGCGCGCGAGCGGTCGTGTCGTGTCGTGTCTATTTAGAATTTCAGCGAGATCCGCGGAGTTGAATTCCGGCACGAGCGGTCGTATTTCAACGGGGCAAAGGGACGTGTACGGGCATCGAGAGGGTTTCCGCGCAGCGGCGCGATCTCGTTAGTATCTCGATGAAATATACAGGTGCGAGAATGAACGTTGCGCGTGTTTTCGCCTTCGCGGTCGGGGCAGATAAGAAAGGTCTCGCCGAGAGAGCCACACGGGGGACTGTTTATGTTTCCACGACGGAGGTCGCGAAAGCCCGAGAGAACCATGAGTAAACGGCCGGCGAACTAGCCGGCAGCTCCGCGAGATGACGAAACGCCTACCTGTACAGAAACACCTACAACCAACTTCTAATCGTTATGGATAGGAAGGAAAATCATAGTGCAAAGTGCCGACGTCCGAGCCGCCGGCGATAATCTGTAGCAACTGAATACGTGAAACTTATGGCAGGCGGTTAGATACAGTATAACTATGAATCGTATGCATTCTGAAAATTTCAGAAAAATCGGTCAACGTGAAGATCGCAGGTTTTCGCTTCCGAAATATAATTCATTCGGATTTACAGAACGTATTTAAAAAATTTTAATAGTATTGTAGAAAATTTTCTTCTTCACTTCATGTAGCAAACTAATCGCAACTTCTCAAAAGAAAAAATCCAAGTCATATACGGTCTATTGTTAAAATGTTATCGTCATTTTAAAAGTGTCCCAATATCACTGCAGATGCAACGACAGATGCATTTGCTTTCTTTTCCCTAGGAAGTCAACGCCACGAGGGGAACGCGGTCGATCGATCCGCCGAAAATCGAAAGCGTTTTGGCTCGCTCGCGTGTCAGGGTCGAGCGTGACCCTGCGAATTTTTCGATCGCTCGAAGCACGCGATGACGAGGCGGAAATTATTTCGCACAGCACGACACACTTTGCTTTCCGCGTCCGGAGTAGCGAAGTACTGCCGCCTCGTCTCTTTCTTGGTATCGCGATGGAAATAACGCGAAGGTTGTAAATTGTCTGGACGTATTATACATAATAAAGAAGGAATGCTTTGTATTTATGAACAGCAGATCGAAACAACTATACTAGAACAACTACATAAATAAATACATTCTTGTAGTATGCATGTACAATATTTACAATGATTTTATTTAATCACGGAATACATATATTTCGCTTCATAAAAAAGGAAAGTGGAAATTCCAGATTGAAAACGAAAGCTTGACCCGATTAGCGGTCAACACGATTACTACGTTCGTGTCGAGTCTATAAAAGATTGGAGGGGTGATTATCGTTCTATGATACGTTGCCTGGAAAGGTAAAATGAGGATGGAGAATAAAATTTGTTTAATCGAGGCCTCGTTATCGAGAAAATCGATTTCAAACACTCCCGGACTCGTCCGCGTACGCGAGCCTTTTACTCGAAGGGGATACGGACAGCCACGGTCAGACACGCTATTCGATGCCTATTCAACGAAACGCGCCGTATGAAACATTTTTAAGGTCGTCGCACACTAGACCGCACCACACCAGCACCACACCGGCTTTTACAGTGGCGCTCACCACTAGAACGGTCTGGGTTAGATCGTTCGACGGGTTACGGCGCGGCGAACGGCTGCGTTAGTGGTGAGCGCCACTGTAAAAGCTGGTGCGGTGCTGATGTGGTGCGGTCTAGTGTGCGACGACCTTTATTCTACCTTTTTCACTTACATCAACACTTCTCGATTGTGCCACAAGCATTCAGACACCATTTCCCATTTTTTTCTGAATAAAAAAACTGCAATTTGCATACCTCAAATTATGTACCTGCAGCGAAGTACAAAAAATCGTGTGCACTGGAAGCGCGTAACGAAAGTGGTTTAACCTTGCGTTAAAAATAAAAAGCGATGTCCGCACAAATATTCGTACGCAAGGATAAATCCTGTGGCATTCATGTTCACTGGTTCTTCAACATTTATTAACAAAAATTCGCAGATTCTCGATAGTTCGTAGATTTTTAAACTGCAATGTAACGATGCAACGATGCAAGGATGCAACCGGGACAATAACAATTGGCACAATGTCGCTGCGAAATTGCCGGGAGCATGAGTCCGCACGATCGAAAATTCATTCGCGCGCGTAACCGTGAGGCCAGGCTAATTGGCGCGTGCTAAAAAGCGCAAAACAACGCTGTTACGTCTCGAACTCGTGAATTTGACTTTTTCCTGTCCAAGGACGCTGCCGTTCTCTCTCTCTCTCTCTCTCTCTCTCTCGCTCGCTATCCCCGCGATTGTCGCGTGCTCCGCGCCAAATGGAACAATGGGACGCAATTTAGATAAACGTCTGGTCTCGTCGCGACTCGTTGGCGGGTATCAACCGTGCGATCGTTTCCCCAGCGCCGTGTCGCGAGAGCGTTTTCGTAAGCCCTCTCGCCCCGAGGCAATTCCGCAAATTGCCCCGAAGGTGTTCGGGCAACCACGATTTCCAACGGCCCAACGCGCTCCCGTGTTTATTAGCAATTTTTATTATACCGCTCGTTTCGTCCGGTTGATCCAAGCGGTGCGTGGCTGACAAAGATAAGTGTTCAAACATTTTTATCCCTAACACTGGCAGCAGGCCGATAAAATACGGCAGAGATTTGTCTATGAAAGATGATGTTAATCAAATTCCAGATAATGGGAGAGTGCTATCTTTCAGAGTACATTATATTCTACTCTACACATTCATTTATTATTTGTGGAAACAATTATGCAATCATACTGATGTCATGAAACGAGAAAAATAATCTTTGTATGTCCCCTCAAATAGTCGAGTGCAAAGGGTTAACCGAAATTAAAGTGATTCCTCGGAAATACAGCTTTTTCAGGGACGTTTTGCGAATGATTTTTGATCGGAGCAACGCAGTAGCATGGTTCGCCGACAGGAAACTTAGGTTTCGGGTCGGAAGCCGTGCAGTATGGAGCGGAGTCGATTAATTTTAAAGACAAGAACCGGGGGTTCGTCGAGGCTCGGCCCCGACGCCATTCACCCGGGGCCCTTTGTCGCGTGTCGCGTTATTGTTTACGAGCAATTTCGCAGGACAACGCGTAAAAGATGTATACGAACGCGCGAGCGGAGACCGACCCTTCGGCGAGGGGCGTATAGGGCGCGGGACTCAGTCTACGGAACAGCGTGCCGGCCGTCAAACAACTCTTTTTAGTTTTGCGCCCCTTTTCAGAGCAGACTGCAAGCATCGAGAGCAAGCTAGCCTGTTGAAAAGCGCTGGATAGATGTGGCCGGATCCGGCGTTTCGAGCGTCGCGACGCTCTCCGCACCTCGAGCGTTACGTGTCGACGGTTCTCCATTCGTTCTATGGATTTTCCCAGAAACAGACAACGCGGCCAACGCGGAAACGCTCGATAATCGACACCGGAAGTGCCGCGAACACGATTATTTTTAGCGAGCGACGATAAGTGTGCCTTTCTTTCATTCGCAAACAGACTGAAGTATGTTTCTGAATTGGATACGGTGTGTACGTATTCCGCAAGTCTAATACGACGTTTTATAATGCAATTTGTTCTTAGATGGCACCGTGAATGTGCTGTTTGCACGGCTACCCTTTTACGACGATACTTGGCGTTAACCCTTAAGTCAATAGCAATTTCAATTTCTTTCTAAAAATTCTTGAATGCTTTGGTTGACCAATAGCAAGATGATGTATTGCGATAGCATGATCACTAGACTACGACTTTTTACGCAGAATAAAATTGCGTAGTAAATATTCGTAAATATTCTACGATATTCCATCCAATTTTTAGGGGACCGTTCCTCAGAGCATTTTCCCGATATTCTTCATTGTGTTCTTCCCTCTTCGAACGGTCATCTTCTAAAATTCTTGAATGCTTTGGTTGACCAATAGCAAGATGATGTATTGCGATAGCATGATCACTAGACTACGACTTTTTACGCAGAATAAAATTGCGTAGTAAATATTCGTAAATATTCTACGATATTCCATCCAATTTTTAGGGGACCGTTCCTCAGAGCATTTTCCCGATATTCTTCATTGTGTTCTTCCCTCTTCGAACGGTCATCTTCTAAAATTCTTGAATGCTTTGGTTGACCAATAGCAAGATGATGTATTGCGATAGGATGATCACTAAGCTACGGATTTTTATGTAAAATAAAATTTGCATAGTAAATATTCGTAAATATTCTACGATATTCCATCCAATTTTTAGGAGACCGTTCCTCAGAGCATTTTCCCGATATTCTTCATTGTGCTCTTCCCTCTTCGAGCGGTCTATCGATCGAATCGATCGATAAGAATCCGGGAATGAATTACGCCGCGTATCTTAGGCGGAAGATAAACACGTTTACAGATACTTCATTTCTGATTTTTGTCGAGGTAGACCGCATTTTAAGCGAATGCGCGCACCGTCTCGCGGCTCCGATACGCGGCAAGGAGGCGCACGCTGTATGTCATAATCCAGATGCACGCCGAGATAAAGCGACGACACGCCGCTGGTATTTGTACGAACGAACGACACGCCGCCGCGTGTACGCCGGGATGATTTATCGTGCCGCGCCTCAAGGATGCCTCGAGCGGCCCGCGTTATCTCCGACAATTATGCCCATTGATAACGCGCCGGCCCGAACGATGCAGGCGTAGTTACTTCTGTTTCGACGGTACCTGCCTCGACTCGACTCGTGGAATCGAGCGGGGTTGCTATCGAACCAGACTGTTCAATTACCGGCTTGAACGAACCCTGGGAAGCTCGGGGTGTTGGATAGTTCAAGGCTGACCGGAGGGTGGGCCACTTCATAATCTGGGAAAAAATATTTGAAATTTTACTGCTTGAATTCCGTTGACATTTTCTGATCATCCATTCTGACATTTAATTCGTCCATTTTGGCATTTTATTTAATGTGCTGAAACCATATTTTATAACAAGTTTAACACTGTAGAAAACATTTCAGTATAGAACAAAACACGTAAGTTGTTTAATTGTTGAGCAAAATCAGCTCGGCACGGAACGTGTTAAAGAACGAATTACGAAAGGGAAAGATTTTTAAGTAAATCCTATATCTTACAGCAGACAATTTTTATTTTGCAAACAGATACGCAGTCGAGTAATTAGTTTTGGATACAGACGCCATCTCCGAGGGGTTAAAATGTAGAAACAGGGGATGAATGGAGGTTCATTCATAAACTGGCAAACTGTCGTGAGTGTGTTGTATAACAAAAAAATGATTACCATCAATAAACCGACGACAAGTAGTAGTGCCAACTTATTCCTTGCTGGCTGGCGGATAAAAACGAGCGA
Organism: Lasioglossum calceatum; assembly: GCA_963966675.1. Classification (NCBI taxonomy): domain Eukaryota; kingdom Metazoa; phylum Arthropoda; class Insecta; order Hymenoptera; family Halictidae; genus Lasioglossum; species Lasioglossum calceatum. Next base: position 12,309,955 of record OZ016540.1, read on the forward strand.
AGCGTAACCGTAAATACGGGGAAGTAAAAACAATTTAGCTGGAATCGCATAAACCAGTGTGCGTCGCGTCGCAATGTCGTAGCTGCCGTCGACTGGGTGCTCTCCTCACCGTGAACCCCTCTCAGCCCTAACCCCTAGCACCCCTCGCACCCTGTGCCCGGCCCAAAATCAATATAGGCGCCGCCACTGCCGGCGACGCCACCGACGCGACGTCGTTCCACCCAGAATTTTCCACCCTCTCTCTTCGCATGCCTTCGTTCTCTACGCCTGGAACTTGTGTCGCCGCGTTTCTCTCAACTTTTCATCCACCGTTGGCACCGCGCTTTGTCACCTGGCTCTCTTTTGTGAGAGGGGCAGAGTTTCTCGAGAGAGTTAATTGATCGGGAGCCACGCCGGAAATGAAATCCCATAATGCGCTCGATGGCGCGCGCGCGGGAGAATCACCCTCTATCCACCTGCAGCGTCCTCTTACAGACGAACGGGTCTGACATGTCAGCGCCCTTACCGCCCTTCGTTTTGATAGCTGGATCAACCAGACTGCCAAGATGGTTGTCTACATGCTCGTAGTTCCGCAATTTAACTTCTTAACTGCGGAATTTAGCTTTAAAGATCCTCCACATAGGGCGGAATTAAAATCAAGCAGTATACACGTCGAACGCAGGGCAAATGGTACTATTATAAATTTTACGAAAAACGAGGAAGAATTACATTTTTATTTGATAAAAATTAACAATTTATTCTTGAAAAGGTTATTGTTATTGCACCGCACTATATTGTGTTGTATTGTACCACTCGTGGTGCACGCTGACGTAAATATGGGCCGAGGGTGGGCCACTTCGCAATCTTGGAAAAAATATTTGAAATTTTACTGCTTATGATTGGAGCCACAATCTTTGAGTCCAGCTTCTTTTTGTAGGCCGACGGGCTGCCGATGAGTCCATGTGGGAAATGAAAAGCTTTGGAATTCCGTGGACATTTTCTGTGGATGATTCCTTAATTAATTTTATAACAAATTTAACACTGTAGTATGTAATATATTTCCACCAAAAGAATGAGACAGTATAACAAATGCAGTATAGAAGAAAACATGTTAAAGAAAACATACATTATTTTCACTTGCAATTCACAGATAAAACAGTTTGATTTTGCTTAAAGTTCTGTTCAATGTATTCCTGAAGTATCACTCGCTGAATTTGAATATTCATTGAGTATGAGTATTTCTTTGCGTGGGAAGTATTAACAGAGGTGCGAAACTTCTTCAAGTATTTCAGTGTGTTCCTCTCGAACCTCTTCGCTTCCATAAACTCCCATCCTCGATGAACCTGTAGCAAGTACCACAGACGAGGAACCTTGCCGCAAGAATGAAGCTGGTGCAGCAGTATCAACGAAGTTCATCTTCTCGTATAAAACTGCGAAGTTGATTCGCGAGGAATTAGCATCGTCGATGGCGTGGAATCGGAACCGTTGAATAAAAGATACGCAGTATCGTCTCATAACAAACGCCTCGTCTTCAATCAAAGAACATTACTTACCAGAATAAGTTCGCCGCGTATCTTTTATTTATCGCTTCTGATTCCCTCGACCCGTTTCGTTGAAGAAAGCGAAGGGGAGAAGAAGAAGCTGCGAGGTCGATCATCGTTGCGTCAATTCGCTCGATAATTCGAAATCGTTTAACCCTGCGGAGTGGTGCTATGAATACGCAGCCGCGTGTGTCGCTCGGGTAAGAGTTAATGAACTTTCACCGAGAGGGGAGGAGTGAGAGAGGGAGACGAGGATAAGCTAATACCCGATCAATTGGCTTTCGGTACCACTCGGACAAACACTCGGCTTAAATCGATCTCGAAGCCCCGCGCGTGGACGCGAAAGAGTCGATAGGCTCCGTGGAGCTCCATAGAGCTCTGATCAGCTCCGCGGAGCCCTGCGGAGCCTCGCGAAGAATTGCGGAGCCATGCAGAGCTCCATAGCGGCCCACGGAAGCCTATCGCATTCAATAGACGATCGTCGAGAACGAGCTGAGCGGCCCGAGCAGATGCTATCTCTTATTCACGATGCTCGTCCGCAGTGAAAGCATCTTGTCGCGTCCCATTCGGCGCATAATTGCCATTGTTGCTCCTTGCCGTACGCGCATTTATCGTACCGCCGCGTGTCCCCCATCGTTTCTCTTCCTCTTCTTCTCCGATCTTCTCGCTACTCTTCTCTTCTCCTCTCTTCTCTCGCTCTTCTACCGTGATCCTCCGACTCGTAAACGAGCGGATGGAGCCGAGAGGTTTACGGCTGCTCCCGGTCGCGTCTCCATCCGCTCCGAGCTTCCTCTTGCCGGCGAACTACGCGGCCGCGATCATCTTCGAACGCTGTCGAACCACCTCAAACCAAGATTTCAACCCAGCATCCACCTCCAGTCGACCCTGTCGCCTCTTACTTTCACCCTCGCGGACAACCGTCCATCGATCGATGCACATTTTTCCCACTTTCGGCCATTGCGCAACCCCGCGGCCACAGAGAGACTTTCGAGAATTATTCAATCGTGTGTACATATTCTCGTAATCGGCAGTCATCTTTACGACAAAAATGAATAGGTTCGACACAGAAATGTGAAACACATCACAAAGAATTTAAAAATGTTGCTACACTATTTCCGACTTGCTATTCTTCGGTTTCTTAAGTTGTTGTGTCCGGGTTACGGCGCAACAGTCGTCGATTCCGAATCAGAAGTCAAGGATGCGATCTCCCTGTTACGTTTCTTTCTCGGAGTTTTATGCATCCTGTTCGCGAAACGACCGACTCGAGAGCTTTCACTTGTTTTCGTTCTCGAGCGCGCGGAGAAACTGCAAGCTCGGGACAAACAAGGGGGCAAATCCTTTTGCCGCTATAAATTACGATCTCGTTCGCTCGGCAATTGGAAGAAACGCGTCGGAAGACGTCAAAGCTATCGGCTCCGCAGTCGCAATCGAGATGGATCGCAGACTTTTAATCGAAGCACCAATCATCGACGATACGCTTCCTGGCTGGCAAGTGGCGAGCTGGCAAGCAGTTGGCCAAATTGCGTTCTCTCTCCTCTCTCTCTCTCTCTCTCTCTCTCTCTCTCTCTCTCTCTCTCTCTTCGCTCCTCGTGGCTCTTCGAGCGAGACGCAGTCTCTCGAAGTTGGGGTCGTTGGACGATTTCGGAGGATAATTTATGACGCCCCGGCGTTTCAGTCGCGACGGGGCCAGCATAAACAACCTTCGCCTCTCCCGACCCACCCCTTCTCCGTTTCTTTCCCTTGTTTCCCTTTCCGTTCGTTCCTCGGTCACCCTCTGCGGGGAGCATCGCAGGGAGAGAGGGAGATCAATACGGAAGAATAGCGCAGTTTTCGCTCGCTTTTCCTGCTTTTCCCGCGAACGCTCGAAAACAATCCTCTTCCGCCTTCGCTGGCCGTTCCATTCGTCAAAGATTTCTCACCCCCCTGCTTTCCTGGCGAACGTCCGTGACACATTTCTTTCACATAGCTCTCGCGATTAAGCGAACAGTTAATAGGACACATATCAGTCTAATAAATAATTTCACAGGTTCAATTTTGCTGCCAACTGAGAACGCTTGCTTGAAGAGAATGAAATAAAACTGACTTTTGACGAGGCTTTTTGACCTCATTATTGATTCGATATTTGATTCTTTGTGAACCAATTCATCAAAATCGAAAAGAGTTCCCTCCATTTTATAAGAAATGTTCCCGAAGGCAATCCGAGTAAAACAGAAATCCCGGAGCACTTTGAACAAATGCTCAAACAACTTGTCAGAGCACATGTTCTTCCAACAGCGAGTCGTAGAATATCAACGTCGCCACGAACTATTCGCGCGATCATATTCGCCATTGTATTGCAAAGTTGCACAGACACTCCTATCCCTCCAGCACTTTCAGCCAGCTTTGCTGTTCTTGCTGTTCTTATTCCACTATTCGAAGTATCATCGATCCCATGTTTTCCCAGCAACGTGACTTTTTCGCGAAAGTGTCCCGGGGCGACCAGCAGCCGCTAGTCGGGCTTTTAATTTCGGATTTCCCCGGAAGTTCTCCACCTCCCACGGCTACTTGAACCGCTGGAATAAATTTTTCTCTCTCACACCCCTCTGGCTTGCTTTCTCCGAGTTTTTTCCCTCGTGCTCTCGATGCTGGAGCACTTGGACACCCCCGAGTCATCGTTCGCTTTCGCGCCACTTTCCTTTCCACCCTATATAACACGAATCCCTCTCGACGACCGCTCACTGACGCGTACGATGCACAAGGTCCGAGCGAAGCTTTGATACGAGCTTCCACCCCCGTAGTGGACGAACCATTTACAGGGTAGACGATACACTTTCGATCAGGAACGCCATTGCTATCAGAAATATTATATCCCGGGAAAGTCATGTGAGACACGCCTCCCGTTTTCCGGTAAAGCACAATCTTTGTTGTTTATCTTACTACTAGACAACGGATTTTCATGCATTTATGAATAAATTGGTTGGACGAAATAGAAAACAGCAGACGAATTTAAAAATTTGAGAAAATTGTTATGTTGTTTTTGAAGTGAGAAAATCATTAAGGGATGAAATCAATTTTTATCTTATTCCTACTTCCCACAATTCATGTAGAACATTTTTATTTTGCATAAAGATCCGCAGTCTACTTATTACACTAATTCTAGTAAGTGATTCTTTCCAAGAAAACCTTGCCAACTTAATAATAAATGCACTGGAAGGAATCTATTTATTTTTTATTCTATTACACTAATTCTAGTAATTCTAGTAACTGATTCTGTTCAAGAAAATCTCGCCGACTTAATAATAAATGCACCGGAAGGAAAGGAACAAGAATGAAGAATGTTCGAAAACGATACTCCTTCGATCGACGTGGAGGGGTGGAAAGACGCGATCGTTCGCTGTCGAGAATATTAGGTCGTTCTCTGGGGGAAAATGTTAGCGAAGACGGAGTAGGTGAGGATCACCGGGCTTAATCCGATATTCCATTTGCTCTGGAACAGGCGCCATTTATTCTAACGCCTCCCCTGTTCTCTATCGTGAAATCGGTGTACCGTTGCCCTATAAATCGGCTCCATGATTCGTCGAGGGATCGTACGATCAAATGGGCCAGCAAGGTTTCCCGGGGACACTCTGAGTCACCGCTGCTGATCGGTTTCGACATCCCGTCGTGCGAACGGTTCAGTTTTATGACAACAGCGATCAAAGAGCTGTTCAACCCCCAGTCATCCCTTGTATCGATCTCGTACATTTTTGTACAGCTTTTGCCTAAACCATTTGTGTAAATATTTAACCCTTAGCACTCGAATGATGACTCTGAGGCACCGCTAAAAATTGTTGTACCATTATTCAAGATATTGTTTACATTATTAAATGTGTTGGTATTATTGTATGAGGTATTATACCAATTTCGTATCCATATAATTTGAAAAATCATAGGAAATGGAAATATTGCAGGTAGAAAAAAGAAGTTTAATTTTCGAGTTAAAATAGGTCTGAGTACAAAGGGATAATAAATAGCGTGCCGAAAGGGATAATAAAATCAGTATGCCGATTCGTGCGAGCGTAGCCGGCGCCAGGAGCCGCGAATCGTTTATTGGCCGACGAGTAGAGTCGGCATTAGGGTTGCAAGGGTTAATAAGATTCGAGGCGAAGTCGCGGAAGTCGAGGCGGATGGCAGGCGATTTCTTTGTTCGCTAGGGAGGCGGGAGGAACGAGGGGCATGTAGAAGCTAGCACGATGGCACGTTAAATGCCGAGCATCGTCGCTCGGGACACGATAAGGGCCAGGTCTAATCGCTGCTTAAGTTAATTAACGGAGAGAAGAGACAGAGAGAGAGAGAGAGAGAGAGAGAGAGAGAGAGAGAGAGAGAAAAAGAGGAGATCGTCAAGGTCCTCGGGGACCGAAGTCACCGTTGTCCGGAGGCCCCTGACCGACGACGTTGCTTCCGTTTCCTCTTTTTGCTCCTCGCGATTCTCTTCCTCGTCGGGTATCGATCTCTCGTCGCAGTCGATCGTCCCAAATACGTCGTCGCCGCGAATGCCACTCCGTTTTCCGATAATTACATTACCCTCGGAACTCGTAACTTTCGCTGCAAATTAACTCTTTGCTCGACGCGGATGCTCCCGATTCCTCCGTGCTGCAGGAGCCTCTGGTCCTTGTTACCCAATTTATTCGAGTTTCATTTCAGTCTGTGTGCAAGCCACTCGTCAATAAACAGCAGGAAAACACATACTAGACTAGGTTATTAAAACAATTTGTTTCACCGATGACTTCAGAAAATGGTGCAGTGGGCGGATAAGGGGATAAATGTAAAAAATTACAGTCGGAATCGGGTACAACGCATTTTCGGGTCCCAGACCTAGTTTACGGTGTGCTAGGTGGTTTTCGGACCCGTGGCGTCGAATTCCTGACGGATGAGGATCGTCCAAGGCGGAGGGGAAGACGGGAAGCGAGCAGCGGAGGCGAAGGGACTCGTTTTGATCTTGTTTAGGCGGAGAGGAGCAACGGCAGAGAGCAGTGCCAGAGCGGAGCAGCATAAACAGCGGCCGGAGAGGACCCAGGCCACCTCGGCCGGATGGCCATCGGCATCGGGGGCTGTGATTTATTCAGGGTTATTGTCCTGCGCGGGGTTTTTGTCCTGCGAGGAGGGCCCCGGCGCAACAACGCGCGTATATGCACCGGGAAGAGGACCGAGGAGGAGGCGGTGCAAGTCCGAAACGGCAAGAACGCACTTGGACCAACTGGGAACGGCGAGGAGCCAAGGAGGAACGAGGAGGAACAGAGAAGAACGGAGGATACAACGACATTACTCAAGCAGGCCGACTCCTTCGCCTTTTTCTACTGTGCTCGAACGTGCCACCGGGTGCATTGACATCGCGGCGTCGACGTAATTCTCGGTACGACGCTTCCGTATCGGTCTTACGTTTTCATTATAGCTTACGCGGACAACTTGTTACGCGAGTCCCGCGTTTATAAAATACTGAGCCGCGCGAGAGCGGTGTCGCCCCGCCAACCACCGCCAAGTCAAACAGGATTCCGCTGCCACTCGATCACTCGGTACCGAATCCTTCTCCGGCAGAATCAGACCGAACCCTCGAAATCCTTCTCTATTGCTCTCGTTTTCCGGCGATACTCCTTTTCTCCGACACTCCCGATGCGAAAGAATTCGATCTGACAAGAATATCAGCTGGCAAAATTATTTTGCAGAAACCACCCCTAAAACGCTCTTTCTTTCCTAGCGCGACTAAAAGATGCTGCACCATTAATTAAAATATTCTTTCCAATATAAAGTTTGTATAAATTGTATCATGGAAATATTCTAAATAGCTCCGACAGTTAACAAAAGACTGATGACGTACACTCGTATCGACTCACAAAATTAGTGTTATTTCCGAACAGCTTCGTCGCAAGAGACTAGTATCTCAGAGACCCTACTCCACGACCATAAACACCAAAAATGGCAGCGGAGCAAACCGAGAGAGTTCCTCAACGGAACTTTGCTTTATATGCTCGTAGAGGCGTCGGAACTTGTGACGGAAGGCCTCGGTACGTGCCCGAGCGGTGAGATACGCGGCAGTGTGGTTTCCATGGAAATTTTCGGGTGTACTGTGTGCATCCTTTTATGAAGCTAGTTTCGCGAGGAAGAGGGTCCGAAGCAAACTGCAGTTTAGGATGCGTTAAGCCGCAGTTAAATCTAAGCTCTCCGGCTCTCTCGGGCTTCTCCGTCTCGCAACGTAAATCTTCGCTGTCGGCGTAACACCGTTCACAAACGGCTCTCTAACACTGTGGGCGTAGAGCAAGTTTTAGGTTGTTCGGAGCTTCCGCGATGCTCGGACGCTCCTCTCTCTCTCTCTCTTTCTCTCTCTTGCGGAGAAAGTATCGTCCTCGAGACGCTTGTACTCTCGTTCGACCCTGTCTGTCATGCGACACGACGACGCCCGGCAACCCGTCTGTCTGACGCTGTCTAGCCGTTTCTCCTGCAGGAGATTGTGCCACTTTGCTGTTCACGGCCGCAGCCCTTCAAACAATATCCCGTTTTCCACATCGATCAACTTTCAACTTACCTAGTAGTCGAAGTGAATCATTCAGATAAAAACATTGTTAATGTTCTTAGCTTCTTAGAACCTACAGAACCTTCAACTTACCTAGTAGTCTAAAAGCTACTCAACCTTCAACGTACCTAGTAGTCTAAAAGCTACTCAACCTTCAACTTACCTAGCAGTCTGAAAGCTACTCAACCTTCAACTTACCTAGTAGTCTAAAAGCTACTCAACCTTCAACTTACCTAGTACTCTAAAAGCTACTCAACCTTCAACTTACCTAGTAGTCTAAAAGCTACTCAACCTTCAAACCTTCAACTTACCTAGTAGTCTGAAAGCTACTCAACCTTCAACTTACCTAGTACTCTAAAAGCTACTCAACCTTCAACTTACCTAGTACTCTAAAAGCTACTCAACCTTCAACTGACCTAGTAGTCTAAATGAATGCCCTTATTCAGAAAAAAACATTCTTCATGTTCTTAACTTCTTAAATTCTACTCAACCTTCATCATACCTAGTAGTCTAAGTGAATGCCTTAATTCAGAAAAAAACATTGTTCGTGTTGTTAACTTCTTAAAAGCTACTCAACCTTAAACCTACCTAGTAGTTTAAGTGAACGCCGTAATTCAGAAAAAAACATTGTTAACACCTTACTGACCGGTGTGTATTGCATAATTTTGAAAAATTATGGTACATGGCTAAACGCTTTTTAATGGATCCTTCAATAGCAATAACAATCTGCATTGTGAACTAACTAGTCACCCTGAATAACGTCATCTAATAGTTTCATTTAAGATTGCACTGTAACAGAAAATTTTTATGCTTTCTTTTGGTTATTGTTAATTATTGAATATCCTATTAATAGGCTTTCGGTAGGTAAAGCGTTAATGTTCTCAACTTCTTGAAAGCTACTGATTCACACAGCAAAATCTAACCTTACTACACACATGTCAACCGATAAATAGGAAAATTGAGCTTTTAATACATATGTATATGTAATCCACTGCTTCAAAGTGTATCAGCCCTTCGTAGTCGCGAACAACCTAACTGTTGACGCGATCTTAATAAATAAATTAAAAAAAAAAAATATCTCGTTTTCGAACAGAGTTGATTCTGTAAGATCGAATCACGTCTGAGACTGCAGACTTTTTCGGCAAAATGTCGCCAAATTGTTGCGACGAGAGCATCGTGACTTTACAAGATGAAATACCAGTTTGCCGGTGATTAATGGAAATCGATGGCGCTCTTAACGAATGTGATTTTCCGTGTTGCACGCATTTTTCTCGCAGGCCGAGGGGCCGAGATAACATCGAAACGCAATGGAAGGCAACCGCTGGCACCCGACTTCGCCGATTTCAATCGACTCGCGCCACTTTCGATCCTGCTTTCGGGTTTTCCGCATTCCGCGTCTGGCCCCCGCGTTACGATAATTATTCTCTCGCGTTTGTCGTAGCAGCTGCAACGCGAAGCAATGGCGGGGTTGATAGAATTTGAGAGTGTCGAGTATATTGTTCCGAATTTATTCCGATCATGAAAGAAAGAAAGAAATCAGCATCTCGGAATCGCGACAAAGAGCAGAAACGCAGCGGAAGCAGGGTGCTCCGGTGTTCCCGAGCGGAAACGACGCGCGTTTCGACCGACTGGCTCTCATTTTCGCAGGCGGGTCGCTGAAATTTCGGCTGAAAGCGACACGGGGGTCTCGCGTTTTTTTTCAGAAGGAACGTGAAAGGAAGAAAGAAAGCAACGAGATCCTTAATGGAGCGGAGCAGAGCGAAGCGGAGCCGAGCCGAGCCGTGAAAGGCAAATGCGCTCGATGAACGGCCGCGAGAGGGAAAGGGGAGTCGGCTCTCGTCTTTCTCCTTTCCTCCGATCGGCTTGCCGTTTCGCTAGAACGAACTAGTTCCGTTCTGGTACATAGTCCTACATATACACTCGAAGAGAGAGAGAGAGAGAGAGAGAGAGAGAGAGAGAGAGAGAGAGACGGATTAAACGAGAGAGAAGAAGAGATAGAGGGTCGTGTCGCGCGCGTGAACGCGACTTAAAACCGGTCCCACCCACGCGAGCGCGCGCGCACTCGCTCTCGCGAGGGTTGCACGCTTGCAGAACGAACGAGATAGCTCGCCGGACGCGGCCAGAAATGAAAATATTCTAATTACCGGAGACATTGTTGCGACACGGTTCGAGAAGGCGCAACGACGTCCGTGATGAAGCGGTTTTCTCGCTGATACAGCGAGTCGGGTCGGACCGAGGCGGATTCGTTCGACGAGTAATCCTGTCGCGACGAAAACCGTGACCACCGACGAGAAACTGCCTTCTTTCCACGCTAATGCAACCGCGAATCCAGCAGTCGACTAACCACCTAACTGCTGCCTGGGAACTCTGGTGTTTGTCACCACCGGACACCGCTCTTGCTAGAATAGCGCTTTTTTATTTGATTTGCTTCTTGCAATTGAATTGAATCGATGTAACGTCTGCATACTGTTTTATCTCATTTATACATTTTCATCACGAATGCATAGAAACCTCTAATTACAATTGTCACGAGTTAGAACATTTCAGGTGTCGTCAAAAATAATTATCAAATTGATTTTGAGTCATACCATTCGAGAGGACTCCTAAAGAACATTCTCTGCGACAAGTTTCGAGTCGGCACCACAAGGGTAGTTTTTTCTGTTCTGCTCGACAAAAAATTACGAAAAAATTCACGAACAGTCTACTTAATACCACGCATGACAGTGAATTTTTCCAGAATTTTTTATACAGAGCATCGTAGTTAAAAAAAAGTCTGAAGAAAAGAAAACTGGGATTACCAGAAACACGATGTCCGCATCAAGAGGCGATGGGAACCAGAGGAGGCGAAGAGGATTAGTAGGTAGGTTAGGAAATCGGTTTAAGAAGATTTACGACCCCGTCAGAAAATAACTCTGAATCCGGTCGAAGCTCGTTTCGGACGTGTGCGGAATGATTGTCGAAAGTTGGCCATCTAATGGGAAGTTTCCCACGCGGAACCAATCGATCCTCCCCTGTGTCTGTGCATGGGGGAAGAAATTGCAGGCTCGGTGGCACGCACGAAACGCCGCGCCGCGGCGTGGCGCGCGGCTCACCGCTTTTGCTCCGGGTCAAAGAATAGGCTGCGGCTCGCTCGAATATCGACAAACTGCATTCCTCGGCCCAGTTTTCCCCTCGCGCTTACGATCGGCCGCGAGAACGACCTCGTAAACTATTAGAGCCAGGGTCTCCGCGAACCAGCCGGAACGTGTGTCGGAGTCGTTAATAAAATCGTCGTGTCGGGTACGCTCCCCTGTGACGTTTTCCGCTGTTGGCCAACCGCTGCGAATCGCGGTGACCGACAGCCAGTTTGTTCACAGTCCTCTGAACAATCCTAAGAATCCACGAAACGTTAATGATTACCTCTCGCGTTACCTCTCGCGTGATAACATCGAATCAGACTCGCGATGAAAATTAGGAACACGTTTGTTCACCGTCACAATATGCGACGTCCACAATCTCGGAATTTATTTCCAGATAGTAAAGTTTATCTAAATTCTTCTGTAGGGCTTATTATAAAAGTTGTTTATTAAGTGCGCGTTGCTCGGTTCACAGTCAGCGAGGCACTGTCTGTTTGTTAACATGCCTTGCCTTGAATGTCTGAGCAACAGGCATATATTATAAATAGATTGCGGATGTTTATGCCATTGCAATTTTTGAAGACGAATTTTAAGAAAGTGTTGAAGTTTTATAAAGAAGTTGCATTTGATAAAACTTTTTAATAACGAAGGCGAGTGTAGTTGCGCAGCGAAATAATGCCAGTGGTGAAGCCTGCTTGATCGCATAAAAGTTTGTCAATTTAAGAACGAGGTCTCCTATCCCCATAGACGAACATCAATAAACCGAACGAATGTGCTGAATATGATGAACGAATAAAATTAACAAAATGAATACGCTTGCTAACGAACATCTTTTCAACGACTAAATCTTTAGCCTGTACCTGCGCCTTGGCCTGAGCTGACACACAAGCGATTCAGAGTCCTAACGACCCAATACTTTCGAGACAGGGTTAACGAGTCACTCCGAGGCCAGGGTGAACAAAGAGCAACGAATTTCGATAAAATCGCGAGAGAAAGAGAGTCCTCTATCCGAGTTGTGGAGCTCTCGGTAGCGGTCGCATCGCGTGAGTGCGTAAAGTACGCCACGGAACGATCCCGCCGGCGGATTATGTTAATTAAACGTAATGCAAGAAGCCGGGGTAAATTAATCGCGTCGCCGGCTCGATCGCTCGTTAATGGCGGCGCTGGTTCTCTCCGGCTGGGTCGGCTCTCTTCTTCTTCTTCTTCTTTTATTTTTTCGTACTCTCCCCTTCGTCCTCTTGCACTTTCCTCTTCGAAAGAGAGAGGAACTATACTCCCCCGAGCAAGGACACATTTTCCTATTGGTTTCGAGAGGTGTCGGAGATTTTGCTCGCTGTTAAAGCGGCGCAAACGAACGCGCCTTTACCGTGCTCCTATCGAATCCCATTGAGTTTCGCCGCCTCTGTACGGAACGCAAAATGCGTCTTCTGTCAGTGGTAAATTAACCCCTTGTCTTCCAGCGCCGAGCAAAGACGTTTCCAATGCAGATCTTTGTGTGCTATAAACATTTCCTCCTTCGATTTTGGGAAACAAGGACTGTTAAGAATGTAATGGAATTCCTTTAAATAGAAATAAAGTTCTAATTCTCCGTCACCAATGTTTAGTCATTCAAAGAAACACAAGAATGCGATTAATTATTTTCTTCTTTCGGCATCGTCATTCTCCGTGCTCGTTTGCGTTGGTTTGCGCTCGTTTGTGAGGAGTCAGCCCGCAGAAAATCCTCGAGCGAAGCCGGCCCCTTCGCGATTTTTCCTTTTGGTCGTGGAGCAGCTTTTCATCGAGCTTTATTAATTATCATCGAGCTCCGTGATCCGTTTTAACGAGCACCGGTTCTCTCTCTCTCTCTTTTTCTCTTTCTCTCTGTTCGCCACGAATATTCTTGCCGCGGCGCGCATTGTGTCCTCCGCGAAAAGGGAGAACCCGGGAGGACCGGGTCTCCGCCGAAGAACAATCGCGGTCTCTCGATCATCGATCCTGCTGGATCCCCATTCTGCTGTCAGCCGACCGCATTCTTGCTGGTTCGTTCACTATCCTTCGAAAACCCTTCCACGAAACCGCTCCCGGAGATTCGGTGGAACTCGACGCGAGTCTCATTTTTCACCTTCTTCCTCGTCCTCACTCCCTCTTTTTCTCTTCGCATACTCTCTCCCTGCCTCTCCCATTCCACTTTCGTTTAAAATCCTTCACGATTAACCTCTTCCCGATCAGAACTTTGGCCATTTCCTTCGCGAAAGTAAGAGCGCAGCTATTATGCACCAAGGAAACCCTAACTGTGTCCCATGATACGCATAAAAGTTTATGGTAAGTGACAATTTTCTAGATACAAATGATCAAAGTTACGAACCTTTTCATTCACCTTGAAGTTTTAATTTAAAACAATAATTTAATTATTGTATAGAGTCTTCTGTTTGTTAACATGCCTCGTTTGAATGCCTTGGCAACAGTCTTAGATAATAATCTATTACACTAGGCAGTGAAAACTGCAACCAATAAACGAACCTCGATAAAAATATTTCATATCATTCTGAACGAGCGGAGGTTCGAAGTGGTCGATCAAATAAATAGTAAAAGAGCGAACAACCGCGCGAATGAGAGACCAAAAAAATCTTTCACGCTACAAATCAACGATGCTCGAATCAATTAGAGTTCTCAAGATTGTTGTCCAGTCCAGTAAAAAGAGTTCGATTCGATCGATCCGCAACACCGGGTCGAAGAAAAGGTGTCCGATCCCGTGATTGGCAGCGCAATGTCCGATCCTAATGCGCTAAAAGCAAAAAGGAACCTATCCTTCGATCCGTCGTAGCTCTAAGTCTCGGTCCCGAGCCAAGAACCCGACATCCTCTACGATTATTACCGATGTACGGACGGGGGCACAGACTTGCTCGATGAAATTGAACGTTTTTTGCGAACGGGTTTGCGCCGTGACAATGGCTGTTGGGTAACGGCTTGCCCGTGGAACGCGGATACACAGTTCGGCAGGTTCGCCGGCTCGGTTAAGGCTGATTTATCGTCCCGAAGACGTTGCCAAATTGGCAGCTCGCTTTGTCGAAACTCGTTACGCGGGCCAATCGCCGCTCCGGGATCTCCTGCAGTCCGAATTTTGGATAATCTCGACGAGGATACGTGAGATCGTTCGCAATTCCGCCGGGAGAGCCCGTTTTCCCCCTGTTTGGCCCCTGTTGGTCGTCTTCTTCCGCCCCGTTTCACCGTGCCCGTGGCTCCTCTCGCCGTTTTTTGCCAAGTTTCGCATCCTCCAGAAGTTGGCGAGTCTCTGCACTGTTCACAGTCTTCCGAACATGTAGCAGGACCGAGTCTTAAAAAATTCTGCGGCCCTCCAACTCCAGTGTGGTTGCACAACGATCTTTTGTGGGACGCCTCATGTCCAGCGATAGCGAATTATTCGAGAGTCCATTCACTTGTTTGTCTGATCAGTGCTTTTATTCTACTAGGTCCAATCTTCCAAACATCTATTTTATCCATTAATAGTAGGTTCAATGACCTGTATGCCTGGACAACCATTTTATTCTACAGCAGTACATACGGTCAATTTGTCTAAACAAGTATTTTGTTTCAGCGAATCTTGCTATGTACTCAATTCAATTTTGGACTTCATTATTGAAGGAGTATACATATATTCAAAACACATGTTTAAAGTTTCATGATATGTTACAATCTGAATCCAAATGTTAATTACAAACGAACGTCGGTCGTTAACAACAAATCGATCGTCGGCACGTAACGACGATCAGTGAGACGTTCCCCAGATCGTCCCCGACGTTCGCTGGCCGCCGAGATCGATCGGCACCAACACCAACGTACCTAACATTTAATACCTATATTATAATTATGTAAGGTATGAAAAGCGCCTAAAAATTTCGTAACCCGTGATCTTTCACTTTTGTTGGAATAAATGGTACCTGCTCCAGATTACACGGAGTTGCGTCGATACTCTCTAATTGAATTTAAGGTTGAAAAACGTAAAAGCACGGGTTTTGTGCAGCCACGTATCCGTTTGGAGGACGGGTGGTGCGGTCGTGCGGAAGATCGCCGAATTCGCCATTGGCTTTTTGCGCTGGCGACCGGATAAGAAATTGAAAGTTGTGTGTGGGAAGTCGTAAAAGGATCGCGCGGGCCAAGACGGGCCGCGCCGCGCTCGTTTCTTTTCGCGCCGATAAAGGAGGCGGGTTCGCAACTTCGAATCGAATTCTCGGGTAGGTAGGAGAGACGGAAAGTAAAAAGAGAACGAGAGAACGTTCCCGGTTTTCGTAGCGATGCGCGACCGTGTCGCGATGACGTAAGGACGCCGAGTTACAGCTTCCGCGACAACCGTTCCCTATAGAATCGCCTAACGTCACCGGAAGCTGTAATAATTCCGATGACGACGCGCTCCCTCGCTCAATTGCGGCGCGTAAACGAGATCGCTCGGAAACGCTCCATGGATCGGTCGCTGCCCGTGTTAAGCACCGTCGAAAATCCCATGGAAACGCGCTGAAATGCCACTCTGTTCACACGTATCATCCGCTGATTTGTATTGATTACTATCCTTCGCGTTCAGTAATGAATTTGCATTTTCTCTTATTTTTCAACACACGACCGGAGACTAATACATATATTCTGAAATATTGATTGAGGTACTTCTGAAAATGGTCCACCTAAATGTAGCCACCTAAATATCTCCTTTATTTTTGATGACATAACGAATGTTTCTAATGCAATGTAAATTGCATCACAAGGTGAATGCTTTGCAAATGTTATTCTTTTCTTAAGGTCTATCTCCCGGAGATTTCTAGGTCATCGACATTTGTTTTCTTGGAAATGTATATTTTTTCCTTGTTATGTCATCACTAGACTGCGGATCGATATGAATTTATAGCAAAACTGAGAAGATGATATTCAAAATCATTCAGTGAAGAAATAACATTGTATTTAGCAGATAATTTTTATTTTGCATAAAGATCCGAAGTCTAGTCATCAACATTTAGGTGGACCACCCTGTATAAAGCTCATAGGCTGCCAGTAAAATATCGCGCATATAAAATATCTGCTCAGAAAATATTGAGTTGGCCAGAAAGTTCGTTTTCATTTTTCCAGAGCTATCTTCCGAATGATCCTTATTGATTGATGAGTAGTAATTAGCTTGTACTCATACGCTCGCACCACACACGACACACAAAACACAGATCGCGTTGATTTAATCATTCGCAACTAATCCCACCGATTGGAATTCATTGGGAAAGTCTCTTCACAAACGAAACAGCGATTCGCACGTAATTCGTCAGCCAGCGAATTCTGACGCGTCCCGATGCGCAGGAAACGAAGTTCCGGGGGGCGTTTTCGATTTTTCCAGAGGACGGCCGGAGGTTTCCAGCGTATCCAGCTCTGATGCCAGACAAATCCGCGCGCAATTGCAATTTCCGCGCGACGATGCGCCCCGTCGAATGCAATTCCCCTGACGCGACGCGACTCAACTTTTCGCGTTCTCGACGAGAATTCCGTCGATGGAACAACGCTTCCGGTTCCCAGCGACATGAGCAGAAAGAATTCCGCCTGAAACCCTTGAAACTGTTCGCTCTTGCTCGCATTTAACCCCGTAATGTTCTCCGGCAATTAAACTGGCCATGTCGCGCAGTGAAAGGAATTGTTTAGGCATTGTTGCTTAATTTTCACTCTGACGAGATCCGGCAATGTCCAAATCATGAGCGGACTGCGGATTTTATGCATTTATGATGGAAATGAGTAGATGAAATTCCGAAACAATTTTTACTTTGTCCAAATTTTATGTTCCGTACAAATCCGCAGTCTAATTATAATATTACGTGAAGTAAAAAGTTCTGAGCGTTTTTCGCTTTATTTATATAAGCGAAAAACGCTCAGAACTTTTTACTTCATCTAATAATTAGCGGTCGGGCCAAAACAGTTTATAATACCAGCATCATCTTGCATGGAACTGGAAACGCTTACCGCAATTCTTTTATGAACAGTATCTTCAAACGAACGTTTTCTGCACTTACTTGAAAACAGAAGTGCGAGGAAATGAAAAACTCGCGTAACATGATCCTGTGCGAACGGGTTGGGGTATTTCAGTGTCGTATTTCAAAGTAGCGCTTTTGAAACGGACAAGTACATCTTGGCAGGCTAGCATTATCACTATTATTCGTTCTGGGAAGCGAAACGACGTGTGCAAAGTCAAGAACCGAAGGAAATCCGCGGCGGAAGGAAAGAGTTCGTCGATCGGAAGGCGTAGTCGCGTCCGTATCACGGGTAACAGTCCCGTCCATTCCGTCGAATCTATTTAATGCGCGTTTTATCCGTCCATTGGGCTGCACTATAATTTAATCCCATCTGTTCTTACTGGTTTCGCCTGGCGCGGCCTGCGGAGCACGTTCATTCACCACTTCGAGAGCCCGAGAACGAAACGCCGCGCAGATGTGCGTCAAATGCGTGCACGCATCCGTTCGGCCGCGGCCGTTCCGTCATTATGCTATCAGACGATGCAATTGCCAATTGCCAGTGTCGACGGTGAACTTTCTCGACGATCTCGCCTTGAACGGGTCCGCGAGGGGACGCCTCGATCGCGATGGATCCCCAAGAGCTGACATCACGCTTTCCGATCGACCTCCCTCCCTTACCAGCTTATTATTGCGTCCGTCGTTGACTCGACACTCGATTAACCCCTTCAGCTGCTATTTGTTTACCGGCAATTATATTGACGCGTAAAATCTCATTTTATTTTAGGCTCGTTGCTTAAACGATTGGTTATCGTCGAGGAGCTTCGTTTTTAAATCATTCCTAACTACTGCAGATCATCATCGAACACTTGCCTATTTCACTTTGCGTGGGATTTCTTCTCGAAAACGCTAATGCACCGAAGTTAACCCCTTAAGGGAGAAGAGTGGACGTATCCGCTGCAGACGAACGTTTAATCTATTTGGACAATTTTGTATCTAATCAAGTGTGCATATCCTCCGAACATTCAGCTTGATTTTAACTATGAGATTATTGATTCTCATCTAGAAGTAGCAAATACTATTGTTGGAGTAACTATTATTGAACATGGATCTTACTCTACCCCATTCTGCAATTGTGCATCAGTCGCGCTTGTTCGGCGCCTGTCCGAGGACGCAACAAGTCCGAAGACGGTGTTCCCGTCGGCACCGTTATCTTCGCCGAGATATTTAGACGACAGGTGTTTACTTAAGCTTTTTAGCCCGAAACGCGACGACGTAAAAATACTGATTGGCCAATTACGCCGACGTCGAACGACCGTCTCGTTCCCTTGGACTCGACGTAATTATTATTTTCCGAGACGCCGGCCGATCGAGGGGGTTACTTCGGGTTAGGGAAGCCGTACACGCTCAGCTAGACGGTCCCTGAGGTCAGTCGTCGGACGCATTGTTGCTCTCGACTTAACTGTAACGGGGAGGATCAAATAAAATTGCGAATTCCAGATTGCGAATAATAGATTTCTAGAATATGGAGGAGTATTTTTCAAGTATGGGGTTGAATACAAATGCTTCTCCTTCAATTTTTTTATTTTTATAATTAATAGGTGTGCAAATAAGTTCCTTCCTCTTTTTTTTCATAACTTCTGACTGAATTCGAACTACTTCTCGATTTTGGTGCCATCCGAAAGAGCGTTCTTTTAGTTTTAAGAAGAGTCGTGATGAGGGCTCTAAGAGTTTCCAGTCCATGCAACAATTTCCAGCAAAAACGTACGAGAAGTACATTAAACTTTACATTCCAGTTTAGGAAATCTGAAATCGGAAATTTTTATTTGGAAGACGGTCAGTTAGAGGAATTGCTCAACGAAAATCCGACCGAGACGCAAGAAGAATTGGCAGAAAGATTGGGAGTCACCAGACAAGATTTTATTACATTTTATGTACGTAACAATTTGAATTTGGAAAAAAAGGGGAAAGAACTTATTTGCACACCTAATAGTTCAAATTTCTCCTACTCAATTTGCGGAAAAGAATGCTGCTTGAAACAGTAGCGTGCGACTCTTTCGATCAATCCAAGCAGTAGATCCGAGATCAAATGTTGAAACTGCGGTTTTAGGCAGAAATTGTCATGCTTTGATCTCGGAAATTTAAACGCCGGTCTCGGTTAGGTTCGTCGGCTGTTCGATATAGGGTTGTGTGTTACGTGTGAGTTTGACGAAAAGCGGAGACAGTCGGTTGAAGAACGGCGCGCGTTGTATCACGGGAGTCTTGGTACCTGGCCAACCGGTCTAAAACTAACGCTCGGAAAAAGAGGACAATGAGAATCGTTTGCGAGTGTCGCGCCGTCGATTCTCCCGTCAGAGTCTCTTTTTGATCGATTCGATAAGTCGGTCCCGGTGTGCGGAGACATTTCGACGTGCGGTCGTCGTTCATTTCGGTACGGGCTTTAAGGAATTAAGGATCACCGACCTCTCGTCTCGAGGAACCTTGGTCTTGTTTCGCGAGACGTGCGTTCGACGCGATCCATTCCAGGTCGTGCAGCTCGGCGGCGTCGCAGTTTTTCGTTTTACCGTCTGGTTCACCTTATCGGAGAATGATTCGGTTTTACGACTAACAAAATTGCCCATCAATACCCAGACCTCCCTGCGGACAATGGAGCTCCTTGTCGAAGAGGTTAATAGGCGATTCAAAATTGGAGCCGCAAGAACGTAGACAAAAGATGCGAACTTAACACCGGGAACGAGCGTGTATTTATTCAACGGACCATGCAAATGCAGGAGAGTTCAGGAGAAGGTGGCGTCCACCGGGGTCTCCTTCAGGAATCCGAAAATGTCCTCCTCGAGTGCCAGCGGACGAACTCGGGACTCTTTCGACTCCGGCAGCCCGAGGAGGACTGCCAAATTTTGGTACTTCTATTTAGACCAGGGATAGTAAACCTGGTCCCTACCACCCACTAGTGGGCGTTCCAGCTTTATGGTGTGCGGTAGGGGGTTTGTCCGATACCGAAGCACTTTCCTTTTCTTTAATTTAATTGACTTTTACAATTTGGTAAGTAATTATTATACTGCTTTATGAATTTTATAAAGTAAAGTTACTTCTCCACTTTATAAATCACCATTACTGTGGAACCGGTGGACGGTTAGAAAATTTTACTACTTACGAGATATATAGAACTGGGCGGTAGATATAAAAAGTTTGACTACCCCTGATTTAGACGGTCGAACAATTCGGCCCGAAAACGTGGCCGAAACCTTAAAAATGAACTTTCAGCTAGTCCATGTATAAATAATACTCGTGAACGTACATGTGAATAGATTAATTTTTGATATATACTTTCCAGAAAGAAATTCACTTTCTCCAACTCACTGATCGCAGTAACGAAAAACGTCCGGTTTTCTAATGATCAAAGATGATCTCGTCAGCTGCGCCGAATTCGTAGCCCGAGGCTGCGGAGGTACGGCGGAAGAGAGAGAAGCGACCGACTCCGGGGCAATAATTAAAGTCGTGCAGAGGCAGCTCGATCGGAGCCGCGCTGCGTCAAGGATCGCGCTAATTGCAGGAGGTCGAGCAAGTTCACGGTAGCGCGGCACGAGAAGGTTACTGTTACTTTTCCTGGTCGACATCTTCTAGCTCCCTCCTAGTGTGTCCCCTCTTCTCGATTCTCGCTCTCGTCGATCTCCCCTGTCCCTCTCTCTTTCCGTCTATCGTTGCCTCTCTGTTCCACGTAGGACGACGGCGCACGGTGTTCAGTGCACGCTGGCTGGACAAGACGCGAGTCGAAATTTCTATGCTGACTTTCGGCACTGCAGAATTGTGCGAGGACTATTTGGAAAATCCAATTAGTGGTTATAATTTCTTCTGGTCCAAATGAATTGAACAAGTTCTTCCAAGTCGAATAGAACGCGGTGGGACGTAAAAATAGTTTAGTCGGAGCCCCGTGCAGAAGAACGAGGCGCTGAGAGGGAAAGAGGAAGAGACGAAGAGCAAACGTGGAGACAAGGGAGGATGGAAGAGAAGCCACGGACGGATGATTGGTTCGTTTCTCGAGATAGCCGCGAACCCGGTCGCGGCCGGCAGTCGTCGTAGCGTTCGGTAACAGAAGAAACAGCGCAGCGGCGAGCAGAAGCATCGACTCTTCTGGGTTACAGAAGTTGCGGTACTGGTCTAAAGGAATTACCGTTAGAAGAGCTGCACTCGTCTTACGTGCTTCCTAGACTCTCCTCCATGTTACACATCTGTGCCTGTGTCTGCGTCTATGTACCTGTCCGTGTGTGTGTAGGGGGGGTACGCTTGTTTGCCTGGTCTGCGTGCATCGTCGTGCATCGGCGTGCATCGCCGGCACTGTGCGCGCACTGCACACGGCCGAGCGCGCTGTCACGCGGCCACCGAGCTCGATCCACGATATACAAGGTGTCTGTCGCGACTTTGAACCTGTTCTCGTCCGGGACACCGACACCGCTCGATGTTAATTGCCGGGACAAGGGACACCGGACCTCGCGACGCGATTTTCTACCATTCGCGGATCCCATTCGTTCGCCGTTATCCTGCATTTGTTCCTACAACCTGGAGACTGAACTCTTAGTCTCAGAAACTCGGCACTCGAACTGTAATCTGACAATCTTCTAAAGATTCTGAATATTCATATTAACACTAAAAGGGTCTTGTATTTTCGGCCCGATAAAAATGAGAACACTGAACTTCCTCATTATTTGATTACTCTGCAATTTTTATTGAGGATAGATACGCTCCTTTCCAAGCGACGGAGTACGTGTCTACAGTGGCAAGCAATAATTGAACCATTTTTGGCGAACCAGAATTGAAGCGGTAGCCTGTAGACTACGAGAACGACGAATGTTGCAATTCGCGACTCGTGTCTCTCCAATTTAGGACAAGTACGATCCGGCCTGGTACAGGCGTCTGGGTCGTTTCGATTAACCCGTTAAATAGGTAATTTATCGAACCTCAATTTACATTTAAGAGCAATACGGACGAGACAAAATATTATGTTCTGTTTCCCTCTCTGTATCTGAATCATGATCATCTAGATTCCAGATAAAGAAATGTATCTGTCCTTTATAATTGGTTTGAAAAAATTTTCTGTGAATAACAGAGAATGCTCAATTTGAAGCCTTCTCCACTAATGTTTGATACTTGTTTCTCTCGGTCCCACCCAGTACGCGATAATTAACTCGCGAAACTAATTGAACGTCACCGTTGATCCACGTTAATTCCCAAAATATTAACGCGAGCCGGGGGTTCGCGGAAATAAATAATCCCTTGGAGGTGCAGTCTGGTGCATCCGACTGGTGAACTGATCCCAGATGAACGGATTAGCCGGTAGGCTGGTTGTAAAGGACGAAAGCATTAGAAACATCGAGGATAGAATATCTGCCACCTCGAAGTGCCTCGTCAGGCGGATCCTTTGAGATTTCGAGAGCACTTTGAAGAGGAACCTCTGCGACAGCTACCGGATTATAATCGCCGTACACAGTCTTGTTTAACGGTCCGTTTCACTGATATAATAGTAAACGGGACACCCGGGTCCATGCCCTTATCGTTAATCAAAACCGGCAGATGTAGTTCGCAGATCAAATAAAATTCACGACCTTAATATGCGCGCGTTAGCGATTCGACACGGGCAATCGATCGAGCGGATTCTTTTGGCGAATCGATCGCGAAACCGGGACGTTGCGATTCGTGCGAAAACCGCTCGATTCAATTCGTCCATGATCTAGAAAATTAAAACCGACGGTATCCGTAAACAGATTAATTTTTAACCAAGATAATTTCTGGATTAAATGTATATGTACTAGCAGTGCCGTAACGATGGTATGAAGCGCTTGTGGCAAGTGTCTAACTTGCGCCTCCCCGTAACCCAATAATGACAAAAAAAATTAAAAATTTTAATGTAACAAGTTAAATTTTACTAAATGCAATATATTAAATACTATTAACCTCATCAAAATGAGTTGCCTGTATATACAATAATGTATTTTTCAAGGTATTTGTATGAATGAATAATCTATAACCTAAATAAGAACAAATTTTTTTCATATTCAATGACGACAAAATAAAAGAAATACAAAACATAAGTATATGTTAAAATAATATAATAAAAACATAAAACAGTTCAGCATATTTTATAAAGTAATTTTTCTCGCTTTTTCATTTGCAAACACATCTATCATATCGTCATAATTTAATGTTTTGGCAAAATCTTTTTCAATTGATATTATAGACGTGTTTGTTAATCGCTCTTGTCCAATAGAAGAACTAAGGTACGATTTTACAATTTTTAATTTGCTAAACGAACGTTTACAGGAAGCTGTTGTTACAGGTATTGTTATGAAAATCCTTAATGATATGTCTAGATTTGGATACGTGTTTTGTAATGAGAGTTCGTAATTTTTTTTGCAAGATTTGAAAAGCGTCCAAGCGACCCTCCACCGCACCGGGCCGGTATCCTTTGCTTTGCGCCCCAAACCGAGTTGCGCCCGTGGCGGGCGCATTCTTCGCCACGCCCTCGTTACGGCACGGTGTACCAGAAGTGTGCGGGAACCCGGGAATTCCAGAATCCGGAAACGGGATGGGGAGCCTCGTATCATGTCGGGACGGGATCCCGGAAATTTTTGAGAATACCCGAACGGTTCAAGATTCCGTCCCGTCCCGATCCCAAAGATCGTTCCCGTCCCGGTCCCGTACACCCCTAATATGTACCCAATAGAGAATAGAAATAATGCGGAGCATGCTGGTTTCCAGCAGAAATGCTGGTTTCTAATGATAATTTTATTTTTTAACACTAAACCTACCGAGCACTAAAAGCGATTAAAATTTTTTAGCTTACAGGAATGACAAGACTCTATTTATTTAGGTTTCGTGCAATTTTTATTACAAGATGTGCTTGGATATAGAAATTTATCAGACCAATTTCCATGTAAGCAACTTCATGATTTCAATAATTGTAAGATGATAGAAAAATGTTCTGAAAATATTCCGAGGTTCTTGCCTACTTACACGTAAGGGAAAGTCGGGACACAAATAAGTAGAAATGAAAACGATATTGCTCGGGCAGAATCGCGCATTAAATATAGTGGAGGCGTCTGGTTAAACGAGGCTCGAAGATGCCAGGAAGAATTCAATTTGCCGAAAGAGATCACAAGCCCCGGGGAAGACGCAAAATTTCTGTGTATCCGACGCGGAGATTAATCGACAGGATACGCGAGCGAGAGTTTAGGGCTTGCCGCCATGGATAAACTAGTTACAGCCGATCCTTAACGAGGCTGGATATATCGAGGGCTTAAGGGAATACGGTGAAATTGGATTTTGAACGCCGATAGACAACTTCGTTGAATTTCGATCGAGGACGGCTCCTCGCGGCTCCGCGGTTTCAAGCGGCATCTACGCCAACCGAGAAATTTTGCATCCGATTAGCGCATTATGTGTAACCAACTCGGTGAACGTTCATTGAAAATTATCGTGCACAATAGTCGGGGGATTACGGCACCGTTTCACGCCGGCTCGATCGCTTTCGGTTTCTACGATGAGCCATTTGCAATTTGCATTTGCGTTACTCTACGAATCTCGAAAACAATATCCGGAAAACAAGCTTATATTGTAGCTGATATTTTGAGGAACATCTTTAAATTTTTGTGAAGCCTTACAGGACTAATTTTAACATTTTTAAAAATGTTAAAAATGGACCATTGTTCCCTGATCGAAATGAAAAAGTTGTCGACTCGATTCAGCGAACAGTTTCCGTGATAAATATTGTTTCTTTACATTTTTACAAAACCCTACAGGACTAATTTTACAATAATAAAATGTTCACAATAGACCAATGTTGCTTGATCGAAATGGAAAAGTTGTATCAACGAAGATACAAGAATATTGTTCAAGGAATTAATTTTAAACGACGGCGATGTGGGTTAATCGCGTTAATGTTTTCTAATTGAATGCGGCAGATGGCAGCACGGAAAATATTTGCATCGTGCGGTCTAATCGATGAAAAATCCCGACCGCCCGTTAAAATAGCTGCCCGTTATAATGGCCGTCGCGGCCGATAACGTTTCAATGCCGTTAATTAACTCGAAAAGACGGTCCGCGATCTAACGGTGACGGAGGCGAAAATGTCTGTCCGGTAAATTGTTCGGGTTAAGGAAACTTTCACCTGAATGAAAACAAATTGATAACAATTATCTCTAATCGTTTGCACTTTCATCGTAATTGGTCTTTCGTCGAATAGGTGGCGGTTTAACGCAACGTATCTGATAAAACGAGAACGATTAGAAAATTACCGTAGCCTTCGGTGGGTGATTCTATCCTTCCAATCTTGTTAAACAGGATTTTATCGAAAAGTCTAATTACAGACCACCGTCCGGTTGAAGAAAGAAAGGGAAGCGTGAATACCGGTCTGATGTGGTTTTGTGCTATTAGATAATTAGATAGATGAGTACTTTTACTAATTATAATTTTTCTCCTCGTGTATATATCTTTTTAATAAGCTCAATTGACGTGATAAATTGATAAGAAAATTTCTTAATGATATCATGAACCCACAGAAGCGCTATCTTGTTTACCATAGTAAACAAAAAACATTATCGATGAAAGAGAAAACAGTGTGGGAAGGAATATTTCTGCGGAGTTGGAAATGCGAAGGACGCGAAAGAATGAAAATATCTGAAAGCAGTTGGGGCTTTTTCGAGACAGAGAGGATCGGGAAGGGCACGGTCGGCAAAGGTTAATCGAGAAAGCGGGGGCGAACAAAGGGGTGGAAAAATTAGCACAGTCTGAAGGGTGTTCGGTGCTGGCTATACCCTGTACGTGGAGCGTTTGTCGGTACGTATAAGTTGTCGGCACACGGACCACACTACGCGGTCTAGAGTGTTTCTTTCCCTTGCTCCTCGCGCCCCTGACCCTCGCACTTGGCCACTCGGTCATTGTTCGGCTCACAATGAACCGTTCCGATATATGTACCCCGGCTTGTCCGCGGGCTTGGCTCTGCTTCCTCTTGGCGTCGCGTCTTATGCGCCACGCCGCACCAGCGCGCCTGTTACGTTCCTCGCGTCGTCGCTTTAATTAGTACCGAGGTTTCTAGCTGCAGAGCGAAATCGCCGACCGATGGAACCCCCACTGCACGCCACCATAAGTCCCTCAAAGAAAGACGAAACAACAGTTTTCGTTGTTTCGTCCGCGTAATCCGTTCGTTACAAAAGTAAAACTGTCTTTTACAGTCCGTATGGATGTATTAAGTTGCGAAAACATATCCCGAATTATAAATAGGCGTGGTTTCACTCATGTCTCTGTGTAAATTGCCCTGAGGGGCGTGGTTTCCTTGCTCTTTGTGTATAGACAGTTCTGAACGGCGTGGTTCCATTGCTCTCTATTTATATGTGTCCCGAACAGGTGTAGTCTCTTTTACCTCGCTATATTATGTCTGCAGAAGCATGATTCCATCGTTCTCTCTATACGGAGTGCTCCAAGGGGCGTGGTTTAGTTGCTCTGCTTATGTGGAATACTCTGAAAAGCGTGGCTTCATTTCCCTCTGTATATAGAGTACTTTGAGAGGGGCAGTTCTATGGTCACTATGTAGAGTGCTTCGATGGGTGTGGTTTATCTGCTCGATTTATTTAGACTGCTTCAGGGGGCGTGGCTTTGTTGCTCCCTGCGCGTAGAGTACCTCAAAGGATTCCAGTGATCCAATTGTAGCTAGGATACAGTTTCACAAAGTAATCTGTGGTCCTCGCTGACATCAACTTCCGCAACCTCCCACGCGTCACAAATTGTACCAAAGCTTCTAACTGCTCGATAAGCAAGAAAAAAGGAGCTTTCGGTGCAAACGAGAGGCCCTTTCGACCAGAATAGAGACAAGGTCTAGTAGTAATCGAGGCAGAAGACCGTAACGGAAGAGTTGAGCGAGAAAATTGATACGCGAGCGCGGAGCCTCGAATCCATCGGTGGCCGACCCGTCGGAGCGTTGCATGATTTTTATCGCGCCTCGTTTCTCCGCGGATTGATAGGCCTGGCACGATGATTAAACGCACGAAAAGGTCAGAGACGGGAATTTCTCGTGGCCCGAACTAGCTCGGGCGCCCGCGCGCGCGACCCGCTCGTATTCTCTTGTTCTCTTTGCGGAGCGGTGCGGAGCAGAGCGGCGATCGGCCGTTATTTATGCGCCGTTGCTCGCGCTACGGTTCTTTCCTGTTATTTGCTGGATATCGCGGAGAGCGGTGCGGCGCGCCGCGCGTCGTTCATTCTACTGAACTTTTAATAGTTTCAACCCGGAAATTCCTGCGTACCCTTCACGGTCGCCCCTTCTCCATTAACCGAATCGTGTTCGGCTCGCCCGCGGCGATACTTTGTTACAGATCGGACACAGAGAGAACTCGCCGCGTGTGTGCGGGCGCGCTCTCGCAAATGATTCCGTGATCGCGTAACCCACCGACGGGTCACGATGCCGGGGAAATAATTCGCCCGCGGTTGATCGACGTCGATCGAACCACGGTAAATCAAACCCCGAGATCGCGATCGCTCCTTCGCATCCAGACCGATAACGAGGACTAACGAGCGCCGCGTACGGGAATTACCATAACCGACTGGACAAACTTCGAAATTTTGCTGTCCTCTAACCCTCGCGCGCGATGAATTTCACCTGAAAGCGGACCTTTGCTTTCAATTCGAATTCTTCTTGCTGAAATGTAGAAATTAATTGGACATCCTGGTTGGATGCGGTGCTCTCGAATTGAGAACTAGGTTTTGCTCAGATTGTCAATGTGCATGTATCATAACACTTTCTATCGCATTTACTCTTTTACTAATTTTAGCAAGTCGGAAATAATGGAACATCATTCAATCTTTCTAATGTCTTTATATTAGGTCGGAAAGAAAGTTCTGACGGTTTTTGTTATTTTGATTTTAAAAACCGCAAGAACTTTCTTTCCGACCTAATATTTTATTCATCTCTTGCCGTGAAATGACGTCTCAGTCTCGTCATAAGTTTTAGACGTCAAAATTAATTATTAGACTGCGGATTTTTATGCAAAATAAAAATTGACTGCATCGATTCCAAGAAATGACATCTTCGATTTTAAAAATTTTTTAACAATTTTGAATTTCATCTACTCAATTTTGCTATAAATGAACAAAGATCCATTAATTATCGTTAACTGTCCACCATAAACTAACGTGATTCAGAGAGCCAGAGGAAACTGAACGGTACGATTTAATGCGAGACCCAGTAATTGAATTGTAAGGCGAGAGGTTAATCGATTCAGTCTGAAATCTTCATCACGACTCTTCATCTCTAAAATTGATTAAAGGGTGAGAGGCCAGGAAAAATGTAAAATAATATAATCTCATGAGCGCCGACGGTGTATGCATAGCGATGTCCTTTCACGACGAGCGGCACGCGCCGAATTAATTGCCGTATCGGGCTAATTATCGCTTACAGACGGCCGCGCCATTTAATCGGCGAGAAAGCGTCAGTCGTAGCGTCGACGATATCGAGTTAGCCTTTCTCCGGTCTCGACGGACTTTCTTATCGAATTCAGTTTCCTCTTCTACCTCTATCCAGTCACCGATGAATGGATTGCCGGCGTACGGGGACTGTTAAAAAATTAATCGAACTTTTTTAATTGCGCGGAAGCGCAGTTGCCGGAAGTGAAAATGGTCGATATGTAAGCTTAAACAAATTAGAAGACCTGGTATACTGGAAGTGGTCGTCGTGTTAGCGGATGGTCGAGAGTAATCGGTTGCAAGGATTTTCGTCGAATTAGCGAGAGAGAGAGAGAGAGAGAGAGAGAGAGAGAGAGAGAGAGAGAGAGAGAGAGAGAGAGAGAGAGAGAGAGAGAGAGAGAGAGAGAGAGAGAGAGAACGATCGACGGTTAGGAGATGAAAAACGGATATCGTTTGGTGTGTAGTCACGGCTGCGCTATGCAGGGTTCATAACCCGAGTTCGAAGGCGGGAGGGAGCGGTGAGTTACACCGGTAAAGCTTCTTAATAGGGCTCTAGGATCGCGGAGAAACGTTGTACCGAGCGCGTGTACCTCGTTTGTAATTAGCGCTGAACCGTACGTACCCCAGCCCGGCCCGGCCCGGTCCGGCGCAGCCCGACTCGGCGTGCAATAATTCCTACGTGGTTTGCGTTCGACGCGAGCAAGCTATAGCATAGAGCTATACTGTAAAGGAGAGCCTGAGCACAGCCATGCGTGGAAAATTTACTCTATCGAAGGGGAATCGTGTTTCGTTCGAATATGCCCGCGCTCCGTGCCTGCTCGCCGATTCGAGCCCACGATGCAACGCGAACAACCACGCCTAAATTTAACGCTCGCGGTCCGCCAGGACTACCGAGCATACCTTAAATGGGTGGGGTAATGGATAGGTGTATCCCACGTGGATAGAAGAACGTGGACCCAGCCAGATCGATTCAATTCATACCGATATCGATCTACCCAACCGTCGAGCCTCATTGTCCCAGCCATACGAAAACGAATCATACTTTTCTCTCCTTCGTTGCTCCGATCCTGTCGCGCTGTCCTCTGCTCCCATTTTCTGCGGAATGTTATCGCATTGCTTCCATTCGTTATTGATGAAATAAAACAGTTCTGGAAAAAGCTCGATGGCAAAGAATTGTTGCGGTGCCGTATCTGCTGTTACGAAATAACGATCGGCAGTCGAAATGATGATCGGCACGAAGTGCGAGTGCGAGTTACAAAGTCGTAAAAAGTCATGTGACTCAATTTTTTGCTGATAAGAAACGAAAATTCTTCGAGAATTATGTAAGTTGCCTGAAAAATCGCAAGAGATCATAGAACAAAATGTCATAAAAATTATTCTAAATGGTAAAAAATTGGCATTCATTTTCCCTCGAACAAACGAAATGACTTTCCGAACGAAAAAATGGTCTTATTACTTGCCAGATACGGGTGCTACATAGACAGTGGTTTATTTTCTCAATGATTTCGTAATTTTAAATCGTTTAAATGTAAAGAGATCATATTACCTAATTGCGTTGAAAATCTTCACTGAATCCTAGCAGATCTATGTCTCTGCCGTCTACAAGGGTACCAGCACCTCCATCACCAGTTTCCCCACAAGTAAACAACGTCTCCGAAAACCGAGTGGTTAATCTCGAGGTCAGCGCCCTCAGCCAGGAAAGTCGTCCGATTTATCCTTCGTGCAAGCAGAAGCACAGAATAAATAAAAAGCACCCTATCCCGATGACGCACGTCCGCCAGAAGGCAGTTTCTAGAAAAAGGGACCGTCCGCCCTTTAAACTAGAAATGCCTGATCCGAGTTAGGTGATGTTGCGTGGAATAGACGCGTGAGAACCGGCAAGTCGTTTAATTGCGTCGCAGTGCGTAAACGTATCCCCGTGAACGTGAACCCCGTAAAAGCGATCCTGGACTCGCAGCTACGTGCGCACGCACGCACGCGTGACAACGCGCACGCGGACCACTAATTACGAGCATCGGTCCGGCTCCATTAGCAGCTCTTACAGGTGTAACTTACGCGACGAACGTGCTTGCTAGTGCAGCTACGACTCGATTCGGGATATCAAGCGCGAGTAATAAGGCCGCGGACCTAATTGACGAGACCCACGCCCATGTGAGTTTGCGCACCCTCGTTTACATCCACGCGTCTCACCCTCTCCAATGAATGTTTACTCTGTTTACACTGCCACTTGGCAATGTGTACCGCTCCTCGAGTGCTGCGCGATTTTTCCTGCTGCCTCAATTCACCCCGGGCGCGTGAAATTAATTACAGGCTCGCTGTTTAGCAATTTTGTGTAACGAGCACATTCGTAAATTACATCTTGCATCGTAACCATTTCTCTGTGTACAGCAAGTCCTCGACTTACGCGGACTCTTAGAAGCGAATCACAAAATCAATTCCGAACTGTGAAATTCGGTCTTGATTGCCAGGACGTGAGCTTTGTCGAGGCATATGTGAGAGAAGCGAAGCCATTCAACTATTTATGAGTGATAAATTTTCCATGAACATAATTGGTTTCTTTGAATTTTCCTTTCAAATGTCAATCTTTTATTTCCGTTTTTATCAGGGCTGCGCTGCATTTGCGTCCCATACACAAAGAGAAGCCGGAATGACGAAAAGACAATTACAATTTTCCAGTCACAATATACACTGCCCGAAATTACGATAAAGCTAGCCACCTGATTTTTTGGTAAAATCTTGTAAAATGTCATAGTAATGAGAAGCTGATGCACGATAGCATTTTAGGATTAATAAAAGAAACCATTTACATGATTACATTCATAGATATATTATTTGTTTACCGAAAAACGTAAAGTTATATAGTTTAACAAAAAACGAACTGCGAAATTTCCATAAAGCCACACGTTTTTTAAGTAGATAACATCTAGATTATCGAAAATTTCTTCTATATTTACAAATTAATACTTAGTATAATTGCCATTTCTTCGAATAAAGTCGAAAATTCGATTAGGCATTGATGAAATCAAAGTACGAAGAGTTTCTGCTTCGATGGATGTCCACGCTTCGTTCACCGCAATCCATAACTCAGAAACGGGGTTGTACTGTTTACAATTGCCATATACTTTTCTTGCAAGGATTACCCAAAGATTCTCAATTGGGTTTAAATCCGGCGAATCTGGCTATGTCAAAATCCTCGTATTTTTGTTGTCTAACCGCTCCTTTGTTTGTCTTGATGCATGAATTGAGGCGTTATCATGCTGAAAAATGAAATTGTCAGTCTCAATTTCTTCTGTAAATGGTATTAAGACCATCTTAATTCGACAGATTGGTGTTTTTTCATTGGCTCTGAATGCAGCCCAAATCATTAATGAGCCACCACCGAAGTTATGGCTCATTGCAACATTACTTTCTTTTCTTAAATCGTGCCAGTAGTATTTGTAACCATCTGGCCCATCCAAGTTAAACTTTTTCTCATCGGAGAAAATTATATTTTGCCATTCTTGTGTCCAGGACATATGTGTTTGTGCAAATTCGAGACGAGCTTATTTGTGTCGTTCTTTGAGTGCTGGTTTCTGCAGCATTTTTGTCTGCCTATA
Source organism: Lasioglossum calceatum (assembly GCA_963966675.1). NCBI lineage: Eukaryota > Metazoa > Arthropoda > Insecta > Hymenoptera > Halictidae > Lasioglossum > Lasioglossum calceatum. The sequence goes on from OZ016540.1 coordinate 12,342,106, forward strand.
GATATTTATGAATGTAATCATGTAAATGATTTCTTTTATTAATCCTAAAATGCAGTCGTTGCATCACCTTCTCATTACTATGACATAATTATAAGATTTCGCCAAAAAATCAGGTAGCTTTATGGTAATTTCGGGCAGTGTAAAATAGCCGAATATGTATGCATAAGTTTAGTCGTCCCCCTTTTCTCCATAGAGGGTGAGCCATTTTATTCGCAAACAAACCAACGCTCCCTTCTTCTGAAGTGGAAGCAGCGACACCCCCGCGAGATACAAATATTTAATCGATCAAGGGACCTTTCGTGATTAAAACCGTTTCGCTCCACCCACGTTAGGTCTATAAAAGAGTAAGCTGTTCAAAGGAACCGTCGGCGAATTTCCAATCTGATGAAAAGCTCTAACAATTTGCCTGTGCACGGTCCTCGGACAAATTGAATCTCCTGAAAAGTGTTTCTACAATTATTTCCAATCCGGTTGACAACTTTCAATCGTTAAGGAATAAAAATTGATAGCTAAAAGAAGAACGAAAAGAGCCACAATGAACTCTTGTTAAGTATTTCTGGGAAGATCAAGCAAGGATTCAAAATGAGCGAGTATGTAATAAGTTCAAAAGCCGGATGTGCAATTACTGCGGAAGATAGGATAAGTGGAGGAGGAATTCGTTAGTTATCTGGAAGAGAGTTGTTTTATCTTAAACTGTGTGAATGATATCCAACACGATTCAACACCCAGAACGGCATCAACGAGACATTTCATCGCGAAAAAGCAATCTGCTCGTTGTCTCCCACGCTTGAATCCTGAGAGAGACCCAATTCACGACACAGGAGAGGTGTCATAATCGTCGAGGTATAAACACAGTCTCGCGTTCTATGAAACAACTTTAGGGTATCGCGCTTCCTCAAATCGCTCGAGCCATCGAGAGATTGCTGTTCGAGGAAAGGATATTTTTCAAGAGTAGGGGAGGCAATTGGTGGAAGGATTCCTTTGGATCGCGTCGACGCGATCAACTCTCGCGATCCTTTCATCTCCCACACGGTGCTCGCTCTATCGCGCCGGATAAATAAACACGCGAGTGCGAGAAATGAAACGCGCAATGCCCGACCCGACCCGCCGCGCGAGTGGCCTGCAATTTAATTGACTCGTCGAGTTTTCCCCTCGTCTCCGCGAATTCACACGCACTCTCGCCAGTGGGAAGATTTTTAATGGCACGCGATTCGCGCTCGTTTTATCCCAGAAGATTCACCTAACTGTACCACCTGCTCGCAGACTGCCACATGGAAAAATGCTCGAGATAGCTCGTGGTCGATCAATGGATCGTTAGATCTTCTCGGAAATTCGACCCCGATCTCCCTGTAGTAATTTTTAATGGTGCTTCAGAGTCGCCATTCGAATACAAAGAGTAAAGTAAAGACTAATTCTAAGAACGCTAACGATTGTAAATGCTGAAGGCAGATAGCGATCTTATTCTACCAAATGACTTACTAGGAAATATAGTCAGTCCACGAACAATAGAGTACGATGACCCACAAAAGTGCTCACTTCCTCATAAGTTCCTCGGAAACACACTAACAAGTGTTAAGGTCGATTTATACTATCCGCACAGACACGGAGCGTATCCGACCAGACAAATATTGGTCGGCACTAGTTTTTCTTCTGGACTAATTGCTTCCTTGAAATTTCAATTTTTCCCGAAAGAATATCGAAGGTATATTGTGACATTCTCGAGTACTGAACAAATGTATCTTCGTCGTCTGTTAGTCTCTCTTAGAGCGTCCAATATGTATGCTCCTTCAATTTTTGTTTTTCTTAAACACTCGTGCACTCCAAAACGGCGACACCTCTTTCTCTTCTCAGCTTCGTCTATATCCAATAATATATTATTATTATTTATTTAATGCTTTAAACCGAGTATGGTGTATGTAGCATAAACAATAATCCAATAATATATGTAGATATTACAGCCAAATCTTCTACAGTTAAATAAGGAAACATTTTCTTAACAGGTTTCGTCGTCTTACCTGACTGATCTTTAAACGTGCAATTAGTTCGTTGATAGACGTCCTCCATTTTCCCGACACGTGGGCCACAGTTCCAGAAACTCGGCAGAGTTCCCATTGGTTCTCCCGGAGCAGTTGCTGACACATATTTCCCGTCCCTCGTTCGCGTATTTGTTTCCTCTGGCGAACGAGGTGTCGGATTACGAGATCGCCTGCATTTTCATCGCGTCCCTTCTAGCATCGAGCTCACGACAGAGCCGTCTCTGTTCCGCACGATGCGATAACACTTGGGCTCATTGTCGGTTCGTTATCTGCACGCGGCCGCGACGCTGACGGTGCCTGAGAACGAGAAGCGGGCCCCCAACCACTCGAACCGTCACCGTCCGCTGTGCTGTGCGACGTCTGCGGCGTTGAAAGTTGAAACAGAAGACGATCCCTGGAATTCTAATCACAATGTAAGCGAAAAGTTGGCCGGCCGAGTGCTGCGTGCCCGTCGGGGGTGTTAGTCCTTCTCTCCGCCTCGAGTCGAGTGGATCGGTCCTCGTTGTCAACTAGTTCAGACCCTATCAAAGTCACAGTTTCAACCATCGATTCCATCAGGTAGATCGTATAACCGCGTGTGTCAGTGCTGGATCGATCTAGGAGCTGATTCAGATCGGAATTTATCACGATCGATTCTTCCACGAGTTCTTGAACGCTCTCGAGGTAATCGTTGCACTCGTTCCAGAGAAGTATCATCGTTTCCCTGATCTCGGAAGAATGATCTGGACAGAAAGGAGCAAGAATAGGATCCATAGTCCAGAAGCTATCATACTACCTACTGACGAAGACACTGTAAATGCAGGACACAGGTTCACCTTGTTTCATTAACGGCCACGTAATTAGCAGATCTACCAAAGTCAAAGTATCAAAGTACCATCGATTGCGCCAGTTAAATCGCATAACCGCGTGTGTCAGTGCCGGATCGATCTAGGAGCTGATTCAGGTCGGAATTTATCACGATCGATTTTTCTACGATCTACCAAAAGTTGTTGATCGCTCGCGAGGTAATCGTTGCACTCATTCCAGAGAATTATCATCGTTTCGCTGGTCTCGGAAGGATAACCTGAACAGAAAGGTGCAAGAATAGGGTTCATAGTCCATCAGCTTCTATCCACTGACGGAGACACTGTAAACGCAGGAGACAGGTTCACCTTGTTTTATCAATGGCCACGTAATTAGCAGACCTACCATTCTACTCTCTGTTTTTCAATGCTTTCCTCTATGTTTCTGTATTCTCTTTTCTCTCTCTCGCGAATCGTAAAAACGCGCACATCCTTGTGCATTCCCAATGGCGTCCTATATTCGGCGCTTTCCAACAGAGACGCGCGGTTTTCGTTACGCTCTGCATGGTGCGTAAGTGGTTCCTTCTTGTTCTTGTTCTTGTTCTTCTGCTGTCTCTTCTTTTTCTCGTGCTTCTTCCTTACGCTCTTGCTTCCAGTTTCCTGCAAGCTTTCTTTTCCGGGACCGATGTTTCCAACGTTCGAAACTTTCTACTACTATAGTGTGTTTTTCGAAATCGGTCCGATCCGCGACAAAGGAGTGTTGTTCGAAACTTGTTTGACTTCGCGAGACGTGTTCCAGTGATTTTCTTTCTTCGCTCTCGATTGTTCAGGGAACTGCACAGAGGTGGCGAAACTGCGACTGAAGTCGAGCAGCTCCCGGGGGGAACGGATGGTTGTTTTCTTGGAAGTTTAAATTCGAAAGTGGCTGTATTTTTGAAGAGAAACATGCTTGAAAATTGGTTCAGAGTTCTTCTGGAATGCAGTAAAAATAATTGTGCATTCGGAATAAGATTAGCAAAATTCCCTGATAATTCTAAAAGGAATTTCAGAACTCACTTCCCTATTTAACTTCGTAAATCTGAATGACTAACAGTTTAATCGAATAAAAAGGATACGGTACAGGAAGAGAAACATATAATTCTTTTAGAGATAGATCCTTGGGTTCGACGCGTTTTCCGCGTTGCGAGCGGCGGCACAGGTCCGGGGACTCGGCGTACCGGTAAATCGCGGCTTTTTGATTTATTCAACGCCAACGCAATTAACCGGCTGTTATTCGAGATAGCCGCGACTCGAAGGTGGATGTATCCCTATCGTGCTTCACCGAACAGCTCTCGGTATCGAAAGCAGCTCGAACACAATACGATGTAATCGCTTGTCGTTCGCGGAAGGCTTACTCATTCCTTGCAGCGTGCGCTCGCGCAAGCGTCCACCTGCGAGACTAATCACCAGTATTTTTAGATGGGACCGTGTTCGAGCATTAGTGCAGAACAAACTGCCGGTGTGCTCGTAAATTTAATCGTGCCTCGAGGTGAACTGTTAATCGACGCTCGCGAGACGTTGTGATTAACGCGTCCCACAGCATCGTTTCTCTCGCTAAAAGCTCATAACCGGACCGCGGATCTTCGTGCAAAACGAGAATCGTCTGTATCGCTTCCTTAATAAATCTGTTCGGTTGACGACACTGTTTTACATTCGAGTCAATTTGTTTTTTAATTTATAACAGGTCGCATCAACATCTGGGTCTGTAGCAGCCACTGGAATTTATGCGTATGAATACAAAGCCGAATCCTTAGACATAGACATCTTTATGCAAAATAAAATTTGTCTGTATCGATTGCAAGGGGTAGAAACCAAACAAAATATTATTTCTTCTCTTAATAATTTTAATAGATGAGAAGTCATATACAGTGGCCCGCAAAAGTCTTCGTTCGCCCTTCAAAACAGAATAACTTTTTTATAATCGTAGCAAACGACCTGATGTTTTGTAAGAAATTAGAAGCATTGGTTTACTAAATGATGAGCAATAAAAAATTTTCCAAAAATTATAATTTACAAGGTTACATGCAAAAATAAAAAAGGGATTTTTTAAAACTTTTTTAGTTGGGCCCCTAAAGAAAATTTAAAATATATGTTAGTTATACACATACTGAAAATTAAATCGAAATCGATTGAGATACACACGAACTACATGCGGTTAAAAATTGTGAAAATCGTAGTTTTTCACGACTTTTGATCAGTTTCTGCTTACAATCCACAGAATCGTACATCTTTCGATGAGTGTCGTTTTTTCCTGCGTCAACCGATTTCGATGAAATGTTTGAATTGAAAATGAAACGAAGTATGTGTACATCTAACATAGATCTACAAAACACATATTTTAAATTTTCGTTAAGGACCCAAATAAAAAAGTTTTAAAAAATTCCTTTTTTATTTTTGCATGTAACCTTGTAAACTATAATTTTTGAAAAACTTTTTTTTGCGCATCATTTAGTAAACTAATGCTTCTAGTTACTTACAAAACATCTGGTCTTTTGGTACAATTATAAAAAAGTTATTCTGTTTTAAAGCGCGTACGAACACTTTATATGGGCCACTGTATATACATTATCAATTTTTTTAATTTTCCTACAATTTTGAATTTCATCTACTCGATTTTGCTACAAATGCATAAAGATCCGCAGTCTAGTGGTGACTATTTGTGATATTCTTATCATTATTGAGGCAATCACTTGATTTTTGTCCGAGCTAGTTTCAGAAATACTTTTTTACACGATTTCGAATTACTATTAACGAGTCTGGCATAATATAGCTATGCAAGGGGTTGATTGGTGGATAAGATGGATCGAAGTATAATGCACCGTTCACGAGGTAGAATAATTTTCCCGAGGGCCAGGCAGCAGTGAACAACGCGTGCAATAAAGAGGGGTTAACGTGTGCGTTCTTGATCGGAGCACTAGGGAAGATCGAAAAGGATTTCGTTGATAGATAGCCCGACCAACAAGGTCCGTTTCCACAGGGACAGACGATAGAGGGAACAGGCAGGAGATAGACGATAGAACATGGCTCGGGGAATATCCGGCGACCATGATGAATTCGCGGAACACTGCGCGCCCCTTCCGGTAAATCGGAAACGTATCGCGATTTTTTCCAACTGGAAACCTTTCTATCTGAACTACGAACGTCGGTCCGTGTACGATACTGTGCTTGATACCGATAACAGAACGGATAGAGCGCAGATAGAGAGCGCAACCGAACGTGGAACGAATCGCGAGCATTTTGCACGCATGTTTCGATCCTAACCGATCCGATCCGATCCGAGACGGGACGATACGAACGTTCAAAGCGGACCGATACGCGCCATATTTAATAGCGATAACGGCTTAGCTAACGACCGATCGCGTCCCCGCCGGCCGATACCGCGAATGATCCATGGATCGGCCCGCTAGATCGTCTCCGGCTTCTTGCGGCCTCTGGAATCGCGGATTTCCGTACCTCGCTTGCTGTAGTTCAACTAGACCTCCGATTATATACATCATCAGTACTTATACTTATTAACAAACTGCGGCATTAATGCATTTATATTATTCTCGACACTTCGAAATCAGTAAAAGAGAAATTACAACAGATCCGGACCATATTTTTATTAACACAAACGATGACGTTGCTTACATGGAAATTGTTTCGATAAATTTATTTATCCATGCACGTATTGCAATAAGAATTGCAAAGAATCTAAATAAGTAGAGCCTTGTCATTTTTATCAGATGGAACATTTTAATCGCTTTCGGTGCTCGGTTGTTTTAGTGTTAATTGACAAATCACATTTCTGAAAGAGTCAGGTTATTTCCAGAGTTGGAAATCCTTTCAGTAAAATTACGACAAAAGAATACTAGTATATAATTGCTAACAAGTTCCAAGAAGTCATAATTGCTTTTATTCACCTTTATATCGTCGAGTCTGTACACTCGAGACCTCGTAAAGAATAAGTAAGGTATCCATAATCTGTCGATAATCGGCATCCACACCTTGTACTTTCGCCAATTCCCGTAAAAAAAGTCTAGTGGTGTGTTCTATCGTGGAAACGTCAGTAAAGGGTTTTTGCACGCTGCGGTTATTCCACGGTTTCCCATTATTTCCGAGGGAAAGAATCGCGTAGCGTTCGTCGCTTTGCGTGCGTGCTCGATCGGATCTCGATCGAGAGTAACGGGGCCCGGTTTTTGCATTTAAACAGATCGATCGGATCGCGGATTCTTACCGATCGTAAACTCCCGCGGAATTGCCTGTTTCGCGTGCCCGGCAAAACCGAGATTAATTTCTATCTTCGGTCGCGGATTAACGCCGCGTTCCCTCGTGTTTCGATCGCGTTCGATTTTATCTCGTCGGCTCGTTTCGATGTTACTTCGATGATAATCGTTTGGCGAACTCATCTCGCGATTGCGAAATAGTGCTGATAAGATGTACAGCCTTCGAACATTCACACCGATATTTCATCTCGAGTTTGTTTTATTTGTTTCGCTTTTTTAAATATTTCTAGAGAATTCGTAATTTATTGAATCTACAATGAAATTATAGACTTTTAAGTATTTATTGCAATACGCCGCATATTTTCATGAATATTGTGTGTTTTCACAGATTATTTTATACAAATTAAAATCAGAGAAATATTTTATTAGTCGATTAGAAAATTTCTTGTGGTCAAGACAAAGTAAAAGTACTATCAATTGTTGTACAAGCTACGTACGCTATAAATGCATATTAATTATGTCTTTCTCTTGCAAACGCTAAGTATAATAATATACCTGGCTAGGCTAGAATGAATTGCTTCTCTTTGTGGTCAACAGCTAGAAGTAAAGTGCAGCTATCATTAATTTCCAATTCGGTGCTTTGAGATGCAAATCGTGTTCCTCCGGAATTCTTTTCGCATATTAACTTCTCGGCACTGTGCAGGCTAGAATTTCAGCACAATGGAAAACCGGAGAAGCGAAGTCGCGAGACCTTCCCTCGCAAGACTTCGTGCGCACCTTTCTTCTTCCGCTTGAATTACCAATTTATTCTGTCTGAACTTTTACAAGCGCTCGTTAAAGAATCGCGAGTTGTCCGCGAAAATTACGAGCGCCGCGTTTGCGCCGAGCATTCATTTCAAGGAGAAACTTTTTTCGCGAGCAGTTGTACGCAGTTGCACGCAGTTGCGCGCAGTTGCACGGGTCCTAAGAAATCGGGTTAACACAGAGCCACGTTCACTTGTTCCGCGGACGAAGCTGTTGCGAGAGCACGCATAATTGCGCGTAAACCTCTCGCGAACGATTCCCGAGGAAAGTTCTATTCTCTTTTTTAGCCGACGAGTCCTTTCTCCGACATTATCGAATTTTTCTTATCGGACTTTCCACTTCGGCGAGACGATTTATTGCGACTGCTCGCAATTTCAGCTCGCCTCCAGCTTAGAGTCCGTTGCAGATTTCTGTAAACCGCAGAATTTCATTTTCATAAAAGGAGATTTTCGTGTACACACGCATCGGCCTTCAGGGAGGAGAAATTAATTGAAGAAGTTCGACAGGAACGCTTTACTAGAGAAATACACTCGGTCGCCGTAAAGTGCACCCTTTCAGTTGCTCGGAATAAAAATAACAAAGAAATGATGAACGATAAAAATAGTTGCGCGAGGAGAGAAAGGTTCCAAATGAATCGGGACGAGTCTAAATTTGATGATTATCAAATTACAATTTAAATGTGGTAGCTAGGGAAATTTGTTTGTACAGGAAGTTGAAGGTGGGTCGTAGAAATTGAAAATTTCGTAAGAGGTTTAGACGACGTTGATTAGCGAGCTGTGCTAGGCGGATTAGCGATGGATCCTTGTCGAGTGGACTCCGTGGGCGTTCACGTGTACCGTACTCGCATACCAGGCCAAGCGCACCAGTTGCACTTATTACTGGAGATTGTACGCTGGCTCTCGTTTACATCTTACATAGCCGCGCGGGGAACTCGAACCTGCACCAAATACGGCTGCAAATCTAATTAACTGCACTTTCGGATTATGCATTCTACCCCCGGACCACCTCCCGGAGCACCATTCAGAACGCCGTCGCACAGAGAGCCCGCTTTTTGTGGCCAAAACTATTGTAGCGTTATTTCAATGTTACATTATTATAGGTCGTTGGATTCGTCTCGATACCAGTTAGGATATTATGGAGTCAAAAATGTGTTACTTGCTGTGAAACTTGCTTATATGTATCACACCATTAAATAACTGAAATATACCTGCTCACTTTGTGTGACGAATAATTTAGTTTTTCACTTCGAACGCTATATCTGCTCGGAAAGTCATATGGAAGATGTAATATTTTGAATTTCGAGGTTTCAAAGGGTTCTTATTTGAGAGAGGAAAATTTTGTTGTAATCTGAAAGTCGAAAAATTGAATTTCTACCCCAAAAAGCGTAAATGCTCCAGAATCCGCAGTAACACGACGAAGCTCGGTTTCGGAAGGAAAGTAGAAGCCGAACCGGATCCCGTCCATTTTTGTCCCGAGGACTCGTTGGAAAAATTTCTCGGCAAGAGCGAATTGCTTCGATCCGATCCGATCCGATCCGGAAACCAGTCGTGAAACGAGTTTCCCTCTTACAAAGTTTCGATCGGAGGCACACGCCTCGACCGATTTACAACCGATCCGGGTTTCCGTTCGCGTGGAAATCGCGTGTAGCGTGTAGGCCTCGCCGCTCTTGCGTTATTTACGCGGCGAGGCTGTTCCCGATGCTCGAAAAACCGTGTCGGACGTATTTATTTGCTCGTAATTGCGAGAGCCGAGGAATCCGAGGAGCACGCGCCCGTCGATGATCATACGTTTCGTCGGGATCGTACCGGCCCCGTAGTATGTATACGCATAATTCGTCGGATCTTTAGCCACTTTTCTGGCTCCTCTTTGGCTCGTTTCAGCGCTTATTCTGCTCGTTAAATTTCTGCGTGCACATTGTATCCTCCTTTAAGACCGTAATTTCAACTCGTTTTGGTTTAGCGAGATTTACTGGATTATTGGGATTGCGAGGATGTATTTATGGGGGTGTACTATTTTTATAAATGAGATATAGTCACTTGGAATGCTCCAAGGATCTAGGAAAGGAATTTTGAATATAATCCCCTTGGGTTTTATGTAATTTCAACACAGATCCAGTCAATAGCAATTTCATAAAATATTTTTAGAGCTCGAAACCTGTCCAATACGAATTTGTTTGCTCATACAAATCAATTTTAAAGCACTGTCAGTCGGTTTCACTGCTCGCTGTAGCGCCATCACTCGTAAACAGGGGATTAGCGTTTTTCTACCGTTCAAACAGTTTTGTAGACGTCGAGAAGGTTATAGATACTACCGGGAACTTATCAATCGATGAAATAATTTTTTTAATTTCGTTCACTGTACTCGCTATCGGTGCCCCGGGTCGTCAGTTATCTGGACAAGCTGGCTGACAAGTTGATCCGATAAATCAAATGCTCCTGCTATCAGAACCGCAACCTAATAACGAGTAATCCTGTTACGTTTCACGCTGGCAAATCGGAGAACTTTCCTTCTGTTCCCTGTACCAAATCTTTGTATTTGATCCAATTTACCGAATCGTGCGAACTTATCGCAAAATCTCAGAGATTGTATCGGTCGTCTTCAACCCCTCTGGATAATCTTGACGGCTCTAACATTTTATTAACACTGGATCCAGGGATCATTGAAAGTTTTTTATCACACTATATGTCCAAAGAAATAAATGATTGAGTACTTTGAGGTGACTATGTTACACTAATTTTTAAAACTAACAAGGATTTTTAGCCATTCTTTTTATAGTATATACCAAACGAAATAAATTCTGTACAATCTCAATAATCGTAAATTAAAAACATCGGAACCCGTCTTTTCGCTTAGTGTTAACGCAAACTAGCTAACTCGTAAACCGAGTAGTATAAACTTCGGAATCGCACGTCCATGTGCAGCAGACCCTGCCAGACTGCAGATCCGATGCATTCACGAGTAAATACCGGTAGTATCTGCATGTTTTAATAGCGAGGGGGAATCTATGCCGCTAAAATCGTTCCGATTTCAATAAAATGATCTCTAAAAACGGACATTTGCATAAAGATCCGGTGGGCCGATAATAACGAGCGTGTCCGGGCAAGAGCAAACGGAACGAGAGCCAGCTGGGAACGAAGAGAAAATAATTATACCGCGAACGGTCCAAATATCTGGATAATCGGCATTCTGTCGATACCGCGGAGATATCGAGCAAGCACTCTGCTCTCAAAGAGACCAGTCTCCATGGAACTTCCAATTGAAAAATCGTATCGTTCCGGCCGCGGACGCGGGACCTTTGAAGCTTTCAGATTTCCCGGCCCTCGTCTAGATTTCCCTCGTTTGTCCGGTTGAAAAGACGCTTCCGTGCGGTCTATCCACGAGCGCTCGATCCACGCGGCTCGCGCGTAATCAATGAGCCGTGAATATGCATTGATTGCCGCCCCGTATAAATTCGATGGCTGTTCCTTTCCTTCCCTGTGCTTCGCTAATTTCGTTCGCTGTGATACGGGATTGTCAATGAGGCCACCGACGCGACGTGTCCGCCGAGAGACGATCTCTCGCTCGAGCTGCAAATAATACTGATCGAACAACCATTCGTCGTACCGGCCCGCTAGCTTCTCCTTCTATTTCTAGATAGCTCAGAAAATTATAGAGGAACAGGCGAATGTCATCTCATTTTTCTCTGTTGCTTTCTGTGTACTCGTTCAAACTTCTGCTAAGCCTCCTCCGTGAAATCTGAGACTTCTCAACGTCACTGTGGTATAATAATCAACCTCTACGCTGATACCCAGGTGTCCAGGAATTTTCTACTAATTAGGGTTTAAAATTTATTGCAAGTTCTTCGTGGACAATCTTCATCTTTTAACTCAGTGACCACATGTGGAAACTTGAGGAGCTTCTATTAATAAACTGAACAACGGCTTCAATCTTTCCGAATTGATTAGCTCACTCGTGAAGACTACATTTGCTCGCTAACTTTCTATCACTCTTTCTTATTGTTTTATCTTTCATAAGTGTTCGTCCACTGCGAAGTGTTCGCAGGTTCTTCCAACTTTCTTCAGCTTTCTGTCTTCTTTCTCGTTCACTTCCCCGCTCTTTGCTTCCGATACTAAACGGACAGATACTTTCAGAGATCCAGGCGATCCAGGTTCTCTCTCGCTCGTCTGTGAAAATTATCGCGTTCGGCGCAGGGATCGCCACTACGTCGCAGAACCACCTGATTGTAGACAGGTACAGGACGTCGGGTGCGACGGCTCGGATAAAGATCTCGAGGATGCCGTCGTCGCCGACGCTCCTGAACTCGGTGTGATGTGCCGTAGTGGATCTCTCTGCGTCGTCTTTCCATCGATGAGGAATGATTCCGAGGGACGTGATTCTTACCACGAAAGAGACACAGGAAACAATGTTTATAAACTTTGTACAAATAAACCACACCTCCTCTCCCTTCAATGGACATGTTGCTGGCGTAACATGTGCTATTAATATTAGTCAATATTTTACTTCAATGCGTGCAAACAATGGACATGTTGCTGGCACAATATGTGCTATTAATATTAGCCAATATTTTACTTCAATGCGTACAATGGCGTAAGGGACACGTGACTCATCAGTAGACTGCGGATCTTTACGCAAAATGAAGATTGATTGCATTGATTGCGAGAGATGAAATCCGCAGTTTACTTTTCAGAGACGTGTCACAGATATCGAATAGAAATTAGTTTGTTACACATTTATGAATTCTGATGAAACGAGCGTCACCATAGTCGAACCTGTCGTCGCTTCTGGTAGGAAATGTGTCGCGAGGCGGATTCGTTCCGCTTGTCGCCTACGCGCTCGAAGACAATCGAGCTCGAACGGTGCCACGAGGATCGACTGGCTTGCGATCCAATTTGTATCCGACCTAATTATCGTTGTTTCCCGAGCGTGGCTGTTGCGCCACGTCGACTCTCGAACACCGAGAGCGTCGGAGGCCCACGATTCTCCCGAATACCGCGCCGACGCGCGACGCGACGTGGTGCTCTCGAACTCGAACTCCGGCTCGCAACCCGATTTTATTTTCGAGGCGGGAAATTGAGAGACGATCGAGCGACCACTCGAAAAACCGGGTCAACCACCCGGCAATTATTTATACTAACAAGGAACGTCTGGCGAGCGGCACACGCCTTTTCCCGGGCTTTCCTTTTTTCCTGTACACCGTGGAAAGTGGAAATAGCTCTCGACGGTAAAAAATTGAGGTATTAGATGATTAAAAAATTAACCTACATTTTTTTTGGCTACTGTGACGTGATATTTACTACAATTTTTGAAATTCCTTTTCGTAAAAATTGCGTAGCTTCTGCGATCATCGATCTGTACAGAGAACATGTTAATAATTACTGATGTATTCTATTGTAATTGTTTATGTTAAGAGGTCTCTTCGAAACGAGCAATTGTATTCTTATTTTTGATAATCAATTGTACAAAACTCTGCTGTATCTATTTTAGTACTGTTGGCTTTTCGATAAGGTCAGACCTGAATGTTTATAATTTTAATAAACCGATTCAACTGTGGATGAGCTTAACAAAATGTGTTGCATCTTTAAAGAAAATAAAACAACATACTTTGCCACTACAAATATTCATAATTTGTCTTTTTTACAATAATTATTTGAAGCAAGTTTCCTTAAAATTCCATTAAAGAACACAAATTTTCATGAACACAATAATCAATGAAGTCAGCCTTGGTCGCGCATGAAATTGATCTCTGGAGATAGACTCGTCGGAGCAGAATTCGCGTGGAGACCGAGCATCATGGTTGTCGTTCGCCTCGGGCACGCATCTTGCATCATTTCCGGCGCGTGTGCTCGATCGTGTGATCCACGGAGGATAATTAACGCGAGCTCCGCGCTCTTCTCTCTCCATGTAGGGCTTTCGTTGGCCATGCTCGAACGATTTAATCTGTAATAAATCACACAGAACGATCCAGTGTTCACCGGGTTGCTCGTGTCTCGGCGAGTGAGACTTTTTTCCAGCCGTCGCGTCGACGAATCTGCCTTGATCCGTGGCAGGGCACGTTAATTAAGCCGAACGGAAGCGTTGCAGTCTCAGCTAGGTCAGTAACAGTACCGTCTCGTCGCGATTGCGACTCGGCATCGCACGCGTAACGACCCACTTTCCACGCGGAATTTCGAATTCGCGTGTCCGCCGCGTCGTTCGCGCTCGATCGCAAAAAACGATCGATCCCCTCGGATCAGGAGAGCCGGCTACCGCTCCTGTGGATCGTCCACTCACCCGACCGAAGAAGAAACGCCGGTACAGTTGGCGAATATTGCGTAACTGTACGGGCAATCTTGCGCTGATTGGATGCACACCGCTCCGTATCCCGTAAAAACGAGAAACAAATTCGTAGCACTCACGCCAGCCATTACCGCGCCGCGGATATTTCGCTTCAGCGGAATAAACATCTTCGGCGTCAGGCTTGTTTTATTAGATCGCCTACCAGCGCATACTTGTCGTTCCAACGAGCGCCGATGCTGGCGAAAATCTCCTTTGGTGGTCTCCAACGTTCCTCGGCAATTTACAGAATTATTATACCGATAGAAATTGTTTAACTCCGTTTAGGCAGTTGTTCAGTTTCAAGTTCCTTTTTCAATCCTTCTAAGAAGTACTTAAGAAGAGTCTGGAAGAAAGTGTTTTTCTTCCATTTTCCCAATCTTTCTCGCACAATTTCGAACCGCAGCTGAGTTCTCGCGCGCCACAAGCTGGTCCGCATACCGAAGAAACACAGGATAAAAATTCGCGCGACCAGGATGACATAGCAATCGCGTTCTCGCCTCGTAATGCTCGGCGGAGAAGCCAGGGGACCGGGAAACCGTGACCAGGCGACACAGAAACGCGGCTGACGCGTTCTTAACGGCATTCCCGCCTCTGAAAATTGCATCGCAGGGAGAGGCCTCGATATTCGGTCAGGGTCGATCGACTTGGGACGTCCGACACACACACGCACGCACACAGGTTTTCTGTGTCACGTTCGGCGATCGTTTTTCCCGGATTCCTCGAGCGCCGACGCCCCGAGAAAACGCGGAACCTAATTGCAGGCTAATTACACGCGACTGTGTCGGTCGATCCGCGAACGAGCACCGGTCGCGATTCCGTGCTCGATCGTTTAATTTGTGTTTCCACGCGATCGGAACGCAGCTGCCCCGGACGCAATTATCATCGGAAAACCGATTATCGGTCGAACCGTTCGAAACGAATGATATCTTCGCGTGGCATTAGCGGCAGCGGGATTTAGAAATTTCGCTGAAACTACTGAATTCTCGCTCTGGAGAGCAAAGAGCTGATCGGTCACTTTCTATTCTCTCCCCATGGTCCCGCGAGTCAGTAAACTTCTAACCATGAATGCTTGAATGTGTGCACAAACTTTGGGTGTACGTAGAAGTTGTTGTGGTTTCTCGAAATTTAATAATGTGGTACTCAAGTGTACCTCTTTGTGGATAAGTACGTATACTACGGAAGGGATAAACCTATTACAACCCTTTAAAAAACACTCTTTTATGAACCTCTACCCTATCACGTTCCCCCACCGTATTTACGACTACAAAGGCTGTTTCACGGCTGGATGTGCTCTTTAGAACCTCCTAAACTTCCTCAATTGGCTTTTCCGAGACCCCATCAACATTTTAAGCACGCTATAATCCTGTATCCACCGAAATTATTCTTCGAAATTGAAAAATATCTGCAGCGAGAAGCTGTGTTAAATTTTCTTATCGACACGTAGAGGATCGAGGAATTTTATTAAATTTGTGTGGTGGCGCCGCGTTGTGGGTGTGGACCACGAAGAAACTGGCACGCCGTTATTTTCTGAACAATTTGGACGATACTCCGAGCAAACAGGGACGCAGGAATTACAATTTGACGTAGAGGGAAGGAGCATGGGAACGAGATATCGAGGCTGGGGATCGAGCGGCGTTCGAGGGCTCCGGAGAATGTCCATTATTGCACCCCTTCGGACGGTCGCACGCGTCCGATCGGCTCAGAAAATATTCGCTCGTGGTTCTATCCGCGTTCGAATCGCGTCGCGAGCGAGAAAGACAGCGTGGGTAGTCCCTCCTTTCCACCTTTCCACCTTTCCCGTGGGCTCCCGGTGGCCATAAATCCACGGCCGTTCGATTAACACGTCCCGCCGCTGTCCCCTTTTCTCGTACCGAACACGTCCATCCCCTCGGCCGACTGGCGGCCACGCGAGCACGAGCAAGAGCATGAGCAAGACCCTAAGCCTAGAGCAAGAGCAAGAGCACACTAGCAAGAGCGTGAGCGCGCGCACGCCTATCAACGACTCGTTGATAAGCCACCTCTAATTTATTCGTTTCCTACAGGATAACTGCCGGCCGGTCGGCCACTGGCTGCCAGCAGACCGACTCAATCCCCTGTGTGTTCCTCTTCTCTTCCTCCCCCCGGACTTTGCCGCCCTTGCCCTTGCCCATTGGCGCCGCATTTTAACCACACAAACACCGAGGGACCCCTCCTCGAAACAGAGTTGGGCATTAATCGATTAAAATTTTAATCAAGATTGATTGATTAATGTGTACGATTATAAAAGGCAAGCATTGAAAAATCGACGATTGATTCAATCGATTGATGAAGTTAATCGTCAATCGTTGATTAAAAAAAGAAATCATCGGATAAAAAACATAAAAGCACGTAAACAGAGTTTGTATTATAGACCATATGACAATACACCTAAACTCAGTTTACATTTTTTTCAGTATTCATATAGTTTTAATTCCGTATTTCATTTCGAAATTTCAGCAGTTAATCATGAATCAATTATCCGATTGACGATTACAATTGAAAAGAATGTAATCGTTAATCGCAATTAACGACTAAAGTAGAAATTTAAACGTTATTCCCAATTAACGATTAATAAGTATTTAATCGTTTACCGTAATTAACGACTAAACTAAAATAAATTTATTCGTCAATCGTTGATTAAATTTTTGCCCAACTCTGCCTCGAATCATTGTATACCCTCCTCTACTTCAAGAACTTTTAGAAAATGATTTATTTCTGGTCGCTTGTGAAATTCACATTCATTTTCAATTTTTGTAGACGAATTTGAAGAAAGTGGAATAAAATAGAATCTTATTACGAGTGATAGTAGCCCTTGCAGATCTGAAATAAATAAAAATTGTACTAAATTCTGTCGAATTTTATATTCTACCCTTTTTTCAAGATTTTCAGAAGCCATAAGTGCATGAAGATCCACAGTCTAATAATAACAAATGGAAGCAATGCCATTCCGAACGACCTAATGTATATATTTTCAGAAATTGCAAGGTTTGTCTGATCGGGAAATCAGATTCAACATTCTTACAGCGACAAGGGTAGAAGTTCGTACTGGTCTGTCGACTCGTGAAAATCCCCTAAATCGAAGCTCGCGTTTCTCTATCCGTCGACGGAACACCGCATCGATTTTACTTCGAACGTTACCCTCCACCGTCCCATCAGAACGTCGGAATATGTCTGTCAATTATTTCGGGGAACTCCACCGGAACTTTCCACCCTTTCGCTCGGCTTCTTGATCCGCACCCCCAAATTTCGAATCTCGACGAAGCGGTACAGACCCGGTGAAGCGTTCTTGGAGTATCGCGTTGCGGAATAGACTAACAACTCCCCTAATTCATCTGTTCCCAATCTTCTTCGAGTCGTCATCCCCCTTAATCGTAATCGATTTGGCTGCAACCCTTCTGAGCCTGTACTTCGAAAATACGCCTTCAATTTGAGGAAGAATTACATCAATTTTCGCTCAATGAATGAAATACATATTGTACTACAATTACCCATATGCCGGGTGTTCGCTATCAAATTCTTTTTATAACTTCTTCAATATCTTTATTGACAAATGACAAACTGATTGTAAAATGTTAAGTTCTAGTCTTATCACTAGACTGCGGATTTTTCTGTATTTATGAAGAATTTGATTGGATGAAATATGAAACAGTATGAAAGATTAGAAAAATTTCAGGATATTCTAATGTTGTTTTTAGCGTAACGAAGTTTTTAAGGGATGAAATCAATTTTTATTTTACTCACGATCAAAGCAGAATCATTTATGTTTGAGGCATAAAAATATGGATTGAGACTACGAAGTAGAAAATGTTGGTTATCGTTATCGATATAAGGGATACGAGGGTTAATTTCAGAGTACCATTGCATCGATGCACGTTGTGCAGCATTTTGCACAATCGTGTCCAGCAATTAATCACAGCTCGTTACGTCAGGTTCGAAAATTCGATCTTCGCGAGACGACCACCGATATCGCCGATGAGGATGATGCTGACGATGACGATGACTATGTCGGTGACGGTCACCATGAGACAACAGTCATGGGCGTCGTACGCCACTGCACCCTCGTGTTTTCCGCGCGGTGTATCGTGTGTGCACGCGTCGGGGAAGAAAAACCGCGCGAATGTTTGTCCGCGCGCTGAACTCACGCGCGCACGTATGTATGTACGTGGCCAAGCAAGCAGACACAGGCAGAGGTAGTCAGGCAGGCAAGCAGACAGGCAGAGGCAGAGTCAGGCGAGCAAGCAAGCAAGCAAGCAAAGCAGGCACGGGGTGACTCGGTGATTTACGAGCGGCGATTTCTCGTGCCGGGGCCCTTCTCGCTCGCCCTGTCGATCCCCGCGATAGATTCGACGATCGGGAAGGCGTACTCGACGGATACGGACAGGATTAACGCGATGCCAGTCAATTTTCGCGGCCGACAACTCCTCGTCGGTTTCCCCCCATTTTTTCTCCCTTCCCCCGCCCGGTTACTGTCCGAGAAATTAATAGCGGCGTCGAATTTGAGTTACTCGCGGTATTAATAAATTTCTTTGAATAATAACCCCTTCTCTCCCTCTCCCTTTCTCTCCCCTCCTCGGTTTCTCTTCAACCATCGCCGATCCGTTTCGAAACGAAAAGCTCCGGAATATCGACGACGAATCGCTACAAAGCGCCGCGCTGACGCGAGCGATTCGTCACGCTGAATCGACCATGGACTCGCAAGAGAGAGCGAGACGAGCGTATCGGCGCCGATAGCGAGCAGGATTTCGATGGATCCGATCGACGGAATCGTTGCGAGACGCTCCATCGACACGCTCCTCGATCCGCAAAGCGGCCGGAACGATAGAGCCGTCTCGAGCGTATCGCGACCACGATCGTTGCCGTTACTAATAAGCAAATCGACTCTCTGCTGCGCGAAACATTAGACATTAAATTGCTGATCAGCTGACTGCGATTTTGTTGTAGTCGGGATAAAATGTGCGGATGGAGTACGAATAAGTAATTAGACTACTCTAAATGAAATCGATTCTCTGCTGTACGAAGTATAGAGAGACTAATCAGCTGTTAATAAATCAGCATAAAATGTGCGGCTAAAATGATTGAAATCCTAAATGAAATCGACTCTCTCTTGAGCGAAATATAGACAAACAAATAGGCTGACTGCGATTTTCTTCGTGATAAAAATGTATGGTTAAAATACGAATGAAGTATTTTTAATGAAATCGATTCTTCGCTGTGCGAAATATAGACAGACGAATCAGCCGATTGCGATTTTGTTGCACTCCAGATAAAAATTAATGGGTGAAGTATGGACGAATTGAACACTGTCGATGATTCCACCGCGGGACGTCTCGGCCCGCAAAATCGAAATTGAATCGTAGGGCAGGGGTTAATGGCCGCTCGGAAGCACACGACTAGAAAGTGGCGGCTGTTCTCTGCTTCGATCTCCGACGAATAAATCGAGCATTGTTCGCGAACGACCGCCTCGGCTCGCTTCTTTCTAGCCGCGTATCGAGAAAGCGCGTCGCGACACCTACGCAATCCTCAATCTCCATGATTCGACTTTTCTCGCATTAGACACGGTTTCGTCTCGACACGGCACTGCCTCTTCGATGCGTCAACCACCAAATACTCCTCCTTCCATTGCGATAGACAGCTTTATGCAAAATATTGGGTTGGCAAGAAAGTAATTTCAGTACTTCAAGGTGAAATAAAACCGAATTTCTTTATTCAAGCGATGAACTTTCATCAATTAAATATTTTCTTATTTGTTCTTTTTGGCAAATGATCATCGAACAAAAGGGAAAATATCTTATTCATTAAAGATCATTGCTTGAATAAAAAAATTCGGGTCTGTTCCACCTTAAAATACCGAAATTAATATATATCTTGCCAACCCAATATAAACTTTCCATCTGATTCGCCACACACTGGAGTAAAATAGTAATTTAGTTTCTTCCTTAACACACTATCAACCAGCAATTATTCCATAATTTCAAACCCTGGCCAAGCTCGTGGGACATCCACAGGTTTAAGTTCCCCCTGTTGTCTTCTCTAAAGCCTGCGCTTTGACTTCGTCCCCGAGTCTTGGAACTCGTTAACTTTTCATTTCAGAGTCAAAGTTGCAGCTGCCCCACTAAGGGAACGCTGCAGTCGAGATGATAATCCAGGTTCGGGCCTTGCTACTTCTTTAATGCAGGCCCTTGATCCTGTAGGATCTGCAGAATCAAATCCCCGGACGTTAAGTTTTCATTTTGGATCTGAAGTTGCTCCTCCTAGTCCCTTAACGCACTTCCAGGAGCCGAAGAACGCGAACCGTGTCCCGTGATATTAATTTTAGACTGCTGAGCCGGGGCTTGCGGTCTTAATTTTCTCATTGAATCGAATAAAACCGAGAAGTTACATTGAAATGTATGTATTCTCAGAAGAGGTTTGTTCTCGATCGTGGAACTTCGTACCAAGATACTTGCAGCAATCGGTCACTATTGTTAAAAGACTGTCTATTTCTGGGTGAAATTGTCAGTGCGCTAGAAATAGTCGCTTTGCAGAGCCAAATCCGGTTACCCGATGAATTCTCGACAGATCTCAAACAGAATCCGATTTGCCTTTCCGAGAAAGGTGTGTCGCTCGAATACGAATGACACGGAGCAGTCAAAGCGTTAATTGCTCGCCGAATAACTCCCCCCGAGGGATCGTGACGGACATCCGCTCCTTTAAATGCTAATCTCGTCCCATTCGATATCGATTAATCCCCGGGGCCGACTCCATCGGACGATTTTTCTCGGAATCTGTCCACCCCGGTCTCGATGAATATTTAATCGAGAGACGTCAAGGCGATGCGGCCCACCAGCAGGACGCTTTTCATCTGCAACGGGCGGACAATATTTGTTACGTCACCACCGGGCCGAGAATGAATGAACGAAGAAGGCCAGCCGGTGCGCAGCAATGAATGACGCTGATAATCGCGAATCTGGAGTGCGTACTACGCGGACGCGTGATTTAAAAGGCCGAGCAACGGGAACCGCCGTACAACAAGCCGTGTGTCGTTTTAAAACGCGGTGGTGGCCGAGCAAACATTTGTATCACACTTTAAAAATATGTGAGCTGTACAATTTTATTCTTGCTTCAGAAAATACGTATTCCTAAAGATTACAGGCTATGCATCACTCGAATTAAGTAATTATTTCGAACGCTGCACTATTTTTATACAAATCGTACTCGACACTTCGAGATTAAACGAGTCGCTGGTAGATGATCTGGAAAAAATCCCCGGGTGCAAAGGGTTCGATTTCGGGCAGAAGATTGAAACAAATTCTTCTGAACCGAAACACAGCGCACTGAATACGGGATTAAACAGAAATTGCACAACCACTAATAACATTGCGAAATGAATGCAGGAATCGCGCAAGAGACTTTCGCGAAGAAACGCGTTCTCGTAGGTACGCCGTAGATGAAAGTAATCCGAGCAATTAGGTTAATTACCCAGGCAGCTCGAAAATAGAAATCGCGATTTCGAGGGGGTGGCACCCGGGGGGGTCGTTTTCTGCAGGCTCGATCCCGTAGGTAGCGATATTTGCGAAGCGGAGGGCGCAACGAGCGAGGGATGCAACGCCGACGCAATCACCGAGGATCGATTGCATGGAAATAAGCGAGGCTGCATTAGCCTAATGACCGCGAGCGAACGAGCGCGGGTGATCTGATGATCTACGGCCGCTATCCAACCGGGGAGACGTTCCGTCGCATGGATCATGGTCGCGCGCGAGCGATCGCGATCGCGATCGTGATCGTGATCGTGGCCCCTCATCGGCGCAATTACGCCCGGCCATTCGTCACTCGGCTATCCGCGAATTAAAATCCTTCGGTGGATGAACAGCCGCTGCCTTTCGTGGTAAACAATCGGATAAACTGAATCGACTAATGCCTGCAGCCTGCCATATCGCGTGCTCGTTTTTTCGAGCTTGGTCCAGAAAAATAGTATGCAAATCTCAAAGAAACTTTTTAATCGTAATCAAATTGAACGGGTCACGTTAACATTTTTTTAGTGACTTCAACAGTGTTTTAGCTGATCCTCCAATTTTGTAACAAACCTTACAGTGCTTTGTTAAGTTCTACAATTTTTGGTGGAGCCTTCCACTCTTGACCGTCATGAATTTTTTTTGTAGATCTCACAGTAATTTTATAGTAGCGGCAATAATTTTTTGGTAGACCCTGCAGCAATTTGATAGTTCTTCAACATATTTTATAGGTGTTACAACGCTTGGGGAAGGTCGCACAATCATCCAACAGGTCTTGCAATAATTTGCTAAATTTTTTAACAATTCCTTGAATAAGTCTGACACCTATATCCTGAATGTTTGTTCACTAAAAGGTCCTCGTTAACGCGATAATTGCTCGGATGCTCACTTTCCACAGAAGAGTGCATTCTACGAGATCGCAAGATAGTCACAGCGCACGCACAAGTGCATCTATTGTGCCCGAGGGAGACTGAACAGCCGAAATCGGGCAATTAATTGGTCGAACGTAACAGTGATCGGAGCGTTTGTAAATTCCGTGGGATCGCGGACGTAGAAACTCGCGGGGTTAACGAGGCGATTTGAGGCGCGAATCGATTCGGGCTTGTGGTTCGAGAGGCCTTGCACCACGGTGAAGACGGTCGGCCACGTACTCGCGATAAGGTCATTTGTATCCCATGTTAAATGCATCGGGCCGTTCCTCGCGCTTTATCAACTAACCGGAGTAATGGCATGGCTCGATAAAGAACGCAAGGGGTCCGAAGGATAGAGAGGCGATAAACCGAGCGCAAGGGAGCAACGGAGCCGCGGCCGAGCGGGAGATTTAAGCGCGGCAATTAACCAACCTTCTGAGGCCGAACTCGCGTTTCCACGATACACTTGTCCCGATAGGAGATCCCCCATCGTCGCCGAACTCCCTCGCGTAATTGGACGAATGTATTTCGCGCCGGGACGCGCATTCTTCCGCTCGATCGCGATACCCGCTACCAACCACCCCTTACTCTCTCGCTCTCTCTTTTTACTCTCTCTCTCTTACCCTGTATCTCGCTTTCCGAACGTAGCGCCGACAACCGTGAATTTCGAACCGGAAAAACAAATACTACTTGCAGCAACTTTATTACCTTCGAACGTTTGTTTCGAAAAACTCTCTGTTGTCCCGACTGGCGTGCCCGCGCGCCCGGAATAAAGCCAGCGTGGCCGACGAGAGCCTGGTAAACTGGGGAAACGGGCATCGATACGAGAAACGTGATAAAAAACTGAATGGAAAAACCCGCGGCGACCGGCGGTATTGGAAAATTCGAGCTTGGCCGTATTTACGAAACAATTATCGCGTTGGCGCCTCGAGCGACACGGAATTCGGTCGCGGTATTAACGAACGCACTTCTTCCCAGTCCAACATTAAAAAGAACTGTTATTTCAACCCCGCATTTCTAAAAGTACGTGTCCATCTGAGAGTTTCTGTCGATAGCTGCACTCGAGAGTATTCTCAATTTGCGTGTCCATTTGAGAACACTTCAGATATTTCTTGCTCTCGGAAATTAACGTCAGAGCCAACTTCCGGAGAAGTCCTCTCATGAATCACGATAGTTACAAGAATACTCGTGAACAGAATGGATGCGCCAAAGTTTGCTGCAATTGTTGCAATGTGCTTAATGAGAAAAAAGAAATGTTCCAAAAAGAGAAAATGCTGCGACGCATTAAAATGGGTGCTTTTTCTGCACTTATACAAGAATTACATATAGATGATGCACAAAAGTTTAGAAGTTTCAGTAATGTGTCCATCTGCGAATTTCAACTTTCAAGCTCCGCTAGCACTCTCAATACCGTGTACTCTGACGAATTTGAGTCTTGAGATTATCTCGCGATAGTTTTACTCTCAGATGGAAACGTACCTTAAAGCAAATTGAACAGTGTCCGGGCTAGAGAAGAAGTGGCGTTCTCGCGAGTCTAATTGGAGAGGCAGTGGATCGGCTCGGTTTAGGAGCGGGAAGCGCGAGCATGATCGCGCCCGTGTGCATTATTTCCTGGGGTAACCGTCTTCGGGGACGGTTGGCTGGTCTTGTCTCGAGTCGGAGGCGACGTTGCATGAAAACCGCGCGAGTACGCATCGAATCGGAGAATCCTCGGTCGTTAGTAGCGCGCGACGAGTATCCTGGCATAACCCGTTCCCCGCTCGGCTCTGCTCGCTGCCTAAGAATGCCAATGCATCCTAATGAATGTCGATTCGTCGTCGAGATATTAAAGATATGTGTACGCACGCACGGTCGCGGGCATGCCCGCTGCGATAGTACTACAGCAGTGTACTCGCTCTGCTCGCTCGGTTCTACCTAAATTCAATGGCGCAACAAGAGCCAGCCCGATGCAATGAATATTTTATGGACAACGATTTTTCCCAGCGCGAATATTTTGTTGGAAACGCGCGCGGTTCGAAGCGGTTAGGCGATATATCCTCCGCGCAACTTTGATCGTTCAGCCTCCACGGACCTCTTCGAGTCGGCGACTTTACTTATTGCCTCGACCTTATCCACGGACGATGTCCCGAGACCGTCGTCCATCGAACTACGGGGCGCCAGAAGTCTTTATGACCGAATACGTTATCGTTGTCTCTTGCCCCATCGGGCGTATAGCTCTTGCTTAGCGGGCGCAGAACTCGTAAAACTACACCGAGCCCTCCCTTTCCTCGCGCAGAAATTTTGGAACGGAAAATTGTTTGCGAGACTGTTCGGAATTTGACGAACACTCTTCGACTCTCCCCTCGTTTTATTTCGGAAGTCTGCGGAAATCTGTGGACCTGCAGTTCAATGTGAAAGATCCACTCTCTATACTTTTGCCGAAATAAAATTTTCGTTCAAATAAGTTCGTTCGGTTTTTGTGATTTATTCCACTGTAAAAAATCGAACGAACTTATTTGCCAACCCAATACATTCGCCAGCTTTCAACCTTTTCTCAATTTTAAATAAGAAATGTCTATGCTCGTCACTGTTCGATAAGTATATTATTAGAAGGCGGATATTTGTGTCTGTATAAATTGGAGGACGTAGGAACTGCACAGACATTTTTTTGCACTTGATCTAGCACCTTTATGCATTTGTTGGATTTTAAAAATTAGAACTGCCGAAAGGTTCCGTTCAGACTGTCAACGTGGGATTGTTTTATATACCAGTTTCAAACAAAACATTTACGGCAACATCGTAAATTACATCGTTATGCTAACAAGTCAGCCATGCAGTCATGCTAATGGGTGAAAAATGAGTAGATCGTATTGTGGCTGTTTTAACGAAACAAAGAGGTTGGAACACCGCTTCTAGCACTTATCGCGCCGGTTCTTGTTAAGCTAATAGTTGTCTATACTCTACCTTGTCCTCATACTCCGCGCAATTATTAGCATTAGCTTTTGTACAGGCTCCTATCTCGATAACGTGCACACGTTGCAGTAGATCGTTTAGCAAATGAGTACGGTTCCTTCTGTTTACGTTGCGTTGTATGAATTTCAATTGTACAGTTCCTTTCTGAGTCACGTTTTCGAGTCGTTTCTGCGTTGCAGTCTTGCACAATGTCCTGAAAATTGTGCTATTATAATTCTAATTATGTGAGCGATGTGCCTCTCCTTCCCTAATGCAAATCAACAGAGGAAAACTCAACTGTACTGCTTAGTTACAACTATTAAGATTGATAGACACTTTCACAAGCAGTAATGAAAATTCAGTCCTCTCACAGTCATCTTTATATTACTTCTAAATGAATTTTATTCAGAAAGAAGAATTCGTATAAATTGAAGTGACGTAGACAAAAAGTTCGTCTAAAACGAGAGATAATTTTTTGAACACAGAAAATATCTACAGCATAGATTGAACAAATTCCTGGCCAGCTTTCGTAAAAATAAAAATCCTGTTCGCAAGAAATTCGAACGAGAAATGAGAATAACGCGGGGAATTTGGTGAGTTTCGCGAGTGAACCGGATGGAGGGAAATCTGCGAAGGACACTGCCTACGCCACTGATCTCGGCAGAGTCCTGCACGCTGTCGAAAGAAGCTCCTGCGTACGTAGGGTGCGCCAAACGGTACCGCAGGAATCCGCGGAATTCCAAGGTTCCGCACATAGGATACTGGCGACGACGACGACGCCAGCCGCGGTATCGATCGATCGATTCTCGCAGGGAACTTCCCAATTACACGCCGTGCCGAGGGGGAAGTCCCCGGCTCGTTGATGGAAAGGGAAAACGAACGAGAGAGAGAGCCCAGAGAAAATCGTCGTTCCAGCGTTTCCTGTTTGATGCTCATCTTCGTTTTCGGACCTTGTCCGACAACTATGTCTCCAGAGAAATTCGATTCGCCAAAGTCCAACATGCTATGTATAGGCTTTTGGGAGCGTACTGCAAAGTCTGCAGAATTTTGTGGACAGACGAATGAAAAATCCCATTTCACACCATCTTGTTGCAATTCAGGTAAACATTTTTATTTTGCATTCTTCCATTAGAAGAGCACATGTTGAAGGATATGATTTGAGTAAAAGGTTCTTTTCTGGTTAAAAGAGACTGCAGCGCGCGCTGCAGCGTAGTGAAACAGGTAACTTTAAACTAAACTTTATTGTCAATGAAAACGGCACATAAACTACCAAGTATGTCTACCACTCGATTTTGAGTTCTTTCCAGAACTGTTTATTTCAACAGCACAAAATGCACCTCGTCCGTACGAACAGAAAATAATAGGAGAATCGATTAACAACGACTCGCCGAAGCTGTTTCTAAGTTTCTACACATTGTGTCGTGGGACTGAAATGCAGAATTCGCGAGAAAACGCAGCCCGGTTATATGGCCAGGAGCGTTGAACGTCTCCAGAGTCTCCATCCTGTGGCAAGCGGTAAAAGTAACTTTTCCATTATCATAAACACGACTCCGGCAGCCGCGTAATACCAGTATAAAAACCGTGGTGGAAGGGTTAAGGATACAGAGGGAGCTTGAAAAACACCGGTTGCTCGTCGGAGAACGATCGCGCAACGGATTTTTCCGGCTGGCAATCGGAGAACTAGTTTGCCGCGGAGCGATCGACTCGTTTTACCTGTCGATCGGACGTTAACGATCTCGGGCAAAAGAAAAATTTCGACACGCTGCTGATGCTGGTTGCTGCCGGTGCTTCTAACGAGATGGACACAGTTCCCCGGCACGGATTGGCGCGCGGCGTCGAGGAAAATTGATAACGCGTCGAACGAGAGTCTTAATCTCTAGAGCGGATATGCTCTGTTCCGTCGTAAAAACCCTCTGCGAAGGGACCAACGCACGATCGTGAAGGTCAACCAACATTACTGGCGACATAACGACCGAGACCGTCATAAAGGACGAAAAGCAGACCCAAAATGTAACCGTAATTTAAAATATTCCAGCCGAATGTACCTCTACTCCTACTCTTCCTAATTTTCCACTACTTCCACCACCGTCTAAAACACACCCTCCAACCAATCATATCCAACTTTCCAAGACCACCCCTACCTTCGAGCTTTCCCTAATTTTCTACGCGATCACGACAAGGGCAGAACTGTTTCGACTACCGATCCATCAGCAACACCGAGTACAGCCGAGTCTGACTTGGAGACAGCAAGCCAAGTCTTGTACTTTATCAATAAAGAAGCGTGTTCTCCGGAGTTTGACTTTACAATCACTCGCCGTTAACCTAGTCGTGATACGACCTCCCATCCCGGGATCGACACGACACCACATGCTCTTTCTCCTTCTCTCTGGACGATCATGGTTCTTCTCGCAGTGTCGTCTCGAGCAGGCCGAGCGGAATCGAGAGCGAACGCGCAAGGGAGATGTACCTTCCGGCGAAATTTCACCTTACGCAATTAAGCCGACGCGGTGCGAAGCCGATCCAAACGCGCACAGGCAGATTCGAGCGGACCCGTTCCGCTGTTACGTGAACGGGCCCCCTTACGCTTACGCGTGATCTTGCCTCTGCACCTGATCTTGCCTCTTGCCGCCGCTACCAATAATCTTGCCCTGGCAATTCGTACTCGAGAGACGCGTGCTCCGCTACTCGTCGTATTTGCGGATCGGTTTCCAGGCAAAACGAACGAGTCGGCCTACTAGGTAATTAGCCGTTCCGTTGCTGGGCGTCAGGAAACCCGTGTCCGCGTAACGGAGCCACTTTGTTTCGCTTTTGCCAGCCGCGCACACACCGGGTGGCTCGAGAACCCCGCTGCAAATACAACGCCATCACTAGAATACGGATTTTATGGTTTTGTAAGAGAAATTAATCAGAGGAACTTTCTAGAAAGCTGTGGAAACATTAAACGAATTCGAACACGTTAGTACATTAATTTTTAGAATCATCGGAAAAAGGCACGCGTGTTTATTTCACTTCTGTTCTTAGTTGTGAGTCAACAATCTCTACTACACGATCAAAGACATAAAATGTAATGATTCAACATAGAATTCTTACGCTGGAAATCCAATTGCAAGTCCCATAAACCAAGGATTTGTACTGAACGATCCCAGAACGATGCCTGCTCGATCAAGCACCTTTTTAAAATTGGACCACTCGAGCTGGTCCATTGAACAACTTAAGAATTTTCTCGAGATTAGAAGGATTTATTACTTGTAGGTATCTCTAATAAGAGCAAGAGGATCGTCCTTAATCTTCGTTCCTAATGCACACGTTCGTTAGAATTTCGAAGCTCCACAAATGCCACGGAAAGAGCCGCAGTATAATTATCAATATCCCATTAATTCGAAGGTATCTGGTATTCAGCCGATATACAGGGTGAGTCACGCAATAGTAGTGGGTTTGATCTAGATCTTGGTTCGACTAGGAGAAAGAGAGTGGCAAAGGAAAGTCGATTTTCTCACGTTTTTCCTGTCTGCATTTAACAGCACAGTGATCCTAAAAATGCAGCGGAACAGCATTTTTCTTTGACGCAGGTGGACGGTATGGAATACATTGGTTGCAGAAAGACGTCATAGTATATTGCTGGAGGAACATGATCAGTGTATCCACTGGTTAGAAATGAAAATTCAAGGTCCCTCGAAGCTGTTTTCCAGCACTCGATACTCGTTCGCTCGCCCCTTTGGAAAACGGCCGATGAGGCAGCCTCGAAGAATAGAAATCGACTATTCCAGATCTCGCGCACCTACCTAGTCACCCACTCACCCACCTACCGTTCCCGGCAGCCTATCCACTTCTTCTCTCGTCTCTCTTTCAGACGAAGGCTGAAACCCGCCTGTTGCGAGCGCAGCCCGTCGTCGTCGCATTATGGAAAAGTTCCGTTCGTGTGTACCAGCACCAGCCCCGCTGACGTTATAATACCGCGAGCATAACCGACGTTGTAATACTTGTCCACGCTGTACCGGTCTCTACGCTCTCTCTTTGTCTTTGTCTTCGTCGAACAACGTCTCGTTGCGAGTGATCTTGCAACCTCGCGAACTGTCGTGCTGATAATCGCGCGATTCATTACGTCTACGGTGATTGTTCACGCGATCGAGGGAAAGAAATCGTTCTGGACACTTTTGCGCCAACCTTCAACCCCTCCCTCGCGTCATCCGCGGCTCTAAAATTGCTTTACACTATCCTGATCAGCTCTTTTACGCTCCCTTGCGTCTGGGCGGATCAGAACATTTTCTCAGTGGGTTTAATTATGTTTATTATGGTGCACATAATTATGAAAGTGGTCTCAGTCATATACAGTCGGTCACAAAAATATTGGGACAAGATTGCAATAGATCGGAATTGTAGAAAAAAATACTAAAAGTTACATTTCACAACTTTTTGATGTGGGCCTATATTGAAAATTTACAAAATACGTTTTGTACATCTGTGTGAATTAAAAATATACTGAAAATTTCGTCAAAATCGGTCGACGTTGCAATGAGCTACAAACGTTTAAAGATGGTGAAAATTGTAATTTTTCACGATTTTCGGACTGTAACTGCAATAAATCTAAGGATTCTTACATCTTTCAATGCCTGTCATTTTTTACCGCATCAACCGATTTCGATGAAACTTTCACGGTGCATATAATTGACACAGATCTACAAAATGTACTTTTTAAATTTTCGATATAGGCCCACATAAAAAGGTTGAAAATGCAACTTTTAGTATTTTTTCTACAATTCCGATCTATTGGAATTTTTGAAAAAATTTCTTTTTGCTCTTGCTTTCCAAAAAAGTTCAAGTCGCATGGTCCAATATTAAAAAAGTTATCGTCTTTTTAGGAGTGTCCCAATATTTTCGTGACCGACTGTACATATTTCTTGTTTCGAGATATTTAAAGGAAAAGGATATTAACACCAAATGAATTCCATGTAATGTTGAAGTAACAAGCACTGTCTAACAGTTCTTTTTTTATTGAATTAATTCAGTTTCAAATAAACCACTTTCCTAATTAGGGCACAATTGTTCTTTTGAACTTAGCAATTGTTTTACCGTCGCCAAACATTCGCAGCAAGTGCATTGAATTCGCAAGGTAAGAAAGTGATCGAAGAAGTTGCACGAGCAGATCGAGAAGTCGATTGATCGGGATCGTGCTTGTTCCCGGTGGCAAGGTTAGAAAATATTTGATCGTCGGAATTGGTTCGGCCGATAACGCGACTACTATTGCGCAAACGTCGAGTGTAATCGACGAGGAATACGGGGAAATTCAATAGGGGATGGCACTTTGTAGTTGCGAGCGATCGTTCGATTGAATTCGATGGTTCGCGGGAATTCACCGGTTAGCGGGTCCACTTTGTAATTGAAAGACCGGCCAGACGGTGATTCGTCGTGGGAACGAGTCTGCTTCGTAGAGAGAGAGGAAAAGAGCTCTCTCGGATGAATGGGGCACGGGTACAAGTAATTCCGCGATCGTGATCCCCTTTCATTCCGTCCGCGGCTGGTCGCGTATCATTTCGTAACGTTTTGTAACCGCTGCGTCGACCGGAGATATTTCCTGTCAACGCTCGGGATCGTCGACTAATGAGATTCCTCTCTCCCTAGAGAGCAGGGTTACCAGACGATGCACAGCGCGGCGTTAGTACGGTCGGAGTGGACAAAAGTTTGTTCTTCACGGATTCTTATAGGAAATTTCACGCTGATCACGAATATACCATATAATTAAGGGTCCCTGAATAGAGTTTAACAGTTTTTTCCGCAAAAAATTCTCCTCGCGCGGAGAGTCAACCAAGGGGAATCTGATGGTGGAGAGGAAAGTGCAAAGACTTTTTCTACATTAATAAAAGGACCGCTAAACGTCAGACGGAAAAGCGTAAGCCGACGTTGAGGACTCTACTCAAGGGTTCAGTGAAACGGTAGCAAAAAATCGTGCGTCGAAGTTTATAGACTCGTCGCAGACGGAAGGGTTCGATCCGATGTCTCACGGCAACCCAGAAGCGTTCGAATTTGCAAAATAGAGAAAACGAGCAATCCGCCCTTTTACGTTCGATTGCCAGCGAATGAAGAGTCTTGAAAGGCAAGGTTGAGTGTGGCAGCGAAAATCGAGTCCTCGGACTACGAAACGTGCCCGGGTAGATCGTTGTCAGATGTTCGTTCGCGAAGTTAGGACCGAGGAATCGCGTGCTGCACGTCTCTTCCACTTCGCCGAGCCATTTCCTTCGAACTACGATCGCTTTAATAGAGATCGTATTATGCTCTTAACGATTTGCAAGTTGGCTGAGGGAAAAAATGCGGAAACGGCGCAGACCAGACCGCCCCTATCGGCCGCGGATTATCGCGAGTCCTCTTCGAGGCTCATCGGAAAAGGCTCGCGATGAAATTTCAGGCTCGCGTGTGCAGGCGTCGCGTTATCGCGAGTTGCGCGATTTTTCAAGAGCCGAGAACCGATCGGCGTCGTTGTCGTTAACGTCCACGCCGAGACTCGTATTTAAACAATAATACCGGACGCCTCGAGTGCCCGAGACCAGAGCCTATCGCAGATTACTCCATTTAACGCCCTCGCAAGATCGCCGAGGGAAGAGCACTCGCATCGCTCAACAAACATCGTAACCTTTGATTTGCACGGCCATCAACCCGGGCTTGTCTGGAAGGGCTGGGTCTTCACTTTCGCGCCCTTCAACAGTTTCTCCCGCAAAAATACCTATAATTTATTACCAACTGAATTAGGGAGCGAAATATTTTTCCTCTTGGAAACAACATCTGTGTTATGGCTTTTTAGGTTGGAGTCTCGTCTTTATGATGGATTAAGAAATTTTCTTGTACCATTTTCCGTTGCCGTTTTACGATAATTTGAAGGAGAGGGGAGCGGAGGTACATCTTGTACAGCATATTATCTATTTCCAGAGAATTTGATCGGTCTCGCAGCGGCGAACGATCGCTAGACGATCGACCGCAGCCCTCCAGCGAAAATAAAGAAATTTCGTTGCGCATCTCGCAACCCGATACGAGCAAGAAAATCGATATCGTTAGAAACTGCATTATACACGTAGGTCGCGCCGGTGGAAGAGAAAAACCGTGCATCGTTCCCCATTATAAAAGTACGATCGTGTTACTCTCGGTGTTCTTCTCCAGGGAGCAGAGCTATCGCGTCCAGGATGTCCCGCTGATCTACAGGAAACTGAGTTAACTTGTAAGTCAGGATGCTCCCTCGGAGAATGGGACCGGGAGATCGCGTGTGCAATCCTCCGCGCCGATGGAAAAAGAGGAAGAACATTTCCTCGTTGCGATCCGATCGCCTCCTTACGCAACCAGCGACTCGGGCTCTGCCTAGCGACTCTCCTCTTTCTCCGAGTCATTGTTTTCACCGGGAAATTGGGGAACGCGGTTCCCATCGTCCTTTACGGACGCCTTGTACTTTCCCCGGAAATTTTTCGTGCTGTTCCGCGTCCGATCTATTCTCTCTTCCATCCCGGTTCGAGCATTCCGATGTATGAAATTAATTGAATTAATTAAATTTTTAATCTGGGCAGTTTAATATTTTTCCCAAGAGGAATATCCTTCCACAGAAGTAAAACAATGAAACGATTGAAAGAATTTGGGTATATCGATCTTGTTGGACTATGGTAAAACTATAAGTTTATTAAAACGATACTGGAGGCACGTTGAGAGGCACGTCTTTATGAGAATGAAGAATGAGAAACGCTCAGGTCAAAATTACAGGTTTACAATTATACATAGGTCAGGAGTCGATTCAATCGATCCTTCCTTCTATAGAAATAACAGATTAATTTTGTTCTTTATTTACGAAATATATTCCAACGGATGTACCATTATCAATAAAGTTATTTCGAAGAAATCAATTCTGGTTCGTCTCTCGTTCCTTACAATTAACCTAGACAATTCTCATCTTGCATAAAGATCGGTTATCTACTTATGTTACTGTGGAGGATGATCGCCCATTAAAATTTCAATGGTAAATTGATACTGTAGATTGTTCCATCCCCACACCGATTCGAAACCGTTCTTTCGGAAGGCAGACAGATAGCGAGCGGATCGATGGATTAGTCTGGCAAAATAAAAGCGATATCGGCGGTTCCATTCACGTCGAGCGGAGCTGGTTTCAATTGGCCATCAACAGATGGTATTAACGCGTCAGCTCTCTGCGGCTAGATAAAGACGTGTTCTCTCCGTCGTCGTCTCCTGGAATAACGGAGCGGTGCAGCAGCACTAGCAACGCTCGGCAATCTCGAATGCAATGGTCGATCGGATGCAGGCCTTGAACCGTTTCGCGTAAAGCCGCGCTCACAGTGGACCCGTTTCGGCCGACGTCCGACGTTGTGTCTCTTTTTCGCACGCTTGAAAAAAGGGACAGATGCGTCGAACATCGGCCAAATCGGACGAAAACGGGTCCACTGTGAGCGCGGCCTAAGAGGCTGCACTGCACTGCACTGCACAGTGTACACCATCGGAAAAACGGCAACGCGAGTATTCCGGCTCGATGCGCCATTGTCTCGGACAACAAGCCAGCTTCTGGGAACTCGAGGAATCCCAGCACACCGATCGATGCAGAGAAGAAGGAAGACGCGGAACGGTCTATTCGCGCGTGCACTTGACATTTTGCAAGCCACGCCACTGCCGGTGTCAGCGGCACGCGTCAATCCGACGTGGTCCGTTTCCAGTCACGTTCCCAGCGAACAAACGTGTTCACCGGGATCTCTTAATTCGTTTCTTTGTCCCCTTCTGGAACAACCTGTCCGCGCCGCGAACCTTCGTTAACCCTGGACAACTAACCTTCCGTCCGAATGACGAACATTTCACCAGCACGTTCGACGATTCGCTCGTGAAAGCTGACTGTGTCTGCTGGAATATAGCGAATTCAAAAATTCAACGGTGAACACGATTCTTTGGTTAAATTTCTTCAGAAATTAATAATTAAAAGAATGGTGCAGGCACGGTTTACAATTTGTCTTGATCGAGATTTTTATTTGACAAGGATCAAAGATCCGTTCGAGAAATTGTTGAAATATTAGAAAGGTCGAGATCATTCCGAATCATTTGAAGCTCTTTTAATCAGAAATTCTGGCAACACCATGTCTGACTATTCCATTGAACCCAATAAAACAAACCTAAACAATTTATCTGAAAATACAGTCCTACGATCCAGAGAAGATTGCGTATCGACAATACTACATGCAAATCTGCAAATGCTTCCACATTGTATTTAGATAAGGCTTGTCGCAAAGCTAGGGCCGTTCCAATAATAAAAAAGAAAGGAATCGCGCGCCAGTTATCGGGACACGAAAGGAAAGTTGAAATTTGTTGTACAGCGTTATTACACGTATCGGAAGACAGATTCCTGGCGGATAAGCCTCGCGGAGGAATGAAAATAAGCCGAGAGATTAATGGACTCGTGGACGAGGCACGAAGAATGGAAGAGGCAGACGAAGGTGAAGGGAACGCAACAGCGAGAAAGAGAGAAAGAAAGAGGGAGAGAGAGAGGGTTTGGTCGTGGCCGAGGTTCTCAGCACTTTCACCGAATAACGCCGACGTGTAACGGTCGCTAATTGCTCCTCGTAATTTTAATTAATCTCCATCTGGTACCCAACCCGATGGCAAGACGGAAATTTCTCGTCGCGGACATCAAAGGTGAACGAGCGACGCCTTCGCGCATCCTCCTTGCGTTAATTACTGGCACACGCTCCACGATTCCCGACGCCCCGCGTCCAATTCCACCATGAATTTTAGCCGGCGTAATCGTTTCACCTGTTACCCGGCACATTTTTTCAGACAACTAAGCCCCTTGATCAAAATTGTCGCCCTGTTACAGCCACGCTGTGCCAACAAATTTCTGACAAACTAAGTAAACTGTTGAAATACTTCAGTATTAACTCTTTGCACTCGGTTGTCCCCTCCGAGCCACTAATAAAAATTGCTGTACCATTATTCGGTATCTAATCATAAACCATATATCGGTATCTAATCAATTACTCAACATTTAGGTGTTGTATGAGGTATTATACCAATTTCATATCTGTTTCACCGACCCTTATCTTATATTCGGATGAAATGTTTAATTTTCCAATTAAAATAGCTCCGAGTGCAAAGGGTTAAAATACTAAGGTGTTAAAATACTTCAATATTAAAATACCAAAGTGTTGAAATACATACTGAGGTATTGCACTCCTAAAGTATTGATTAGTGTAATATGTAAATGATCGATACCAGTGACAATGCAACCCTGTGGGAATAGAGGAGAATAGCGGAACCTTCCGACGATCTTTTTCGCTCGCCTCTGGTTTTCTAGAATGCCGGGAAACGAGAGGACAGCCTCGTTCCCCGAGGAAGTGCTTTACAGTCGTCGCCGGTATTAAATTCGACACCGGATGCCTCGCGTTCCGGCCTCATCCTGTTCCCCATTCGCGCAAATAATTTCCAGGAAGGTGCTCGAACCGCATTCGCGATCTACAGTATTCAACGTGTCCCGTAAAATTAGGAAATTGCGAGGAACGTAATGGAAGGGATGTTCCATTCGCTTCATTTCTGCTGCGGGTCCAAAGAAAATTCTTCTTCGTTGATACTGTACAGCACGATCTAAAATGAATGCAAATGTACATTTTTCAAAACCTCTTCAAATGTTTTCATCAAAAATCTGCTAAACGGTGATACGAATTAAAACGCACATGTATTATAGTTCAAGATGTAAACAGTGACATATAGACGACTCTAAATTTCCACGAATGTCCCCATTGTACCAGAAAAGTGCAGAAATTGCAAGAAAGGGTGGCGAAACCCAGCAAACTGCACACCTCACAGTTCCCTGTCCTTGAGCGCCAGTCTGTTAGTTTTACGGTACCAGCAGCCATTCACCGGGACCGTTCAGGGCTCCCGTTAAATTCGCCTAATCGGCTCAGGGCATTTCCGATCCGTCCCTCTCGTTCGTTTTCGGTCGGAGCACCCGGTGAGCCCTCGGTTCGCAGTTACTTTCAGCAGACGCGAGAAAGGGCAAAACGATCTTTGGCGAGCAACACAACGATCTGGTGATTTCCTGCACGATCTACGATTTCGATTCCTGGAAACAAAAGTGCGCGTCGGTGTGGTCCGACGTGGCGTGTTCTCGTCACGCCACGCACCGAAAAACCAAACGGGCGCGTGGTTCCCGTTGAAAAAATGGAATTACCGAAACCTCTGCCGGCACCCTCTCTGGTTTTCAGCTGATAATTAATAGTCTCGGGAACCAGCGGCCCCCGTGATCCTCTTTCGCCGACGTTTCTTCGATTTCGCCGACAGTCGGCGATATTCCAACAGCGATTTTTTCCTTTTTCAGATTCTTGAGCTCTTCCTTCGGCCTTTTACGAAAGAATTGACGTCTTCAATATTTTTTGGTATTTTTTGATTATTTCGCGCATGAACTATTAAAGGGCAGTACCAAATCAATGAAGACACTAACGAAATGACTCATGTTCCAATGTTTTGAAATTTCTAATTTAATTCAGTTGGTTAGTCAGAACCAATTCTTCGGCAAATCGAATGTAGTTGCCATTTACCATATCAGGTTGACGCAACTTTAATCCTTCGCAGTCGGAGCTATTTAACTCGAAAATTAAACATTTCTTCCGACATAGAATAATTCCATTGTATACGATTATTTTTTCACTTCATTAAATTGATATAATACTTAAATACGTAGTAACTGATTAGATACCAACATATTTAATTATTAGACTGCGGACCTTTATGCAACATAAAAAATGTTTGCATTGATTGATTGCAAGCCACAGAAGCCAAATAGAAATTCCTTTCTTCTTTTAATTGTCTTATTAAGCTGAAATTAATATGTACCCTGATGTCCTTAACTCCTCCTAATTCGTCCACTGCTTTAAATTGTACGTGTCCATTTTCGTCATAAATGCATAAAATCCGCAGTCTATTAATAATGTACACAATATGTAAACAATTGAATGAATTATTAGGAACGTCAGCAAGAAATGTTGGTCCACAAGAAAAATGTTTAAAAACTGAATAAATGAAGCTGTGAACAACATTAACTTTATATAGTTGTGAAGAAAGTCCGTATTGTTCGAGGGTTAATAACATGTCGATCGTGGTCCATCTCGAGAGATCGATTCCAGCTACAGCTTGCATTCGGTTTCGTGGTTCGAAAATGGTTGGAAAAGATCCACGTAGGCACCAGAAACCAGGGCCATAGATAAAGACGTAGAAACGAAAGACTGTACGCGTTGCACAGGCGCGACGGCCGATAAGAAGATAAGGATTACGGCGTGGCGCATACCAGCCGCCTCGAGTTTTCATATCGCGTTCCCGCTAAATTGGATTGGATTACAGGCCGAGGAATGCCTGTGAGAACGGGCTGCCGCTGTGCTGCGGGCTATGTCCGAACAATTTCGAACGTGTTCCGCGCCGCGTTAATCTCCTTTGTCCACCCAAAGCTACTGTGCTCAGCGAATCAACGCCGAATCGAGTACACACTCTCTCTCTCTCTCTCTCTCTCTCTCTCTCTCTCTCTCTCTCTTTCTCTCTCTCGAGCCTCCTCGACACTCGACGCGTCGCAAATGAACGTTCATACAAAGTCCACTTTGCATTGCTGAATCGGAAATACTCGGCGATCTCGTTCCGTCCTCTAATTTTCGCTGGCTTCACTAAAATGTCCTCTCGCGCCCCACTCTGAGACGAATCTCATTAACATGAATTTATTACATCGATTTTGTACCTTCTGGAAAAAATTTATGCGAAGCTTTCGAAACACTTGTATAATTTTGCTACAACCTGTACGGAGTTGGAAACGATCGAAATAATTTCCGATTTCTATTAGGTCGTTCGGAATGTAACTTTGTTTTTCTAGACTGCAGATCTTTATACAAAATAAAAAATGTTCGCATTGATTGCAGAACACAGGGGCGAAATAAAAATTGTATTCTTCTTTGAATTATCCTGTTAAGCTGAAACTAATACATTGATGTCCTTAAATACGTTTAACATGACCACTGCTTTAAATTGTACGTGCCCATTTTTGTCACAAACGCATAAAATCCGCAGTCTAGTTATTACTTAACCTTATTTTAAATCGCTAAATCGTGGCACATCTTGACAGCTGTTATGTCGGAAGTCATATCCTGCCTTGCGGGGCTGTCTAAGGGCTTGACGAGCGGTCACACCATGCTGATGCATACGCACGCCACGGATGTGCACGTATAGACAAAATTCAATGTAGTAGTAGCTGCAGTTTAAAAACTAAAGCTGCTTATATGTAGGGGAAAAAGTTGTTCAGACTCTTCACCCTGACAACATATTAAAAAATCATTGAAATCGATGAGGTGGGACCTTTTATGCACAATTACGAAAATGTGTAAAGTTCAATTAGCGAGTTGATTTGAATGAATCTGTTCAATCGAAATCATACATCGTACCTGTCCAATTTTGATGTGACTCGATAAATCGCGTTGACTCGACGGGATTTTCGAGACCGCAGAAATTGGCAGTGAAAGTGCGAACTCGGGAAGGCAGAGAAGTCCTCGAACGGCGAACGAGTAGGATATTCGCACAGGGAATCCGTGAACTGCAGAAATCGTGGTCGGGCCCGAAGACATTTTCAGCGGTCGGATTCAGCATCGATTAAGCGTGTTTGCCTTAATTTCGAGGGCAATGGGGTTCCGGTGTTTAACGGCTCGCGTCGCAGTTATTCCCCCCTTTGGTAATTAGGATATTCGTGGGAACCGCTTCATTAAAAGAGCATTAAAAGCGCTGAACGCGTGGTCCGCGCGCGCGAGTACGTGGCGTGCGTACGTGCGAGCGTGAGTGCGAGTGCGTGCGCGAGAGTGCGCTCGCAAGAAACCGGTCCCGAACCGGCCAACAGATATCTCGCTATTCCTTTCGGATTAAAGGGAAATAACGCGCCTGCGTTTCTATTTATAGCCAGTTTCAGCTTCGCTCGCGAGCAAGAGTGAGCACGCGCGGATCCGGAGAGAGCAACAGGGATGAACTCCTCGCGAGAGGCTTTTCGACTAGCGATTTTTCCCCCCCGTCGCGTCGCGGCGGCGTACATTTTTCTCTCGTTTTTTCTGCGAATAGGAAATGAAACAAACCGCGGGTCCGAGCTAATTGACTCTTGAGTGGATTCGAACGTTAAACGTTTGTTTTACGATTTTCCTCCTCTGCTCGATCGTCTTCTGAAAGCAAAAGGAAATCCCCATGATACAGACATTCCGGGCGAGATCGCTCTCGCGTGTGTTACAAATTCCAGTTTTCTTTCATTTCTTTTAAAAAAATCAAAATTTGGACGAGCACTCACATCACCCATACACATAATTTTGACGCACGTTAATACGGCGATGCGTTTATTGTAATTTTGTTTGGAAATCGGAAACACATGTTGCTAGTAAGTCATTGGGAAACAGGAATTGACAGGTTGTCTGAAAGATGGCAAGAGGTTGGTACAAATACTGGAAATTATATCATTGAATAATATTAAACATATATTTTCATAAATGGGTTCAAATGTTTCCTTTAAAACACGACAAATTTTTCTATATTAATTCACTCGCTCGCGATCGTCATTCAAATGATCACGAATTTGTTGGAATTTGTTAAACGCATCATCACGGATTCCGTGTCCGAGTATGGTCCCTGCAACTATGTATGTTTGAGAATAGTTTCTCGTCAACGTCGTTCTCCAGCGATACCTTTGCGCTTCGGTTTCCTCACATTTCGAATCGAGTGGCTGTCAAATCGTTACTCCGTTCGCGATCGTCGATCCGGTAGAAATTTGTCCGACGATCGAGTCGATCGATCGGTCGCCGTTATCTTCGATCTAAGCTCACTCGGTTGCAAGCGGCACGGAGACAGCTCGACCAGGATACCTGATGACGACGATGGACAGGTATCGATTTTGCATCGTGCGACCCACCAAATCGTCTCTCGAAAATTCCCATCGACTGCGATACACACTGACAGATGAAACTGGCAAGTGATTAGCTCGTTTATTGAAGGATAATTCACTTCGTTATTAGGCAAAGGATGTTCCTGCGATTTCCAGACTCGAACGGACTTCCGATCAATGTAAACGGGAACTGATTCTGCGCGCAACCGGTTCAATGATACAAAAATCGTGAGAAACCCAAGTTCGATACCATAGGGAACAACTATAACATCCGTGATTTAGTTACGAACGGATTGTAACTCTGTGTATAGTACGCCGCTTGCGTAATTAACTGGTTAACATGCTCGGCGTGCTCGCTCGGAAGCTTCATACAGGAAAGCATAATTCGAATGAACCGAGAACAAAAGGAGAACTAACATTTCCCAAATCTGGCCAGTAATTACTCGAACGAATTACCATTTTTAGAGCTTCCAAATCGCTTTAATAAAAGTCGTACAATAGTACGACCATGTGATCATTAAACGTGGCTGGTGTAATTAAAAGATCACTAGACTGCTCATGAAAATATTAAAATATTTTCGACTTGTTAAAATGATTAAGGGAAGATTATTTTCACTAGATTGCTTATAATAAAAATGAGTAGAACACATTCAAGACAGTGAAAATATTGGAATATTTTCGACTTGTTAAAATTACTAAGAGAAGAAATTGTGTCTCGAAATTAATGCAGATAATTAATCACAAATTTCAAGATTGTTCCGTTGATATCAACAGGGTGGAAAGACGATGACAGGCTAATTGCAATCAATCTAAACTTTCCATCTCAGCTCTCCAGTCTCGTTACATTGCACCGAATTTGCACGCTCACTGCCAACGTGCGAAATAATGAGGAACGTCTGATCGACACTGGCAAAAAAGGACTGGAAGAACGGTAACGACTTCCGACACGAGTCACACAATTCCGTAAATCACGAAACGAGCAATCTGGGATCGTTCGAGTTCGGTAATTGTCGAGCGCCGGCGCTGAACGCGGCCATAAAATTTCGAGCACGCGAAAACAGCGAAAGAATCGGCTCGGTGTGCGAATCGTCAACGGAAACAGGTCGGCCGAGGAGAGGATCGCTCGATGGCACGCGCTCGTTGCGCAACCGTGTCATAATACCCCGTCCTCGAGGATCGAGGTCGATATTGATGCGCGCCGCGAGCGCACAAACCGCGAATTTCCCTTTCGCAAAGCGTAACATCAACCTATCCTTCGCAGTCCGCAAGTTTTGCACGTTTGTGCATGATTTATTGCAATTACCTTGATCTACGATCCAATATGATTTCTCGTTTGTTCATTTTCACGAGAACAGGCGGAACTTGTGAATTTTTATCTCAAAAACTATTTATTAAATCGAGTCGATCTTTTCTTTATTTGAACCAGGAAGGTTCGGACTATAGCCAGACATTTTTTCAGTCAAGAATTATCTTCGGCGCGTAATTTTACACACGATAGCAACGAATCTACAAAATTAACGAATATAAAAGAGCAAGAAGGTAAATGCTCGGTAGCAGCTCTTAAGAATTACTTTCGCGACGCTTGTGATAGAAACTCGACTCACATAATCGTGGTCGGTTTTCCACGAAGGGGTCACGCGATAATAATTCGTTGGTTCCTCGACTTCTATCTCGATAGTCAAATTTCATCGCTTGCGAGGATTTTCAACGAAGCTCGTTCGGCGAATTCGTGTCGAGACCATAAGGCATAAGGGACCATTGATTCCGAACAAGAATACACGGCAGGTAACAGGATAAGGAGGAACTCTGAGAGTCTGGCCGCGATAGAACGAAACTCGCGTGCGTTATTCACGACGACAGGAATCTCCGCGGATCGGAACGCCTATGCGCTGCGAAGTTTCCGTGGAGATGGAATTCTTTATCGCCTGTCGTTTCCGCCGCGCCAATCTTGTCTGGGAATTCGTGTATGAACGAAAGGGATCATCTCCGAGACCGAGAATATCGTTTACTCGCGTTTCCCCATCACGGATGCCCAACCCGCGATTGCGTCGCGGATTCAGTGCAATAAACGCTACTGGGTTTGCGAAAAAGATGATTTTTGGCTAGCCGGAACCTGGAAAATAAGATGTTAGTAAACCGCTAAAAATTGAGTATAAATCACTGTGGACGTCTCGATACTTTATTCATTGCAAGTTTGTTTTAATAGCATTCTCAATGGATATTTTATATAGAAAAGAAGCTTAAGGAAATTCTTCTAGGTGATAATTCTAAAATAAATATTTAGGTGATGTTTTTGGTACTCATAAATTTTACTGGCTCATATAAATTTTACTATATGGCTGGCCCTTTGGTGCAAAAACTAGACAATGTGTAAAATGAGAATTTACCTCTAGTTTGCACCAAAGAATTTTATTCTTGGAATAATTCACGGTCACCGAGGAGACTCTAGACGCTCCGTCTGGCATCAGAAAATTCGTTGAACGTCCCCATGGGCCCGAATAACGACGTGGGAGAGATAACCTATCGGCTAGGCCCTCGACGCGGCTCCTCCGCGAAGCTGGGGCCATTCCCTCGCGAAAATGTCCCCATGGTAACGCCAGAGCGGAAGGAAAATCTCGCGGGCGTGAGTGCTCTTAACGCAGCCGTCGTTTCTGCGCGACTTTACGGTCGGATCTCTGTCCCGGATGGAAAGTGCCCGATAGAATTCCTCTCGCGACTCACGACGGAATCCCGAAACGCTCGAACCAAGTCCCTTGCAGAGCTAATGGCCACTGGGGCCCTTGGCTTCGAATAATACCGAAGCAAAACGAACCGATGCAATCCTCTTACGTATAAAACACAAGACCACCCTTGGTCCTTCGGAGGCGGTGCCTGTGTTGACTCTAACAAGCGTTTCGAAATGTATTATACGAGGCCAAATTGTTAGTTCTAGTTGGTGAAGAACAACATAAATGGAGAAGACCAAAATCAGAGGTGGACGTTATTTGGCGAAACAAATATCTCAACTACTATTTCGTATTTTAGATTTTATTAGGTTGGCAACTAAGTTCGCAACCTCCACATTTCTTCAAACAAAGTGATTTATAAATAATTTTTAGGCACGAGTATTTTATATCAAATTAATCGCAAAATTCAGAGCTGTCCAATCATATACAGTTAAAAAGGAATGGCCACTGAATGAGGTTATAATGATACAATAAAAGAATTACGAAACAAAGGTCGCGAATTTAGTTGAAATAATAGAAGACAAGAGTATAGTTCTTTGAATAAGATATACAATTTTGAAAATAAAATATTTTTACTTTAACAATCTGAAACACGCATGAAATACAATGTTTTATTTTCAAAAATTACTGCATCAACTAAAGCATTTTATTTTGAAAGCTGTACGCATACTTTGAAATAAATAGGATTTTTGACTATTTATGTTGGCAATCCTGAGTCAGAAATGTTCACACCTCTACGGGAGAAGTACAATACGTTTTATTCGGTTTCGACACGACATATGAGAAGCATCGTTTCCTTCCATGTAGAATTGATTGTTAAATACAAGCTATAAACAGTTCTTAGTATGTACAAAGTGTCTAGTTCCTTTTAACCAACGATTTACTATTTAAAATACTGTTTTACCCAGCTCTGAAAGAAATGAATTAGATGAAGTAATATAACGACATTGATCTTGAAGAATAAGAAATAACAAAAATGTTTTTAAATGCGCGGAAAGGGGAAACGTTTTCCCAGCGAAATCAGATGAAGCAGGCAGCAGAGTCTGGCAGAGTTTCCTCGCGGAAGCGGAGCATCGTCGAGAAGAGAAATAGAAAAGCGAGGTACAGCGAAGCGTGCAGAGCAGAGCTCGCAACGCACTCTTGCTTTCGAGACCGTTGGTTTCCGGCGTGGATCGGAGCAACGGAGAGGAAAGGTTTCGAAGAGCGCCGAGGGCCATCCTGCGCTCATTTTCA
Source organism: Lasioglossum calceatum (assembly GCA_963966675.1). Lineage (NCBI taxonomy): Eukaryota > Metazoa > Arthropoda > Insecta > Hymenoptera > Halictidae > Lasioglossum > Lasioglossum calceatum. The sequence continues at coordinate 12,386,504 of OZ016540.1, forward strand.
TCGCGGAACTTCAACTTCGCTCGACGAGCTCCGTGGAGGCTCTGCACATACATACGGGCGCGTGCATCCTCTCCTCTCCTCTCCTCTTCTCCAGGAGAAGAAGATCCGTGAAGAGTTACGGGTTGAAGAAGCACCGAGAAAACACGGTTCACTCCGCCTCGTGCACGAACCCCGTTACTTCTCCGAGCGCCACTAAAACACCGACAGCAAATTGTTACTATCGTTGTCGTTATTATTGCGGTCCGCGGCGATACCACCGGCGCCGTTGCGCGGTGAATAACAATGCGCGAGCGAATGGTAATCGCTGCAACGTCCTCTAACTACTTTAATTGTAAATTACCATACGGTTGACAGAGGTATTCATCTGCGCCGCCAGTTTAGCGCGTTAACGACGTCCTTATCGGAATTCCGGGGAGATCTCAGCTGCACTCTGCTGTAAACAACGTCGATTTTTCATAATCTTTCCGTGAACAAATTTCTAAAGTTCTCGGCACTGCGGAGAGATTATTTTTCCAGTTTGATACGGTGGAAAGAATTTAATGTTCCTTCTTCGAAGATGATTTCACGGCGGATTCTCAGAGGCCTCGAGACGTTCCGGGAAATATCAGGCAGTTCGAACGAAAATGTAAGCCGTCGAGACAGTGTGAATTTTGATTCCAGAGAATTGTGGGTCGCGGAAGTCATCGCACATGATCCCGAGCACCGTGTTCCCCGTCGTAATCCGTTTACGGATCGGCGGTAAGCTGATTAGCAGCCTTGCGTGCAAACGACCGGCGACTCTTCGAGAATGGGCGGGTGACCGGTCGATCGTGGTCTGCCGACAGTTAGCGTAAACACACATACACCTGGGGCTCCGGCGAAGTGCAAAGTTCAACCGTGGACCTTGTCAAATATAAAGTTACCGGTCCCGGGAGCGTTCGCGAGTTACGAAGCCCCGGCGACCAAGTTTACCGTCGACTTGAAAATCGAAGTTGCGAGGCCCGGCGAGAACGTGTCCGCAAACGCGCGAGTGGGATCGCTATCGATATCGATCACTCGCATCGTCTGCTCTTGTTCTCAAACACCGACTCCGATAACCGGACTCGAAGTCTTTGTTTAATCTGCGAATTTTATGCGTAAAAACGAGCTGGTGGTCTTGACTGTAAAGATGCATACATGAGGAATTATTCCATTTATTTCCTCGGGTATAAATTAGAAAAAGAATGATCACAAGGAATAGAGACGATCTTGCTAATTTTATAAAGCAACACCTGGTGTTGAAGAGGAAAACGAAGTTTCTTGGAATTGATGCCGACAATTTGCGCATGAGATTTTCGTCGAGCATTTACGATTCGTTAAGAAACAACGTAAAAGTAACGGAAAAAATCCTGTAATTTATATTACGATCGCGATCAGCTTTCTAACTGGAATATCGAGTTGTGAATTTCTCTGGTTACTTAAAAGCCCGAACGGATTTTCATTAACGATACTGTCTGTTCTCATGCGGAACACGATCGACCACTTCATTTTCACCGAACAGCTGTTTTCGTGACGCTGGATCCTGAAAAAAGATAATACCGTAATCGGCAGACTGTAAATCGTACACGCGAGGATCTTTATTACGATCTTCGTTTTATTTTCGTTATTATTGAGTCACGATGATAATCTTTATTGTGTTTTTAGTGGGTACTATTTAGTCTTTATTAACCACTACATTTTCGATCTTTATGCAGTGTATCTTTGAGCAGTACACTTTCGATCTTTATGCATGGGGATTTCATCTATGTGTAATCTTTATGATCTTATTACTGTCTAGCTTTTAGTGACCGATACACGATGGTTCTTTATTGTAATCGGTAAAGTGTGGACGTTATTATTGATCAATGTTCAGTCTGTGGATTGATTCATCTTCCCAAGCATAAAATCACAAGAAAACGTTTAGATCAAGAAAAAGATCAGAGACATTCCTTCTTCTGTTAGCAAAGTTATTTCAGAAAATGTGAACGTGCAAAGATATTCGCTATCCTAAGAAAAACTCCGGAAAAGATAATAAAAATGGGGACCGCGTGGAAGAAGGAAGCGATCGCGGTGTGCCGACTAGATCGAGGAGGCGATCTAGAGGTAAGGCGATCGTCGGCCCGATCGAGCGCGTTTTTGCTAACGGATCGATTCAGAGTCGCCGAGGCCAGGAAGTTTCATTGTCAGCGTGCGGTAACGGTGAATTAGCGGTTAAAAGAGTGCCTTGTTTCGTTGCAGATGCTGCGCTCGCCGCACCGTCCCCGTCTGTATCTGGCCTGCGAGATTGCGCTCCGATTATGGTGAGTAAATTCTCTCTCTCTTTCATTCTTTCTCTCTCCTTTCTCTCCGCTATCAATTATTTACGACGCAGCGGCGAGCCGTTGTTCCCCGGTTTGATTTATGGCGAGTCGCTCTCGCCCGATCGCCGTTCTTTCGATTCATGGCCGCTGAAAAACCCGATCGAATTTTCGTTCCCGTTCCAACGATCCTCGACCCTTCCTACATTCCCCTTCGCGCTTCTGAGAGCGACTGTACTCCCGAATAGATTGCACGCGCCGTAATTGGACAACGCCGGTAGTCCCACCTGTAACGCGAGCAAATCGAAAAATTGATTGAAAAGACTGTATACTGTATACAGTCTTCCCAACCAAGGTACCAAATTTTATTGTTTTAATTCCTTCTCTCAGTGGTTAGTATTTACATATTTAATTGTATCAATTCGTAAAAAATATATACTACAAACGAGGAGTGATTTCATCCAATCACAATTTATTCCAAATGATATTTGTGACGATGCAGCGCAAGAATGGCCCAGCCCACCCCATAAACTCCCAAGGAAACACTTCCAGGTCCCCAGTAATGGTCAATCCAGGGACCAGCAACGATCTCAGCGATAATGTAACGGAATGATTCGCGATTTTCGAAAGTCAGAGCACAGAAATCGCTTGGGACCCGCCTGATCGAGAACTCGTGGGGTTCTCGAGCGAGTCAGTTAGCCCTCGCAAGCGTGAGGCTCGGGAAGAAATCTCTTTTTCGTCTCGAGACAATAGCGGCTGCTCGAACGAAAACGCTAAAAGCCTGCCGTGTTGCTTAGCGACCTGGAACCGAGCTAAAACGAATCATCTCGCAACGCTGTTTCCAGTTAACCTTTCCATTCTTCATCCCTCGAGCGTGCCCCTTGCTTCCCAACATCCCTTGCACCCTTTTCCTTTAGCTCTCATCTGGCTCAGGCCCTCGGCAGCCGACAAATGGCCGAGAGAACGATCCGATGCTTTGCGGCTGAAGAAAAGAATCTCGGATTCGTTTTCGAGATTTCTGCGAATTGGATGTTCGAGAAGCTGGATCGGCTGATGTAAGCCTCCCGGTGATGTACACCTCGGATGCTCGCTTGCTCCTGATGTATCTCGGTCTCTATACATTATGGAACATCCACACCCATCGCCGGCCTCCACGGCGTGCTTTATTATTCTCCGCGGCGCGTCGCTCGAGATGATATCGCAATAATTTTCTGCTGTCGGGATGTAGGTCAGCCCACCGGGGCGTTGCGGAGCAGATGAACTTTGAATCGCGTGTTTGTTTTATCCGTGCGATAATGGATTCCCGTTTACCCCGGACACTCTGCACCCACGGCTTAATGCGCCCGTGATTCCACGACGACTTCATCGAGCCAACCCCGTCGCAGTTTCCAGCCACGTGCGCCGAAACTGCAACAGTTATGATTTGTTTGCGGATTTTACGCATTTATCAGAAAAATGGGTGCGGAAAATTTAAAGCAGTAATCACATTAAAAAGATTCAAGGACGTCAGTCTAATAGTTTCAGTTTAATAAGAGAATTACAAGAAGAAAACATTTTTTGTTTGGCTCCTGTGTCTTGCAATCGATGTAGACAATTTTTATTTTGCATAAAGATCTGCAGTCTAGTTATGATTGGATAGCGGATTTTGTGCATTTATGATGAAATGAGTAGGTGTAATTTGAAATAGTAAAAGCATTAGAAAATTTTAGACATCCTCTTATACTATGTTCAATCTATTAAACATATTAACTCAGGTAGACAATTCTTATTTTGCATAGAGATCCGCAGTCTAGCTATGATTCGATAGCGGATTTTGTGCATTTATGATGAAATGAGTAGGTGTAATTTGAAATAGTAAAAGCATTAGAAGATTTTAGAGATATTCTTATATTATCTTCAATCTATTAAACATATTAACTCAGGTAGACAATTTTTATTTTGCATAAAGGTCCGCAGTCTAGTTATGACATATCGTTCTAGCACTTCGCGATCAATCGTTCAGCATTCATTTCTAACGGGACACATTAAAGTTCGTGAAATTGTCATCACTATTCGAGACTCAACATCAACCGAATCTCCATGTCCATCTCTAGGCGAAATTATTTCATTTCGGAGATCGTGAAAATGATTACAGAATATGGCCGAAAGAATATTATAAACGTCGGAACGAGTCGACACAGATAAGCAGAACTTTTTGACGGGGAAACGAGGAAGCGAAGTGAAAGGTGTGACAGGATCGTTAAAGCGCGCTGTGCTCGTTCAAAATACGGATATCGTGAATCCGATTTGCAGAGGGAAATCCTGTCGAATATATATACACGCTCCGCTGAAACAGAGTCTTGTTAAAGCGGGCCCGCGGATAAAAGGGAGTTTACCGAGTATAAAGATATTAATGATAATGTCGCTTTTATATCATCCAACGGAATGAAATATGTTCGCCAACAGAGAGAGAGAGAGAGAGAGAGAGAGAGAGAGAGAGAGAGAGAGAGAGGGAACAAGTAGTACGAGACATAATGAAACAAGAGTGGAACGAAGCGCGCAACGCTGCCGCGCTTCGAGAGCGTGATAAAAAGAATCGTAAATGAAATTCGCGATAAAGCCAGAGAAAATGCGAGCAACCAGAGGGATAAGTGATTTTATTAAACTTAATCGAACATGATAGCGTGGCGTCGAGACGGAACGGGTCGTTGGAATAGTGGCGCGGCTAACAATCAATTTATCGCGCTCCTAAGCAGCACAGATTGTCGAAAAGTTTTGGTCCAGTAACTCGCAAACATTCAACAAATAGGAATGTCAAATTCTGAACATAGGCCATCGGTTAAATTGCATTATTTATTTGATTATTTCGAATTTGTTATCATTATTTTTTCTGGCAAATACGTAAATCTCTGAGCTCTACAGCTCAATTAATGCATAAACTCAGACTTTTTGAAATTGTGACATGCGGCGTTCTCTAACTGCTAACTTATTAGTATTGTTAAACAAGAAGAGAACAATTTCTAATCATAATGTATTTTGATTCGAGAAGTCTATCACATTTCACTGAATTTTTACAAGTGGCTGATTCCATCATGAATCGGGGTAACGATTTCAGCGAACAAAAGAAACTCGAATAACGAAAAATCAGCCAATAAAAACGGAAATTTGCATGGAAACCCGTAGTATAGTTACGAGATCGAGCCCGTTCGCATAAAGTGAAAGCGACGCGTGAAAACGCGCGTCGGCTCACTGGAGCTGTTCGCTCCAGTTCGAAGACGAATGATTTTCCGTCGACTCGCACGCTTGCGGAGAGCCCGGACAGAAGTCGCCGATCAGATTGTCGTGAGACGCGTGTCCCGTTTAAACGGGGCGATTAAAAAATTGAACGGCCACGAGAGGGTTCGTTACGGATTTTCTAATTGCTAGTAATTGCGCCGGCTCTCCGCGGGCATGCTCGGCCACGCACCTGCTCGGTAATAGATATTATTTTCTAGACTGTAACGAGCCGTGACGGCCAAGCTGGCCGTAACTGTATCGTGCGTGAAACGAGTGCATACTACGCGGCTACTACGCTCACGGTGCGTACCGGTGCATCGTAGCCGATGCACCGTGAGATGCACCGAGCGAGGGACCACCACTTTGTTTCGACTGTTCGAGACTTTGTATGCACACGGTGGAAATTGATTTTACATTTTTGTGTATGGGTACACATGGTTTACACATCGATACGTTCGATGTTTAGTGTTTTTCTAGTGCTCGTTTTCATCCATGAAATATTTCATTAAATGCAACGCAGCTCCTTCGAGAAATGTTAATTCTGACTGGACTACGGATTTTAAACATTCATGACAAAAACGCTTGTAATACATTGCCATTTAGCTTGTAGGAAATTTTCGTTTTCCACAAAGATCAGCAATTACGACTTCAAGTAGCTGCATAAAATTAGTTCGACTACCTTGAAGTAAATTGTGGGAATGCCAAGCCCCATTTTCATTGTATCTCACGCTGAAACGATCTATTTGAGAAGATCTTTCTCACTTTTGCCTCCGATGTTTCCTAGAGAAATGTGTCACCGGACCGATGAACCTTCGTAGGATCTCGTTTCTCCGCTTTATCGTCGCGAACGTCGCCGTCTTATCGATATCTACGTGCTCGGCGATCTCCGCTGACATTGTCAAATTTGCGAAGAGAAGACACATCCTTTTCTTTTAACCGCTTCAGCTTCAGAAGAGACTGTCCCAGTGACGTAAACTATACAGGGTGTTTCGTTTATCTGATAACGGAAATATCTTGTGACGCACTGAAGTTACGAAAAAAATTTGTTTACAATCATGTCACAAAAAAATAGTTTAATTTTTTTGAGGACACAATCGAAACAATTTTCTTTCTTCTTCGGATAATATCTCGTTAACTATTAGGTTTAGGACATATGAGGTTCAACACTTTTATACTCAGAATTTGATATTCTATCGATCTATGGTATAAAAAAAGGACATTCAATTTAAAAAACTTAATTTGACTTCGAAATCCCCCCTCCCCACCATTCTAGTCCTCAAAACAAAGTTAAACTATATGATTGTACCCTTCGTACCGAACAATTTCGGTAAACAAATTTTTTTCGTAACTTCAGTGCCTCACAAAATATTTCCGTTATCAGATAAACGAAACACTCTGTAGATAAGTATGAAGATTAACACTTGAGTGGTAAACAAACATCATTTTTATACCTTGCAGCCTTCACATTTTATAATGAACCATTTGTGTATAATGAAACGTCGTATGCTACTACAATTTCGCAGGCTGTCGATCGCAGACGCGACGATAAATCTCGAAGAGCAGCAGTCGAGGAGGGCGATAGATTCGAGGACGAGGCTCGACCGTGAAATTTGTCGGGTCTGCTCGCGTCTCCATCGGGATAAATAGAGTGCACGCGGAACGAAGTGAATCTGCGCTTCGAACTCGCTCGCTCGCGCGCGCGCGATCGTAATCGGAATGGTTGCACCGGCTTGGCTCGGCTTCGAGTCGTTTTGTTCGGCTGTTGCGGTGGTTGTCCGCGCTCGGTTTACCGTTAGCGCACCTCGAGATACACTGCAGCCAAGTCTCGAGCCTCTAATCTTACGGCACACCGTCGTCTAATTAAAAACGGCCACGGAAAAATTTGCCTCGGCTGATTCGCCGATAGACGCCGCAGACGCCGCTGTGGTGCTCCCAAACCGAGACTCGCTGCTTCGGAATCAGTATAAAGGTCGATCCACACTATACGGCACGGATCGTCTTCGGTACGACAGTTTTGAAGGTCCATCCACATCAAAAGTGGCCAATCTTTTACATATTATATATGTGTCAATCTTATCGCATACGAGTTCAGATGCTCCATACAACTCGAACACTTTTTCTACCTTATTACGTTCATTGTTGGGGTTGGAAAATAAGGGTAGGATTGGGAAATTTCGTCAATGTGTGTGTTAACTAAAATTTTAACAAATTTATAAAAAACATATTTAATAATTATATTTGGTAAATATATTTTATTATTATTAATTAAATTTACGAAAATGTTTTCTAGAATTAATTACTAAGAAGACATATAAGTCGCGGAATATCTCGTTTATACAATTGCGCACTATACATTGGGAAAACCGAAATTATTACCGGTAAATATAGGCAAATATATTAATCACATCCATTCAAATGCATTGAAGAATATTTGTCGGGCCGGATACGGTACGTGTCTGTGCGGATAGTATAAATCAACCTTAAGAAGGACGCAATCACAGCAACGTGACGCGTGTCGACGACGTAAAATCAATACACAAATCGACGAACCCCCTCGCATTGCAAAATTCTGGCAAAAAAATCTACAAAACGGGAACACACTTCACCGATTCAGGGGATCTATGGGAAATCGTCGGAGGAGGTTACCCAATATTCGCGAGCGGATACGGATAGACGGATAGACGGTCGCCGTGGCTCTCGGTGGAATGTTAATCCGGCTAGGGTGAACAAACGACGGGATCGCGTGCGGATCAGCGATACAGCTCGTTCGTCTTGGTCGCCGGGGAAAAGTGTGCTCGAAATGGGTGGCTTAACGAAGCAAACAGTCGCGTAGACTTCATATTCTGTTCCTCCGGGTAGATTATTGCCCCGGCAAGACACAAAAGGGCCGAACCCGAGGCTCGTTTGCATTGTACCGGCCCCGTATTGTGCGCGCTCGCCTCGCCCTGCCTCGCCCTGCCTCGCGATCTGCCCCACATTCGGCCCCTCTCCTCCTCCCGTTTTTCTCCTCCTTGCTCGCTCTTATCGCTCGCTCCCATCGAGCTTACAAATTAATAAGGATTGTGTTTGCTCTGGGAATCACGACCTTGCCTCTCCCGTGCGTATCGGATCGCGATGCTGCGAGCTCCGCGAGCTCTCCGTTTGCGAGCGATGCGAGCCGACTGATCAATTACCCGCCTCGGTCCGATAGAAATCAGACCCCTCGCAACAATCTACGCTCCATGCATGGGCCACTTTGCAGAATCGGATCGAATCATTTTCGCATCTAGATGCAACAAAAAATCGCATAATTATGATAATGGACGTGTCGACGAATTATTCCATAATTAACTTTTAACGATGGCAGTCAAAAGGATATTTGGACATCGGAATAGAAACTGTTTTCTCGGACAAACGGTTTGAGATAATGACGATTGGCCAAATAGAATTTGGATTTCCGATTGATTTCGTTGTCTCGCTGGGGCAACTGGCTCGTCCATCGAGCAGACGGTTCCATGTCGCGCAAGGGACACCGGGAAATCCATTTACATTTTACACGAGCCCCCTAACGTCCATTGTTCGAATGGTTGCCGGAGCAATTATCGGCAATCGCGACGCGAGCCAATTAATTGGATTAATTGCCCGTGGATTAATATTGGGACCTACGAGTCGCGAGCCATTGGGCCGAACATTCGGATAATTGATTCGCTTTTCATTAGAACGCACTCGTGAAGATATATCCTTCCAAAATTCAAATCATTGTTCCTATTCAATTAATTTCCTATTTAATCCAATTCAATTCGTATCTAACCATTTTCTGAACAGTTCCGATTTCTTGCGATAATATTGATACCACCGTTCCTTTAATATCGCGCTGGTCTTCGAGTACGCGACCGTATCTAGTTCTGCGTGCAGCCGGTGCAACATGCATGTGCATCGGTATGCAAAGCTGACGGGTCACGACAGCGTATTCCTCTTAGCCTCGAACCACCACCGATTCGTCTCGCGCACGAATAGACAGCGTCACTGTCACGGTCAACCGTACGTGCACCACCGCATTATTCTTCTGTGAAAAATTACCTGAAGACGCTATAAATCCAACTGATTTATTAACTGCACTCGTATAATTCTTTAATAAATCCATTTCGGACCTTTCACATTCGGTTCTTTAACTTCTGATCACATTAACTGTGTTCATTTTCAACATTTGTTCACGATTGGAACAAAAGCGAGTTCGAATTACTCGTTGCAAGATGAACGAGTTCGCGTTAACTTGTAAAGGATTTAGGAGATGATTAGGATTATGTAACGCGCACGTGTGTTGTACGTTCACTTTTAATAAAGATCTTTCACGTTACAAGAACTTGTATCTCCTTTGAGAGTCGTCACTTTACAATTAAGAACACGAGAGTGTTTACGAGTAACGATTCGGTTCGCGCAGAGTTGCGAAGGAATCTTTATCGTTGCCGTTTCGATAAGGCGAAAAGGATTGAAGTCGATCGCGTTTGAGTAAACGATAGTTATGAGAGACAATTGCGAAGAAGGACTTTTGCGAAGAGAGAGAGACGAGAGACATACGGTTGTTGTATTTATTGACTGACAGGATAGAAAAACCGACTTCCTGTTTAAACGACTAGATCCTTCTAGAAAGATCTGGATGCTCTGTCAGCCAATAATATTCGGTCAATTGACCGGATGCTCTTTCCTCAGGCATTCCGATTGGTGGTCGAACGTAATACAAAGCAGCGCTCGCTAGTGGTATGCGCGCGGCGGCTAGTGTCTGACGTAACTTGACGCGCGCATCTTGAACAACATTCTATTGAACAATTTAGCCATACTTCTTTTTCACCTCGTCAATTATAATTTCCACATATTATACTACATGTATATTTATCAACGAACGTCACCAGACACTTGCTTTTCACCTGCAGCCTAATCCCGATGTAGCGGACGATTACAACGTGTACAGCATGCTAATAAATATGTATTCGGCTCGCATAATGAATAGATTCCCATATGCAAATCAAGAGACAAGAAGCTCAAAACGAAACAAACAACCAGAACGTGTCCAGCCATCGACCGCGTAGGGTTCGAACCCTAAAAACCAAGATTAAATCGCAGGATAAAGGGTTGAAAGTTCCGCGACCTGTGGGAAACGGCGCCATTCGTTCTCGCGCCGAGATAGAACACCCGGGACCGGATAAAAACCGTTCGATGATCGCGAGACTTCAAAGTCGTTCGCGTTGCAACACGAGGTACGCGAGTATCGCCGGAAAAAAAACTAGACGTCCACGAAGATAAATCGAAGATGAGTCAGCTCTCGCTGCGGGACCGTGAAGAACCGTGAAATCGCGATACGTTGTCCACCCGAGCTTTGTCCGAAACGTTTCTTCTCGCCCTATGAAACCGCTCCGGTTTTAACGCGGAACGAGACGTTGTAACCACTTTCGCTTCTCTGCGTTCGTTCGTCCGTTTCTTTTCGCTTTTTAGTCGTTCGTCGCCTATTCGGTCACCGGCGATTCCTTCTTCTTACAGTTTTCGGTTCGATCCTCCTGACAAGTGTGTTTCCACCATTTTTCTTGTTCTGTTCGCGTCGTGTTGCTCTGTGCAAGTTGATCATTCAATACATGACAAGCTCTTGATTTTCCAGCTTTTCTTTCCTCTTCTTGCATTTACACTTGCACTTGCGTTTACTACTGCGGATGTTCGTGCACGATAAAAATGTTAACAAAGCTTCTTCCTTTAATAATTTCAATGGGTTGAAAATAATTGGTGCTTTTAAATTCTCTGAACTATTTATGCCTGATTGGAACAGTTCTACAGGGCACGTTTTGAACCTGAATAGCATAAAATGGTACGAACAGTTTAGCGTGGCTTCGGGGACCATTTTGCCGGGTATTCGCTGTCCAGGCTCGCCATTAGGAAAACACGCATTCCGCATGCAGCAACCTGTTATATTCGCCGATTCGCCAGTGCAGCATGCATCGATGCATCGCGGCGCATCGCGTCGAGGAACGCGGAGAGCGGCTCGGCGCTTCCGTTGCGTTGGAACGCGCGCGTTTTCCAACGAGGTATCGATCGCTCGCGGCGAGAAGCCTAGGCGTGTCGCTCGGGAGAGTGGAAAGCGAGTAGAACACACGCATGCACACACGAAGATACAGTATACTATACCGAAGCAGTCCCGATGATCCTCTTTCTCTGTCTCGAAGCCAGCCAGCCGAGGCGCAGCATTCGAGGCACGTGCTCGCGAACACGCGTCCACCGTGCTAATTCAACCGGCCGCGGCGTTCGCATAATCGCTACAACCGATCGTTTTCCCTTGTACGGTTCTCGCCGGCGACCCGAACCGCGGGGTTGATTCGCGATTAGGGCAATCGACGAATTTCCGGCGCGTGTCGATCTCTGGCTCGCGCGATTCGACTTTGAGATTTCGAACCGTGACGCAATCGAACCCTCTCCTTTTTCGGAAAACACGCGAAACTTAGAATCGCCGCTTCGATCCTACATTGATTGGCAAAGTTTCTCCCAGTTGCGAAAACGTGGGACGATTCGCTGTTCTACAACGTAATCGATTTTCCTCTTCAGCTGTAATATGGCTAATCGTCCTCGTTTATTGATGTTCCCTGTACGTCGAAGAATCAATTAAACGCACAGTTGCTGCATTAGGAGTACTAGAAAGATTAACGTGTCCACGAGAAGTACCTTCAACCCCTTGCCGTATGTTAACGAGACAGACTCGTGATGAAGATTTTAACAAAATGACAAATAACAAGTATGAATGTTATGTCTTGCTGTCTAGATGAAATAAAATTTGATTCGTCTGCGATCAATATTTAAGTAGTAAAATAAATGCAGCCATACAAAAACTATAAATTTTCATTCCTCTTCTACGACGTTTCTGCGAGGGGTTAATAATATATTTCAACCCTCAGACAGCACGACTTGGATCTAATTCTAATGGTTGGCTCAATTATAATTTTTTGTTGATTTGTTCAATTCATTAGCTATTCTTATTCGATCAAAGAAATAAGTTCAAAATATAAAAAGATTGGTATATAAAGACTTGAATAGATCCAACTGTGGTTGCTACAAAATCGTCAAATCGTCCGTCGTGCAAATGAGCTTAAATAAAGAAGTGAATTCAGTCATGTTCTACAAAATCGTTTCTACAATTTCAATAATTATGGAATAGAGAGCCGGTCATTTTTTCACCCTACTGTATTAAGGTAGAAGTTTGCGTGTTCTTGCGAGGAGCTTCGAGATCGAGGCGTGGGAGTTCGAACGCAGGAGTAACCGTCGGAATCGAGGGTTCGAGGGATCGAAGCGCGGCGCAAACTGGAGATCGAGCTCTTACCGAACCCAGTCTTAGGTTCTCTCTTTCTCTTTCGCATGACTCAGCCGGCTGGAATTTCGCGACACGCGATACACCGGGCTTAACCGGCGGCGCGGAGCGGCGGTTTATTAACGCGGCTCCGGTAATTCTGACCGCGGGCGAGCATTAGAAATCCCCGCAGCCTTCCGAGAGCAGCGCGCACGCTCGACCGTGAAAGGATTCCGATTGCAAGCGTGCTGCACCGTGCTCTCTCGCCGGAATCTCGTCTGCAGCCGCGCCGCGCCGCGCCGATCCGAACGATGCAATACAGGGGCCCCGGTCATTTTATTCGCCGCGCACCACCCCACCACCGTGTCTCCATGACTTTCTCGTGACTGAAACGCATTTACCGCCTTATCGAGGAAATGCATCTACCTCCGAGCGATCCTTTTCCATCGGCGCATCCCGGTGCAGCCCTGATACTCGCTGCACCCGAGCTCCTTGCTCTCCTCAGCCTGCAACATCAATTTTACTTTGATTTTTTAGCAGAACTTGCAAGCAAACAAATTATTCCGTTGGAGGGAAAGTTATGTCGTATTTTAAATAAGCAGGTGAGTTTTGCTTGTAAATCAAAAACACGTGTTGCCAGTGAGTCGATGGGAAATAATGGAAATTATATCATCGATTCAAATGTGTGCGAGACTGAAATTTGATCACCAAACTATTTGTTGACAGTCGAATCAACAACCCTAACAATCCAATTGAAGTGATTTCTTTAACGAATTAAGAATCGATTCGTTCGCAATCCACAGGACTCTGTATGACGAAGAGTTAAACATCAGAGATAATTGAAAGGAAAAATACAGTTTCTGTAGAAAACATGTTTCGCATTATTTAAGAGCGATCAGATCTCCACTACCAGTTCTTTGGTAGCATTCATCTACAAAGTGTTTAGCATTACACACGCGGATCTCTTTCCACGTGCAGGATAAGAGCAAACCAAGAACCGTGTAAGAGCACCATGCAAACTTCGAGCCGCGTAACACGTACATTTTTATTGGTTCACGATTAATTACAGGCACTTAACCTCGAATCGGTATAGTTACCCGTTCAGATTTCTTGCGTCGAACGATCATGTCCATCGTCGGTGGGAATCTCTCGTTGCTCGTGCGTTTCGAAGGTAAGTGTGAGAACCGTGGTATCGGCTCGCGTTAGGTCGGATCGAAAGGTTTCGACACGGTCGGCCGGCTAATTAGAATTTCTAAGAGAGCGTACAACTCGGAGAGCGGCGATATTCGATCCGTTTGCTGGAAAAGTTTCATCGCGCCGAACGCGATGCCATCGTCCGGAACAATTCAGTCGACTAGTTTAATTACATCGTCTGGATCGTTAGCGAGATTTCGTTAGAGCCGAACCTGCTGGCGTGAGTTTGCTGATTTTTCGACGATCTCGAGAGGCTCGGGAGAATCGAGGATCGCAGCACGCGCCGACGTTTCTCCAGGTTCCGTCCAGATGCGTCCAGGTGCGCCACGCCGGCCAGTCTGTAGGTCAGTTACACTGTTACTGTTACCGTCCAGGCTATTACCGGTTATCGAGCGCCTCACCGTGGCAACGGTACGCGTAACTCCACCGTGGAATTCTCCTTTGAACAGACGCCACCGACGCGGTCGCGAAAATCCCCGAGAACCTCTCCGAAACTCACAGAACCCCTATCTTTTTTTTTCATTTATTTATTAAGGTCGCTTCAACGGTTAGGTTATTAGCGACCACGAAGGACTGATACACTTTATAGCAATGCATTACATATATGTATAGCGTAGTGTGAAAGGCATAATTGTCCTATTTACCGGTAGAAATGTCTGGTAGTAAGGTTAGGTTTAATGTTTTCTTCTGAATTAAGGCATTCACTTAGACTACTAGGAAACCCACATTTTATTAATTTCCTAAATCTAATTGGTCGATTCTGTTTGTCGCTCGTCTGCGCGCTTTCAAACAGCTTCGTGTTTTTTAATTGAGATGTGCACTTCAGAAATTTATTGTATCAAATGGCAACGATTGAGATAAACTACTACTTCATTAGCAAACAATCCTAAAGACGTGATGGCATTTGGGCTTATCCACTTTATTGTGGCTGCAATTGCACAATAAAATTATACTGCAACGAAAGGGTTAACGAGGCAGCCGAAACGCTACTCGTTGTCCGGGGTCTATTAGGTTCGCGAGCTGGATATCTGGTTACAAAAGGGAACGGTTAGGCGGAAACGGGTTAAAAGAGTTGCGGGAAGAAGGCTCTACCTGGATAACGGGCTGGATATCGCAAGCCCTCCTCTGGGAAAGATCGGGCCCGGTAATTAAGCGACCGTTCGTTGCCAGTATCTGCCTACTCGCGGATGTCCGGGTTAATCGAGGCGGAGATGTTGCGCGAGCAGGTCGAAAAGCGGGTCGAAAGCGGGTCGAGATCGCGTATCAACGTCCGCAGTGTCAATGGGCTTCTCGCCCCTTCGCCGTTCGCGTATATATTTCTAACCTGGAAGTTGTATCAGGGACTTGATAGGGGATAACACGTTTCATTAATCATTCGGCGAGGGGGCAGAACCCCTCGACGTTCCCGCGAGTCAATTATTCCAGCGATTCCTCGGGGGACGACTCAAAATAAACGGACGCCACATTGCCTCGCGAAATTTACAACAGATATTATTACCGTTCCTCGACGAACTGTTTGCTAACAGATCTGGGTTTCGCATGAACGATATTGGCAAACAGTAACGGCAACTTGTTGGCCGTAGCTGTGTAAATGGCAATTTTCGACGATTAGATCCTAGACCAATGGTTTCTATTTTGATAGACAATTTTAATGAGACAATTATTTTCAATGGACATTTGTACAGACTATTTTAGCAGACGATTTTAGGGGACTATTTAAGTAAGAGCAAGCCCCCTTTAGGGGACAGAGGAATTTTTAACGATTAAGTTCCAGACATTTTAGTAAGACAATTATCTCCAATCGACAATTTCTACAGACAATTTTAGCAGATGATTTTAGTAAGAACAACTTTAGTGCGCAGAGGAATTTTTTCGATGATTATATTCTAGATTCTAGACTCTGGACCAATGATTCTTATTTCGGTAGATAATTGTAGTAAGACAATTATTTCCAATGGACAATTTCGACAGACCATTTTAGTAGATGATTTTAGTAAGAACAAGCCTTACTTTAGTGCACAGAGGAATTTTTTTGATGACTAGATTCTAGATTCTAGACCAATGATTTCTATTTTGGTAGACAATTTTAGGGGACCGGTTTAAGAACAAGCCCTACTTGAATGCACAGAGGAATTGGAGAACGTCGATTACCGCAGTTCCGCCAGCGTGTGCGCCGAGTCTTTCAAAATGGCGGTTCCGGGGGCTGGAACCGCAGAGGATTCATTCATCGGACGCCACGAATCGAAAGGAAACGAACGCGCGTGCACACGCGGTGAATGAAAATCGCGAGAAACCAGGAAGCATGTAGAAGCTGGCCACAATCCGATCACTCCCACGGTGTGCCCGCGTTATCTAAGCGACTCGTTTGTAACCCGCACCGCTGCGAACGAATCGTAGATAGACGTGTATATCCCGTGCGAACCTTTTCCCCATCCCTGCGGCTCTCTTGCGTTGCATTCTTTTTTTCACGAATGTCGAAAGCCGGCGTCAAGGATCGACGCGTATTTCCACGATCCTCAGGCAGAGAGAGAGAGAGAGCGCCTGCGATTCGCTTTTAATATTCTCGTCGCTGTCACGCGAATTCCTTTTAGCCTGGTAAATATTGCATTCGCGATTCCACACCCGAGCTCTCTCGTGGAATCTTGCTAATCGATACGCCACCCTCGCCGGAAACCGCTCGCTCCGGCTATATTGTTAACGCTGAACTGGCGTTATGTAGATCGCAGCTCCGAAATGAAAATATTAGGTCGGCGCAAACGTTATAAATTAACCCTTTATTCAAAATATTGATTAGATTATTAAATACGTTGGTGTCTAATCAATCACCACACATTTCAGTATTCTATGAGGTGTTATATCAACTTCATATCCATATAAATTAAAAAAATCATATAGGATGAAATTATACTAGGTCGCGCGGAAGAAATGTTTTATTTTTTATATTTTAAATTGGTGTTTAGAGCTCGTTCGATATTTTTATTGACGAATGACGAAATTAATGTGGACTTTTATGTTCTTGGATGATCACTGGAAAATCGTTTACGGTGATTCTTCGTAAGAAATAGCCTTGACTTGGCCGTCAGTGTTGTGAGAAGCGAAGAAAGCGCAGAGTGCGCGGGATTACGAGGTGAACGGACGTTTTTCAAAGCTTCCTCGTTGTCTGGTCGGCAAAGGGTTAATCGGCCTCTCGCTCCAGTTCCTGGGCTCTCGGGTTTGCCCCTGTGCGGCTCCGTGGCCGGTATTCCCGTTCCAGAGCCTTTGCTATTTTTATTTTCAATTTACCTGGTGGCTTCGTTTGCACGGCGCCGCGCCGCACCGCGCTGTGCGCCGTGGGCGTCGATCGATAGTCCGCGACTTGTTCGCTCGAATTCGAGGATCGGATCGGATCGGCGAGCAGAGGCGGCTTCTCTGCTCGAGCACGCGTGAGAATTTCCGATGTAACGCCGCACCACGCCATACCCCGAACCCTACAGAAAAAGGGCTCTTCTGATCCTTTTTTTTTCTCTCTGGCTCTCTGCTCTTTGCGATTCCAACGCGGTGCCCGGCACGCCGCGAAATTCCCACCAGTTCGATAGTAGATAATTCCAGAGCGTAGATAATTCTGGGCATCGAGGCATCATTATGACTAATGAGCTAGGCGGGACTCGAAATTAGAGCCCGGCCCGAATCGAACCGGCCCGACGTGCGATCCGGATAAAAACCGCTCGGGGAAAACACGGAGATCGCGTCTGCCACACCCGTCGTTCCCAAACCGTATCTGCCATCACTATACCACGTGTCGTATTACACATTTGTCTATGACAGAATCCGTGCGATCAAATATCCATAAAATCACTTTGTCCGTTACATTTTTCTATGAGAAAACCGATACGATCAAATATCAACGAAATAGCCTATAAAACCGATCTCTGTACGAGATTTTTCTAGGAGAGGATCTGTTGGATTAAATTATAAAATCGCCAAACTTCTTGTTATTTCTACAATAAAATACTGCAAAATAGACGTGTCACTTTTACTGCTTCATATTTGTTTGCGACTCAGAAAAAAACAGTGAAAAGTCTACACCTTCTGTTTCTCGCAATCGAAGCAACGATTTTCATATTCGCTTAAAAACCGATCTACTAATCACGATCGTGTGATTTCCATTAAAATCACGGCTACGATGAATCGCAGCACTCATCCGGGCCCGCTGACAATCTTCGTTAGCCATTCCTCTTCACCGCGCCAGTAGATACCGATCTCGTTTCTCGAGCATTCTACCCCGCAATTATTATACAATTCACATCCACCCGAGATACGTGCGCTCCTTACATGCTCCTAATTGAAGCGCGCGCTTGTAAATCCGTCCTCCTACGACGCATAACTTGATCCAGTACCCCACCTGATTCATCAACCGAGTCTGGTTCACTGTATTTGGAATAGCTCGCGTGCAATAGCTCTCTGTGGTTCCTTATTCCAACACACACGATTCTGCGATCTGGAAAAATTTCAATTTGCCCCTTAATTGACGCCTCCTAGATGAAAGCCTCGGGAGGATGCATGAATTTTGGAACAGCTGTGAATTTTTTTAATTGCGGTAGCTACAACATCGTTTCTTATTATACTGCGATTTTCATTCTCGCCTGTATGGTGTTTCTACATTTCATAGTGATTTTGCGAACCAGTTCGTAATTTATACAGAGCGAACCAGGAATCTTGATCAGTAGAGATTACTCTGTTATTAGCAGTCCGATCGAAAAAATGTTTCTATCAGATTTTTGGTAAAAAATGAAATTTTTTAATGTTATGATACTTACCGAATTCGTCTTGAAATCGTCTGACAGATAGGCGTAAAAAAATTATAGGTGTATTGAGAAAAATTGAAGGCGACCTTAAAAAATCATGAAAATAGGGCTGCTCTTTACTTTACCTGACTCAAAATTTGTCCCTTTTTCTTATAAATTATGGTGTATTTGGTATGTAATTCAGTAGATTTGTACCCGGGGCGGCTGCAGATCAAAGTTTCGATCCTGTAGGATCAGTGGTTCAAGAGTTATGGTTGCTTAAAGTTGAGCAATCTGCAGTGTTTTTGCACTTACCGAGCAAAATAATTAATGAGTTGGGTGGTGATTAGGTCGGGGCGGCAAGGACCGGCGGTTCTGCCCTTACCTGTCAAAACCACTGCAGATTGCTCAACTTTAAGCAAGCATAACTCCTGAACCACTGATCCTACAGGATCGAAACTTTGATCTGCAGCCGCACCGAGTACAAATCTACTGGATTACATACCAAATACATCATAATTTATAGGAGAAAGGCTCAAATTTTGAGTCCGGTAAAGTAAAGTTTATCCAAAAAAAAGAGTTCACAAAAAATGTTTACTATTATTGGTAAAAAATCGATGTTCGCACCTATTTTTGTTTGAGATAAATAAAATCCGCAGTCTATTGATAACAGGCTGGAATTGTGTGTTGTAACCATTATCCTCGCGACAGAATGGAGCAAGCTCTCCACTGTTTCGGTCCAAGTGCTTTAATTTCTGCTCAAAGGTCGTACCACTCTGGATAAGCACTTGACCTACTCCCAACAATCGCTTAGACCTTCGGGCTGCATGGAGCTCGATGTCCACGAACCCTCTGCAATCAGAATAAAAGTAAAAAACCTCGGACAACTTGGGCAACCAAAGGTAATTGCGCAACCAAAGAACAAGCGGCTAATCATCCGATTTCCACGGACGTTCGCAGCTTTCCGCTCGGTGAGTGAATCTACTCGCCACTTTCTCTGCTCTTCTGTGGTAGTTCATTCTACCATCCCAACAGACCAGGATCCTTTATGTTTCTTTGTGAACAAAACACAAGTTGTTCAAAAAATGTTTCTACAATGTGAGGGTGGCTCATTATAATGGAAACTAGTCAAATCAGAATAGTGACATCTGAGAGGCGTCATTAAAAATTTCTGTACCATTATTCAAAATATTGTTCACATTATTACTAAAAACTTAAATATTGTATGAGGTATTATATTGATATAATACCTCATGATGAAATTGATTTCATATCCTCCAGATTGAAGAAATCATAGAGAACGGAAATATTCTAGGTCGTGAAGAAATGTTTAATTTTTCACTTAAAATAACTCCAAGCGTTAGAAGTTAGAATAGATAGACCTCCTGTATTTTGCAATTAATGGGGACAATTTTCATTCGCATAAAAATCCGTATGAGTTCGAACTTTCGTGTTTGAACTAGAAAATTGTCGGGAATGGAACGTTGTATAAAAATTCGTACTTCTAGCGTTTTTTGAACCACGACACCCTCTACCAAAAAATATGAAAAAATTCTCGAATGTATACCACGATGGCAGCAACGCGTCAGATTTTTTTCAGAATTTCTTCACGCGATTAACAATGAGAAATGGATTAAAAATCGGTAAGCTGTTGCGTCGAGGAATTGTCTTCGGAGTATTCGAGGCGGTTGGAACGTACTCGTATGCATCGTTACACAAGAATCGGCCGGTGCATTTGCATCAGGGGTCAGAAATCGGCGGCTCATCTGCTTTCAGGGCGCGTTAAATGTTGTCGGGTTGGTTCGCCGACGGAGTCCTCGCGTTCCATCGAAGCCCGAGGGATCGACGACGACTTCCTCTTTCTCACGTTTGGCTCCGCTCGGTGGCTCGCTCGTGACGGTGAGAACGCTGCCTAGCTCACTCGCAAGCGAGCAAGGGACCGCGCTGGAAACGGCCGTTGCTTCGAGAAGCCTCGCCGCGGAGGAGGCTAAACAGAGAATGAAACAAAGAGACAGAGAGAGAAGAACGCTTTTGTTTGTATGCATTCCACGCGTGGCGGTACGTGACATAATCGACGCGACACGCGTGTACCGCGGGGCCATTATTCGCGAACAATGAGACAAGCCTCGCGGGAGGACCGACTTGAAAATTGTGCATCGGCGGATCTTGCTCCCGAAACCGCGCGGTAATTACATTCGCGACACGCAACAGATCCTCGACTATACATATGCATTCTCATGCTAACTCTTAAAAAGGACTGCGTTTCCTTTTCCCGCTTTTCATCGGACAACCCGCAGGATTTTCTCCACGCTGCCCGCTTGTTCCGCGCGCATTCCTCGGCGGCTACCTGCACGCTGGTCGGTGATTTTGCGAAACATGTTCGCTACCAGCATGTCTTTCGTTGGTCACCGTTGTTATTAAAAGTGCTTTATCAAACGCGGCCCACATCATTTTCTCACGGAGAAAACAGAAAGTCGGAAAATAAGGATCACTGTACATACATTCCTCGGTCATTTTGCAAAACATTAATACGTTTGCTACCAGTATGTCTTTCGTTGCTCACCGTCGTTATTAAAATGTTTTATCAAACACATCTATTTTTCACGAAGAAAATTGAAAAATAAGGATCACTGTATGTACATACATTCCTCGGTCATTTTGCAAAACATTAATACGTTCGCTACCAGTATGTCTTTCGTTGGTCACCATCGTTATTAAAATGTTCATCGAAAAATAAGGATCACTGTACATACACTCCTCGGTCTTTTTATTTTGGAACTAGCAAGAGAGATACGCGATCATTGGGCGTACATCTTTGGAACGAGAACGGTCCGTTTGGCCGTGGGACCGTTTTTACAGGCGTTTTGCGCAACCGTGTGTACCAACGCCAGAAACCGGCGGCTCGCCGCCTCTTCTCCGAGGGGGAACAAAGGCCCACTTATCTTCTCGCGGGCAACGCTCGATCTTAATACCCGAGACCCTAAGGTTTCGCCGAGATTAGGCGTTCCCTCGGTCACGACACCGACTATCCACCGCCTCGGTAGAAAATGAAACTCGGCTGCAACGACGCCGCCGCGCACCGCTGGAAACAGAATACATACACCGGGGGTCTTAGAATTGCAAACGGCCATGATAAGAAGCGGGGTGGTTCCTGCACGATAAACTTTGCAGGAATTCAAAGTGACCAAGAATTGCTTTATTATAATCTCTGTAATCGACGGATTCGGATAGATGTGCTGTTTAAGAAAGGTTCTTCGTACGAGAATATAGCGGAGAAGAGAGTGGTGCGGCGATTTTTGTATCTACACTTCCGTTCGTAAATCACCGGACACTTACTTATCTTCAACAAAATGGTAATTAAAGAATACACAAGCTTCCAGCTTGATTCGGTTGTTTTATTTTGATTGATTATATAGCTATTGTACGACAATATTTGAATGCAAAATTAAATATATACATATACTATTTGGATAAATGTTGAAGAAAAGAGATTGAGAAATTGTAGGATGATTATGAACAGCTCTATAAACAGCACTTAAATTTTACAAATTAGAAAATATAAGAATGATAAGAGATTTGATATAATATATTTGGCAGATTTGTTCTTTGATAACAAAAAATCGTCACATCCAAATTTGAATAAGTGTCCGGTGATTAATGGACAGGAATGTATACCCATACCCTTAGGGTTACATCGGTAGTCAGTAGAAACGGCCAGCCACGAGTAGACGTCCACCACCAAAAAGAAGCGCCGCAACTGTTTGGTGCCATTTGTCTGTATCGGAAGCAGGGACCGATCGTCCAAGGATCGCGTCTCTATTGGCTGTTGTGTCGTCGAGCAAGGGGAAGAAGAAGCGGCTTGCTCTCTCGGTGGACTCGTCGCTGTCGTTGTTCCCTGTCGATCCCTCGGACTGCCCCCTCGGCGGCGGCCAGTCGATCGAGCCTTTCCAGAGTGATGAATTTCTTTTGGTCGGGGATCTCCCCCGAGCGAAGTGGTCCGATGACCCAGATACGTCGGCCGAGTCCTCCTCCGGTCGGGCGATTTGTCGTTTCTGTCAACGATTTGCCGCAATTACGGGGAAATCCGTCGAGAGGAGCAACCGATTCTCGAGAGCCGCTGCCGTTGCGCCGCTGCTGTCGGATATTGGAGGCTCTCCGTTTCACTCCCGAGGGAATATGAAGCAGCCCGATCGGTCGTCCTCTCGCAATTGCTTTCGGGAACTCCGTGGAATCTGTGTCGAACCGACCACTTCGCCCCTTTCGGCCCGACTTTGAATAGCACCTAAGATTGCGGCTGCTCTCCTGTGCGGAGTTTCCTCGATTCGCGGATTTCTTTGACCGCCAGACTCGATTGCGGTCTCGAGGTTTGCTCTGGAAGTTCTCTTTTCCGGGGATTCATTCAGGATTTCGAAATCGGTCAGTGATGCAGTTCTACGTTAAACTAGCCTACATTTGGATAGTACATTCTCATCGATAGGTGTTCCAGTAGTCGACATATTAACGTCAATCATTCCACGGGCGATGTGGCACGGGGATTAAAATTGCATTCCGCCACGAGGGAAATGAAAATCCGCACGGCCGAGGCTATTTTTATTCACTCGATATCGACTCGATCGTATAGCTGAACAGAATTCTGAATCTGTAATAGCGAAACTTGTTATCTGCCGCTTCGGCTCATCGATTTATGCGATTTCATGAAATTAAGGCGCGCCATCTGCTTCTGGACGATGCACGGAATATCTGGTGCATAATCAGGAGACTTCGAAATGGCACGTGAAAATAGGATTATTAATTATCTGCAATGGAGGGGGAGAGAGGGTTGTGCCAAATATTACCTTCAAGGACTACGATATTATTAAAGTAATATAAAAAATTCATGGTATGCCTCTGAGCTGATCGAGAAGACTTCAAAATGGCATGTAAAAATACTATTGTTAATCATTCACCACGTAGGGGGAGAGAGGGCTGTGCCAAATATTACCTTCAACGGCTACGATATTAGTAAGGTAATATAGAAAATTCATGGTGTACCTCTAAGCTGATCGTGAAGGCTTCAAAATGGCATGTAAAAATACTATTGTTAATCATTCACCACGTAGGGGGGGGGGGAGAGGGCTGTGCCAAATATTACATTCAACGGCTATGATATTAATAAAGTAATATAGAAAATTCATGGTACGCCTCCAAGCTGATCGAGAAATTAAACGTGCGATGGCCGTACGGAAGTGAACGATGCAGCGCCGGATAGAAATAGAAGATGATCTTTTAAGGCTTCTCCAGCCAGGAATAAGGATGGCGTAAAATTACGGGTATTTGAAGGAAAACGAATCGAAAGGACCGTGTTCGCCGATGAATCATCGCGATTAAGTCTAGCCTGTGTCCGTCGGTTTCTCGTGCAGTGGACGGTGGTGTCTGGATGGAACCCGAGGCGACGGGACACGGCTACGGTCTGGAATAGAGAAGAATGAGAAGGAGAAGGGACTAGATCGCAGGAGCAAGAGAGAAGGACAAAGAGAGAGAGAGAGAGAGAGACAGGAGAGGCAAACGTAGACGGAGACAGAGACACGAGAGACCGTGGCGTGACACGTCGTGATCGGTAGAAAGAATCTCGTTCTGCAACCCGGAAACGCCGTGACTAACAACTCGGTATCACGAAGGTGGAAGAAAAGGCCTGAACCCTTCGGGGTGGATATCTCCTCTGGGGTCCAGGAGGGTCATCAACCATCGGCCGCCATGCCGGCCGGGCCCGGTCGGGATCGAGCATTATTATGACCAGATCTAATTGAAACTCCATGGCTCGGCCTGACCGGGCTTTGCTCAGCTACGAGCAAGTCGAGATGCTTCCACATCAGGCTTCGGCTTCTACGGAGGCTTCGGAAAAATTATGACTCCTCTAAACCGTTTCAGACACTTGGCAAAGGCCGATGACGCAGGTTGCACGCGCCTAACTTGCTCGATTCTCCAGGGACTTTAAATTGGGGATACAGAAATAATTCCCTCATGTGTGCCTCGATAATGGCAACGTGTCAGATTTTTTTTCAGAATTTTCCCTTTCTGAAAACTTTATAATAAATGCTTCTAACAAGCGACGTCTGGCCATCGACCCCAGTTTCCCTTAAAACTACGTGGCCCTCCACGTTCACTACCGCTCAGAAGTATCCGGACACTTGCGAAATGTGTAATAACAACGCATAAAAGTTACTTAAGCAATAGTAACAAATCTAATAGTAACAAAAATCGATCTCTATTACTTTCTTATGGAATATCTAACTTACCAATATTAGACTAAGATTAAATACGAGATTTGGAATTCGCACTGCAAATTAGAAATGAAACAAAGTGGAACTTGAAATCCTTTCAAGCACTGAGACCGTTCCACTACATTTGTATTATTGTGTTATTATTTATTAAATTCTTATTAGTAAGAAATTATGGTGCTATGATACCACAATATATATAATAATAATAATTACGCGTGACAAAACATTGTTCTAAATATTTTTCCTACTAACTGAAACTACGTTTTGTACAGAAAAACTGGAAGTAAATTGCTGCTGATAAAGATCGTCGGCTAATTCCTGTCTCGCGAGCCACGCGGTTCAAAGTTCCATCTCTCGCACGTTCGATCGACGGGCTTTCGAGAGATCGAACATCGTTGGGTATAACCAGGAATCCGGTCCGACGGACACTGTCGTCTCGGATTCCGAGGGTCTGTCAGCGCGGATCCCTTCCGCTCTAACGAGCTAAAGCGTCCGAGGAACGGCCGACGACAACGGCGGCCCGTTACCCGTTCTCTCTTTGTTCTTCTTTTTTTTCTACTGTACCACGGGTTTTCTTCTACTCCCGTTGATCCAAACCTCCATCGACGGGGAAGGTAAAGCGCGCCAAGGATATTGTACCTGCGGCAAAAGGGCTGGAGGATCGAGGACCTCGGGTCTCTACGAGAGATATCCGTCGCGTGTTGGTTTGTTTGCGATCGCGTCGCGAGCGGGCCACGATGATTCATCCAGGAGTGCATCGGCGGCGGGACAGGATCAAAGACCGACTGACCGAATCAGAAAACTAGCAGGCAGGTTGTCGGCTCTGATTTTTCGAGACTCCGACGTAGTGCACCCGTCGTCCCACCTCCAACGTGCAGCAGCCCAACCGCATTTTCACCTGAGATTTATTCAAGATGCAGCGATCCTTTCCAGTCTCTTTAATTCTGAACTCTTCTGCATTGCACGATCCAAGCCAATTGAAACCAATCTAAGCAGTGACACCAATCTCATTGGTCCTCGATAATCGATTCGGCTCGAGTCCCTTCATCAGGCATTTCTCGAAGACGCATTGATCCTCTTCAGTCCTCGCTAAAGATAATAAGCCAGACCTTAAGTTCTCCCTATTAGCTCCAGACATTCATTTCGAACTCCTCGAGTCTCGCAGAATCCAATTGTCCAGTTGAAACTATGAGCAACAGCGTCTTAATACTTCCTCAATAATCGTTTTAACTGGATTCTTCTTCTCGTTAATCCTCTTTAGGCTCTATCAGAGACAATAGGGATCGCGCTAAGACTTCTGTACTAGCTTCAGACATTCATCCTGAACTTATTTAGCGATTTCATAGTTCGTCAATAATGAGACGAGCTCGATTTTTCAGCTGGAATTTCTTGTAGACATTCGTGAAGGCATCGATGCTCCACAGCCTTTAACAAAGTGTTTGAATATATAATTTATTCAGTAGGAAGCGAGAATATAGGGAAAAAAGCCTCTCGCTGAAGCGCTTCAGTTCAACAGATTTCGTGTTCTAAGTCTATCTTCGAAAAGGCTCTCTTTATTGATGGTTGAAGGGCGGGAGAAACCAGGTTTAAGAGATATCGACTTTTCTTTCGTACGGGATAAATTCGAAATACCTAATTGAGCACAAAGATAACAAGGAAGACATGAACTTATCTCAACATACTCTATTAGCTTCATTCATCCTGAATTGCTTTGGCATCGTCAATGGAAACCACAACGATCGACAACTATGTTCACCGATCCCTGAATAATCGATTCAGCAATCTATCGAGCAACAAACACCCCTTTCTGGATATTCATAGTTCAGGACTCACTGCGACCCTCCGATTAGCAACTACCGTCGTCCTTGGTATCTCGTGGGTAGGATGTGCACGTTTCACAGGCTGCCAGACCGTCGTTGATGCAGCAAAGCACCTAGTTTTGGGGGAGGTTGCCTAATTTCGCTTGGGCAGCTAGCCTCGCGACGTTAATAACGCAGCCCTTACTTCTTCCACTGCTCTCTCGCTTCGTCACTGTCTCTCTCTAACCCTCCCTGCCACCCTCCGTAAGATCAATAGTCTGGTCCAGAACAGGGCCGGCTCCGGAGAGGGCGCGTGTTCCCGGAGTAGCAATTAAAAATTACTCCATCGAGGGGCTGCAGCGCTGGGAGGGTCCTTTTTGCCAGGAGTCGAGGGTCCTGTCGACGAGTCCTGAAAGTTTCTACCTCATCCCCTTCCAACTCTCTCTCTCTCTTTCTCTTTATATTTGTCTCTTTCTCTCTCTCTCTCTCTCTCTCTCTCTTTTAAGGACCGTATTAAACATCAATCTCACGCCGACGAGTTACCTTCGCGCGGACGCGCCCGTTTCACTGTGAGTTTAATTAACCCCTTAACGCACGATTATTAGGTTGAGCATTAAGCTCGTTCTCGGGGACGCTGCATCGTTCTTCATCGTACCTGCAGCTGCTCGTTTCGACTGCGACTGATAAAAGTATTCTCCTCCAGTATCAGTTAGTTCGTTTTATTTGAGCGTTTAATATTCCAAATTTCATTTAACCTTCTCTTTGTGTGCTGCTATTCTAATGTTAATCGTGTGAACAGGGGCGTAATTGCGTTCTGTACATTTTTGGAGCAAACTGTAAAGAAAAAAATTGTCTACATGAGTAGATGTGCAATTACATTGATTTTTAAATGATAAATATACAATGCTTTAAACATTTGCAACATATCGGAAATAGCATTCCCAGAAAATCTTCGGAAATTTTCCCTCCGTCAACTTTTTATTACAAAGAGAAAGTTAAACATGGTTTACACCTAATATCTTCATATTATCAATTATATGCGCAATTGTTGAAATCAATTTTTAAACAGGATCGCAAGAGAAAGTGTCGCACTTTCGACTTTCGCAAAAGTATACAAGATTCAAAACAGCCTGACACGAGCGTCAGGGGGTTAAACGTGTGCGCGTTAATGAATTTAATCGGTGGATACTTAAACGGCACGCAGCGTATCGCAATCTTTATTGGCGGAGCGGTACTGTTTCAAAAAATTGATAATAATTACCGGCCATAAACTCCACCGTAACTCTAATTGCCCGATCACCGAGATCTTAAATTGTCCCAACATTGAACTGGCGCGCCACGTACCATAATCTCGAACCT
This sequence comes from Lasioglossum calceatum, assembly GCA_963966675.1. Taxonomy (NCBI): domain Eukaryota; kingdom Metazoa; phylum Arthropoda; class Insecta; order Hymenoptera; family Halictidae; genus Lasioglossum; species Lasioglossum calceatum. Next base: position 12,414,728 of record OZ016540.1, read on the forward strand.
GCTACTATCGACAGCAACTCTCGAATCGCTCGATGAATTTTCGAAGTTGACGCGATCTATCGGACCACGGATTTTTCTGCATAGTTAAGTTTGTGTGTATCAATTTCTAGATACGTGGGAGATACGTAGACATTTATACGTTTCTTCTCTGAACTTCGTGATATACTGTCTATTAATTATTCATGAATTAACGCGGCAGGTTCGTGTCTTATCTTAAATTGCGATTAGATCGTTACGATTAGATCGCGTGCACGCATTTCGAACAAACATGATCTCGTGAAATGCAAAGTGGAGAAAACTGGACGGGAATATTAGTTTGCTGTGTTTGAAACTCGTTCAGATCTTTTCGGAACGATAGACATTTCATGCTCATTGAAACCATCTTAGAAAATTCTCCCTAATTAATCCTAGTCAAGTATAAAAATTTCGTATTTCATAAATCCTGTTTGTATATGAAAATTTTTGCTGTCAAATAAAAAGAGTTCAATCATATTTGCATTTTTGTTTGACATTGCCACTTGCCACTTGTTTGAGCATAACATAATTAACACAATCGTATAGCAGAGCCTATCAGATTTTAATATTCGTTTGCTATGTTTTAAACTCGTTCAGATCTTTTCAGAGCGATAGAATTTTTATGCTCCTTGGAATCATTTTAGGAAATTCTCTCTAATTAATTCTAGATTACTAACATACTAACATAATTAATACATTGAAAATATAAAAATTTCGTATTTCATAAATCCTGTTTGTATATGAAAATTTTTGCTGTCAAATAAAAAGAATTCAATCATATTTGCATTTTTATTTGACATTGCCACTTGCCACTTGTTTGAGCATAACATAATTAACATAATCGTATAGCAGAGCCTACCAGATTTTTCAGGACTTTCTCGGTATAAAATCGTGTAAGAAATTTCGCGTTGTCCACCGGTTGGAACAAAATTCCAGACAAAGTGCATTACACGCGAGACACTGGATCCTGCAAAACTGAATCAGAACGGACAATCGAATTTGCAAATATTTTGCTGCTTCGCCACGAAGTAGCGAGGCGCACACGTGACACGGACTTAAACGATATCTGGCCGGGACGATCGTCGCGCGACGACTAGGTAGCGACACGCCACGACTACCATTAATTAGCACAGAGCCGGGCTACTTCGTTATACGTAATTGCATTAGCCGTGTCGTGCGTGCCAATATAATGCTCGCTCGCGCCCCTAACGCGCGGCTCTACAGCCTTTTTCAGAGGGAAAGGCCGATGCAGCCATTACGCCCGACCGAATCATGGGGAACCGAGTTCCCAGGTTTTTGCTCGGTAAAACGATTCGCAAGGTGCAGCCGTGAATCCAAAAACGAGCAAAAGCGAACACCTCATTAGTCTACACGCGCCTTAAATAAATTCAATCATCGAAATTGTTCCAAGGATAGAATGGAATCACGAAGTACGTTGAATTTCAAAAGTGAATAAAGTACGAAAGTTTTATTCATCAGTGGGATGGTTGACAAATTTTTTAGTTGTACTTACTTGCTCGTCAAAATTAGTAGAAGTAGAAGCGAACGTAATTTCGCACTGGTAGATTCGCTGAGCCAGTGTGCGGTAGACGGTTGTGCTTGTCGAGATATTGGTTCGTTCTATCCGACAGGAGGTGTACTCTCATTGTGGCGTCGGCACTCGCGTTCCATTAAAGCCGGCTCGAAATGACAGGCTTTAGGTATCGCGACACGCTTCGCGACGCACTATGATCCGCACTGCGGATGGTGGACCCCGGGAAATCGACCGGCATCGGTCACTCGGACGAGAACGTGCCAAAAATAAATAAGTCGATAAAGCCTTCCGTAAATCGAACATTTATAATAGCGTGTCCAAAGCTATCATTTCGTTCTCAAGGTTCAGCTTGAGGGAGTAGACTCGTTTTTCCACGATTGCAAGGGTCCGGGATGTGCATTTCTCAAAAACGCAAAGGTGGGGTTTTTTCAGTAGTCAAAAGTGCTAGATAAAAGGTCAATCTAGGCCGCCATCGCCCTCAAAGGTCCTATTTTTATGTTTACGAGGCGTAATTTGTATTATTCGGAAGCATCCAGCTGCGCGTGTAGCTATTAGGTTGTAAAGAAAGAAATGCAGGATTTTTGTTCCTTTGTTTTAATTGCAATTTTATACCAATAAATATTCACCTTTATTTAATGAGTTATGTTGTATGTCATTTTAAAGCTTGTTTTACGCTCTACTTAATTATGCTTTCGATATTTAATTTTATCCAAATTTTTATTAAATTATTTGGCCTTTCCGTGCAACTTTCCCAATTTTTCTTTTCCTAAAAACCTTATTCGGACTATTACGAACATTTTTTTTTAAATTAGCCAAATCGGTCCAGCCGTTCTCAAGTGATGCGCTTACCAACGAACAGCATTTAATTTTTATTTATAGTATGTATAGAAGATAGAAGATTAAATTCTCTGTAAAATTAATTTTAATACTATTCCCCTCAATAATATTAAAATCAATTCTCATACTAATTTAAAGTTACTATTAAACAATATTAAATTTTCTATAAAATTAATTTTCATATTATTGTCTGTAATAAAACATTTTTAATCAAATTGTTTTTTATGTGAGTTATAACACTATAAAACATAGGTTTAAATCATGCATTATTTTCATAAAGGTGCAACAGCTACATGCTGCCGAATAATAAAATAAGACATTTGAGCGCGGCTGCGGCCTATTACTATTATTATTGAGAAATGAGAACGCGCATCCTGCACCCTTGCAACCCTGGAAACGAGTCTACCCCCTTAAGCCATGCCCACACAGAAGTCTAAAAATTTTTGCTACATTCCTGGATGGAGGTTGATTATATCCAGCAAACAAAGAAGGAAGTGACAGAATGTTGCACTAGGTTGCTTCACTGTGGAAATAGCTTAGGATTGGTGGAACGGTCTGGCTCCGGGAAATTCGTTCTACCAATGGAAACGTTGACAAGTACGTGTTCAGAGGACTCCGTTTGTTTTACTCACTGTAATTCCCGAAAGCGAGCTTAAAAGCGCAACGTGGCAAAGAAAGTACCCGTAGTTCTCGGTGCGGGCGACCAATTAAAATTCGCGTGTCTGGCAGACGCTGTCAGCGTCGTCCTCGCGGCTCGCAATTCGCGGGAGCTGTCTGCTCGTGATTCTGTGCTTCCGTGCCGCTGAACAAGGGATCCGCAGTGCGGATGCTGCGCCTCGATCAAGGAAACTCCGTTATCTAGCGATTATCCAGGTAGGAGGGAGATAAATGGGTCGACGAGCCAGATTCGGCGAGCACCGAATTCCTAGAGGAGTCCTCTTGCAAAAATCTGTGTCGTAAGTGCCAACAGCTGGTAAATTAAACGACAATAAAGTCAATGTATAGTTAGAAACATGTCTCGCCAACACACCCTTCTATAGAGCCTATTCAACATTTATTAATATTATTTGTTAACATTCGATAATATCATACGATGCCACTGATGCATGGATTTCTCTTTCGCTAAATTTTGGGCTCAAGGTCATTGCAAAGTCATGTTATGGTAAATACATTCTTGGATCTTACTTTTTTAGTGATGAACAAGGAATAGATCATTCCAAATTAAGGACATTGTGGAACTGATGACAGCTGGAAAAGTTTGACTTTGAAAATCTATAACTTTTTCCTCGAGCAATTTTTCGAACCTGCACGAATAACAAAGTTATGGGGTTAGTTGAGTCATCCCGTACAGTTCCCACCTCTCTCTCCATGTACGTGAACGTTCAGTAGAAAAATGAGATTTCCGAAAAATTCGCAATTTCCCGCGAAGGCAGCGAGCAGTTCTCGTGGAAAAGTTTGAGGGATGGAGCCGGAAATTTGTCGGAGGTTGGGTAACATCGAATCGTCGATGGTAGACGGAAAAATAATAATATTAAAAGGCGTAGCAGAAGCAAAAAGCTCCACAAAGGGAGAGAATCCCATCTGGGGGATCCGCTGGTCGTTAAGGGTTTATCGGTGAGTCGTGTGATCGCCGGAAGCTCGTTTGCTTGCTTAATTAAAAGGGGGTGGGTGGAGGCAGCTCTTGGAAATTGCGTGTTCTCTCTTCTCCTGTTCTTTCTGCCTCTCTCTCTTTCTTTCTCAGACCACTGTCTTCTTCCGCGGGTGCAAAGGTTGGGCAGGTGGGCGCCGCGGTTTAAAGGATTTCGGAGAATTAACGAGCGGAGAAGGAGTTGTCTGTAATCCGTCGAAAATCCTGCTGCGAAAAGGGCAGAGTCTCGGCGAAATAAAACGTTAAGGATTAATAGCGGGTGTGGGCAGAGACGACATGAACGATGGGAGGGTGAGGTGAATCGCAAACGGGACGGATCGAGTGCCTTTTCGAGGTTCGGGGCTGCGAGAGATCGATAGGAAGACTCTGTGGGTAGCTCCGAGAGGATAACGAGATGCGGAAAATTGTCTCTCGGGGTTTTCGGGCAACGTTCTATTACGAGAAAACGTTCGTTATATCTCGTTGCGCAAATATTACCTTCCTACGGTGTGATCGCGGAGGCTGAAATTCTCCAAAGTTGTTTACTATATTCCACTGCGGATCTTCGTGTTTTCGTTCCACTTACAAATATATGAAATGGAGGAAGACTTACTTGTCCGGATCGTGACTGAGTCTATTAGCATTGGAAAAATAGTGTATAGTAAACAAATTTTTAGAAAGAAAAGACTGAAAGATGAACGAATAATATCGATTTTCACATTGGTTATAATATGTCCAGGTAACGATTTGAATTGGCTGCTAGAAAGTTGGAATTTAGCTGGAGTCTCGCCATCCAGGTAAACTTATTTTTACTCCGGCATTGTTGTGGAGCTGATTGTACATCAAGAGCGATAATTAAAATGTACTGTATTCAATCGAGCGCTGTGAGCGTAGGAAACAATTAAGCGCTGGAATTAATATTTCGATGTTAATCATATTGGACGGGTTCGAGGAGAGCGGAAAGAGGAAAAGAAGAAAGAGAGAAGACTCAAAGGGAGAGGAGAGCGCGACAGTCGCGGAATGAAGCGACGCGGATTAAAAGGATTTAGGAAGACTGCAAGACAAGCGAGGAGGATCGACGAAGGAGGTTAGGAAAATTCTCGAGGAGCGGAACCGACTCCGAGCAATAAAACGATCTTTCGAGTGGACGTAGGCAGGGGTAGATTGAAACCGGTGGAGTATAGAGAGACGCGCACCGTCGGAACAAAACTGGCGGAGTTAAAAAGGGCCGTGTGCGAAGGGGGATGCTAAAATGGAGAACGTCAGCCGCAAAAAGAGGTGAAAAAAGGCAAAGGAGACGCGCGAATGCGAACGCCACGAAAGAGACTGGCAGGATATGCCACGGAGGTGAACTGCCACGTCCTGGAACAGACACCAGGGGGGAGAAAAGATAGAGTCGGACGCGTTTTATGTGCCAGTGTACCAGTGGGTCTTGCCGGATCGACTCGCGTCGGAACACGCTCCGAGAAAAAGGATCGCGGATCTCGAAACTACCTTGCACTACCTTTCTCGCCTACTAGGCGAGCGATCGGGATCCCGATACCCTAAAGAAGTTCGATGAGTCGGCGTCTTCTGCTACCAATCTCTATCCACCACTCCACGGGGTTTCTTAAATGTTCTACACGGAGAAACACTTCTTAAGGGGGGGTTCTCGTTTCCAGGATTGCAAGGGTTTGGGATGCACCTTCTCATTTCTCAATTTCAAGTTTTCAAAGCACTCTAAAGTCCTATTTTTACGTTTACATTATTCGGCAGTATATAGCTATCACAGCTTTATGGAAATAGCAACATGCGCAGCTGTATGATAGTTCCTTTTTAATTTAAGATAGTCCATAACTTTTAGGGATTTACTGAATCCTTGGGTTGGATTCTACTTTCCCTGCATCGAGTCTACAAATTTCCAGTTTCATTCCTAGACTACCGATTCTTCTTCCAATTCATAGACCGATCTGATTCATAACCTAACAGCACCTCTTGTAGCGATCCTCCGAGAAACTCCTAACTCCTAGACTCCTAGTCCCAACTCTTCAACTATATACTGTCAATGAACCAACGACAGCAACTACCAGCAAAGCTTGTTGGTTACTGGGTAAAGCACTCCGCTGCACTCGGGTCGCCGTGATGGATCGTGCCGTCGCGACGAGACAACGACCAGGTCCGAAATTTCTGGCCAAACCACTCTCCCCTTCTCTTGCGGGCTGCTCTTCCGAAATTCAAGGTCGAGCGGGCCCCGCGGTTAAAGTAATCGTTAGCATGCGCGTCCGTCCCGGATTACTTCATCTCTCGGGCTCCCACGGACACCGGGGCCTGATCCAATGGATCCTTACGCAACCGATCCATTTCGCTTATCCGAAAGCATATCCGGTGACCGCGTTTCAGGGATGAAATATAGATCGTCTGGTCATGGATCCTGTTGGAAAACGAACCCGCTCGGTTTGTTGCAAGCTTTTATTTGGATTCTAGATTGGAAGACACGATGGAAATTGGACTGGAGAAGATTCCTCCTGCATCGAGCAACTTCCCCCGATGAAACAAAGTTAATGCTCGTAAATTCTTCCCCTTGAAGGCTAATCAGAAAGTTCCCAGGTGTTATCAGAGATCGTAGAACCTCGCGATGAAGTCACTTCGCAAATCGATTCTGGAATAGGAAATCAAGAAAGTGAATTTAAATGTGAAATTTGATTTATCTGATACACACGATGATATCGAAGGGAGATCGAGAACTTTTGGCCAACAGTGTACACCGATGGCTCGATAACTGCGGATTCGGGGTTGCATCATTGTTGCAACGCCCGAACGATGTATCGTTATCTGGCAGACGATAATTTCGAGTAACCGGTAAATAGCCTGTCCCCGGTGCGCTGCTGGGACCTGCGCAAATTTAATGGGACCGGGTTCCACAGAAATGGGCCTCCATTAGGTCCTGTTCCTCCTCGTTCGATGCACGTTCTTTCAGGATAAGGACGCCAGAGCAGAGCCGGTACACGCTCTCGCTGGATGCACGCGTGTACCAGCGGACACGTGCGCGTAATGCACTCCGCGTTCTCTTTTTCCCCGTTTTTCGCGGCGTCGGCGTTCCTTCCACCCTCTCCTTTCTTTCACTCTCCCTTTTATCTTGTTCCTTCCCTTTCTTCATTTCTCCTCTATATTTTTCCTTGCCTTCTCTCTCACTGTATTTCATAGTATCTCATGTCATTGATCAATAGCTCACATCTCATTAATCGCTAGACTGATTTTATGCATTTATGGTAGAAGCAGACACAATTTAAAATAGTGGAAAAATTAAAAGAATTTAGAAGTATCGACGTAATATTTTCAACTTACTCAAATTGTCACCACCGTGAACCCACCAAGCGTAAAATATATAAAATGAAATTGAAAAGCTGTAATATTTTAATTTTGCATGAAGATCCGTCTATTCGGTACCTCCGCGTCTCGATTGCTGCACGGTCGGTTCGGCGCAGCAAGAAGAGCTGCGAAGAGAGGAGAGGAAAGTTGGGGAAGCAACGAGGTCGTTTTAACCCTGAGATTCGGACGTTTTGGGTCATCGGGGGTCAGCGCAACGCGCTCCATTGTACCGGCGAACGCTTCTAACTCGGTGCAGTGAACTCAGGGCCGTATCGATTCGGCCGGTCGGCACTTTCGCGCGCGGGTTCGACGCGCTCCGCTTTCCGGTCTATCGTTTATCGATACACACCGAAGCCGCGTAGGGTAAACCGGCCGGCGTAATCTGCCGCTTCCTCGATTTACCTGTATCGGCTTGCGGAGCATGAAATTTCAATATTTTTCAAGCCCCGTCTCTCCGCGCTGCGCGCGTTACACTGTAAATTAAACGACACCGGCGAATACAAGATTGCAGCCGGCCGATAGAGACTCGCACGCCGATACCCGGGAGTTATTCAATATGTACATCGTAACGATGATGTAACGGATAATTAGAAAGTTAGGAAGTCTCCTGTGTCTCGCCATCAACCTTGCTGCATTTTCATCGGCTCTTATGGAAATCCACACACTGCACCTTTGTTCATCTTATTTCATCCTATCGGCTATGTTGCTATTTCGTTGATCATTTTTATGGAAGTGCAAAGAGTTGAGAGTTAAGCTTGCTTTCTATCAACAGCTAAGAATCTACCCTAGTAGCATTTATGGTTGGCAAACGTCACTGTAATTCTATTCTGATCTTCTTTTTTATGGTTATTTTTACAATATACTTATCATAAATTACATACATATAAACAATGCATTTCCACGGTAAAAATTGGGGGAAAAGACTGTTGCTAAACATTGATTGTGCCAATGTAGTATTATCATGCGCAAATTTCTTGTTAATTAACCACCTACACTAACTGCAGGCCCAACGTTGGATATTCGTTGGCAAATTGTCACAAATTTTCGTTGCAGGCCCTGTCTTGGGGATTTCTAGACAAAATCACCAATCACACACCAACCATAAACGCTACTACGATAGGGACACTAACAAGGACGCAGGAAAAATGTGCAGCGAGCAAAGACGCGAATTCCATCGAGGTTTTCGGGCAGGCTGACCACGCGAGTCGTATCGAGAGCATCTTAGCTACAGTGTAGCGTGGATGCGGAATTCCGCGTGGCAGAAAAACCGTACGGAGGCAGCCCAATAAAATAGGCCGGCATCGTAGCGTGCCGGTTAAATTGCTGTTCGCAGTTCCGCCCCCGCGAGCACCGCGCCGGGATACCGCCTGGAAGAGGATCCCGGAACACCGTCGGGCTTCTCGTTGCTGTTCACGCTCGGAGCGAGCGATTTCCGAGGCCGTCGCGTCGAAGGGCGGCTGGTACGAAATTTACGAGGTTCTCTTGGGGAAAACGTCGGTGGAAAGCGTCTCCCGTGGGCGTGGTCGTTGGTCGATGGGAATTCGATGCGATTTTTCGAGATGAATCCGTTCGGGATCGGCCTCGGGACTTTGGATCGGCACGAAGGACGCTCGATTTATTAAAGGATCAGCGGAGGGAAGCTCTCGCGAAACGCTCGCAGGCGGCGATGGCCAGGTGCATCCTCTCGACTCGGCTCGGCTCGGCGCGGTCGCGAACACCATCGTGCACGGGTCCAGCGATGCATCTCGCGAAAAGATTCGCAGAAACGGTCGATACGTGCCTGATCGAAGCCGCGCCGACTAGGATGCTGCGACGGGGACGCGGTGCAACAGCACCAGAAGCCCCCAACTGCATTCTCTCCCTTTCTCTTGAGCTTTTTCTCTCTCTCGGGTTGTTCCCGCTCGCAAGCCGATTCTGTTCTTCTCGCGGCGTTGTTTCGCCGAGCAGCTCAGCGTAGCTGCACCGGGCACCCCGCTGCCACACTGACTCTGATATACTCGCGAGATATCCGGGCAAGATTTAGTGCATCCTTTTGCTAGCTGCCCCGCAGAAAATCTGCGCCGGGAATCGCCCTTACAACCGATCGAAATGTTTCTCCTGTCCTTGAAATGAATACCACGGCTGGAAAAACAAGGTGAGGCCCCGCGTGCAACGATACCTTCCGACCACTTTTCTTTTCCCAACAGCGACCACGCTCTTGCTCCACCGACCACTCCTGCAACTCCTCTCCGTGAACGTTGCTGGGTAAAACAGTGCTTCAGAGAAAAACCAGAAATATTTCTAGAGACTGTTTCCTAACCTGTCGCCACAATGATCAATTTAACCATTAATTGGTCTGGCTCGTACGATGGTTTACGGTCTATTTCAGTTAGCAACTCTCCACTCTAGGTGGTATCATTTTTATTATATTTGTAATCTTTCAGCTGAGTTATAAGACATTCTTGGCTCTAGAGAATACACGATGCAGCGTTCCCAGGTCATCATCTTCTTCGGCATTCGAGAGGCAGGTTCCCGGTCGACGAAGTCCCGGGCTGTTATCGGAAAATCAATAAACAACGTCAACTGGGCGCCGCGACGAGAGGAAATTACGCGGGGATGTCCGTCAATCTTCCGAAGACTTCCGGTGCACTCCGAAGGTCTCCGATATTAGGTGTCCCCGAGGAATCCTGGACTATAACGAAATGATAGGGACGATAATTAGATTTTTCGCGATGGCAAGATAGAGGACGAACTACTGTCCGACACGGTGTTCCATTAGGATAGAAGAAAACGTTGCGAAGGAGGTGTCTCGAAACGCGGAGAGGAGGATGAGAGGTCCGGACAGAGAGAATAGCGGTGAGGAGAGAGGAGAGACGGGAGGGGAAGTTCCGGTGGATAGCGAATATAACGCTGGCTCGGCTCAGCGACGTTTTACAACCAAGAAGAGGGGCCCCACGCAGGATTTATTGGCCGGAGAGTGGAGAATTTATGCGGAGATTCGCGCTGGCAGGTGGTTTTACTCGCGATGAAAAACCGAAATTTCTCTCCTTCTCTATCGGCCTTGCTTCGCACCGACGATCCTCTCCTCTCTTCTCTTCACTCGTCTCACTTCTCTGTTCTCCGCCCCTTCGTTCCAGCCTCTTCTCTATTCGACTCGAGTTACCCGCGTTGCTTATGGATCCGCGAGCTGTCCTGACAAGAAATTGGAGATTTCTGTCGAGGCTCCCGGGGGAGCACACCGAAATTAGACACAGATAACGCTGCTGACGACAGAGCGCAAGACTCTGCCTCCGGGGGCAGCGCGAAAAAGAAGGCGGATCCATCAGCTTCCGAATGCGACCCGGACAATTTCCACGATTTCTTACGTATCATTTTTCTTTTGCATATTGTTAAACTAGCTTGGTTGAAACAACCCTTAATCTGGCACTTCTTATTGCAAATTTTTCTAAAAAGCGCAAGGTCTACAGGGACCTATCTAGAGAGCCCTAGGTTCCCAAGGGATCTCACCAGAGAGTCAAAATTGTTCGGAGAGCCACTGCTGGGACACTAAGGCTGTTTTATAGTTCTTTCACGAGTTTTGGTCTCGCTATGACCCTTTCAGGAAGCCCTAGATCCTTTGCCATAATTTTAAAAGGGTCTCATGTTTTCAGCACGGCTCTTAAAGATCCTGGGATTCCTGTAGAATCTTTCTACCTCGTCCAGAGCTTTCAGCAACCCCTTCAGGAAGCCCTAGATCTTTTGAAAATCCCTTCAGTCTCCCGAGGATTTAAACCGTTTAAAATCACCTTCAGTGAATCTAGGATTCCTGTGCAACCTTTTCACGAAGTTTAAGCCCTTGGAGGGCCCTCCCTAGGGAGCCCTAGATCCTTCGGAGACCTTTTCAACGATCTGAATCTAAAAGCTTGCGGAAGATCTTCGAGGAATCTTTTTTGAGCAAAAAGTTGCGAATGAAGCCTGTTTCCGTCAAAACGTTCGAATAACGTGCGAATTCCCCCGATGGAGCCGCATAACACAGTGAACCGGACAGACGTATTTCGCAGAAGGGAGGAGCAAGCTCGACTGGCTTACAGCAGTCACTGCGCGGTTCAACGCACGGAGTTTTTCGAATCGGTCGTTCGCCGGGGCCGAAATTTGCATTTAAAACTACGGCCGGGGGCGAGGAAATAAAAGGAAGCGCTCCGCGCGCGATTTGACGAGCTCAGACGCGTCGAGATAAAAGGATCGTAGTCGGCGGGGACCAGAAAACGAGCAACCCGAACACCAAAGGACCGGTCGACACGAACCGAGAACAACGCGAACCCTGCGTCCATTCGTTCATCCGTTCACTCGGTCGTTCATTCGTTTACTTGTCCCTTCATTCGTTCTTCGTCTCTCTCTCTCTCTCTCTCTTACCGAACGAATTTTCTATCGAATCTTGATCTTTGGATCCTCCCGCGCGACATGGACACTCTGAAAATTTGAAAACCAACCTCAAAGAAACAAACTAACATGACTAGACTGCGGATCTTCGTGTAAACTGCAAATTGTCTTCGTCAATTGTAAGACACGAGAACCATGTAGAAATTTCTTTCTTGCCGTATTAATTTTAGTAAGTTAATGTTTAATATTATTCAATGATGTAATTTTCGATATAATTTCCATTATTTGTAACAACTTGTTGCTATCTTTCAGATAACCTGTCAATTCTTGTTTCTGAATGACTTCACTAGCAACATGTGCATTTAATTTGCAAGCAAAATTACCTGCTTATTTAAAACACGACAGAACATTCCCTGTAACCTAATAATACATAGATGTCCTTAAATCCCCTTAATCTTTTTACTGTTTCAACTTTCTTCAACCATTTTTGTCAGAAACGCATAGGGTAAAGTGCCCATTAATGAACCACTTTTTGTTGACGTCATTCTTTTATTATTTTAGAATGCTCTTTTTCGTCTAAAAAATTACCAGTTGCAGATGTATTCCCTCCCTATCAGATTCTGGTTTGTTTAAAAATTAATACAGCTTGGGAAAAATTTTGTTTCTGTATCTTAATATGGTACACCTTGAGTCCCTAATGTGACACCTAGTGCCATATTCGGCACCCACATCAAGAATGTCAATAGCTATACACATATTAGGGAGCCCTTGGTAGTGCCATATTGGGAGCTCCACGTGGACTGAAAATACTAGCTACTGACAAAGAGAAAATGAATTTCAGCCCAAACCAGCAGTTAGCAAACATTAATATAAATAAACTGGAACTAGATATGTTCAAACATTTCAAAATCATTTATCTTCCTCCAAAAAGATACAATCGAAAATCTAACCACAAAAATATTCAACACGTGGAGACAACTGGCGGAGGATGGATACCAAAATCTTTAGAATGGTGCGAATGCACTGCACACGGTTGAGTAAACATGGTAAACTATTGTTTCAGGATTTTCTCACTAGACTGCGACTTCTCCTTTATAAGATATAAGGTAGTGCCATAACATGCGACTATACCATATTTGGGCACTTTACCCTACAATTGGCAGTCTAAACACGACTGTAGAGAATTCACACGTTGGAAGTTCGAACATTCTTTACGAAAGAAATAAATGAGAAGATGATTGAAAGATCACAGCGCTTTCATGGATGAAATCGGACGAACCAAAGTGGACAATACCGTATCTAACGAAAATATTCGAAATCTGGTGGAATGTCGAAATTCTGGAGTGAAAATGGCATCGCGCGTAGAGGGTTGTTATTGTTGTGGAGCAGTGTACTTCTGTGGCATACCTTCGTTCGGAATCTAAACAACACACTCGCCAGACTCGGAACCGCGGAGAGTCGAAATGTCGCGCGTTCCTCGCCGGTACACGAAGTGACAAGCGGACCGTTTGCTCGCGGCGTGTCAACCGGCGGCGCGGCGCGGCGAGAGTTTCCAATGAAAAAGACCATTCGACCGGTCCCGGCAGCTGTTCGGAACGAGTTCGTATCCACACCCCCGCGGTGATTTTTTCGCGGTCGCTTCCCCGATCCCGCGCGCCCGCGTACAAAAGCGTCGATGTATTAATTATCGAGAACCCGTCCCGTCGCGTCGCGTCGGCTCGTTAACAAACACGCCACGCCGTGAAGTTTCGGGCGTTCCGCGCGAACTCGCTCGCTCTCCTCTCTCGTTTGGAGAGGGTCGTCGGTTTATTTGCGCCGTGCATACTTCGCGAGGGTGAAACTCTCTCGCGCGCGCGAGCGAGCAAGCGGACGAGCGAGCGAGCGACCGGTAATTGCTTCCGGCGACCAATAAACGAATCTTGTTTGAAACCGTTTAATTGAACGGGCACCAGGTTCGAAATTTTTATTCGTGTAATAAAATATTTTCGTTCGACGATTTCCATTGGGTTCGACTCGGCTGTTAAGCCCGAGGCAGACGCTCTTTTTCTACGGGCTAGGGAATAACGTGAAATTCAATTAACGAGGCCGCAAATGAAATTCATTAGGATTTCGGGGGAATAATGAGCCGACCGCAGACAAACGACGGGACAGGGGTCGCTAACTAACTGCGACGAGTGTAACGCGCAGTCAAAGACTCCGCCCCCGCCATTTTAATTCGCTTCGCGTTCTTTCGAGTCGAACTTTTCCCAGCCCGTGGCGCCCAGTTGAACTTGAAGTTGATATACCGCGATATCGACGTCGGAACTGTCGAAGTTGGTGCTGCAACTGAGGATAGATCGGTTTGCAAAGATGACGAGGGTAAAGATTGTTGAAAGTATCTAACAATGAAAGTATTATTGGATTCCGGGCCACCATGTATAATTGGTTTTGGAGAGGAAAATGTGGAAGGGAGTGGGAAAGGTGTGCTGTGGAAAGAATGTCGTGGAAGAGAAAAGGTTTGAGGGTTGTTTGGTCCTAGTGACTTAGATGTTTTGCCTGACGTGTCCACCGGCTTGGTGATAATAAGTTATCGGGTATACAACAATATATTCAACTACTAAAAACGACCGGTTTAGAGCGTCGCGTGAAAAGAGACACAGAGGTAGATCTTCGGTTGACAGGAACACCGGAATCGCAATAAAACGAATCCTCTCTGCGTACGGGGGCCGGCTAAGAGCAGATTGCGAAAGCCTTCCAAACCGTCCGACAGTATCCCGAATAGGTCCGAAGCAGGGGTTCGCAGAATTGGTGGACACCTGGATTAAGAGGGTCGCTTCCCCGCCGCAGCGAGCAAAAAGTCGCGAGACGGATAATTCGTAAATGAAGGGTTCACGGGAAACGCAGCTCGCAACACTGCGCAGCGGCGAGGTTCTCGTCGATCAGTCTCGAAGCCTCGCAACACCTGTTTCCAAACAGGGTTCCTAAAGCATCGCGGTGTGTTCTGGGGTGGTCTGTGTTCCCCTGCGCCGAAAATGGCCTGGAGGATCGACGCGGAGAGCGGGAGAAAGAGAAAAAGGGAAACAAGTACGCCGGGGAGTGTGGCAAAACGAGCACCGCGAGTTGCTTTGCTGCGAGACGGGGAAACAGAGAGAGACAGAATGAAAGAGAGAGGTAGAAGCAAAGAGAGAGAGAGAGAGAGAGAGAGAGAGAGAGAGAGAGAGACGAGAGTGAGAGTGAGAGTGTCTCTAGTGCGTGGACCGTAGTGTTCGTCGCGAAAAGGAGACGGCGCGGCGTGGCAGAGAGTTCGTGGCAGGCAAGGAACGCTCGAATCGAGAGAGCCTCGAACGAAGGCCAAACGAGAGAGGAGATCTAGCCGAGAAATAACAGAGAGAGAGAGGGAGAGAGCGGGCTGAAAGCGAGCCGCCGACACCGTGGAATGATGAATGCGTTTGGGAAAGGAGCCGCATAAATCCTCGAGGATAATGCGTCTCGCACTTTTCGGCCGGTGCCCCGGCCTTTGAATTCGCGCGGGTCTTGCTCGTTTTTACAAGCAGCGTATCGAGGGAACCGCGCGCGGGCCTCTCACAAACACCGAGATTTATCGTCCCGCCGATACGTCGTTACGCTGTTTAATTGTTTTCGCTGGACGTGGGCGACGCTCGCCGAAATTCGCGAGAGAACGATCAGAGGTCTGTCGAAAAAAGAGTCGCAGTCTCTTGTGGCATTATTGATGTGCTAATAATAATGGAAACTATATAGAACGATAGTTTAGGATACGCGGAATCCCCTGAAAATCAGATTTCGTGACTGAAAATTTTTGAATTTACTTTGCGGATCCGCCTCGCGCCAGCTAACAATCGGCGAGCCAATAATGGTTTGTTTATAGCGTCGCCGGTGTAAGAAACGCGTGTTCAGCCATCGAGAGGGAACACGACGCTCTAACGAGAGGTGTCCGGTGCTGCAACTACGAGTAACAGCAACTGCAGGAACAGCAGCAGCAGCAGCTTTCCAGGACGCGCGGATTTGCGGGAGTGGTCAAGCGCACGGCGCGGCACCGCGCAACAAACACGCGGAGAGGCGTGGGAAGCCACGGTCGCGGAGGGTTATGGTTATTGCGGAAATATTTCACCGTCTTAGGCGGTAGTTCCGATCCCCGTATAGGGCATTTATCATGATAAGTAGCAGCGCGGCGTTCGGTCATCGTGAATTAGCCTGCGTCTTCCCCATCCAGCCACCTTCTCCCGAGAGATTGTTGCTGTTCAATTATCAAATTTTGGTGAAACGAAATCGCAAATTCGTAACAATTTGTCTCTACGAATTTGGAACTAGTAGAAATGTCCTTGCCGAACACTTGATCGAGAACGTTCTGTAAAAGTGATTCGAGAGAAATTCATATCGGAAGAAAAACGATAGAATCGAGAATCTGGCGTCGCTGAAACTCGCATAACCGGTCCGAATTTCTCCGGGATTGACCGACGGACGTTTAAGCGAGCTCTCTCACGGGGCTTTGGGATCCGTCAAAGGTTTCCTCGACGGAACTCGTCGTTTTCGTTCGCTGGGAATCAGTGGGACGCAATATCCGGTGCTCGTAGAACGTCGTCCATCGTCTACGGACGGACAGAGAGATCGATCGACAGCTTCGATTCGTTCCAGTGACCCCGGGAGCTGGCTTCCGAACCTTCCTTTTCACGGAGAGCCCTCGGAAAGGATCAAGCCTCGGAAATCCCGGTGATTTTGATCCGGTCCTCGCGAGGGATTACCCCGGCAGGTGTCTCCGGGGAGAGAGTGCATCTCGGTGCGAAGAGTTCGAATGCGACAGAATCTTCCAGGATCACTGGAGGACACCGAGAAGGTCACCGTTACGAGGGACCATCGTCAGAGTCCGTTTCATTGCCGCATACTTGACCGAGGGATTCTCGACGAGGCGATTTCGCGAGCCAACTCGTTGCAGGACTCGAGACGGATGGCCGACATTTAAAGGGTCCTTATACCGCGGTTACGGGTATCAGGGAGGACTTGGTCGGCCGCCAAGTACGTGACAGGAATAAGGTTAAAGCCTCCCTCTCGCGATGGACTTCCTCTCTCTCTCCGGTACGTCGTTCCCCGGTGCCAAAAGACCGACGCGCTCCACCGGCAGTCCCGGAATCGGATCAATCACTGCTCCCGTGTCTCCCGTTACGGGTCTCATCTTTCCGACTGTCGCCCGACTGAAAGCATTCATGTATATTGAACGTGAGCTAAGAGATGGCTTCGACACTGTGAGCTAGTCGTCGATGGTGACAAAAGACTGTCTATCTTATTTCCTATCTGATACATGAATCGAGTAAACGTAACTCTATTGTTCTTTCCATATATTAGCTTTTCGCTTTATTTCGACAATGAAAAACGCTCAGAACTTTTTACTTCACCTAATAGATCGCCCTGATGGGCGTGGCCTCGTTGCCCCTTCTTTATAGAGTGCCCCGGCGAGCTGCGGATTGGATGCTCTTGGCTCTAGAACGTCTCGAGTAGGCGTGGTTTCGTTGTCCCCACTATGTACAGCGTTCTGACAGGTGGAAATTCGTTCATTCCATGTAGAGTGATCTAGAGGTGTCGTATCGTTAGACCTGTTTATACAGAATATTCTAGAGGCGCGGTTTCGCGGCTCTTTCCATACAGAGTGGCTCAAAACGAATGGTCTCGTTACTCCTCCGTATGCAGAGTGTTCTGTGGGCGTGGTTTCGTTGCTCCTCTTCATCTAGAGTGCTCTAAGTCCTTTGATTTCATTGCACCTCACTGTAAAGATTACTCTGGAGGCGTGGCATTGTAGCTCCACTTTGACATCTAATGTTCTAAGGGCATGGCATCGCTGCTCCTTCGTATGTAGAATGTTCTTCCGCGCAGAGTGCCCTAAATCGTATGATCTCATTACTGCCCCCCTACATGCAGTATTCTAGAGGCGTGGTACAATTGCTCCTCTTTACTCAAGCTGCACCAGGGGTGTGGTATCGCTGTTTCTTCTTACGTGGACTATTCTGGGAGACATAATTTCATTGTTCTTGCTTTCAACGAAGTCAGGACAGTGCCCCACAGGTCAATACCCGCGCGTACCGACGTAGACGGTCTATAGACCTCGATGCAACATCAATTAACCGATGTAGATATTTTACCATTCTACTACCCACAGAGACTGTCAAGGAACCCGCTCGACTTTATTTTCTTTCATCGTGACTTTAATATAACTCTACGTACATCAACGAGTTTACCGTTCCGTTTTTCCATTTTCTTTAGTAGCAGGAGGCTCGACGACCGGTAAGAGAGCCGAGACGAAACGAAACGCAATCGCGGTGGATTATCTTGTGTAGCGAGCGTTTCCGTTCCCCAGAAGTTTTTCCTCGAGTTTTCCGCGTGACGGCCGTCCGCAACGCGATCTATCCAAAGCAAGGGGACGCCCCCGTAATCCTCAAAGTACTCCGGCGAGCTGTTTACGACGGATTCGTGCGAGGACGCGCGCGCGCAGACGGTTTTCACGGGTGACCGGTTTTATTCGGCGGCGATCGGCTCGTGTAATTTACAGCGAGCGGGCAGGCACGGATCGGATCGGGGCGGATCGTGCGCCAGCCGGCTAGGCTCCCCCACGGTTTCGAAACTTTGAGGTATTAATCGTCGCCGAGGAAATTTACTTATCCGTTATAGCCGTTTCCGCGTAACATTACGGCCGCCGTAAATAACCGCGCGAAAAGAACGCGGGGCGGGCTGGCACGCTGGCTGGACGCCGCGTATCCCGCGATTTCCAGCCACGGATCGAGCAAACTCGCCCGAGAAACAGACAGAGAGAAGAGAGAGAGGGAAAGAGAGAAAGTGCCGCGCCCCATCGAGCGGCTCTCGAAGCCGAGAATCGGCTCTCCGGGCTCCACAATGACGCAACCGCGTGTCGCAACACCGAGAAACAATTCCGCACGGAATCGTAAATTTGGCTCCGCTCGCCGATTCGATCGTTCTCTGCGGCCAACCACGATCGCACCTCCTCTTCATCCTGTTTTCTTCGTCCTGGTCCTCTTTCTTCCTCTGATCCCCGTTGTTCCATTCGCTTCGCGAGGAGACGCCGAAGTTGATCGATGCCGTGTCGCGAACAATTTCCTCGATCGAGCCGCAACATCTGTGCCCCGCGAGCTCCTCGTGACAACTCCAGGGAGCTCCGAGCGCTTTCGAGATCCTATCGATCTTTATTGTCTCCCATCCTTTCGGAGGAGCTTATGATCTAGTGCTGCGGTCCTCCGGTCGATCGCGAAACTGGGGACAATCAGCTGCATTCTGCCACGAGTCTCAACTTGTTGAAAGGATTATCTTTCTTCTCGAATTGCTTCCGATAAAAGCACGTTAACGTCATTCGCGAAGATCTAATTAATTCTAATTATTGAGTTTCCACGTAAATTCGTTGGGATGCGAATATAAATGTGTTCTAATTTTAACAATCTAATTGTGAGTCATGGATGTGACTCTACTTATTATTATTATTATAGTAAGCTGTTTCATATATGATTGTTCTCCATTTCACGAATAAGTGAAAAGAATTCATTCTGTGGCTGTCTCTGCAGAAAAATGAATATCCCAGTGGAATAAATAACAGGAACAAACTGATAGATGGGAATACTTTCTGGAGCCACTGTACTATACCGGACGCGCTCGCTATAGCCGTCGTGGCGCGAGGTAGGCAGCAACGATGCGGTATTTACAGTCCCGGCTTACCTACATCTCGAACACAGTTTGCTCGTTCGCCCTCCCCCTTTTGCCGCCCACATGCAAACAGGACGAGGCAAACAGACGCGTAAACGGCCGGGAAGATGCGTCTAGCCGTGTACCCGCGCGGAACTACCCGCCAACAGCCGGCTGCGCTGTCAGTCGGCAGCTTCTCCTTCGTTGATCCTTCTTCGTCTCCTCCTAGAGCGAGACTCCTCAGGATGCAGGGGACCTTTCTTGTCTCAACGAACGGCTCGCTAGAAATCATCCAATCTACCCTCCGCGACTATTTACACTCGCGACCCGCCTCAGGATTGTCTGCATCCTGAAACCCTTTGCCGACCCTAATGAGCCAGTTCCTTGGACTGATGAATGTTAGATATTGCCAACGAGGTAGCATATTCCCAGCGAAATGATCGGAAGTATAGATCTCCTATTACCGAAATCGTTGATTCTTAACTTTTTGTTAGGTTGGAGGGAAAGTTCTGTCGTATTTGAAATAAGCAGGTAATTTTGATTGTAACTCAAACACACGTGTTGCTATTGAATCATTGAGAAACAAGAATTGACAGGTTATCTGAAAGATGGCAACAAGTTACAAATAATGGAAATTATATCATTGAATGATGTACAGTGCCGAGCAAAAGTGTAAATGTACTTCGTTTGTTTTACATAAAACGTGATAATACAAGCTATTTTTCAATTGAATGATAAAGATTAGGTAATAATAATTGTATGCTGAATGTGTGATAAACAAAACATAACAGTTTATGTTCGATAATATTAACAATATATAGAATATTTTACAAAAATAAGGATTTATCCTTAGGTTATTATTATTATTATTATCCTTAGGTATTATTATTATATATAATATAAGGATTATTATCCAATCTTGATCATTCAATTGAAACAAATTATGTAAAACAAACGAAGTGTGTTTACACTTTTGCTCGTCACTGTAAGTTTCCTGGTGAGCTAGGCTTGATATCGCCGAATGACGATATTTATTGAATAAGAATTGATAAAGAATGTTCACGTGATTGAATTTGCATCAAATCAATTAAGTGCTAATTGGAATATTGCATGAGGTAAATCCGCTTGCTCCGAATAGCTGCAAGTTGCTGGAAAGTACCTTCGGTAATGCAGCCGAGATTCCAGGTGTGTTTCACAGGATTTTTCCAGACGGTCGAGCCATTAACCGAGCAGAAAAAAATTCTAAACGACTAATCTTGACCGCGGCGCGGCAAAAAGGGGCGGCAGCACTAGCGGGAGATTCGGCCAGACGTTCGTGAAACCGCTCAATCTCCGTCGAGCGTTTAAACTCGGGCAATAATCTTACAGCACTGTTTGGAGAAGGCGTGTAAAGGATTCGCGTGACGGAAAACGTCGCGTTATCACGGCCCATTACGTGGGCGGTAATTGTTGGCCCGCGAGCGCTAATCTCCGATGGAGAACGCCCCTCTTTATCATCCCCGGTTTGCTCGTAAACCGGGCTTTTTACCCTGACAAAATCGTTCTTTTAACTAGCCATGAAACTCTGAACTGTCTGTGATTTACCTGCCGAAAAAACACACCCCGCGCAAAAAGCGTTTGCAGTCTCCGGGACGCAGACATCGTTTTAATGTGCCTGTAAGGATGAAAGCAAAATATAGCATCACATTTTTGCGCCCGAGAAACTATTATCATAGGAAAGAGGGGGATCTGACTTATAACTAATCAAAATTGTACTGATTAAATTCGGAGAAGTCAGGATCCCCTCTCTTTCCTATAATAATAGTTTCTTTGACTTCTTTTCCAAATTAAGTCTTGAATGAAAAAATATGATGCTATATCTTTTGCTTCTGGGCAAATATTTTGCTTCTGGACCATAAGTGTCCTAGAATTTTTTCAGATTTGCCGAATGTCGAAATCAGTACCAAAAATGGCTGTAGACGCGACCCAATGTAGGTGCGAAAAATAATGGAGAGTTAATTGGTCGTAGCCGCTCGGTATCTCGGTGATAAAAACCGTGATCGACGGTCGATCGAGGGAGTGGATAGTCGCGAGTTTTCGCGCGCCTTTTCCAGCTCGATGCTCGGCACCAGGATTATCGTACGCGAAGCGGTTCCACCTCCGCTCGTGGAGGTCGTTAACAATGCCGGGCTGCCTACCTTCGGCCCGGTCCGGCAGATAACAGGGAGGTGGAGTGCCAGTAAGTGTGGGAAGGTGTGGGTAGCAACGGTAGGTGACTAAACCGATTCTAAAGTTAGACCGTTCCGGGAGAGGAGACGACGACGACGACGGTACCTTTAAGTCTCCTTTCTGGCAGGATATCCTTCCTGCGTGTCTCGCGTGCCGTTTCCGTTTCATTCTCCCTTCCTCCTATCCCTCCACAGCCCTCAGACCTCTCCTTCAGTGTCGCAGCCGTGAATTACCGCGGATCGATCCGCGGGAATTCGCTCGGGTCCTCCGGGAACTCTAGAAGTTCGATGAAAATTCTTCGCAGGTGTCGTTACTTCAGAGTCACGAACGTTTGTATCTTTCTGCGAATCGGAGACGGCAATGTTCGCGCTGTTCTTCTTCGACAGAGTTTCTTCCACAGCCTTCCAGAGTTTCTTTGCGAGTCTGTTCTTTTCCCTGTAATCTTCTCCGCAATTCGTCTTTCAATTCCGTGTTGTTAGCACGTTCTCTGTCACGTTCGTTCGTATAAACGATCAGAATTAGCTGATACAATGAAAAAAGAAACGTGTTAGGAAGAAATCTATTTCTTCGTTTTATAAGGAATTGTCTACTGAATAATGATTGTCCCGTGTGCATCTGTTTCGAAAGGCAGATCGGTTCCCGCAGGAGCAACAGATACTGTCTCGCCTAGTCGAGGCTCCAGACTACCGTTGGAAATCTATTACGTTATCGCGTAGCGGAAACGAATCGGAAGAGGCGGGATTAATCGCGGCCGGTAAACGGCCGGCAATCAGCGTCCTGGAACGAAAACCGGGGAATCGAGACTGGTCGTATCGTGAGAGAATCGGCCCCTTTGTATCCCAATTGCCGGCGAGATTGCCAGGAATATAATTACCGCGTGGAGAGAGAGAACGTTTCGCGATACTGTTGCGCAAGTGGAACGAGCCGCGAATGAAACGCCGGTCCTCGATCGGGGGCGGAGCCATTTTTCCTAATTGCTCCTTCGATCCCAGTAACCACACGTGTCTTTGAAAAAAACCAGTCACGGATTTAGAAACTTCTTCAATTTTTTCACTACAGCCGGTCAAATGATCGGTTTTCATGGGAATTGTTTGAAAACATTTCTTTATTCCAGTATATATTATAATAAAAATCGCACAAATTATAAATTCTTGTTATTTTTATAATCAGACTGCGCATCTTTATACATATATGGCTTCTGAGAGTTTTCAAGAAAGGGTGGAATATAAAATTCGACAGAATTTAGTAGAATTTCTATTTATCACAGATCTGTAGATGCTACTACCGCTAGAAATAAGATTCGATTTTATTCCACATTCTTAAAATTCGTCTACCAAAATTTAAAATTGCATAAACGTCCGGAGTCTATCTATAATAGAATACACACCAGTCACTTTTAATGGTCGGTAGGTTTAGTGTTAATAGCTGCGAAGATGATCGGGAAATGCAAGCCTACGTCTAGGGGTTGGTAAATAAGCAGGATTTAGATTCCCTAGATGCTCGTGGAGAGAGAAAGGGCTCGGAAATAGATCATTTCGATTCGTCGAGCGTTCGCATAGCAGTCGTGGCATCGTTTCCTCCAAGTCAAGGTGCCATTGGACGAGACGAGCCTGCATAATTCAACGCGACCTGCTATTCAGGACGTTTTCTTTGGCGAACGAAAGGGATCGTTGGAGGAAAAGTAGGCGCAAGGTCCTCTCCGATTAGATCGTGTTCAATTCAGTTCACTTAGCACAGGTTTGACCTCGATTCGGAGGCGGGGGCGGGTTGCATGGACGCCCTCGGGCTTTTAATTCGCGCAGGATGTGACACTCTCGGGTCCCTTCCCCTTCCTGGCCGGGACACCGTTAAACGGGAACCATTTAGCATCGAGGGCACCTCGTGGCCCCCTCCCGGTACACCAGCACTATTTTTTTTTCAACGTCCCAGCCTACGATCCATATCCAACGGCGATACTATTAGGCCACCCCATAAGTCGACTCGGTTTTAGTGTCGCGAATATGAAATTCTAAGGCTTCCGTTTACCTTGAGTCATTGAAGCGTCGAGCATCTACTTGGACTTCTGGCCACAGTTTATTCGGTGCTTCTAATTCTTCAATATCATTAGCGAAAACGTAGTCGTTCATGGCCGATTTCGTGTCGAAAGGAATCGGAGAAAATGGGCAGAAAATTTGTCGTTTGTCTAGCTTGAACAAAAAAATATTAAGTACATTAACAAATATGCACATGATTCCATTTACAAACGATGTGCACATTGACAAAAGAAGAATCAGGAACACACATCCCGTGAAACGATCAAAATTCCATTCAAGCGTTTCTCTCCCTGCAGCCAATGACAATGACACAAAAATGAAGTAATTTATGTGTACGACGATATTATTACACGTGACGTTATGCTTGTATACAGTGATGAATGAGACACGGTGTATACTCGTCGGGCTCGCAGAAATCGAGCCGACCAGCGGACTCGGACTTGTCGTCGCCGACGAAAATGAATCGTTTCCTTCGAGTAATTGTGTACGGCGTGGCGGCGGCGGGAGAAGAGGTAGAGAGCAGCGGCTCTGGTAGGGCGACGATTGCCAGGTATCGATCGCCGTATCGCCGCGAACCCGGCCGGCTGACTTAATTAAGACGTTAATGGAGACAGCCCGAAGAATCAAAGCGAATTTCACGCCTCCCTCTCGAACCCGTCGACGAGCCATTAATTTGGCGGAGCAAAGGGCGACGAGGACCGACGTCCGCGATCCCTTAGGACCCTCTCTCCGGCCGAGCATACACGCCGATACGACGTATATTTGACGTTTGATCGATTGATCGCGAGACTCGACGCCCACGCGTCTCGCGGAACCCTTGAATTTTCTTCAGCCAGTGGCTATCATCCCAACAACTTGGACGTCCCTTCTCTAGACTAGAATTCATCTCGTATTTCAACTCGTATTCTTTTTAACAATACGCCACGTGATGTATTACGGGCAGGAGTGTGCGAGGACCTGAAATATCGGGGTCGGAAATACGAAATTCAACACATACTACTCACTTAGAATGGTCGGTAGGTTCAGTGTTAAAAACCCGAATATCCTCTGCTAAATAAAATTATTCCGAAATATGTATCGGGAACCCAATGGTCAAGACGGGCACCCGGAAATTTCAAGATTTTCGATTATATCGGAATTCCCGGAAAAGTAGGGCTCCTCGATATTTTCGGGAACTCGACCTCTGCCCGACTCGTCCCGACCATCGGGTTCCCGATACATATTTCGGAATAATTTTATTTAGCCGAGGATATTCGGGTTTTTAACACTGAACCTACCGACCATTCTAAGTGAGTAGTATGTGTTGAATTTTTATCACAACGCTTTTATGAAATCAAAATTCTGAAATTTGTTCACTGTGAAAATCGTCGAATTCCACAACGGAGCGCTATTGTTGGCGCGATGGATCGTGGGTCAGTTCATGGACGCCCAAGGCTGCGATGATCTTCATTATGGAACTTCATTATGGGTCGTTTATCCCATTGAAGCCGTGCCGCCGCTCCGCTAGCCGTCAATAGCGTCTCTCGGAATCGGGTTGTTCCCGATTCGCTTGCCTCCGCACGACCGTCGCCGAGGTCGATTCAAAATGAAGCGCGAAGGCCGATCATGCTGACACTGCTGCCACAACAAGAACACTTTCAAACATTTCCCAGAATAATTTAACCCTTCGATTGCGTATCACGTCTGTGGTACTGTTCACAAACCTTCAAATGCTTTACAAGTACCTCATGCAATACAGCTTGAACTTTAACAAAACCGTTCGAGATTAGATTTCGTGCTGGTACGTGCGCGTGTTCCAGCTGCCGAAAGCTCGGCGAGCATTCTGTCGGCGCGTGTCTCGGTTCGATTCAACGTGAACTTACTTTCCCATCCCTATTCCTTTATCTTTCTCTTTGCCTCTCTTTGTCTCTCTCCGTTTCTCTCGAGGGGAATCGGACGGTAAATCGTTGATAGGGTGCAACGTCGGGCAACCGTGAGCGCAACGCCTCGCCCATCTTGATGCGAGAGCTTCCCGGTTGTTTACGAGTTTCCAGCGTGGCGTGTATCGGGATCGATGAAAGCTCTATTCTCTCTCTCTCTCTCTCTCTCTCTCTCTCTCTCTCTCTTTCTCCCTCTCTCGCCAGTGGCAGTTTCTCCGGGAGCATCCACCGCGGCCGCGCGTTAATGTCGCGTTATTACGAAACCGAGAGCGCATTCACCCGATACACACCGCGCCACTCCGGAAAGCACTAGACGACCCACCCTGTTTCGATCCCCGAGTTGTATAGCCGCGCAGATCCGACTCGTATTTCCGGATCTAACGAACGTAACCGGATATCGAATGGTCACGGCCCAAGGACAAAGACGTGCCGTCCAATCCAAGCCCTCGGGCCCTCGACAGTTCGTCAACCTTTCACTGAACCAACCATTTTGGTTTCAATACTTTTTCCCACCACCTGGTACCTTCATTTTTTCAGATCTTCATCGACCATTGAACAGATGCACAATTTAAAGATCAAGATACAATTAAGAATGAAGCCTTATACAAAGGTGTATATCTTTTCCAACACTTCTTTAACGATGCAAGAATACCTTGGTTTTCGGGCCTCAAATTACATTCGTCAATAGAAGCCGTTCGAATCACTATAATTTAAATGCTTCCCTGGCGAGATATTATCTAGCAATGTCCAGAATATGATTCAGATCGAGGACACCTGTTTGAACTGCTCCTCAATCGTAAATACTACCCGCCCTACATTATTAGGATATTACAGCGCTAATATTTATTTTTAAATTCCTCAAAAAATGTAAGATTACAAGTTAGCGTCTTCCGTATGCTACATAAACCAAACATGGTTTACGGCATCAATAAATAAATAAATGTAAAGATCAACAATTTTTTCGCTGATGTCACGGACCAGCATCCTTATTAAAATTGCTTCATTTACGAGGATGAATTTTCACGATGAAACATTCCCGTACACCGTCGATTTATTCTTGCACCCTTTCCCGCTGGATCGCAGGGACACTCTAGTATTTATGTGTACGATTCGTTTGGTGGTTCAAGGGTCTCGCCACCCCAAACCGAAAGAGTCGAAGCCCGCACCCCTCGACAAAAGGACTCGCGTGGCGCGTGTCTCGCCCCCGTGGCACTCGCGCAGTTCCTCGAGGGCGAAAAGGGCGCGACGGCCCTCCCGAGCCCCTTTTCTTTCCAGCCACTCGCCCCCACCCTTCTACCCAAATCAGAAGAAGTATCGTCCTTCGAAGCGTGGGTGCTGCATTCGTGCTCGCGTTCGTCGGGTAACGAGAGGAGGGACCTCGGAAACTCTTCGCGAATCGTTCATCCGGGTCCAATGACTCTTGCGACCCTTTCACCCCCCGGAACATCCCCCTGTTTTTATAAGCTGGCGTGTTCTTGATTGTGATTTTGAGTAAACAATATCCTGCCCGCGAGCGGGCAGGTGTTGCTATAAAAAATATCCGAAATCCATTAATGTTTCTCTTCGTCGCGGATCACTTTTCCCGATTTGTTTTTATTCGTGTCCGATCGCCTCGAATATGTCAACTCGACCCCTTGACAGAACCTTCTACCTGCCACCCCACCAGGCTCTGTCCGAAATCCCCGACATATTGAAGTCGAAGCTGCTGACAAATCGACGCGTATTATTCCTGCTGCTTCCTCACCCTCCCGAACCAGTCGAACAGACTGACTTTGCGAGAAATTCACTGTGTGTCCCTTACAATCTCTGCGATAACGAGGGACAATTGCTTTCTCCGGGATCTGACGAGTCCTCCCGACAGTCTCAAACAATTCTTTCCGAGAGAAAAGTTCTTTGCTATCGAACTCGGCTTAACCTTGTACTAGCAATGAAACTGTGTACGTGACTTTAAAGCTTCGATATTGAACATTGCCATACTGTTATTTAAAACAATTTTTACACTGCTATAAAAATGTAAGTGTTGTCGGTAAAATGATAATAAAAATTGTATGCATCGATTTCAGAACATAGAAGCCAAATAGAATGCTATTGTACTTTTTCCTTTATAATCTTGATAGATGAAAATTGTTTGTTCTCCTACAATTTAAAATTCCATGTATTCAATTTAACTTTAAATGTCTTGCAAGAGTGATGAAAATCATAACACCAAGAAATCCTATAATATAGTCTAGAGCCAGGACGGTGACCAGAGTGTAACGAACAGTTAATAGGATCGGTAGATCGAGGACGCGGCTCGTCTCTTCTTTCGAAAAGCAGATTACAACGACGCGGAATCGCGGAACTGGCCGATGAAGCGAGGCGGGCATATTCGCAACGGGCCAATGAATTTATAATAGTGGTCGAGAAAGTTTGATGGATGGGAAGGAAGAAAGTGACGGGACGATGTACCATGGACACCGCCATAGGGATGCGATTATTCGCCGGGGCTAGAGACGAAGGGCTAAATGAAATCCACTCTTGTGCCGTCCGAGGCGGAGGCGGAGGCTCCGGTAAATGGGACGCAAGCCGTTATTTGCATATTTATGCGTTTTATCCAGCGGGACCGGATAAACGCTGAATATTCTCTCCTCCCCGAGTTACGACGCTCGAAACGCCTCCTGGACTCTCGCCTGAGGCTAACAGTTGTCCACTTCGCGGGACTTTAGCTCCGGGGTCCGTACGGGTCCGTGTCGATGCAATTTTTCTTATATATTTTTATCCTGGACGTTTGCTTCTTCACCCTCGAGCGCACCTCCTGTCGATTTAATACATTTTTAAAACGTTATTCTGCCACTTATAGAAATACTAACATAATTCCCGTTGAAATAACTAACACTGATTTATTTTTAGCACCCGATACTGTAGAATTTCCGGGATAACAGAATATTCGTGCAGCCCTTTGGGCTAACGGCTACCTGTGTACCAAATTTCATCTTTCTATGTCTTCTGCGTTTCGAGATTTTTTTATCGTTACGGAGGACAGAGGAACCGGCAATTATACAGGGTGTGCCGGGCAGGTAGTACAACCGGGCAGGGGATGATTCTACATGTAAAAATCAGTCGATAAAAAGGAATAACATTTTTTAGTTTGACGCCTCGTTTTCGCGTGCTTCAGTATACACAGGAAGTAGAATCGGTTGGTCATGATCAGACGCGTCAGACGGTTCCTATCAATAGCACGTATATTTGCTGCATTTTCGAAAACGAAAATGAAAAGTTATTCCCTCTTTTCGACTTATGTTTACATGTAGAATCATTCCCTGTATATATGTATAGATATCGATATAGATTGATTCCAGACCTTCAATCTCAATTGTTGAACCTTTACATTGTGGAGTAAAAGCTTCGCCCCGGTAATTCGTTCATTAAAATTTCAAATGAAACTAGTTCTGTTTTAAGAGAGACGCGATCTGTTGGACACACAAGAGTCAACGCGACCGAAACAAAAATGGCACTTAGCGGTGCGCAACCGATCGATCCACGATCCCGGGTGATCGACGGTCGTCCTACCTCTGGCAATCGTCGGACCGTTGGCAGCGTTGGTTGTCTTTTTTTTCGTCCTCGAGTACACCGGGCTCATTAGTCTCCGCGACGTGGCGGCGATCCGCGGCGTAATAACTTTTAAGGTAACGCGCGATCCTGATCGATCTCTCGGCCATAGAAGGCGATCTCATCGATTCCCGGGAAAAGATGAAATCGCCTTTCGCGATCACAATCGAGAGAGGCTCCCGTTGAATCGATGCGTCCGAAGGTCGGCCAAGTATCGACACAACGGAGTACAAAGAAGGCCGACGGCGACGCGACGGTGACGTTCTGCTCTTTCGGTAAACATCCTCGGGGAACGTCGTTTAACATCCCCCGGATGAATCGCGAAGAACCGCGAGACAAGATGTTCGTTCTTGTATGCGAAAATTGCTGCGTTAGCGGAGCCGGAAGACTGCGTCAACAAACGTGGCTGTGCAAATATTTAAACGCTACCGAGATGCCGATGCGCACGTGGGAAATGTCCCGAGGATCTGGTACTTGCGTGAAATTAATCATATGTTGATTCTTGCCCGTCCATCGAGTGTTAATTTCATCCTTTCGAGTAAATAGTATGTATATGCATCGTTTTAGTGGTTGCAAACGACGCGAGTAATCTCATTTTCATTAATTGTACGTGTTAGAAAATCTGAATGGTGCTAACATGATTAACTGAATAAAACGCAAAACGATACAAACAACTTTATTGAAATACATCCGAATTGGCCATCGCTTCGTGTAATCGATACGGAAAATGTTTACTTCGCACACATAATGAACGACACGCTAACGAACATACTCGGAGGGCGCGAACGTGAGGACACTGACGTTTCCACTCGGATTATTCCTCAGGGTGGAAGGGTCGATCGGCGGGAAGGGTGTTCCATTGTGCTCTCTAACCGCGGGCGGCCACTCCGTGAACGAGCTAATTAGGTCAGCCGGATTTTAATTAATGCGCAGGCCAGGCGGGGAACGATCGAAACCCTTCTCACGCGGCCCTAACATATTTTCGAAGAACTCGGAGAGCTGGAGTTTGGAAAAGGGCCTAGAGGCATTTCCACTTTCACTGTCGACGGTAGACCACGATTGACACTTCGGTAGAAGGAAAAGTTCGTGCGAGTTTGCGGACGACTGAACTTTTCGAAACGCGTCTCTCTTCAGTCGAGTTGCCGTTCGTTTTGTTTCTGCGATTGACTGCGAACTTTCCCATTGTATCGATGTAGGAAATATTAATGCTCAAAAATGAAAATTTTTCATTTTTGATCATTAGAAATTAGCAGAAATTCAAAATTAACAGAAATTCAAAATTCAGTGGGTGTACAAAATATTTGTAGAAAAAGTAAAGGTCACGATTTAAAAATTTTTTTCTGTTCCTGCAATGAAAATTTTAAACATTTATTTTGTAAATCTATGTAAGTTATACACATGTGCAAGGTTTCATTAAAAGAGTTTGCGATTCATTTAAATTGCAGACTCTTACGATTTTTGCTATTTTCAATTAAATATATTTCATAACAACCTTGATCGATTTAAAATTTCCAACGTCTCAAAAAAACTGAAGCTGTTGGGTCCAATTTTGGAAAAGTTATTCGATTGTAAACGGTGTATGAATACTTTGTACACCCATTGTATTAAACGGGTGGTTTTACGGGCGCCTTAGCGTCGCCGTTCGTGCGCTCACGGTTAATATTTCTGAACACTTGTATTTCGGTTTGTAATGTAAAAGGTACGATATTTCACAAACGTCTATCACTGTTTCATTAATTACTGGATGTGTTCGCGAGCCATAAATTGCAGAAAGATCGACGCAAAGATGATGTTCGGTACCCGTGTTACGCGAGGAGAAAAAAGTAAGGAACACTGGTGACCGGTCTCCCAAATGAAGGATCATCATTCATTAACCGACCGGTGGGATGTTCACTCATAAATCTCCCATCTGGTCTGTCAGCGAGCATGATTCCCCCAGACGCTGCAGCTCCGCTAATCGTTTTTCGACGGAGGTACCGAAACAAAGCGTCGTTGGGCAGCGTGCGCTAGTTCCGAACGTGGAACACGATAGCAACCACGGCGGTAGCGAATCGATTACCGATAGCCGACTAGAATCTAGTTGAAATTGATATTTATTACTGGCACGATGGACCGACGAGCGTATCGCCCTCATTACATCTGCCGTCGAATCGGCAGCCGCAAATATTTGAACGGAGGAGAAGAACTAGCGAGAAAAGAGAGCCGAGGTTCAACACTATTCTGTTATTAATAGTCTGCGGATTTTTATGCAAAATAAAAATTGCCTGCATCGATTGCAAGAAATAGAAACCAAATTGGATGTTATTTCTTCCCTTAATGATTTTACTAGAGGAGAAATTGTGTATTAACTTCTTCAATTTTGAAAATCTTCCAACAATTTTGAATTTCATCTACTCAATTTTGTTATAAATGCATAAAGATCCGCAGTCTAGTTATTAATAATCAAACTGCGGATTTTATGTATTCTCGAGTTTTATTGCTTCGGTAACAAGTATAATAAGGTCCGCCGCAATTTTACTGAATCATGCACTGCGTAAAAGTATTCAGTGCCGAACGGAGAGTATCAGAAGTGAAAAGTATGCGGCACAGAAGGAGTTAACGTCTACTGGTTGCGTTCAAGCCTCTGGAAGAGGATCCGGCGATCTCCACGGGACGTTCTCGCGAGCAGTGTATTAATTCGACACCCCGGAGGGTTCTCGACTCGCGAACGTATCCCGGCTGCATCCCGCTGCATCCTACCGGTTGTCGTTTAATCCTCGGGGCCTTTGTAACTCCTTTATTACTGGTCTCGTTACCCGAAAGTTATTGAAAACCTTCGTCCGCGAGAGCTGGAGAACCGGGAGAATTCGGAATTATCCCGATACTTCGATTCTTTAGAATTTGTTATTCAACTTTCTGGTTTGTCGAGCTGTGCGAGGAGATTGCACATACATTATAACCCTCAGACTACCCGATCTCCTAAACTGGAAGTCTATCTCCTGGTTCAGTGCCATCTAAATGTCCAGGTGTCGCAAGATTCAACAAGACCAACCATGTCCGAATCAGCACGGTGTCCACCCACTTCTGTATAACTCTAGCTAGTCAGTAGGTTAGCTGTGGGTCCACAAATCGTCATAAAACCGAACACATTAATTGGAATCGTGGATGCCGGTCGCGAGGGCATCATTCCCATCGCTAGGAAACACGCGATAGAGCGAGAGGGTGGTGACCCACCCTCCTCCGGGGCGGAAGAGTGGGAGGGAGAAAGGGAGGGAGGGACGGGCAAGAGGAAAGAGGGACGCGAAAGGAAAGAGAATGAGAAAGAGAAACGCAGAGGGAGGTAGTTGCGAGGGAGGAGGATGGTAGAGAGAGGAGCAAAGGGCGGTTGGCACACTCGGTCGATCTCTCGTGGTTGCCAAGCGACGAACATCCACCACCAGGCTCTCCGGCGACTACCCCTGGAGCAGAGCGTAGAGGAGGCTGCGTTGGCGGCGTTGGTGGCGTTGGTGGCGTTGGCGGTGGCACATCCTGAAAGCCTCGAAGCCTGTCGGAGACCTAACCGGCGGCGGCTGGCGGTGCTGGCGCCACCTGGCTCGCCGGAATACACAGCCGGCCACCCCCGCGGTCCCCGCCCGCACCGTGACAGTCGCGCGATGCACTCCACGCTGGCTGGGTCTCGCTTCGGAGCCGCCGGTCCTCCCTTTCGCGTTGCCGATGCGCTTTTCGCGCACAGCGAATCGCCTCGCCTGTTCGCCGCGAGACAGCCGCGCAAAGACCGTCACCATCATCGGCCTGTCGCGCCGCGTTCTTCGATCCCGTTCCTCGACCATCATCATCATCATCACGATCCGCAACCGTACCAGCAACATCAGCCGCAGCAGCGTCGCCAGCACCGTCATCGAGACCGACAGCACCACCTTCTCCACCTCCGGCACATTCTCTTACTGCTCCTTCTGTTCCTCATCCCCCTGCCACCCGCCGCGGGATACCGTCGCGAACAGAGGACCGCCGAACGGTCGCCATCTTGCGTCGTCTAGTGCGTCTTCCTACTGCTAGGACACACACAGCCTTTTTGTTCTCCTCTCATCTCCCCTTCTCTTCTATCGCGTTCGACCACGAAGTCTCAAGGGGGGAAACGTACGAAAACCGAAGATATGGGGGTGCGCGACAGCCACCAACACCACCTACACCATTCTTCCTCCTCGTTGTCGTACTCCTACGCGGCTGCACCCGGCGCGCTCCTGCGAACGGCCTGCTGCTACTCTCTTCCTCCTGCTCCCATATTGCGATAAGGGAGAGACTCGCTGCCCGCCCGAGGGGCTACGATTCCTCGACGTTGCCCGCTCCAGCCCGCTCCAGCCCGCTCCAGCCCGATCCCGCTCCTCGTGCTCTCTTGCTCCCGCTCGCAGCAGCCCAGGGGTCGTTGAACGTGGGGTAAGTGTCGGCAACCAACGGCCGCAACCAGCGGCACGTGCTTTTCCAACGCTGCGCGATCGAGCACCGGCTCGCCCTCCTCTTCCTCCTCTTTCTCATCTTCCTCCTCCTTCTTCAAGCTCCTTTCCCTCTACTCTCTTTATATTTTCTCTAGCTTACCAGCTCTCTCTCTCTCTCTCTCTCTCTCTCTCCGTCTCTCTCTTTCTCCGATACACACACAAACTTTCTCTCTCGCTCTCTCGCTTTGACTTTCTCGCTCTGCTTCCTTTTATTTGCGCACGACCTCGCGGCTTGTTTTGAACCCAACAGAGGGGTGGATGCACCCAACACCCCGCATAAAGCCAACTTTGACCCCTTGCTCGCTGTTTAACCTCTCGCTCTGCCTTTGTTCGGGAACACGGCTCACCCCCTGTCGACCCAGCCATCGACAGTAACCCCTTAACCCCTTGCCGTACGAATTTCTTCACGGTTACGGTAATTGGAGACTTCTTTGTCTTTGATGTTTGTCCGAAAGAGAGAAAGACAGTTTTGGTTCTTTGTACGTGTTTGCTTCGGTGCATCATCCCTCCGATACGATTGCGTCTTTTGCCGGTGTGCTTACGCTGTGCCGGATTAGGGTGCGTTTATGTTTGAGCTGCGATAGAAGATATAAAACGGCCAATCATAAATTCAGATGTTTATTTAATAACACAAGTATCCTCTAAAATGGCAAGTAGTAATAGAATAGAATGGAAAACGTGTTATTGAATATATATCTTAATTTGGTGCAGACTTTTGTTCCAACCAAATAATTGAACCGCATGCAATCAATTTTTATGTATTCCTCAGAGTCGATAAACGGTGTACCGACGTCGTCCCTGAAGGGTTCACGAACGAAATAAATCCGAGTTACTCGAAGCGCGGTTGTGTTCGAATTTCCGCCAATCAAGGGGTTCCAAGGGAATCGAGGATAGAAGGAATTCGATCGCGAACTATCTGCAGCGGATTTCGCGACGTTGCACGTGCGGGCTCGCGAGGTCTACGAGCGTGAGACTTTGAAATTTCCTGGCGAAACGGGCGTCGCACCTGGCGAACGCGGTAATATTCCTGGCGAAATAGTCGCCGGTGCTGAATCGTAATGGAACCGCCAAGGTTGGGGCGGCGCGCGAGCGCGTTCGCCAGTTTCTTTCGCGGAATGTGGAACACGATCTGGCACGAATACCATCGTGAGATCTGCCACTGTCCGGCGCATGGCGTTCCGCGTGGATTAATGGCCCCTCGACGGGTCCCTATGCCGAGTAACGAGCACCATATTTTCGGTTTAATACCGAGAGCCCTGTCCACCGATTATCCGTCCACTGTTGCGTTAGGCCAGCGGAGGCGGAGCTTACCCTCTAGGGCCAACGCCTGGCCCGGCCGAAACGAGAACCGCCACGGTGCCGGCCATCTAAACGCTTCATTTCTCAATTTTGAGACTTCTCAGGTTCATCATATTCGCACCACGGCAAGAATAGTGACGTAACTGAAAAATGCAGTATTATCACAATAACGATTTGAAGAAAATTATAAAATTTCCATCGACATAGTACAAACATCTTTAATCTTTCAGAAAAATATTTTTGAAAGTAAATTCAACTAGGATCTATAAAATGATATTACGAATGCCTCCATCAACTCTAAAAAATGACACTGTTCCTGCCACACTACAGAAATGAACTAGACTCATAAAGAAAACTTGACGTAACTCCCCTCGATCAGTTCAATTAGGAGTTAGAAATATTAGGTTGGGGAAAAAGTTTTATTTTAATGCAGAAATGGATCAAGCTTTTCCCATATTTTAAATGAAGTTTATTAAATCAAGTATGTGCCGTTTCGATCGACCACCTTTTGCCATTTTTGAGGTGAAACCATAATCCCGTCACTGTAGAATTTCTGTGATTTCTGGGCGAAAAACTGCGACACGTGATTTCTACAGGCCTCTTTTGAAGTCAACTTCACACCATTAAGAGGGTTCTGTAGAAACCGAAACAAATGGTAGCCTGTTGGTGCAATATCAGGACTATACGGTGGGTGCGTAAAAACTTCCCAGCTAAGCTCTCTTAATTTTTGACGGGTCGCCAAAGATGTGTGGGGTCTG
This sequence comes from Lasioglossum calceatum, assembly GCA_963966675.1. Classification (NCBI taxonomy): domain Eukaryota; kingdom Metazoa; phylum Arthropoda; class Insecta; order Hymenoptera; family Halictidae; genus Lasioglossum; species Lasioglossum calceatum. The sequence goes on from OZ016540.1 coordinate 12,450,378, forward strand.
GCATTATCATGATGGAAGAGGTCGCCTCTCCTGTTTATCAATTCTGGTCGCTTCCTCTCGATTGCTTGACGTTATCTTTCCAGTTGTTGACTGTAGGGGTTACAATCAATCGTTTGACCGGATGGCAGCAACTCGTAGTGAATGATTCCTTTATGATCCCACCAAACGCACAGCATCATCTTTCTTGGTGTCAATCCTGGCTTTGCCACGGTTTGCGGAGCTTCGCCTCGCTTCGGCCACAATCTTTTTCGTACATTATTATCGTACGTGATCCATTTTTCATCGCCTGTAATGAGCCGTTTCAAAAATGGTTCGATTTTGTTTCGTGTTAGCAACTACTCGCAAATTTAAATTCGATCCATCACATTTTTCAAGGTTCACTCGAGGCATCCAACATCGAGCTGTTTTTTGTATCCAGCCTTCTTTATACGGTTTAGAACTGTTTTGTGCTCGATGTTTAGTTCCTTACCGATGTCACGACTGCTAATGTGCCGATCTTGCTCAACTGTTTGCATGATTTCATCGACTTTTTCAGTGACGGGTCGACCAGAACGAGGTGTATCTTTGACATACAAATTTCCAGATTCAAAACGATTGAACCAACTTTGTGCCACACGTACTGATACTGTATCACGTCCATAAACATCATAAATTTTTTTAACAGCTTGAGTCGCATTCTTTCCTTTTTTGTAATGAAATTTAAAAATGTATCAAATTTCTTCTTTGTTTTCACTCATTTTTAAAACGTAATAACTTTTGATTAAATAAACAAATGTCACAATTTCTTCTTTGTAATTACTCTATGATATATCACCTTTCAGGCGCACTCAAGTAATGCCAGATCCGTCTAATATTAACAGAGTTATGACATGGTAACACCATCTATCGGGAGAATACGAAGAAACTTTTTGCTCAACCTACGTTCTTCTAGCACGTAGAGGCCAACTAAACGCATCTATCACAGTGCCAACTTGAAAATCGTTATTTTTTTGAGCGGTGTCATTGTTCTTGCCGGAGTGCGACATGCTTCTTATGGCATTGTACACTTTCAAAGAATGGCCCCAGGGAGCACTTCAGAGCGTTCTCCGGGGCAGGAGAGGCCTTTTAGTCTCCTCGCTAAAACGACGATAAGTCTGTCTAAAGATTGACCGTCACTCGAAATATCGAGACGGGAAAAGCTATTTATAAATTTGGCGGATGGATCAGACAGCGTTTCATCCTCTCGGCACTCGACTTCAACCCGACCTTCGACGTCCGACCTAGCCTCCCCTTCAACCTTTCGACTCTCTCTCACACTCTCACCGGCCGATTCGATTATTTACCAGCATTCTTCGCACCCCTCGTCACGTATCTCCGATATAAGTCATTTTGCGGTCTGCCAATGGCGTTCGACTCGGGAGACGATTGATAAAAGCGAGAACCCCTCGACCGCCTTCGCCACATTCGATCCACCTAACCTAGACACAGACTCTCGTCCCATCCGCGATCGCTTCCGAGCTTTCTCGGCGCCCAACTTGCTCGCCATTCAATCACATTCTGCGAAAGGCCCTATAAAATCAGAACAGTTTTCAACTGGAATTGGAAAGTTCTACCTTGTCTCAGCGACAAGTCTTTTTACACCCTTAGGCCGCAGATGATGCAATTAAATCAATTTAAATATCGATAGCGTGCTTAACAATAACCTTTCTTTTGGCTGTAATATGTATCTTGAAACAATTCCCATCATTTTTTAGAAGATATTTTCGAAGGCTTTCAGAGCCTTGAACATTTCTTCGACCCTAGAATAATTCCATTCTACATGATTTTTTTTCTTTTTATGGATATGAAGTTGATATGATACCTTCAACATATTTAACAATGTAAACAGCATTGTGAATAAGTATTAAACTTGAGACTCGACATAAGCGAGGCGAGGAAAATTGAAAGTGCTCCTCCAGCCATCTAAAATTCAAAGCGAAACGAGAAGAATGGGGCGAACGTCGCGGGAAAAAAAGCCGACGGCTTTATGGCGCCTCGATTTTCGGCTGAAGCAGTAAAGCGCTTCTTTATCGAGGATCCGCGAGGCGCGTTTTGTCAGGGAGAAGATGTCACAGCTCGTCCCTCGGAAAAGGAGTGCATCGTTCGTGGCAGCAACGTTTCCGAAACAGCGAATTCCCGAAGGACGGCTGCGCCCTTAAAGGGGAGTTATCGGCGTCCCGATGCGAAACACGGGCCGGAGGATGGGCTTGTGTTATTCTTTCGCCACCCTCGCGTCGTTGACGGAGACGTCGACGACAACGACGACCGGGAAGAGCTTCCTTTTTGCTTCCTCGACACCGGTGATCGTTACACGTGTGAGTGTGTGTAACACGCGTCGCCCGTGACCAGACTCCCGGTCCTCGCCGGGGGAACTTCCTCTTTGTGTGGCCCGGCTGCTTCTCTCCTCTGTGTACCTTGCACCCTTCTAACTTTCTCTCTCCTTTTTTCTCTTGTTCTCTCACTCGACGAGTTTTTCCCCGCCGCGCCGGAAGCGATCCGCTCGCCCGAACACCGCCGCGTTCTCATCAACGGAATCAGTTTGATAACCGACGATGATCGACGACGATCACCGCGGGAACGAGCCGGTAATCGCTCGATCCAGGGGGATCGTGCCCACGATTCTGCCTGACGATCTATGCACCGTGCCTTCCCAAAAGAATCTGATTGTTCGATGTTCGTACAACGCACGGCCAGCGGCTGCACGTTCGAGTCTTTCAAGAAGTTACAAAAATTTATAAATGTCGATATATAATTTTTAGCTCTAAGAAATGTATAAGGGGAGCAGGATATTTTGAATTGGCTGATCAGTGATGAAGTCACAAGAATTTAAATATTTCTATACAGGGTGTCTCAGCTGAAGGAGGCCATCTAAATATCTCCTTTATTTTTAATGACACAAGAAATATTTATAGCATCATTTAAATGGTATCGAAGGAGGAATAAACATAGAACAACAATTTCTTTTGTCGGGTTATTTTTTCATAGTTTTTCAAGGTCATCGTTATTTTTTTATCGGGAAAACTTATTTTTTTTTATTCCATCTCATAGCGACTGAAAAATACATTTGAATATGCTTAAGTCATTAATAAGATGATGACCTTGAAAAACTATGAAAAAATAACTCGACAAAAAGATTGTTCTTCTATGATATTCTTCCTTCGATACAATTTAAATTATGCCAAAAATATTTTTTTTGTGCCATTAAAAACAAAGGAGGTATTTAGATGGCCTTCTTCAGCTGAGACACCCTGTATATTATTTTTAGCTCTAGAAATGTATGAGGGGAGAAGGATATTTTGAATTGGCTGATCTGAGATGAAGTTACAAGAATTTACATATTTCGATATATTATTTTTAGCTGTAAGAAATATATAAGGAAAGCAGGATATATTGAATGGACCGAACTATGATGAAGTCGCAAGAATTTAAATATTTCATATATTATTTTTAGCTCTAGAAATGTATAAGAGGGAAGCAGGATATTTTGAATTGGCCGATCTGTGATGAAGTCACAAGAATTTGAATATTTCGATATATTATTATTTTTAGCTCTACAAATGTATAAGGGGAGCAGGATATTTTGAATTGGCTGATCTGTGTTTGACTTTGCTCCTGTTGAAACATGATAGTATACAGAGCTAGACGATGTCGAGAGAGGTGCATCACGGGCCGCCGAAAGTGCATCACGTGCGACGCGCCGGTGAAAAAACGCGTGTCGCTTGGAAAATGCGTAAAATGTGTCGTCACGCAGGAAACCGAGTCCTCGAGGTGCGTGTAGCCCCGGGAACGGTGACATATGTCGCGCATACGTAACGACGACAGCCAGACAGCAATCATCGGCGAGTGTAAAACATTAGCTCGAACGGGCCGACATTGTTCGTTTGTCCGCCGCTGTTACAACAGATGCATATACACGTATATCCGTCTCTATAATTATCAGGACACAATGGTCGATCGAAACGAAAACGAGCGTCGGACGCAGCCTCGGATCGTGAAAAGGACGCGTGCTCGGCTCGTTAGTTTCGAAACTGACGGACGAGCGTAATTAATCGGCGACGCTTCCTTCGATACGATCGTCGTCCGCGATTTATCTGTTTTGTTCGCGCACGCAGGATTATCTAACATCGCGATAGCCGAAGGGGAATAGAAACCGAGGAGCGGCGAAATTCGTTGGACAATTTCTCTGGAACGAACACAGGAAACACCTGCCACGCAGAGGTTGTACAATGCAACCCTGTTCCGACACCTTCCCCGAGATGCTAATAGCATCTGCTATGAAAACAGCATCTGCATGCTCGACACTTGGCTGTTTCGTGCTCCGGCAAATTGTGGGAAACGTTCCTCGCTTCAAAAATGCGATCCTCCCTCGTTAGCATTCGCTACTGAAACTCCGTGTTGATATCTGCAATTGTGTTCCAGGAAAGTAGTAAAATTATCTTCAATGTTGTTCCTACTTTTTTCTCGTAAATGCATCGAATAAAGTACAACAGGCTGTTGTCGCAGCATCCCTTCGATGTTTTGTCTACTCAATTCGAGGAAAAGCAAGGGGAGGGTGTAGAAAGGAACGCGACGAGAGTATTCAAAAGTTTCTGACCGGATGGGAAATTTGGGATTCCGACGTCGGACCGTTTATCCGAGTGCTGATCTAACAGCGAGGGTGGCGTCGAGAAGAAATTCGTTTGTGCCTCGGCCATGCATACGTGACCGTGGTCCCCGTATCGACTAGAAAGACAAGATAGCACGAGATAGAGCCGCGTCTTCCTTCGGGAAACAACCATCGCGTATTTCCCTTCTCCCGTTTGTTCCCCGGGTTTTCCGTGATCCGCATATTTCCCCCGTTATTTCGCGGCCAGACCCGTCTCTTCCGCTTAACGAGATTTCCTTTCTATCCGAGACGAGAGAGAGAAGACTCGTGGCAGTGGCTCGTTAAAAACTTCAGAAGCAAGAAACCCGGATCGTATCCAATGGGATATTTCTCCGAGATTCTCTTTTCGACGCCGATCCCAGCCCCGCTTTTACCAGGCCGACACAATCGGGACACCGCAGCCTTTTATAACCGGAGTGAGCTCGAATTAGGTTAACCTCCGGAAGGAAACAGGCTCGGATGTGCCCTCCTGCATTTAGCTTCTTTATTTTGCTGTTCGTGTTGTGGGTTAACGGGTTTTTCTCGAATTCGAGAATCGAAGAATTAAGAGTTGAAACTTGCTTAATTGTAATTCGTACTCTGTAAGCTGTCCAATGGTGCATTAGTACACAGCGGTTTTTATGCATTTATGACAAAAATGAATAGGTGCAATTTACGACAGTAAGACTGTTAGAAGAATTTAAAACGCTCGACGCGAGATGTACCGTGTCCAAGGATTAGACTGTGGATTTTTATGCGAAATAGAAATTGCCCACCTCGATTGCAAATTTAAAATTAATAATTGAAAGAAGAAAGAAATGTCTATTGGTCTGTCTCATGACAATATTATCCCACGGGACTCTCCAAGCTATCGGACGACGTAGCATCGCTCTACGATGATCGTCTCCGAAGCGTTAAAAGGCTGCTGCCTCCCGAAAACGGGTCGTCGGTAGCAACATTGTCATCTCGTCCGGAGGATGCGCGAGACCAGAATGCGTAAGAGCGTGTTATCAGCGATCTCGTCGATAGTTGCGACGATAAAGCGTCTCGGTTCTGCTCGTGTGTAGTCCGGAAGGTTTTCAAGTTTCCCTGCGACGAAGGAAAAGAGAGAGAGTAAGTCCTCTTTGTGCCCCTCCCCGAAGAAAGCTTTCTTTGAAGCGATCGTGTCTCGTCGCGCGTCGAGTTAAATGGTCGTTGCCGGGGACGCGAGAAGAAGAAGAACTCTCGTCTTTGTGTGTAACCCCCCCTGAGGGGGTTAGTATAATGGAGAGCGAAGCAGCATAGTTGCGAGGAGCATCCGCGGCTGCAGAATCGAGAATGTCACGGTCGTACTTTAACCCTCGTCGTCCTTCGGCGCGGCGTTCCTCCCCAGAACTTCCACGGCACACACGCACACGCATCGGCACAGCCTTGGATTTTTTTAATTACGCTCGAATCACCGTTAAGCACGACACTGTTAGGTGACTCTCGAATTAAGGTACGGCCACTTAAAAGCAAACCCGTAAAGCGACGCCCACGCACCACGGGTACCTGCTGCATATATGCGTTTATACAAGCTGCGTCGGCTCTCTCCCGAGACCAGGGGCGCATCGAGAGAGGCCACAGTTTCCCTCGAGAGAAGACAAAGTCCGTTTTGCAACCTTCGCTGCGTATCGTTTAATAAATTTCGAGCCCGCTAATGTCTTCCCCCGGACGAAATTTATGTTGCCAGCCTGTTGAGAAAGTTGCAACGAGCACGCGGATGATTTAAAAACCGTGGGCCGCCGTTGCAAAGTTATCTCTGCGGCGCGTCGATACCGAGGGCTCGCAGATTTATTTAATTGCTAATGGAACCCTATCCTGATTGGCTGGGACGATCGACCGCTGGTCATTAGCAGTTTCGACGCCGATTTTTCGCCGGATCGAGACGGATTTTGCAACGAGTGTTCACCGGTAACGCCGTACCAGAGAGAACGAAGTGCGAATAAATTGTTTCGCGAGTGTTTTATTCGACCATCGATTATATCCGAACTGCTCGCTTAAAGCAGAAAGTGTGCCGCGTTTAAACTGCGCAGCAATGTTCACAATTTTCGAGCCGTTCTTTTTGCTCGTGGAGGATGTTTGTCCTGTGGGGACAAGTTATGCGATGGTGTAAATGATAGAGACTGTAATCATCATTATGTAGAGGAAAATTATGTAGTGAGAATAATTCAGGACATCAAATTATGAACAGCTGTGCCGTTTAAGACATTCTAGACTAATCCCAGATAGCTAAGAATTTATGCAATGACATTTATTAAAATCTCTAATGTAATCGAATTTATTTTATTCAGGTGCAAAGGTATTTTATTAGATCGTGATCAAAATCGCACAAAATTTAAAGAAATCCAATCGTGCCATTTTTATAAGGCAATGGATACCAATCATTTTTAATGACCGTAGATTTAATGTTAACCGTAATTGAGTGTGTAAGAGCCTTCCGAACAAATTCTCCTGGAAAGGAGCTCTTCCGTTTTCTGAAGCAAACCACGTCGGAGCAATTGTCTATCATTTTAGATAATCGAGGCCTTCAGCTACCTAGTTTCCATCGGCGAGTTCTCAGGTGTGTTGTGGGTTGCGTGCATACGGCCCTGTTCCCGGTGCACACGGGGTGGCCAGACAGAAAAATCGCGAAGGCACTCGAGCCTTCCGTCGGGTGCCACGAATAAGGGCCACATAAAGACGGGTCGTAAAACTATGATTTACGGCTTGTCATTGATGCGTTCGCTGTCCGTCGGAGCCCGGTACATCCTTTTCCTCCAGTTCATCATCGTCTCCCTCTGTTCCCTCCTATTATCTTTCTTGTGCCCTCTCCGGGACCCCGTTCCTTTCGTTCTTGTTGGTCCCCTGGCTCGCGCGGAGATAGCCCACTACCGATATAATCGATTAGGGTGCGGTTACCGGAGATGCGATTTTCGATCGCGTGCGACACGTATACCGGTCCTGCTACCTTTTCAATGCATTCCGAACCGTTCCGGATCTTTTCACTTTGAACGATACGTGTACCGACGAGTTTACAGTAGAATGTACAGTATGAAGCCTCTGCACGAACTCGTTGTTCTTTTATTTTTTGCATTGGGTTCGAGGGAAAGTTCTGTCGTATTTTAAACAAGAAGGTAATTTTGCTTGTAAATCAGAAACACAGCTGTTGCGGATAATAGAAGTTATATCATTGAATCATATATTTTTTTTATTTAAGCTTACCCAGACCTCTCTAAGTGGGGTCTATACAGCTGGACGTAATTGACATTTTCTTGTCTTTTCTTCTCTTTCAAGAAAGTAGAAATACAGTGTTCCCGCGATTGATGTGACTTTCGGGTATGCGGATGATGTGACTTTTTTATCCTCACTACTAGGGAGTTTCCCTTAGGCGGTCGATCGCGCTACATAGAAATGAAGGTATTAGGGTGTTTAAATTGGGGTTTTATGATACTTGATGTATCATTCTCAGGTATGGAACAGTATTAGTACAATACAACAATTTCCCGCTTAGCACACCTTTGTTTACCAAAGGATCGTCGTTTACATTTGAAAAAGTTATCCAAGAAATGTATGTTCGGCACACGTAACAAAACGTAGTACCATTTCGTTTCCTGAGACTCAATACCCCCGAGGTTCTCACAACAATCGCGGGAACACTGTACGCAAACACGCCCGAATGTCAGGTCTAGCAAAAAACATAAATCGATTCAAACGTTTTCTCTAAAATACGACAGAACTTTCCCTTTAACCCAATAAAACGGGTAACCAAAATTGTTGGTGGCGTTTCAGGGGGTAGATTCGGCCGTTAGAAAATGATTTTAATGATTTTAGAAACGTTTGCATTCGCGGCAATTTTAGCGTTGGCAAAGGGGGGGGCGTGTTTGCTTGCATAAAGTTCAGCTTTGTTGACGATGGTCACGGGCAGCCGAGCACAGTGGCAACAAAATGATAAACGCGGTCGGTCGCGTGACGGCCCGAGCAAGGTTCTCCTTCGTTTTTGGCGTTCCGGACGGTTTCTTCTGGGTATATTGCACTCGGTCCATCAGAGAAAAAAGGAATCGCTTGGTCGGCGGAGTATTAACGCCTAAGGATCATCAGCCGTTTTTCTGGTTTGGGCGCGAACGACGCGACCTTGCGGCGCTTCCATTGCTCGCGGCGCGGAGCCGGCTCTCGCCTCTATTGTCCTCGGAGCGTGTATACACGATGCGGTCAGTGGGTTATTTCAAGTTTTAACGCAGCCCGGCCTGCCGGCAAGACGGTTACGTTTAATGGCGTCTGCGGTTTCCCATCAAACTTCTCCCCCAGCCCGTGCCACCTGGCATCTCTCGCGCTCCTTCCCGAGGAATTCGCGGCTTTTGCCCGCTGTCGCAATTCCGATTATTCACGCGAACGTGTCAATATTATCCCACTTCTTCCTGATCGCTTCGATCGGACCCGATCTTTCGCTGGAAATCGCTAACTAGACAATTCTTCTAGATCTCAAATGATTTTCTGGCTACTTTGACGATCTTGGTTGGGAGTGCCGAGTAACTGGTTGAAATGTCTATGCTGGAGTAAAAGACTGTATTTTTATAAAACATTTAACGACGTTTCGCACCACGGATGCGAAGAATTTTTTCGCGAAACCCGCCTGGAAAAGAGCGCTGTCACCCGACGAGCCGTAAACAGCCGCCCTGAAGAATTTATTGCCTGTACCTTGACCTAAGGGCTGGGATGTAACAAGGACTATCGTCAGGTTGTTCTCGAATCGCCGGTCTTCGACAGCCGAAAGCTTCTTTGTCTCGTATTTTTCGACGTTCCCTCGAACTCGACGGCCAACGATTTATCTTTGCTGTAAAATTTCATACACGACCGGTAAATCACGCTGTCTCGATTAGGATTCATTAAAACCTGAATAACAGATCATTGGCGGAGCGCAAGATTTTTGTCTCTGCGGATCTTCATGCGAAACAAACATTGGAGTCACTTAAGAATTTTTGTTCTTTCATGTCTTTCGTGTCTATTCGTTTTTCTCGCAATCGGGCACGAACTTGTGCGCTGACATAATTGCGGATGAAAACGTTTTAGAGAGTTCTCGCCCCGGAAACCGCGTCTGTTTCCGACAGATTCTTCGAGCCGTTGTTCGCGCTAGTTTGTAGACGTTTAACCTAAACGACGAAGCAATTAGGAGAGTCGTCGCGTGCCGTGTAGTTAACGGATGGTTCACGGTTCGCAACAATATCGTTTCCCGCGACGTTTTCCGGGCATCTCGGTCCGGCGTTCGCCACAAAGCAGAACTCGCTGTCTAGACAATGTACTGAGAGACACGACGACGGGAAACTATACTTGAGTCATGCGAAGCTACCTCGGCACTCCCATTAGGCCAGCTCGTCTCGAAGAAGAAAGCTCCCTTCTCATTCCGTGAAGCAGCTGCCGCTGAGCTCCGAGGAAATTGGAAAATGCGAGGTAAAAGTCCCGGATCCTAGATTTGGTCTGGGTTAGGTTGTAGATTAGGCTTTTGGTTAGATCCACACTGTAGATAAATCCTACGTTAGATCCCACAGGTCCTTGATTAGGCCCTAGCTTCTATTGTCAACCTAGTTGAACCCTGTAGGAGGTCTAGATTCTACGAGTTCTATATTAGGTCACAGGTTTTATCCACATTGCAATTAGATCCAGCTTCAGCGAGTCCTGTATTAGGTTTTACCCACATTGTAGGTAGGTCCTCAACAAGGTCCAGCTTCTGCGAGTTCTGTATTAGGTTCTAGATTTTATCCACATTGCAATTAGATCCTACGAGTCCTTGATTAAACCCTAGCTGTCATCTACATTCTAGGGAAATTCTACAAAAGGTCTAGATTCTACGAGTCCTATATTAGGTCACAGGTTTTATCCACATTGCAGGTGGATCCTGAACAAGATCCGGCTTCTACGACTTCTGTATTAGGTTCTAGGTTTTATCCACATTGCAATTAGATCCTACATTAAGTCGAGATTATGTTCACGTTCCTCCAGATCACCCTTAGAATTTGTGAGGTCTAGCTTAGACATAAGTCACCGTTAATTCTCAGATTACACCTAGACTACGATTATGTCAAGGATTAGATGTATATTGCGATTATGTTATAGATTGAGTCTGGATTCTGTTGATGTTAAATTATGTCCTCGGATTGGGCCTGGACCCTATCGATCCTACATTACAATTAACTACTAGATACAATCTAGATTCTGGTGCTAAACTGTATATCCGTTTACTATGGGGTTCTAATTGGCTCTAAGATATTTATTTGGCGAGGAAAGCAAAGATTTGCAGTCAAAAGCAATCGAAAATATTTGGTCACTTCCAGATCTTGAAGAAACCGAGTGCACTTCACTGTTCTATTGTTCCTAAACGTTTGCGCAGGCTTATTGAGAAAACTATTTACAAGAGCTGGGACACCGGCAGCATTTTCACTGAAAAATCAATTTCAACGTCGAGCAAACAATGGTTCACATATTTTCGAGCGACAGCGTAGATCCCCATCTGTTTGCGAAGCGACAGACCGTCAGCTTGGGCTATTTCTCGAAACTTTTGTCAACTGTGAAGCTCGTTCCGCGGCAAGCTGGTTTTATCGCACGGGCATTTATTGCGCGCTTCAGCGGCGATAGCTCGATACGGCCGTTTCCATCGATCTCATCAATTCCAATTTGATCGATCGACTGAAGCGAACGAGTTTTCACGTCGCTTTTCTGCAGCGGATCGAATCATCCCAGATGAATCTTTCTTTCGTTTTAAAACGTCCACTTGCGCGGTGAACGCCGGAAACAGCTGTTCGAGCACTTCCTGATAGTGTAATCACCCCCTCTACTTTACTCATTAATATCTTCAAATGCTTTTACTATTTCCCTTTCAAGTAGAATGATCAGTAGACTACGGATTTGATGCGATCATGACAAAAAGGACTGGACGAAAATTATTAGAAGAAGAACTGTGTTATCAGTTATTTCACATCACATTATTTTAAACTAAATTAATTCGATGTAATTTTTACACTTGTTATTTCAACATTATATGTAATTCAGGGACCATAACTGTTATAACCAAAAAGAAAAAAAAGTCATAGAATAACAATGATTTCCTCAATTTTTTGGACACAAATAACTGTTATTTGTAACCAAAAAGTATATAAATCGATATTTTCTAATCATTATGTTCTTTGAATTTTTTTCTTTATATTTTGTGTACATTATTTTAAATCCGATATCCTTTTCCTTCTAATATTTCGAAACAAGAAATATGTGACTTAGACCACTTCCATAATTATGGGCACATATGCGTCTTACAATTAATTCAGACAATATGTACTCTGCTTAAAAATCTGCAGTCTAACGATTACTTCAGTTATATAATTAAAGCTACGAATATGTGATTCGAATACAAATGTTAGAGGACGAAGAACAAGCTATGGCAGCACAATAATTCACAGTCTAATTTCATCGGGGGGCGAGCGACGTTTCCCATGCACGGACGATTATAATCGCGTGTGCAACGAAACGAGCTGCATCGGTCGCACAACAAACACAAGAATCACGTGTATGTTTGTCGCGGCGATTATCGCGCGCGTTACATAATTGCACGGGGAATCGGCGGATCGATACGGTGCAGCTGCGTATCGAATCGGACTCGCCACCCTAGACGATCGATCTTCTCGGATGCGTTCGAATATGTGTGTCTCCTCGCTCGCGGGCCTGCGGACGTTTATATCCGCTCGAAAGTTTCGAGTGAAAGCGTCGCGCCGCTCGTTAGCGCGTAACTTATCGCTGACCGATGGTTAACCCTGCCGGGAGGTTGGAGGTCAGATTGTAAAACGGCGAATTGCATTGCCGGTGCATCGCGCTGCATCGACGGGAGACGCGAGCCTCGACTACGCTAAAACGTTTTATGCACCGCTGTGTTCCCGACAGTCTGCAAAATCATTCTGTACGAAACTCACTTCTATGTCTTTCATAATTGATGCAGAGAAAATTATTAAAATTGAGAATTCGGCTCTCGGTGCAATATTAAATTTTAGGAAAAGTGTGGATTTTTGTGGTGGTTCTGTCTAAAATTTTATGAGATTCACAGTTGATGCGGAGAAAATTATTTAAATTGAGAACTTGGCTCTCGTTGCAAAATTAAATTCTAGGAAATTTGATGAGATTCACAGTTGATGCAGAAACAATCATTAAAATTGAAAATTTGCCTCTCGTTTCAAACTTTTATGAAAAGTGAGGATTTTTATAGTGCAGTATTATTTTTACACACTCGGTTTTATAAACGAAGCGTTATGAGGATAACGTATGGATTGGTGCGATCGAAAATCGCAGTCGAACCGTACCCTAATGGATTCGACGCGTGTATCCCGCCGCGAGTCCGGTTCCCGTTGGGTCGTTATCCAAGCTCGTGTGTCGAACGAGCTTTCCGTCGAGCCGAAAGCAGACTGGTTGAACGCAGCCATTTTCTCCGGTGTCTGCGAACGAAACATTCTTGCAGGATACTTACGAGACGTCTTGCGAAACCGGGGAAACGTAATCTTCCATACGAAACGTGATGGGAATCTCGGGCCGCCGTGTTTCACAAACTTTTTTCTTATCGCGAGCCGGCGCACTTCTGCGATGCACGGTAATCTACACCGTGTTTCGCTTCTTTCTGGTCGCCGTTCGAAATTAGGTCCTGTATCAATTGCAAGAGATGGGTGCCGGATACACATTCGATTCCATCTTGAATAATTTTAACACGTTGAAAATAGCGTATCTGTATTCTTCAATTATCTTAACCTTTCATCTGTTTTAAATTGTACCCAACCATTCTTGCAGTCTGCTAATATTAATTGCGAGAGAAATTATCAGACTGTATCACTCGGATTGGACTTATTGATTCACAATAGTGTGAATAATTTAAAAATTTCGAAAATTTTTGTGAACCCATGATACAATTTCCATAATTATAGTTTATAAGCAGATACCGTCGAATAAATTCGCGTCTACCACTCGTACGTCTAAGAACCCGCATTTGCGAGTATAGGGCCGCTTTTTAGTGGACCCAAGGTGGCAATAATCGTGACAGCTCGCCGCTATCAGTACGACGATTTCCTGGCTTTTTATTCGGTACCGTTAATCGGGAGGATCGCGACGTTACGGCAGCGTCTCGACTCCTCTCCCGGCGGATATCTGGGAGAGGATCTCGAGGAACGACGCCTCGGAGGCGACGCCGGACGACGCCGGGTGAGATGAAGAAATTAAAACAGGCCGGCACTCGCAGTTTATAACCGCGGCGCAGCGGGTAACGGTAAGGGAAGCACGAGATTACCGCAATGGAAATAAAGAAATTGCGCCAAGACGCCGGGCCACGTCGATTTTTTAACGCTCGTAAAAGTCTTTTATACTCTGCAGCTCTCCTCGCTTTGGTCTCAAACCGCCTCCGCGTATTTTCCTCTCGAGCTGCCTCTACGACACCCTGGACTCCAATTCTGCCCCTTGCGTTGCGCGTTTCGACCGTCTAATTAAACCTAAGTGAAGCAAACATTCGTAGAACGGGAGCAGATCATCTCTGAGTTGTGTCTGCTGTTATTGCTCTTCGCGTGAACGAACGTCGATGGTTTCATTTTTGTAAATACACCTTGCTAAGTCTTTAAGAATCCTCTTCTTCCTTGATGAAACTTTGGGAGGACGCAGTTCTTGTAACATGAACGATAAAAGAAGAGCTCGATCTGACAAGTGATGATTTCTGTTTCAGATGTGAGCCAGTGAAGGTGGAATCCCGGAGACGCGCGAGGTCCTCGCAATGGAGGCGGGACCGAAGCAACAGCAGCAGCAGCCTCAGCAACAACAGCCACAACAACCGCAGCAACAACCACCGCAGCAACAACAGCAACAACAACAGCAGCAGTCGCAGCAAAATTCGTCGCCAGCCAGCACGGGGCAGACAACTCCGAGCCAGGCGACCAGCCCGCAAGCCGGCCAGGCCCAAGGCCACCCTCAAGGTCAGCAGAATCAAGATGCGGCGGCTGCAGTCGCGGCTGCTACTGCGGAGGCCGGCCCGGTCGAGGAGGGTCTCCTCCTGGCCAGGGTGAACATCCCGGAGCTTTACGTCAGCAAGTGTCTTCAGTTCCCCAAGGATCAGCTTGTCTGGGACGTGAAGCAGCAATGCCTGGCATCCTTGCCCAAGGTAAGCACACCCCGGTTTCGTTCCCTTCTTCTTCTTCTTCTTCTCGTCGCCTATCGTCGACTCACTTCCGACTCATTTCTTCGCGAGAGAATTCCATTAGCGAACGTCCTTGAGGACGCCGCGCCGGGCTGCGATGAGTCGCGCGGCCCGACAACCTTGTGCAACTACTCTGCGATTGTTCCGCCACGATAGCCTAATCGCACTCGGCTAAGCGATGCCAGCCGGCTCCCAGGCCGGCCGGAAAGCTCCCTGCCGTTTTCCTCCAGTCTTTCGTGTCTCTGGTCTCAGTTGCTATTTTTACGTCGCACGTTCGATCGTTGCGCAGGTCTTTAAACGTCGTCTAAAACTAAACTCGGTGACAGAATAACGAATTCATTGAAAGATTGAAACATTGTCTACGAAAGATCATTCTAAACGCGATGGGAAAATGAAAACTTGGATGAGGAATTGAGACATTGTTTATGGAAGATCAATCTAAGCAGCCTAGAAGAATGATGAATTCAATTTGTAGACTGTTCCATTGGGTACAAAGTGTGTTCTTTCTAAGCGGTCCATTCTGTTCAACATTATTACAGTTTGATGTATGCGTTTATGACAAGAATGAGCAGATAGAATATGAGACAGTGAAGACATTTGCCTAGTCCTGCTCAATCTTGCCTAGAAAAATTTCAGCCATCTTTCACAATATTTCTTAACGTCTTCTTGGTCTCCTAACACTGTATTAGTGGGACTAATTCTGAGTAATTAATCAGCCCCGATAAAAAGACCGAGATCACAGAGAATGCACTTTCGGAGAACGACGTCCGACTGAAAGGAGATCGGATTTCCGAGAAAACAAAGGGCCAGATAAGAGAAAACTGCAAGGAAACTTTCCGGTCTGCCCGATGGTGATACCGGATCGTGGCGAAGACCGATTCCGATTGAAAACAAGCTCGCCCGCGAAGACTAGCGTTTCTAGGAAACGATCGTGTCCTTGAAACTCGCGATAACCATATGTTACACGCAAAACTGCAGTGATCCCGATCGCAGACTCGATTCGCGACGGATAATCGGTCATGAGTTCTCTCAAGGACTCGCGCGCGGTCTCCCGAGCTTTCGCGAAACTGCATACGAAGCGTACAAAGTGTACGAGTCTCTCTCCGGCTTACCACTTTGTATGCTGATTTCGCGAAATTGCAGAGAAGTTGCTCTCGGCTTGTAGGCGCAGAGCGAACACACGAAGAGAGAGAAAGAAAGAAAGAAGAGTACCAGAGGCGAGGCCAGATCGGGCTTCGCGGCTCTCCTCTCCTCTCTCGTCGTTCTCTTTTTTCATCGGCGGTCGCAGGCTGGAGCCCGCGGAAAGTCACGAACCGCGCAGGATTAAGAGATCTCTGCCTGCTCTTTCTCTCTCTCTCTCTCTCTCTCTCTCTCTCTCTCTCTCTCTCTCTCTCTTTCTTTCTTTCACTCACAGAGAACGCTACCGTGCGCGGTGCGCTGCGCTTTTGCTCTCTTTAGCCAGACAAGCATACACTCCCGGCCATAAGTCACCGGACACTTGCATCGCCGCAACAAAATGAAACTTTCAAACCCTTTCGCGATCGTCCGGCCTCTGGTTTCACCACGTTCATTAAAATTTTGTCTTTGATACATTCGGAAGGAGGCTGAGTAGCAAACATGTATAATCATCAACTAATATCATTTTTTATATCAACAGTGTTCAGTTTATTACTATTTACTCTTGCATAAAAGAAACAAAAAATAAGAGACTCGGTGACTTATGGACAGAAGCGTGAGCTTGTACGGCGACCCACGAAAGTATTCGAACGCTCACATGCACTACAATTTGTGTACGAAATGTTTGAAGCAGTGTAGTGTCTAGCAAGAGAACTACGAATTACTTGTCTGAAAACTTCGAACACTTTCGCAAGAGACTGCGCGTATCATCGTACAGTACATTCAAGAAGATCGAGCGGCAGAATCCGATGGTCCTGCGCAGCTCCAGAAGACAATACACAGTGTTCCGAACAATGGTTAGCTGGACAAAATTCAAGATTTAAATTGTTGAATGAACGATGAACTACCTGATAAACTATTAACGTAAGTTGATTGAATATTTTGTCAAATCCGATGGGGAAGCACGTGGAAATGCAGTCTCGTCCAATCATTGTCAAAATTTCGGAGCACGGTGTAACTTCGGGGGCTCCAGGCGTGTATCGCGATCGCATAACAGCCCGCACACTAGTCGCACCCGCCACTGACAAGAACAGACACGTACACCTTGCGCCAGTATCCTCCCAGCCAGACTAGAACCTAGAAGATACCGATGTGTGTGTGGCTTCTGCTTCGTATCGTCGGTAACCTGACATCGTCGCGCTCTGACATCACCTGCCGCGTGTCAGCCCCTTTCTATCTAACTATCTCTACCCCTATATATATACTCCGGCAGTCACGCGACCGAAGGCCCGCAACAACCCTCGAACAACCCCTCTAACGAGACTTTGACTCCCCCTGGCCTCGTGTCAAAGCCTCTCGGCGCGGGTTGCGATTCGAGCAAATTGACAGTCGCGGGAAAAATTGATCGGATCAAAGGAAAACGCACAATTGTCGAATTCGTAGGACCTGCGAGTCTTCCCAAGGCCTCGTTCCAAAATTCGGAATTTCTCGATTCCGTTTGGAACGAGTCCGTTGCTGACCCCGTCCAGTTAGCCGCTTTGTGAACTGACCCCTGCAGTAGTTCTCGTTCTCGGGACCAGTTCGATGACATGCAATCAAACTTTATGCACACGTATCCAGCGGATGTTATTTCTCGCTAATTGGCTGCTGCGTTGATCATTTCCTTGGATCGTCGACGGAAAGACTCTGTCCAGTCTCATTGGCAAAAAGCAGAATGTAGTTACGTCGATTGAGGTTAGTCGATGAAAAAGATTACGTCGACGAGAGAGAACTGGAGAGAACTCGAGCGAGCAGACGAGTCTTCCTCAGTCATCGAACGAGTTCCGAGGCTCTAGACCCGCGGCAAGATCACACACGCACTGACACTGAACGCACACTACTTCATCATTCGTCTCTAAGAGCACGCCGGGAAGATGTACGGCCATCGTCGGCGATCGTGGCATAGATCTCCCGGAAATTGCTGTATCTATTTCGAAATAGTTCAGTTCTATTGCGACTAAACTGTCGCTACTTTGAATTGTAATTTTAAGTGTAAGAGACAGCTTTCCATAACAAACGATGTATCCACGATGTCCGAGGCCGTACAGGTGTGCGCACACACTAGATATAAAGAACTAGCATACTCGCGTAGAGAGCCGGTCAGGCGATATCCTGTCGGCTAACCCAGACTCTAATTCTTAATCGTGTATTAATTTGACTCTGACCTGTGGTGTTGTTGTTGTTGTTGTTGTTTTTGCTTTTGCCTCACTTGCACGGGGCGTGCGAATACACTACACCCGCCACCACCGAACCACCACCAACCACCGAACCACCACCAACCACCACCATCACCAACCACCACTTCACCTATGTGCTATCGTCTTGTTGGGGCCCGCCTCTTCGAACGCGCAACCCCCGTACTGCGTGACAACGCACGCGCGATTCGACCGACAATACCGAACGAAAATACTATACCGAACTATACCTCGGGCCCGACCTTCACCCTGCACCCTACTGGTGTGTGTGTTGCGTCGCGGATAAACCACCGCTTCTCCACCCTTTTCGAGCGCCTCGCAGGTGGCCACTTGGTACAGGGTACGTCTTCACTATTACTAATAGCATGCATCCGACCCCCACACCCCCGCCCCACCACCACCACCCCCTATGCAACTTGCTACCACCGATCGAATACCGGGTCTTTCTATCGATCGATATAATCCTTCGTCGATGATCGCGGCGTTTCTTCCTCTTCCTTTCGACTTTTCGTTTCCGCGACGACTAACGATCCGCGTGCATGCGGAAATTGTTTTGCAACCCTCTTTCCAGGACGCGATCGCGAGATGGCGTCGTCTGCGCAACCCCCTAGTCTTGTTTGCAACCCTTGGACTGCCTCCGTTCTCGGTCAAGGTTTAGTGTTTCGCGGTTAGATGATCGGCTAGCGATCGATTTCAGGTGATTCCTGCTGCGCCGTGTATTAGTTATTAGTGGAACTAAATTAATGATGTCACATGCAGGAGAGGTAGCATGCTGTAATATTTCACCACAGTTGCATCGGGAGATATAATTAGATGTTCGATTATAAAACGATTGCAACTGTGGTCGTTGCTAGAGATAGAGTAGGTTGTACAGTTTGATAGTGCGATAGTGTATACATAAAGTTAAACATTTAGGTCCTATTTTAATAAGATTACGGGAGAAATCCTTTTGATGGTCCGAGGGTTGAGCCGGACCACGCGTTCGGTAATCTATGAATATTTACTAACCAATCTATCGATGTCGTTGCCGATGTCCCACGAGAACTACTAAAGAATGATCAAAGACTACCACGTACGCAGAATAAAGAACAATTTCGTGCGCAGTTGACGGTGATCGAATGCGTGAGTCCGGCTTTAGGATCCCCAATCGTGAGAGCAGGGTATCTCTCCCTCTTTTGCTCGGCTAGGGGTAGAAGAATAACGATGTTTCGGAGAGCAAGGGGTGGAGGGTAGACTGGGGGTAGCTCGTAAAAAGAGGGAACGATCGGAGGCGGTTAAACCAATTTTTTCCCCTTTTTTTTTCACCGACCATGTGGAGCACAGTATCGGCATCTTAGGGGATGTTCCGTCTAGTCACGTCCGGCGTAACGTATACTCGTCTCTTCCTGGAGCAGGCATGGGCAGAGGTGGCTCTGTGGGGCTAGAGAGCTACGAAACCACGCCCCTTGAAATACTACACACAGTGATATTAATCGAACCACCCATTTCAAGACTGACCATATAAATTGAGCTATAACCACGCCTTTGCGGGGTGCTGTATACAAAACAAGCAAAGAAGCCACGCCCTCTCGGGGTATTTCGTATTGAAACACGGACGAAATCACGCCACTCGGTGACACCATACATAAAAATGGCAAGGCTGTACGAAGTAAGGAACGGCAACAGGCCTATTTGAAGTACTCAAAACAAATAATACACAAAGTAGTCATCGAAACCACGGCCACTCAAGGTGCTCAATGCAAAGAGAGCTGAAACCCCGTCTCCTCGGGACACTTAATACAGAAATACAAAGAAAACTACCTTATCAAAGATTGAGCAAAACGTGAGGAGGTTTTCCTCCCGCCCAATTTGCTCCGAGGGGTTGCTCCCGGGGCCAACCGGGAGCGCTCGCCCATGCCTGTCTCGTAGGAAGTTCCGGTCGCGCGGCGCCATCGAATCGGCAGCTGGTCTCGTTTCTTCGAAGCGATGAGGGGGAGAGATTGAAATTCCAAGTCGCGACACGGAACGCCGCTAGGTCGATCGATTCACTCGCGAGTTTCGCGATCGACTCGCGCCGACGAGAGCGAGGACGGGAAGAACGCTTTAATTAGTCGCCGGAGATCGTCCCTCGAATCGACGACGGCGCTTCCGTCCTTGCGACGCGACGCGACACGACGACGCGACACGATATACGATGGGACGGGACGGGACGCGAGCGTAGCACCACGAACCGGAGTTATTTCCAGCTCGGTTTGCATGCACTTACAGCAGCTCCCGCCTTTCAGCGCTCAAGTACCATAGAGGATAAGTGCATGTGTCGGTTAAGCGAGCAACTGTACTTCTGCTGACCCATGGTTCACGTTCAAGGGTGACGCGAACGCGTCCCCGAAGGTCACGCGACCACGCAGCTTATACTTTCAGCGGAGACGCCGACCGGTCCCGCGTTTCCGCTAGATTGCTGCGAGACCGAACCAACCATTCGCTAAATTCCTCTCACCGGCAGAGCTTCTTCAACACTTTGAATGTCTTCTGCCCCAGAAATGGTTGATGGAGTTTTCTATCGAGATTCGGAAACGAATTTTCATTAAAATCTGCAAAATTCTAGAAAGCTGATAGAGCAAAATGCAGTATCATACATCTTGGCGTTTCACGTATCGTTTCGTTAAATAAATCGCTTCTATCTCATAGGATTTTTAAGATATCCCGGCCGGCATTCAAAGTGTTAATATACCTCGCGCAACAATCTAGCGGAAGAGACGCGATTCCATCCTCGAACAGCTCTTGGAAGCGTCAGACTAATCCCTTCGACGTCAGATCGAGATAACACGAGTGAGTAACTTCCTTCTGCCTTCTTAACTCTACTGTTCTTCGTTACTATTAGCGATGTAAATGACGGTGCAAAAACTGCTGCGCGTACCCTCTGAATCTGAAAGAGTGACGTATCAGAAATGATCGATTCCGAGTGATTCTCTGAAAAGCTTCACTTGCTCGCAACTGATCGCTCGGCTACGGAGTCATTATCTGTCTGCTGACTCTTTAGCGGAGTGGTCATACACTCAATTTTCTAGCGACAATCCGCTCCGCAAGAGCAATCTAGTCGCTCCTGTCAAGTGATCCACCCTCTCCCGAATCAAGAGCTAGAGATCACTCTAATCTTCCACTCTTTGAAACTTGGAGAGCTTGCAGCTGTATACTGTACACACTGAAACAAAGGGAACTGCTGTTCTTCTGTTAACAATATTAACCTGGATGATGCCGAAATTGCTGACTCCTCTAACTGCGAAATCACTGCTGAAGAGACATACAATGAAAAATAAATAATGCCACTAAAAGTATTACAAATATACCGTAATGCAAATCGACTGTGGACTGTAAAAATTAGATCCAATCTAAGATTCAAATATTGCCACTCTCCATCGCCACTCAATCAACTTGACAAATGATCGGCTCGTATTACAATTAACAAGCACGTCGCCTCCGCTCTGGAAAAGCGGCGCAACCATCATCGAACGCACAGGAGAGAGCTAGCCGCCTTCAAGGCCGCGGAGCTTCTCAAGTCGCGCAACGACTTTCGTTTTCAGCCGGCTCAACGGAACCGTTGCGTTGGATCGCCGGCATCGATCGCGGTCCCTCGATCCCGGGGATTTTCGATTTTCCGATCTGGTCGATCCTCGTCTCTCCCGTCGCGTCGATCTTTCAGCTCGGTCGAGCAGTTGCGTAATCCGGAGACTGCGAGGGAAAGCGCCACGGTGCTTGTCTTCGGGGATTAAATATCAAAAGTCATCGAACAGTGCGGTGAAACGAGCCCGATCCGACGTATAGTTCGCTGTCGCGACAGGGAATCGGCGACGCGTGCACGTGCTTTTTATCGGCGGCGATTACGCGTCTTTCCGAGTACTTACTCCCGGAATGATGAAAATGATGCAGGAAACGCGGTGACTCGAACATGCGACCGTACTTTATCTTTCGTAAAAATGGTGATGTCGGATGATACGTCGAATTTCCATTTCCATTTAAATTATTGTATTTCACACTGTCGCGTACAGAGAGCACCAAGTGAAATGAAAAAGGAGAAAAGTGCGATTTCATGAATTTATAATGGAAATTAACCCTTAGTAGTCGAGAATTATTCAAAATATTCTTCAGATTATTATATGTTGAAGAAAATTATATGTATAGAATAGAATTATTCTAGACCGGAAGAAATGTTCAATTTTCCAGTTAAGTTCCGCACTTATTAAAATGCTTCAGAAAAGTATTCTATTCGGATGCAGAACATTCTTATTCCGCGCAGAAATCCGCCGTCGATGCGATAACAAAATCGTAATGCCCGTAATAGCATGAGTCGCGCGTCCAACTTTTAATCCCGGATCGAATAACTCGTCCTCGGAGATTAATTTAAAGTTTCGATCGTTCTGAAAATTTAATCGTCGGAGCCGGGCGATTCGGGCGACTGAAAAATAGATGGAAAAGAGGGAATCGTTTCGACCGGTTGGCGAAACGAAAACGAGTCAGTTTCCTCGCCGAGGGAATCTTCGATCGTTAACCTATTCATAACGTCGTCCGCTCTCCTTGCCCTAATTTATATAACCCACATTATCACTGGCTCTGCCGCCGCTTCTGACTGTTAGCAGAGTTGTCAGATCTTTTGTTCCCCTATTTCATTGGATGGAAAAGTGGGGCGTCGCTTTAGCCCAGTTATGCTATGTATACGAATATGCACATCCAACGGTGTTGCTACCTGTCCTCGCGTTCATTAGCCAAATGAAAACGTTTAAATCGGCAGGCCGCCGTGTATGTATACTCGCTGAAAGACATCAAATACCAAAACATCGAACCGCTTTTACCTGGCTATCGATTTTTTATCTCTACACGGCGATACACAACGGCGAACGCTATACCATACCTCGATGGTATCTGGCCAGGGAAAAAACCGCGTGCACAGAGATTATCGGTAGAAACGATGTCTTATCTGCGCGTGGATCGGGGAAATATCGCGACCTGGTTTTGCAATCGAAACACACGATCTGCTCGGATCGCCCTCGAATATGCAATACTTTCCTCGGAACTGCCAACTGAAACGCGTCGTTCGTAGATCGTTACTTTCGATCGTTTCGTTGCCGTTATCGTAAATTTACTTTTCTCTATTAATTCTTAATTGCCGAGGTGGATTTCGAATAGTGGACGAACTTACTTCCGGAAATGTGATCGAAAAAAGTGATAAGTTTGGATCTAAATGGATTTGAGCGGAGCTGATTCCACGGTAGAGATAGGACCTCGCTGAAGGTTAACATTAGAGACATACATCTACCTGGAATCAAAACATTTTCAATATTTAATGTACATTACATGTACACTCTTTGGAAGATACATAGTCGGGTACATATCGTCCGTTCCATCTATTTTGTGGCTCTTCAATGCTTCAGTATATGTACAGAGGAAGTTTAAGTTCAATCAGTAAGTACATTCCTCATTAGCTATATTCCTTTATAAATAAAAACACAAAAGAAAATTTCAGTCGAATTTCTCCCAAAGAAGACTTTTCTAATGTCGACACACGTCATTTGCCTTAAACATTTTACGAATATTAGGTAATTTCACAGGTTCAATTTCGCTCCACGCTGAGAACACGTACAAAGAGAATACAATGAAATTGATTTTTGAATCGTTAGAAACAAGAACCCCGCAAAGGTCGGATCTCTTTTGCGTGTCTCAACGCAGCGTTTTGTTATTCCAGCGCCATTTATACTCCATCCGTCATACTTTATCAGAATTGCGTCTAGGTGTGAGTCACTGCATCTAGACGCGTGCGTCTACGTCAGGAAACAATATCGCATCATCCTTTCGAGGAATATTCTAGGATGTTCCACGATAACGTTTTGTCAATCGTGGCCACCCAAATGTTGCAATTTACCGACACATGCGTATCCGCGTTCAAGCAAGGGTGTACCCGGACACTTCTTGAATTAAAATTTCGGATTTTGTTCAAATTTAAATATGTTGTAGCCTTTAGCGACCTATGAACGTATCTCAAAGGATTTTTCAAAATCTTAACAATTGTTGGTTTCACAGACGTGTAATCAAATAAAGCGTCAACATTTTTTCCATTAAATTATAATAGCTGAACTCTCTAGTACACCGAGGAAAATGAGTTTTTATGAGCTTATAGTGAAAACATAAGAGTATCCACTCAAAATGGTGTTATTTGTGAAAAAATGTTTTTGTCGCCATTTATTTTGCAATTGTTTTAAACAACTGCCGTGTTTTCATAGCGGGCCACTTTTTAAAAATTGAAAAAAATGGGGATACAGCACCCTTTACGGACCTCTTTTTAATAAAAATGGACGTTTGAAAATTGACGAAATTAAAATTATTTAAAACGAACGCTGCACCGCGATATACCACTTGGGGCTGTATCCCCATTTTTTTAAATTTTTTAAAAAGTGGCCCGCTATGAAAACACGGAATTTGTTTAAAACAATTGCAAAATAAATGGTGAAAGAAAAACATTTTTTTCACATAACATTTTGAGTGGATACTCTTTTATGTTTTCACTATAAGCTCATAAAAACTCATTTTCCTCGGTTTGCTAGAGAGAGTTCAGCTATTATAATTTAATGGAAAAAATGTTGACACTTTACTTTATTACACGTCTGTGAAACCAACAATTTTTATGATTTCAATAAATTCTTTGAGATACGTTTATATATTATTACAGATTACAACAATCCAAATTTGAACAAAGTCCGAAACAGTAGTCCGAAAAGTACTCTGAAGCAGGGGGTCGTCAAAACGCTTGGCTCTGCGTTTGGACTGCCTCGGAAGCACTGGGTCAAAAAACTCGTGCGTTTGGGTCTGGCGCAACATTCAGAGGTCTCGAAGCGAAAATACAAACGGAAACGCGTGCGTCGAACACATATCGTAAATCGATCGACGCACATATTGAGTTTGGGCGATGCTCTTTCGCTTTTCTTCGCAAGTGAAAAATAGGAGAAGACATGCCAAATCGCATCATAGGAACGCAAACTTGTGCGTCCAGAGGCACAGCAGAGAGCTACGACGAATGGAGTATGGATAACAAAACGCTGCGTCCAGGCGCACAAAGGGAAACACACCTTAAGATCGACGATCTTCTTTAGGATCGCAATTACTGGTGCAGGTTCGCGCCACGGTTAATTACCAGTCAAGCGACGGTAATCGTAACGAGGATATCGCGGGGTTATTGGCGAGCGATCGATGTCATGGCAACCCTTATCTAAGCGGCATAGGCTAGCAGAATATCCAGATAGCGAGCGTACCGGAACCGACGACCGCACATTACGGGTGTACCGGTGCACCGACGTGTGTACCACAGGTATCCGGCTTGGGGATCTCCACCGCGGATAAATTCATCGTAACGCGATGGGATCCATCTCTCTCTCTCTTTCCCTGTCCCCATATCTCTTTCTCTCTCCGTTGTACCACGAATAGATGCTCGTGGGCGTAAGATCATTGTGATCCGCGATCGTGAACCAGGATCATCCTTCACTTCCGATAGCATCGTCCACCGTCTCTTCAAGTTCCCCTTCGGAATCGCGGTTCCCATTGCGAGTTACCTGGACACAAAGGAGCGTTTGTCCCGATGCTCACTGACACTCGCTGAAAACTCAGATAATCTTTCGTCCTGGCTCTCGGAAACCCACAGCCAAGTGGACTGCTGATTTTTGCCCGTTTGTACCACATTCTTGAGCGCTCTCGATTCTGCTTCCTCCTGGTGTCGGAGAATTTCTGTGTACGTGGAGAGAACTTCTCTTTATCAGTGTACCAAATTGGAAAGAAGTTAAAAATATCCGCCCAACATATCTTTGATCTCGGTTCCCTGCTTTACATTATTTCAAACGGAATGTACATACAACTAGTTTCTCGAAAGTGGATATTCAACATCGCGATATTCTTTTTGCACGAATGCACTTGCATCGGAAGGACCAGCTGCCGAGTGTTGTGCAGAATTAAAGAGACTTTAAAAGCGAGACGAACGTACCAGATTCCGCGATACCGATATTGAATCCGCCGTCGTACGGCGTTTTACGGGCAATTTTAGCGGAAGAGGCTCGGGGATCGGTATCCGTCAATGTTTCAGTTTTATTGGCAGCAGAGGGACGTAAATATCGGATTTCATAAAGTCCCAGAAACGGACTTATCGATTGAAATCGTATTGGATGGGCGCAGGCGGCTGGAAGAGCATTCTGTGCCCGATCCTATGCATCATTCCGGTTACGATCTATCGTGGAAACATGGAGGAACAGCGTGTAGGGAATCTGAATAGTCTGCTTTCATATATTTCACTTTATCGGATCGATTTCAATAAACCTTTGAATCTTTTCGAATTTCCTGCGCCACTCGTGCGAACAAATACGGGATCTTTGTTGCGAAACAATTATGAGTGTCGAAGGAAAAACGACATAAAAGGCTGATCGAATCGAGTCACATTTTATTAAACGCTTTGAGACTTCTGTGTCCATATTCGGCGAAGGAAACGTTGACTTATTCAGTTCTGATCTAAAGAAACGATTCTAGCGAGGACTTGTAGTAATTCTTTATTACCTTCACTTGCAATGATAACTGCAGATAATCAGGGACAAAGCGACAGGGTATGGCAACAGTGGAAAGTATGAAGAATTGCGAGTGGTTTCACGAATCTAGTAGGAAGCCTGCGATATCCCGACGGCGAATCGATTCCGATCGGTGGATCGAGGAAATAAAGAACGGCGGTCGACGCTGCGGGAGGGCACGGCGGAGATCTCTCTCGTTCGCCGATCCCCTCGATCCTCCGGCGAAAAATCATAGCGAGCGCGATACCTTTGCATCCACGGGTATCGTTCGAGATCGCATCGTAGGTATCGTACATTTTCTTGCGCTGTTCCGCGTAATTGAATGGAGCCTCGATTCTCCAGATCGCGACATGAAATCATGTATCGAATTATTAATATAATCCGTTTTATTTCCCCTTTTTATTTCCCCTAATAAGCATCGGCGAACGTCGTCAAACAACTTCCAGTATCGTTCGTTTAACCCTACTGTCCTCCTCACTTATACTGCACTTTCGTATCTCATTGGGTCACAGTGACCCGATGAATAAAAGTATGACACTTTATAAACAATATCGGGTATATATGTACAGGGTGAACCATGAATCGTGACCAGTAGAGATTACTTTGTTATTAGCAGTCCGATCGAAAATATTTTTATCAGGTATAGCATGGTTTCAAGAGAGCTTACGCGTGATTATAGCAAATTTTTCGCCAACTCTCTTTTTTTCATGATTTTTCAAGGTTACCTACAATTTCTTGCAAATATACCTATAATTTTTTTACGCCTGTTGGTTACAGGATACCAGCGAATTCGATAAGTATTATTACATAAGAAAATTGCAAAAAATTGCTTTTTTAATTTTCCTTTACAAAAATTTGCTATAATCACGTGAAAGCTCTCTTGATCCATGATGTACCTGATGAAAACATTTTTGATTAGACTGCTAATAACAAAGTAATTTCTACTGGTCACGATTCGTGGTTCACACAGCATATACATGTATAATGATGAAGCAATAGGGGTGTGCGGGTCCGCGATTTCGGGTACCCGAAATGGCAGTCGGGTCGAGACGAGTCGGGATCCTGAAAGATTGCAATATTCGGGTACCAGAAGTTAAAGTTGGGACAAGTCTGCGATCAAATCAGCGTTTAGTAAACGGTGTTTACTACAAGTCGAAATATTATTACAACCGATGATTGGACATCTTAACCCTTAGCACTCCAGCCTAGTGATTCAAGTAAGCTAAACAGCCGTGTCGCCACAGCGACGATGTATTATTTAAAGTTCATATTTCAAATATCGCATTATCGGCGAAAACGGAGTGCAAAGGGTTAATATGCACAGAGTTATTTATCGCTGCTTTAATCACAGACATGCCCCAACTCTAATTTCTAGTACCCGAATATTGCAAACATTCGGGACCCGACTGCCATTTCGGGTACCCGAAATCGCGGGTACCGAGACTTTATAAACTTTCGGGATTCCGACCCGAACCTGAACAAATTTCGCGACGCGACCCAAACCCGAAATTTCGGGTACTCGCACACCCCTATGAAACAATATTTAAAAGCATAGTATTTATTATAACGTAAACGTCATCTCGGGTCATATAGACCCGAAGAAGACAGCAGGGTTAACTTCAGGTGAACAATGCACCTGGAAATGTGCAACCCCGATGCAAGCCGCGATGCAAACGCGTTACGGTACCGGTCGTACCCGCGTGTACCTGGCAAGGCCGGTGGTTAGCGTCTGGTCGGATCGGCGCCGATCGTTCGTTTGATTCTTGCGGGTGCAGGATCGCCGCTCCGGGGAGGATCGGCGCGGATCGGGTCCCTCCAGCTGCGCGGATCAGCTTCGCGGAGCTGTCTTCCACTTCTGGAAAGCTAGCCCATCGATCTCCATTCGATCTACTCCCTCGAAGCTCGCGTCGGCGAGCGTCGACGAGCTCTCCGGTATAAATAGCCCGGCTCGATCGTACGCGATCAACAACTCGCGTGCATTTGTTCCGCGTCTACGGCGGGAGGATTTGTTGATCCTGACAGTGGAGTCACGAGGCGGTCGTTTGTCCCTCTCCCCACTCTCTCCCTCTCGCTCTCTATCTTTCTTCTCTCATTTCTTCTTGATGGTCTCCATGCCGATCTGCGGCGGCCACGAGGCCTCTCCTCGTCTCGCGTCATCGTTTTCCACGCATGTATCTACACGCGCGTGCGAGCCGCGTACCGATCGCGCTCCGAGCTCGTTCGCGGAATCGTTCAATAAACCACTCCGGAGCCGGACAGACCGTATTCATTGCTGCAAATCGATCGGGAAACGCTTCACAGACTGAACGAACACCGCCGAGACGCACAGTCGTCTCGCAAAAAAAACCCTGAATTCGTACCGGCGTTGTTTATACGTTATTTGGTACAAAGACGCCGTCTGTGGACTCTCCCAACCACTGCTCAACCATTGCTGCTTGCGGTGTTATTATTTTTACTCGAATCGAGAGCCACTTTTGTAGGTACGCTGCGAATCTTCGTGCGGATTCAAAATTCTTTAATGAAACAAACCGCATTTGTTGAAACCGTAGGTCTCAGCACCGAAAACTTTTAGCCAGACCGCCTCGGAGAATAATTCGCGGGCTGTCAGGGTATCGCAACCGATCCAGACGAGTTTCCGAGGGATGTCCTCGGTGATCCCCGAAACTAATTACACGTTCACCAGCGAAACAAGCCGGTCGTGTTCGCGTTTCAGGGAGTTTCTGCGACTTGGCCGCGGGGCTCGGGTGAGCACGTTCGTCTTCGAACGTACGTGGCAGGCCTGGGAATTCCGGCCCGAGGCGCCGACGTATCTAGAGTAACAATAGCTGAGGGGGATGAATATTTCAGGTTCGGTTCCTGGGGAGATTTGCGTGGCCACGATTTCCTTCGTTTCGCGATGCCACGTTCGCCGATAATCTTAACCGCTTCTCTCGCGCAGCGCTTCGTCCACGTTTCCACGTTCGAAACAGCCGTAAACTGGCAGAGAGCGTTGCCAGGTTTCTAGCTTATTCAGCTCTGGCATCGGCTGCGCGTCTTTCTACTAGAAAAGCTCCGCACATTACCTGTTATTATTGCATAATCTTTAAAAGTATCATTCATGGCTGAGGACTCCTTAATGGGTCCTTCAACATCAATTTCAATTGTGAACCAACGAGTCGTCCTCGGTGAAAGAATAGCTGTGCAACACCTTTAAAATACTTAAAAATTAAATGAAGCGTTGTCATGAATTTCTTTCCACATCGTGAGTTTCCTAACTTCTGATTAAGCCGACTTGTTGAGCAAAAAGCCTCGCCGGTAAAGACGGTAAGAAACACGAGCTGTCTAAAAATAAATTCCTCCGTTTAAACAACGACGCTAACGTGCCCTCGACTTTTTCCGACGTCCTTTGTCACATTTTATCTCCTCGTTCTTGCCCTGGCTGCAAGAAGTTCGCTGTTACTTCTTCTACTTCTCACTCCAGCGCGTCAAAGCTGATTCGATCATTTACTCGGGAAGGGAACCTTGAAAGATGACACTGTGAAGTAAGCAATTGGGATGGCCCAGCTGACCAGTCGAGAGCCAACGAAGAGGAAATCCCGCCAGTCCTCGAAAGACTCCGGATTCTTTCCTTCCGAGCGGAGACATTGTCCCCGGCGACCCTTCGATCGGAAACGAGCTCGAACGATGCGACGGCCGAAATCGTTTAAAATCGCTTCCTGGGATGCGGTAGTTTTTTCTTCGATCCTAACCAGAGGAAGGCTCCGTTCGTCCGCTTTTACTCGTCTCGACGCGACCGTGGAGCAGTAGCCGGCAGCAGCCTTTTACCCGGGGCTCTCCAAGTGCAATCTCGTATTCATGAATTCCTTGTACGTAGCCCCTCCGCGTCCTCCCCCGTCGCCTTCTTTCTCCGCCCGCGCTTCTTTCCTAGCCCCCTGTCCCCGGCTCTTCCTCGTCTCCTGGTTTCTCTCCCCGCATCTTTCCTCCTCCTCTGTCGCCCTTCCGCCTCCAACAATCCTATACGCGTCGCTACGGAGCGCTCCGAGGACCAAGAAAATCGTTCGCCTCACCTGAAAAAGAGACGCGAGCTTTCCGCCAGCGGATTTGTGGAATCTCGCAGTCCGCTCGGCTCGGAAACGGTTTTGGGACTTCTCAGGATGCTGCGTCGTTGCATACGTTGATCTTCGAGTGGACTGTTTCACTTGCAGATGGAGAATTTATCGGGTGAAGATTGGACGTATTCGTTTGTGTTCGAATTCTGGCTAGAGTCTTAAAACTGTAATCCATTATAGTTAGATTCTTAAGAAGCAAGGATCTTTTGCAACTACTTCTAGTTAGGCCTTCCACCTCAAAGGATGTCTAGCAACTACCTTGCTAATTTCATTGAGCATGTTTGTGTAGCAAAACTAGCATATTAAACTGTGCGGTTAATGTTCAAAGAGCATCACACTGTAACCTGTTTTTGAACAGAAGAAATCTGATACGAACCGATTCAGTCATAAGAGCTCTTCACTTGACTCCCATCGTTTCAGATTAGCAACACGAGAGATTGCCAGTCAGTTGTTACGGTTATGAACGTGGCTCAGGTGTCCCCTTTCAGAAAACAGATTCCAACCATCTAAATTGGCAGTGGAGCGGCTGCATTTTGGCGAAAGTGCGCGCTGATAAATCTACCACACACAGACGATTTCCATTATTTATACCCGACGATCCGACGTTTATCTCGACATCCGACGATACGACGCGACGGTGACCGTGAAAGACTACGCCGTCGAGAATTCGCGACCATAACAATAATTCCGCAGTTTAACCCCGCGGGAACCCGCGCCATATTCCCGCCTTCCCTATCGTCGAACGGCGCAGGGAACCGCGACGAGGGATAACGATCGATATTATCCGCAAACAGAGTGTGATATAGGGTTCCATTGAGACGGACGATGTTGATCTCGGGGTCCCCCTCGTGGCCCCCCTCGTGGCCGCAAAGGTAGACAATCCTGCAAGAATTCTGGCGCGACCTTAGACCAAAGAATCCGGTCGACTCGCCTAACAACGTCTTCGCGTTGCAACGCGATGCTCCATCTTTCTTGTATCCCAAAAAATAGGACTTTACCCTACTAATCGCGAAACTGCGGACGAAATATAAAACAGGAGACAGATTTAAAAAATTCAGGATATCATCGTCAATTTATAAACTGCGGATGAAATATAAAACAGGAGACAGATTGAAAATATTCAGGTACATCATCGTCAATTCATTAAAATTATTGAAAAGACGAATTCTGATTGGCTCCCAGTTCCTTGGAGTAGTTGTCGCAGATGCAAAACAACTTGACATTGTTTCTAATAAATAGCGTTTCACACCTGCATGCACCAGCTATTTGTGAGACTCGCTTGATTTAAATTTCGTTTAGATAGAAGATGTTGGAAACACAGTGCGCGTCCAGTAGATAAATCTCGGCCGTTAACCGGTCAAAGTAATACCAGTGTTCGATCACGCCGTTATTTTTGCCGTGCAATCGCCGTGTACTCGAATATACGTAATTAACACGGCAAAGTGGAGAACCGACATTACACACCGGCCGACAACACTGTTTCCGAGCGAATAGGTAAACGCACGAGGATTAGCAGGCTCGAATTGATGAAACGCGCGCCACCGGCATCGGCATCGGTTCCGCGGAAGCAATAACCATAGCAATTTCGCGCGCATTCCGAGCGAGCACGCACGCGTTCGCGGCTTCTGCTACCGAACGCCTGCTGCTACCGGTCGACGTTTATTTTATCGCACCGTGGAATCGGCTATGCTTATGGGGAAGTCGTTCCTGCAACTTCCTGCCGTTGTACAGGAGAAATTCACTGCCCATTTTTCCATCGAATTAATTGGTACAATGATTCGGAAACATGGAGAAGCAGTAATTATATAATTTTCCTTTTAGGAAAAAATAGTGACTTTAGAATCTAGTTAGAACTATTCTGTTTGGCACATTTTCGAAGTGCCTAAATCGGTTTATTTCGCTTTCTTGCGCCAGCAACAAGTCCTCCGCAAGACCGTGGGACACGATCTTTGGCCCCCGTAGAGCGGAAAAGTTCCTGGGAACTTCTCCAGCGTTTTCCGGTCGCGGATGATCCCGATAAGTTCGATCGCGAAGTCGTGTAGCCGCTGCAGCATCGAGGCATCTCTGGGTCGCGATAAGTGTGCTCGACGAAGCGATTCTTCCAGGTAAGCAGATACCTAACGTCGATCCTGGGGCAACACGTCGAAAGACAGAAAGCTGCGAAACCGCGGGAACGAACAGCGAAGGAATCGGGCCAGATAACGAGGCTGGCGAGTCCTTAATTATCCGTGAGCGGATAACAACGTCCACGAAGCTCGAGAACGCGAAAAACCCGGCTCGATCCTGTTCGAGCGGGATCCAACGACTCGAAAATTAATTACCCGGCCGTTTGATCTCTTCGCCCGTGTTTTTCCAGCTCGGACAAAGCGGACCGGCTTTCAGATCCAAACGGGAATCTTTTTCAAGCCGAACGACTTGCTCGGGGATGCTGGGAAACCGTTCCGCGATCGAACACCAGACGAACCCGGCCTCGTCGTAATCGATACTATTAATTAGAAGCGCGACGACGAACACTCGACAGAGCCTCTGCATCGGGGTCACGGGTCGCTCTTGATTAAAGTTCGTTAGAGGATTCGTCTTGGCCCTCTCGTCGACAGAGAGCAAACGACGGTAATGATTAGACTTGCCCGGGATCTTCGTGCTTTATCTCACCGGCCGTTTCACTCGAATCGAGCGAAATGCCTATGTACCCGTGTGCGCATCCTTTGTGTTGGAATAGTGTGGAGTGATCTCCTCCATTCATTCGCACGTGACAGCGGTTCTAGGACGGCTGGACTTGGAGATATAGTGTCGCCAAGGCTTCGCTTAGGGAACCTGTCACCGGTTGATGAAGTACAATGAGGTCTCAGAAACCGGGCTGATGCCGCTGCTCCGGGACAAGATATGACAGATCGCTGAATGATGATACTCCTTCGGATGGAGCGCGGTTGGCTAATCTCTAACTGTGATCTGTTACTCGAATAGGGCTTCGACTACCACGCGCGGCTATTGCTAAGTTTTCTCTCGATTCAAATTGCTAGCTTCGTAGGGGACGTCCAAGTTAACAATTCGTTATCAAAGAAGTATCAACTTCTTCTAGCTAGGTCAGCGACCAGTTACTTCAATAAGGCTACAACCCACTTTTCAGCTTATCACCAATTCTTCGTGGATTAAAATTGCATGGCTACTTTACAGAAGCCAGTCTTCACCTGAATTTTACAGCACGAACTATAGTACTCCTGCCGCTACCACACAGCTAGTCCCAGCTGGTCTTCAACATTGATCAGTTGCTCGAATAAAGTTTCGACCTCCTTCGGAACTTATTGCCAGTT
The DNA here is from genome assembly GCA_963966675.1 of Lasioglossum calceatum. Lineage (NCBI taxonomy): Eukaryota > Metazoa > Arthropoda > Insecta > Hymenoptera > Halictidae > Lasioglossum > Lasioglossum calceatum. The sequence goes on from OZ016540.1 coordinate 12,484,540, forward strand.
TGGCTAGCTTAAATTTGTATTGCCACTCCGCGGAACAGCTTAAAGTCTACTTCCAAGTTTCATAGTGAGCGATGATACTTCTTTAAGTATTGCGTAACTAGGGCTAGCTAATCCCAAGCAGCGATCGTTCAAACTGAAATAGGGTTTCAACCCTCAAACGAGCTTACCGTTAGTTTTCTCGGATTCAGTTTAAATTGGCGGCTTACTGGAAGACACTAAACTCTGCAAATCCCACAGCATATCAGATAGAGATCATCCAAATCGTCCAGATTCATTTTCTCATATCGACGGTGTGGGCAGACCCAATTTCCCGAGATGAAAGTTTAAATTGTTATACAGATCGCGGGATTTGTACATGGATGAAGTTGGTGTCACTTTAAATTTCTGAATTTTGTCTGTCGGGTAATGTGCCCGCGCACATAATTATCTAAAATGGCTAATAGTTTGAGGCAGCCGCGGGAGGGATCGCTTATTTAATCAGTCACGACGTCCGCAGACGACGGGGAAGAAGCTGAAGAAGTTGGAGAAGGTTTTCGAAGATAAGAGAGAAGGCTTTCGCGGGGGTAGCCAGCCGGAAAAAGGCTTGAGTGGCACTTTTCCCGAAAGCATGCTCGACGATTTAGCGACACGCGCGTCTTCGTCCCGTTTCCATGATCTCGGCGAAAACCGTTCGAAGCACTGAAAATCAGAATTGTATGTGTGTGCACGTCGAATCGAGGCTTAAATGGCTGGAAAAACAACGGGCACGTTTCCGACGCCGGTTTTCACGCGAACGTGAAACGCCGACAGTAGTGAGTGGGAGAATTTTCGGTGACAAAATGCGTCGAATCGACTGGCAATATCCGGCAATTTACCCCGATGGAGCACCGCCTTCCCTACTCGGCAAAAGAGCGACGCGTGCTGCTGCAGAGTTAGTTCATCAACGTAATTTCCAGCTCGATTAGCGGATGCTTCGATTCCGCGACGCCACCGGAATCCACTGACGACGGAGCTAACCTGGCTTGATTAAAATCGACGAACTGGACGCACGCTCCATTTCCGGGATTTTGAACCGTGTCTGCTGTCCGTCCTATGCTTGTTTAGCCGTCCGGCATTGTGCACGAGTCAATTCCCAACGAAAATGAAACGCGATTTTTCGTTGCGACCTCGTTTGTCGAATTATGGCGATTGAAACGCTTTCTGATGCACCACAGTGGCGCGAGCAAGCCAGAAACACAGGAAGGATAATCATTAGGCTGTTGCACTTTTAAATGTTCGTTTTGTTAAAGAATCTGATTGGAGTGGAGTTCTTCTCTAATTAAATGACACAGCCTAGGGAAAACTCTTGATCTTTTAAATGTTCGTTCTAACTGCAATTTTTATGTTGTGTACTCTAGAACAAAATGAGCAGAAAATGTTACATAGGTTCTTCGACAACACGTTCATCTCTAAATGAACTTTCCATCGTTCTCGACAGATGCGAGCATGCAGGGAGCATTATGAACTCACTTAAAACATCGAAATCGAGTTGCCGACATGAGGGAATTGATTTTTTGCTAAATGAACAGTTTCAGGTCGCAATTTGGGCGACGTTCGCCAGGCAGTTTCGCAATGGCTAATTTCGCGACCGACCGCTCCACGCTCGATTGTCCGCGTAAACGCGAAACGACTCGAGCCCTTAGGTCGCGGACGCGCAATTTAAAGTCCGATTAAAGTAATATCGAATCTTCATAGCGCGCGCGTTGCGGCCCGTCCGCTTCGCGAATCGAGTTTCGTCGAGTAACTCAATTTTCTGGGTCGGAGAATCGTGTGTGCCTCCCGCCAGTAATTGCCAATCAGTTCAGGGACCCATCGGGACCGCTGTGTGCTTCGATCGACCGATCCACGTACTGTATGGAGAACGAGCTTCGCGTTTATTATCGTTCGTTTCCGATGCTTCCAGGGAAATTATCTGGCCATCGATACCCGAAGCCTGGAGGCCTTTTACACTTGTTTACTTCCGGTTCGATGTTTACCATGACGCATCCCCGGGCATGCTGTTTTCAATGTGATACCAGATGGTTCTCTTCCAACGATAGTGGGCCCTGTATCTTCGAAAATGACTATCCTCTTGAATTAACTCCAGATTTTGAGGGATTCATTTACCAGAAGACCTGCGAAAAAAATTTTGGGAGATCTGGTGAACATTCTGATGATTAAAAATGTGGGCAGTGCATTTTGCAAATTTGTAGACACGTTCTGGAATTATCTGCAGAAGAACTATTTCCAGCCTGAGGCAGGAGCAGCACCAGGATCGGGTAGGCAGCATCAAGCCACTTTACCCGGCAATAACTGGAAAACCTAACGAGACAGCCAAAGGATTACGCAAAAGGTTCAAACAATTATAGCAACGAACGAAGCTCCAAAGTTGCACGGGGCGCACAGCATCGTCCGCGATAATCGAAGGAAAGGGTTATAAGCTTCTTCCTCCTGCTCGAAACCATTCGCTGGTTCGAGCTTATCCGCTCGGGATCTCGTCCCGATCTCCACATTGTTGCCACATTATTACAGCGATTGCGCGGGTAATAATGGTGCTTATCGTTCTATAAATCGAACGAAACCGAGATTTTCCCCTGATTCGACGACTATACGAGAGGATCTGCCGAGAGGCCGAACATCTTCAAATATCTTCCGGCGCGGTCTTTCGTACGCCTTCTTAAACCGAGAAAACGTTGTCCGGCCGATTTGTTCCGCGCGGAATCCTCGCCGCTCTTCCGTGAAACCGGCCCGCAGAAAATCGGGCTACGGGATGGCCCGACGAGAACAGAACGAAACCGATGAAACGGATCGGTAGAGAGACGTGTAAACCGGAACCATGTGTAGACCGGCTCATGGGACTCCGGGGCGAAAGTAAAACGCCCCGGGCCGGTTTCCAAGCCGGATAATCCCGATCCCGCGGAAACCCATAATTCCTGTAATAAGGTCATTATCGTGTGACCCGGGACTGGACGACTGGACCCGTCGTCGCACGAGCACACAACCCCGGCACGCTCGTTGAACACGCGATTCTAGCTCGGCCGAGGCATTTTTGTCTCTACTTATGCATCGTCGCGTTTTACTCGTCTGTGAGCGAGCAAAAAGAAATTCATTTTTTGTCTTTTCATTTTTTCAACTCGATTGTTCTGCTCGACGTCTTCCAGCGAGTCAATTTCAAGGTCGCCCATATGTTTTTAACCGGTACCCTATATTTACTCTTGGATGTTGTTGTAGAACATAAAAAGACGAATCCAACGAGTACCATAACCGTGCCGTTCCGATCATTTATTCTCGAGATATTTGTGTCTGAAACCGTCAAACAGTCTACCTTTCAGACGCACGTATCTCGAGAACGAGTGATCGGAACGATATGGTCATTATAGTCGTTGAATTCGTCTGTTTATGCACTACAAGCACACCGAAAAATATTGGTACCTTGAGGAAAAATTCTTTCTACCATTTAATGCAGTCCTTGAAACAGTCCAACTGGGCGCCGCGACGTTTTTGTATGCAGTCAACTAGGATTGCAGTTTAAGCCAATGCAGGTGCACGTGCACGAGAGCACAAGTATCGTACGAACTCGTGGACAGTGGCGTAACGTTGAATCCGGGTCACGCTGTTCTTCGGGGAGGAGGACGAGATCGAAAGGATGCGGATCGAGATACGTGCTGCTATCAAAAAGAAACCGGACCTCATCGGTTTACCTGTGCGTCGGTGGCGGATAAGGTTTGATGGCTTTGCGGGTCGCTTCCTTGCGGTCCTCTTTATCCATCTGACGAATTTCATCGAGCTGTAAACGTCAGGAGCCACGAGAAATTTCTTAAATCGTACCCTAGTATGTTCTCTGTTATAAATGGAGTTGGGTCACTTTTTCAATCAAAGAATCACGCCCAGTGTCGCGTGCAAGACAGTGTCAGGACACCTACAGGATTTATAAAAAAAGATGATATTTAATCGACATTACGCAACCCCCGTTTTGAACACAGCAAGCTTTGCCGGCTATTTATAGAATCGTTCCACCCATGCATCGTACGCACATATTGACTTATTGCAGACCTGGCTGCGGGCGAAAACCACTTTTTACCTTAATTGTGCTTGCCGAAGATCGTTGGCGACAAATCAGAATTTCAAGTGGTACGTAATGGGCGACAGAGTCACCCTAGCAGAAAGAACAATGGCAAGTCCGATTGCCTCCTAAATCAACGAAACTCTCAGCCACCGGAAATTCGATCAGAGCCGTCGCTACTTTCGAGTTCGGCTCAAGATCATGGTACTTTAGAGGGAATTGCGGAGAATGGACGGCTTTCCGCGGGCTCGCTACACATTTTTGCAAGTCAGCGTCCCCTCCCCGCCCTTGGGAGCCGATTGGTCGTAAGGTTACGCCACTGCTCGCCGAACAGGACGGTGTATAAAATGTCTAGACGCACACACAGACACGGGTAGAGGCGCGCGAAAGCCCAGGCGTACCACATCGGCTGTCCATACCCACCTAAGCAGATTCTGTCCCCAAGGTACGAGCGGCGAGGAGATTCGTAGCGTTCAATTTGCATTCTAAAGTCCAGGCGATGCAGAAAGAAGAGGAGCCCTCGGACACCGGATCTTCTCCTCGCCCGCAGCACCCCCCCCCCCCCACGGACCCGCGGGGCCCGTTCCCCACGCCATTTGTCCCTTTATCACTTATACAGGGTGGCCAAACTTTCCAAACCAGCCGTCTCCCTTTTATCCACGATTTACATTCTTCTCTGACCTTTGTCCTTCGACGCTGACTCTTGTTCTTTTAGCTGCCGCCTCAACAGTGACCCCGCACCAAGAATTATTAACCCTGGATAACTAACAAGGGGACATACCGGGCCCAGACATATCGTTTATCATGATTTATGATCATTAGACTGCGCGTCGTTATGCAAAAGTTTCTTCGTTGCTTGCAAGAAACTGGAACCTACCAGATACTGCTTTCCCTCTTTAATGACTTCAATCAGCTGAAAATAATATCTTTAATATCCTTGCTGACAATCCAATTCCCGGATCATTCATTTATATTTTCGCTGAAACTATAAAATGCAAGATCGTTGAATATCGTAGACAATTTTTGCAACTCGCGACTATCCAGTTTTGCCATTAATGCATGAAATCCGCAGTTTAATGGTAATTTATGCGAGGGACTGTTGTTGGGAAAAGATCTGAAAAGTGTGGACTATACAGTGTCATTTGATTCGAAAGCGGCCATGTAATCATCACAGTGGATCATCGCGGGACTGTGAACGCGTTAATGCACAGTTTCACGGTACAGAGCCGAGATCTGTTTGAAAAATGGAAAGGAAATCGATTGTTACGCGAGGCGGCTATAATTGGGAGCCATCCCGTCCCGCAGGTGAGCAGAAGGAGAGCCCCTTTCCTGCTGACACGCTCCTCCTTTTTCGTATCGTTCCGCGATTATCCATCCGTAGAAGGATTTACACCGCGATTGACCGTCATTTTCCGCGCAATTTGTACTCGCGGCGCTCGGGTAAGAAACGCCCGTGGATTCGGAGAGCAGACTGGAAACAAGAACCCAGTTCGCTCGATCCCGATTCTCCTCGGGATTCGACGCAGCCATAGCAAACAAAATCTCTCTCGAATTCGTCACACATTCGACCAAAAACAATAAAATTGCTTAAAGCTAGTGTGTATATGTATTTTATGTGGCAGTAAATGTACAGTACCTGTACAAAATATTGTGTAAGAGGACTGTATACATTTACTGCCACATGATTACATATGTATATACAATAATTTTGAACAATTTTATGATCGCGTTATGCGGGGGCCTACTGTAGTCTCTTTAGAAGTTTCTAGAATCTAATTCTGATGTTACTTATTACCACGCTTATATTAAGTTGCCATGTTGTTGTATGCGTCAAATCTTTTAATGGAATTTTAAAACTCTTCCCAAAGTCCAATCTTGCTGAAATTTTGTATACACACTTGCTTCCGATGACAATAAAAGTAGAAAATAAAATATATAAGAAAATCTTTTTAAAAACCACGCTTATATTAAAATGCACTAAAAAGGAGAAAATAATATTTTTCCTGGTTCTCCATAAAATACCGAATTCAGTTAAATGATTAATAATATTTTTCTCCAAAATTTAAAGCAATTGCTTATTAACTAATTGGTCCTATTAACTGGATTCGGTATTTTATGGAGAACCATGAAAAAAAATATTTTCTCCTTTTTAGTGCATTTTAATATAAGCGTGGTTTTTAAAAAGGTTTTTACAGAGGGTGGTTTTAAGGAATCAAGTTTTATTTAAGAAATGTACAACGTCAAATGTACAAATCGAGTACAACGTCATCAAGGTCGGTCTATATCCTTGCGAACCTAATTCCGACTTGTTCCATGACAGGAATACTTTCGAATTAATTCCCTCCATTTTCTGGAAACGGCACATCGTGCGTCGGTGGATTCTCGATAGCAGACGAGCGGCTTTGAATAAAAGATTCCGCGTTCCGTTGTGGGACGGTGACGCAATCGGTGTTGCAATCGTCGCTGCATTCTGCCTCTGCCGCATCCGATAATTTCCGAACTCGCTTTCATTGCCAGGGAGCGCGCGTGCTCCTGAAACGCGAGCCGAGCGGTAACACCGGATGCTCCCGCGATAATAGCTTCATCGCGGACCTTATTCTCAGATATTACCCAGTGACAATGTAAATCATACTGTGGAACGTTGGAGCTTAAATTGAACCTAATTCGCAACAGTCCCCTAATCGTGCCAATGATACTGCAAATATCTTTCTGCACCAAGATATTTACTCTCCTTGAACCTTTCGCATTTTTATCAAATGGAAAGGTTAGAGCAAATAATTTGAAACTTTACAAGGATTTTTATCACGGTTTCGTTAAGTTGCATGAATTTTTCCAGCTCGATTTGTTTGTAAATACAGATTCCATCCAGGGGTAGTTGTTTGTGATTTCTGAAGCATTCAACTACAAGATTATGTGAAAAGAAATCGATCATTTTTATCAAAATCTTGACTCCTGTGCTAACTCTTCAGCGAAGAAGATTCATCCACCGTGATTGAAATGTTGATGCAGTTTCACGCGTTCCGCGTAAATCACTTTCGCGCAACGCACAAGCTTTTCAATCGCGTTACGGCAATCAGCAAATTTATTCGTAGATCTGGCTATGATTTCGCACAACGTTGACCAACCACCGATACACGGCGGCATCGTTCGAAACGCAGTTGTGTTTCGCGTACGTCACACGAAACCCGGCGTTATCAGCGAAGCATAAACTCGTGCCGGCTGTCTGTCAAACAACAAACCGATTTGCATAATGGCCAGTTGCTACCGGTCAACAGACTTCGATGTACATCTTTCCAATTAAAAATTGATTCATTCGCCTGCCGAATCTGTTGTCTTCGAGGCCGCTCGTCGTCGGAGATAACGGTAACAGAAAAACATTACGAAATCGTGCTAATTTGTTTACTGGGACACGAAACTCGGCTATAATTAGTCCCGACCAAATTCCGTGTATTTGGCTGGCGGTAATGATGATGGAGTTTTGAGTACATATTCAAATTTGGCACATTTGAATTTGGTTAATTATGGCCGATAGACTGCGGATTTTAGGCGAAATTAAATGATCATTTTGAGGAATTCTCTAATCATTTGTGAAGGACGGAAGATCGATGAATATGTATTTCTTACTATTTTTAGTAAATCGAGAATGATGTAACAGGATTCTTGAATTCTCCTAATATATCTATAGCTTGATTGTGCAGATTTCATGCATTTATAACGAAATCGAGCCGTGATTTCCAGTTCCTCGAGAACTGCAATCCCGAAAATCTCGGCAAATAATTGCACGAATGATATACGAGCTACGCGACAGTCGTCGCGCCAAGAAGATATACGACCGAACCCGTTTCTTTTCAACGTAATTGCTCAATCTTATCGACGCAGCTTAATTTCCTGAGATACCACGATCTAGCATGCGATAAGAAATCCCGAAAACGTGGTTTCCTGGTAAATATTTGTCCGGAATGTTTGGCCGACGTCGGCTGTCCACACGAGGCTGAAAGAGAGGGACCATAGTTCGCGTTTGCTCACGGATTCGCCGGTTATGATGGATATTGATATGTCCCGGTGGGTATCGAGGACCATTCCCCTGGGACCAGCAGCAGGGTTCGACAGATTATCGACTCGGACGGCGAATCGATTCATCGCCCGCGTTACAAGACTCTGGCTGCGAATGTCCGGCTGCCGTTAAACATCCACCGGTGCGCGGTCATTTTCTATTTTTTGGCCGGCTGGCAATTTGATTTCGTATTCCTCGTTCCTCTCTCTCTTTCCTTCTTGCTCGGCCCGGCGCATACATCGAAGGTTTATGGCTCGTATTTCCTCTTTAACGCCGATGTTGGTCCGGCCACGGGTGATTCCACCCGCCTTTGTGCACTGTTCGCCTGCTCTCTCCTGTCCCCGAGGCTCTTGCTCGTTGCTAGGGATGGGATCAAGTTCAAGTATTGTGTTCTTCGCATGAGCGCTGCGTCGGGGAACAATTTCCATTTTTAACTGCGAGTTTCGTCTCACCAGCGGGTGAACTATGCATTTCATAACAGAAGCAATCACTTAACACTAATCCTACCGAGCTTTAAAAGGAGCCAGTATATGTTGCCTTATAAAAATAACAAGATTAAATTTGTTTGAACTTTGTGCGGATATTTATGGGTTATCCTTGGTTCGTCGACAACCCATTTCACCGACTCTGTTTTCATCGACACGTTTTGACCGACAGTAACTTTCGTCGACACCATGTTTTCATTGACGAACCAAGGGTAACCCGATATTTTATAATCATTGACCACGATAGCATCTTTATAATTTCAGTAATTGTAGGGTGAAAATCTGGAACCTGTCATTGGTTCTCCGAAACGTTTAGAACCCAGGGAAACAATTATTGAATACAGTAAAATTGTAGTAAGATAAATCAGAAGTCTTGCAGCTGAAATCGATGATTTCAAAAAACACATGGAATTCTACATATACATGAATTCTCTTTAAACGTAACATGTATTAAAATTGAATGAACCGACGCTCGCGAGGCACTCGATCCCATCGCTAGTCGCAGGACGATCTCGAGACGCAGCTCGTCCCAGGAATCCGCGGATCAACACGTCGAACGCGGCTGTTACGTCCTCGATCCCCCGCGTTTTATGAATTCCGGGATTTCGTAATCTCGTGGAACATCGAGATCCTCGGTTTACGGCCGTGGGCCGTTTCGTAACGGGCCTCGCTTGTCCACCGGAGCTTCTTTCTCTTCCTCGTTTCGCAGCGGCGACCGGTCCATTTATGAGGACGTTTTCGGTTGGTTCCCCCGACCCCTCTGTGACCCCCTAAGGATCAGCCGTTTCCGTTCCTCGGACCCCGACACGTTCGCGGAACTCTCTAATTGACCAAATTCGCGAATTTGCTCTAGCAATTTGTAGTGAGACACTTGCCCGCGGACGTTCACCCCTTTTCTTAGTGGACTGTGGGTTTTATGTATTTAGGACATTAATTACTAGATCAAACACAGACCAGTAAATTATTTTAAAAAATTTTAAGTGCAGTTGTATTACTTTCGGCTCATTAAATAACTGCCTATGTAGTTCTTGTATGTTGCAATTATTATTTTGCACATTATTTCGCAGTATAATTACAAGTCTCTTCTTTTCTGCAGTGAACAGTTTTCCAACAAATTCTAATTTGTCTTAAAGTAATTTCATATATGTCAGTGATCCAAACAAGGAACAGCAGTAGCCCACCGTTTCCGAAACCGAATTAGGCCAACGATCCCCGATGGGAATTGCTATGACGCTCGTCGACGAAGGTGGCGCGCGTCGTCGTCGCTCGCAAAAACTCGTTTCGTGGTTCGTTGCGAAGGTTAAAACCGTAACGCTTCTATATCGCCGGTATTCCCTCCTTCTCTCTCAATGGGATTCTCTGTTTCTCTTTTCCTCGGCGAAGCAGCGACGCACACGAGCCTGGGCCCAAAGCTTAACATCGTCGGGGCCCCTTTTCTGACCGCAATTACATCCCATAAAGCACGATTGAGACACGGTTCGACCATTATTCTCCCATACAGGGCCGTACAAAAGGGTCTCGCCGTTTAACGCGCCCCCATACGCGCTGCCCGCTTTCGGAATTTATATACGTACACGCGTGCGTACACGGCCGCGCCTGTATTCCTGGGCGAAACCGTGGAAAAATGTTCTTAGAGGCCGGAGCTGATGCCGAAGCTAAAGCCGAAGCCGATGCCGAAGCCGAGCAGAGCCGATTCTCTCTCCTTGTAATTGTAGACGACATCACCCGTTCGGCCAATCCTCTTTGCTTTTGTTCGTACCTCCCAGGGATACGCGGGGTCACCTCTTTGTCTACCGCAGGGGTTGCTCGATCCAAACCCTGGCGAAGTCGACTGCCTTAAGGCTGTGCGAGGAAGAGTGTGGTGGTATGTACACGCAAATGCAAGGGTTCATTCCTACCCAAATTGGCGCTTCAATATCGCAATGAGTTCAGAAGTGCTCAATTGTGTTTCCTAACAGTCCACTCTAGGACAATGCAGACCCGAAAAAATGCATATTTTTGCGTTATCGATGAGTAAACTGCGGATGTTTATGCATTTATGTCAACAAAATAAAATTCGATAGAATTTAGTTCGATTTGTATTTGTTTTACATCTATAAAAGCTGTTCCCATGAAAAATAGGATTTTACTCCATTCCACTTTCTTAAAATTTGTCTATAACAATTGGAACGTGTATAAACATCCGCAGTCTATCGATTAGTAATTTTCAGAGACTTCCGAAGCAAGCGTGACGTCACAAGGTAGCCGCCGCTGATAGATTTTCGTAAATATCGAGAGATTTAGCAAGGCTTGAATTATTTCTTTTATTCCGATTTCTCTCCGCAAAATCCATATATTGTACGACTCGGTAAGGGTTTCGGAAATTCATTTATAAACTCGGATAGAATTTCAATGGAATTTATCGAACGAAATGGAAACGTAAGACGTCTGAGACAGTACTCTTCCAACGTCTCCAGTTCAGTTGGCGAAGCTATAGTGAACCAACCATAGTGTTGGTGCCCAACGGGAACCGTGCGTGTCCATTTGCGGTGTTCGCAGAGCGAATTACTGGTTCGCGGATGCAAATCTCCTTCGCGCTCGCATCCATTTCCCTAATCCCGGGGCTGCCGGTGACGCGTTCATGAATTTATGCATTTTTCCGGAGCGGCAGCTTCGGCAGCCTCTTCTCCTTCGAGAGGGGACTTTTCTAACTCGATCGATTTCGATTCGCCAACCAAATTGGGCGAAGAGGATTCGCAGCGGGACCGCCCGGAGATGAGAGGAAAAAAGGAAGAAGCGGTGTCTGTCGGGGGCCGACTTTCACTCCAAAGACGTAGGGTTACGATCCTGCGAACATCGTCGTCGCTGTTTGTTGATATCGAGAGAAGAGAGAAAAGAGTTGCGCAATTCCGTAACCGCCGCGAGATAAATTGCTCGAGCGGATTCTGGCCTGGTCAATTTCACGAGTCCGATCTTTCTACAATCTCTTGGATCATTGCGATCGTTGCGGAGAAGAAGAAAGGACACGTTGAGGATCGTATAATCTTCGTCGAATAGCTTTTTCTTCAAGCTTGTTCGCTTAACACGTTGACTAAATTGTTGTCGATTGCAAATAACTTTTCTCACTAATGTATTCACTGTACCAAAATGTATAGCATCTCGATTTTTCAATTAAATAAGTTATTTTGATTTTATAGCATTTTTGAGGTTCCTGTGTTGGCAGACAAATTGTCGACTTTTACTCATTTCTGTTTTATAGAACTCGTTTCCACAAATACCGTGCATCATTTTGCAGCCTGGAGTACACTCTTTCAGACCCGGTCCCGATTTTTCCATCGAAAAAATTCTACGAGCCGAACTAATTCCCCATTCGTCGCAGATCATCCGTCATCCAAGAGTCAACGTCGGATTTCATTTTTTTTTGTTTTTGAACGGGACGTATGACAAGCGGTGGTATAAAGAATGGGGAAGCAGCGGCGGGAGCGCGAGCGTGCGCCGGGATTTAGGAGAATCCGATTGGTGGATTTAGGGCGATTTATTAGCCTCGGCCGACGCACGGTGGCTGCGGTGCCGCGCATATTGATTCGAAGTGCTTCGGTTTACCTCCTAATTAGTCGGAACGTGTCCCGACTCCGGTGTGTCCTCCTATAACGCGCTTGCTTTTCAATGAAGCTCGCGCTGCATCTATTCGCGCGGACCGCGGGAAGTGCACTTCCGGTGCACTCGGCTCGTCGCGAGTTACCTACCACGAATTACGTGTAACGAGTTTACTGGCACACGGCGATCTTCGCTCCGGAATTTCACACCGTGCAAATTCTCCCACCAGTTGTGTAAATCCACATAAGTGCAGATCTGTGTGTCCGAGAAGGTGGATTTATTTCTAACAATTTTCTGCATTTGCGGCGAACTTATGTAAGAGAATTAAGAATGTCCGAAATTAATGATTAATTATGCTGTTGGTACGGGAAAATGGAAAATTGATTAAGAAGTGTTTTTAGAAAGTGTTTAAGAAGTGATTTAAAAATCGCGACCTTTACTTTTTCCTTCGCAACTACAACCAATAACAATAACAGGACTATAACTGTGACAACCAAAAAGAAAAAAAGTAATGGAATAACAAGTATTTCATCGACTAAAATTGTATTGGTTACACATAAGGATTATAACCGAAAATTTTTCTCTTGTTGGTAAATGTTATCGTTGAGAGAAATTCATTTCGATCACTTATAACAGTTATGAATGAGAGAAATTTATTTGGATCGCTCATAACAGTTACCGATTGGAGTTTATTTCGATCGCTCATAACAGTTATTGATGAAGGAAATTTGTAATAGTTATTATTAAATAGTACAACTTTCAAGTGGTAGACAATCAATTATCAATGACAGTTAAGAAACAGATTTTGTGTTGTTCTTATGGTCTGTTGATTCGTCTTGTTGTACGAAACCTTCTCTATGGATTTCACAGGCTTGCTCCATCCGAAAAAGAGTAGACAACTCAATAATTAAATAAGCAATCGAAATGAATTTTCTCATCAATAATTATTATGAACAAGTCAGAAGAATAAACTCCCATCGGTTTTTTCTTTATATTTTGTGTAGATTATCTTAAATTTCAATAATAATCAACTTTTTATTAATGATTTTTATCATAGAAAATTTTAGTGTCTTAATCCTTTTAACGTCTCAAAAAAACTCAAGCTGTTGGGTCCAATTATGAAAAAGTAATTCGTTTTTAAATGGTGTACGGATACTTTGTACATACAGTCTATAACATAGAAAGTGAGCAATTTATATTCTAGGTGTTTTAGTCTTCAGAGATCTTTCGCTTATGTAACTATTTTTGAATTGTCGGTTAACATTATAAAAAAATGTTCCGCGAAACACTCGAAGCCGGGGACAAATTGAAATTAAGTTTGTCGCCCGCAAGCCCCGAAGAGAACTTCGACAAAAATCTGAGCAAAGTGTCGCAGTCGCGGAATTGCTCGCGAGGAGACTATATCGCGTCGATTCGAGGAGATTACCTTTTCCATTAAGATCGAAAAGTGAGGGCGAAGAGAACGTGGATACAGGCGCCTGGCGTCGTTAAATGTCCCCGGCGAGAATCAACATTTGCCTTTCTTCTTCCGCGTTGTTTCCCCTCCTGGAAAAAGGTCTCTCGCTCGTTTCCTTCCGGTAGGATTCCTCCGGCGGATTCTTTCCCCGAGACGGCGCGCGCCGCGCATCGGCCAGAAGAACTCGTTCGTTCGTCTTCCTTCCTCAGGTTCGCCCGGATGCCATGTTTACACGGGCCCGACAATCGGCGAAGAGTTCTTCGCTAACGAAGACGAAATTTAACGAACGTCCGAGCTTCCTCTGCGCCTCGTTTTTCTCTCTTTTCTCTCCGCTTCCACCCCGGCCGCGCCGGAGGCGAACAGTCGACGCTAACGATCGCGAGGAAACCCTCGGCAAAGAGGACTGTCTGCGAATGTGCAGACTTCGATAATCGTTTCGAACGTAATCGGGGTCGACTTGACCGATAACCGTGTTCAATCCTGTTCTTAGAAATTTTTCTTAGAGATTTTCTAGGACATTATTTAAATTTATTTTGAAGATTAACCACCACGCGGAGGAGTGGACATTCTTCTTTCGAAAGTGGTTGAGAAAAATACGAACGCAGACTCCATTCTTGACTGAGAAAATAAGAGATTGAAAAATTGTTCTTCGGAATTAAATTTCTTAAAGACCGAAAGTGACAGGGGAAATCGACTACAGGATTCCTATTCGGTCCATCGAGGCTTCTAAGAATCGCCTACTGGGTATCGAATCGCAAAATTGATCAGCCGCGAAGATGGCACGCGCTCTAACATTGGCCTCGCGCCAAAAGCTGTCGCTCTTCGCATTCGGCACTCGTCTTTGAACGTCACCCGAAAGGACGTTCAATCCTTCGCGACGTCAGCTAACGGCTTCAACTAACAAGGAATGTTCGGCGGCTGTCAGACCGCAAGATTTCCAGTGAAACTTCGCAGCCTCGCGAAACAGCCAAAGATAGTAGTCCACCCTCGGACTTCCAAACAGTTGGAGATGGAACTGAAAATATTTACGTTCACAATATTGCATTTCGAGAAAACTAAAAATTTGTAGATATTTCATACACTTGACAGACGTAAAACCATCTTGAGGACACGCTGAACGATCAAAGATCGAAACGACTGAAGTTTCAAAGCGATTTTTAATATTCTTAGCATCCGCACATCAGCGTCGGAGCACCGCGGAGCCGGGTTCGAACGGAAAACTCGTCTGCGAGTGGAAAACCGCGTGTCTCGTCCGTCGAGACGGAAATCGCTTTGTGGCTCTCAGCTCTTCCTCTCTTTCGGTGGCGTTTCTGTCTCCGAAAGAGAGAGAGAAAGAAGGAGATAGGCTGATTCTCAGCCCCCGTGCATCACAGACGTTTTAAACGGGGCGCAGACACACTCGCGCGAGCGAGCGAGTCGGCCGCGCACCTCGGTACTTTCGTTCGAGGCCTTTAATTTGGCACGTGTTCCACTCTTGGCTATTGTTGCCATGATTGTTGGGTGGATCGTTCCTCCTCGTCTCTCACCCCTATCCGTCCGTTCGTCCGGTTCGGTTTTCTCGCTCTGTCCGCGTCCTCCTCAGCCGACGCTCGCTTTTTGCGGTAAACGCGCGGCGTATGGTGGTAATGCACGGCTCCTCTGTGTAGTTTGTACCGTGGCCGGCACGTGTTCCGTCTCTTCGTGGCCGTTTTTCGCGCCAGAGGCGGCTTTCCGCAGGAACCGAACCTTCACAGCGATTCTTCGGCTCCGAAACGTTCACGATCTTTGGGAGCCTGGGGCGACAGAGTTTTATTTAGAGATAGTCAAATGAATTTTATACGCTTCGTCATAGTTCGGTGTGTTACGAGCCAGGGCCGCGAGTAGCAACGAGTGGCCGGCGAAGGGTTGTTACTGAACTTATTTAGATTTTTCACGATTTTTCACAACAAGAAATTTATTGAATAATTTCTGATAGAAGCATCTTCATAATTTCAGTAATTAATAAATAAAAAATGTGAAACCGGTCATTTGACCGGTCGTGGTACGGTTAGTGTTAATAAAACATTTGAACACCGAAAACGAGCAGCGAGACAAATGCCGGTGGTCAACGAAACCGCCGATTAGCTGGTCAATCCTAAGAACCCCTTCAAGTTCAAGCACGGCGGGAACCGTCTTCGTATTCGTTCACACGTGGCCACGCGGTCCGGCAATCCAAAACAAAGAAAGCACGTTTTGCTGAACGGGGTCTTAGTCACTGCCGGGTGGCTTCCAAGGACCCACGCTAATGTAGACAAAAGCTCGGTTCACACCAGAAAATCGACAGACACCGAACTGCTTCGACGGGGTGGCTCAGTCTGGCGGAGGGGTCCGGTTCGCAGCTTGGAATAATGTGCTACAAAGGAGAGAAGTCCTCCCTGGTTGTGGGTCCGCGACGCGACGGGACGAGGAGAACGTACGAGGCCTGTCCGCTGCGAAGATAAAGAGTGGCGTGTATACAAAGAAACCTGCTGGCACGCAGCGCGTGAGGAAGAACGATGGCGAAATTCCCCGCGCGCAGTCCGTAAATTCCAGACTTTACTGCCTGTCGTCGGCGAAATCGAAGCATATTATTTCAACGGAGGCGCGCGGGATCATCCCCGCGAGCGGCCGAGCGAGCGAGCAAGACAGAGCTGCCTAGAGGACCGAGTGTCTTTCATTATCCGGGGGAGGGAGCGTCCCTGCGCCGAGGCACACCAGCGGAACAGGGCAAAATATTTGCCGAATAATTGGACAAGATCGCCGGCATAGATAATCCTAACGGCGAACGATGTTCTTTAAGGTTTGCTCACGAAGTAACGTTAGCGAACCTCCTCCAGAAGCTGACTGAAATTGGTGTCGTTGGATCTAAGGAAATCGTTCCCGATCTACCTTGGAATCTCTCCTATAACGATCGTTTTAAATTAAGTTCCCGGACGTTCCTTTTCTTGCGAATATAACGCGGTTCAGAGAAGTCTTCGTATCCTGTTTTAATTGCTCCTTTACGAACTCGTTGAGATTAGAGTCTACAGATTTTTTACCGACTTTAGCGGACGTAGAAACGAGTTCCGAAGTGTTTCTACTATGTACTGTGATTTATATTGATTAAGGATTTTCTTGTCAGGATGATGGTCGTCGAGTAATTAACAAGCAAGGAGACGTAGAATAGGTAAAAGAAATATAGAATAGCGATGTAATGATGTTTAGAAACGAGTTCCGAGAGATTTCGTCCCATCTGTTGATAATGTGAGATCGAAATTAGTCTGCCGACGTTTCCTGGTGAATTTGATGAAAACCGATTATGCTCGGTTCACGACGGAGATCGAGTAATTAAAAGGAGATACGATGGATGATGCGTCAGGACGAAGAAGACGAGTAGAATGGGAGAATGGTAATGTAATGATATTTCGTGCGTCGCGCGTTCATCGCGAATCGCGTTCGATCGAGAGACGGTTTGTCGCGCGAACGCCGGATATTCGTTAGGCTCGTATTTCCCCCCCGAGTATTTCCCCTTGCATGAGGTAGTATGTGTTTAGTAGAAACGGGGGTGGCGGGTCGTCCCTCTGGCGGAACGAGTTCCCGATTAATCTGGATACTGTGCTCGCTTGCAGGACCTGAAGGAGAGCTTCAATTACGGGCTGTTCTGCCCGCCCGTGAATGGAAAGGCCGGAAAATTCTTGGACGAGGAACGCCGCCTCGGCGATTATCCCTTCAATGGACCCATGGGATACTTGGAGGTAAGAGTCGCGCGTTGCTTTTCTTTAATAGCTACTAAGAATAACAGTTAAGAAGCGATCAATCCGGAATTGGGGGGATTGCTGTCATTATCTCATTGGTTTCGAATTTCACGCGCTTTCAGATAGTCTAAGCGGGGAGGGGACTGAGAGGACTGGGTAAAGGTTAAACAAGGGAGGGGTCCAAGAGGGAAGGGGATTCTAGCAAAGATGGGGATCCAGCAGACTAAAGAATCCTAGGAAAGGAGATCCAGGGGAGGAATGGGTCCAGGAAAGGGGGGTCCAAAAGAGAATGGGATCCCAACAAAGATGGGGATCCTCTAGGACTGGGTACGGGTTAGAAAAGAGAGAGGTCCAAGAAGGAAGGGGACCCTAGCAAAGATGGGGATCCTGGAGAACTGGGTAAGGGTTAGAAAGAGGAGAGGTCCAAGAGAGAAGGGGATCCTACCAAAGATGAGGATCCAGGAGAGTAGGGGATCCTAGGAAAGAAAAGATACAGGAGAGGAGGGGATCCTAGGAAAGGAAAGATCCAGGACAAATGGTATCCAGGAGAAATGAGGATCCAGAAGAAAAGGTTGATCTAAGGAAGGAAGGGGAGTCTGAAGAGGAATGGGAGGTTGGAGTGGAAAGGGAGAGGTTCCGAAACAGGGTGCGGAAAAGGAACTGAGAGATTCAGGAAATGGGTACAGGCACCCACGTGTATGGTCCACGTCAGGATGATCCACCAGTGTCCAGTTTGTAGGTCAACAAAGTAATTTTGAATGAATTTCAAGAGAAACTCGGATAACTTTCAACAGATTTATATATTCTGCGGAAGACCCACATCCATTTCCATCCGTTTCAGTACGGACACTGGCTGATATAAAAATAATACAGAGAAGAAAAATAAGCCAGTGATCGTCGAGCAAAAGTCGCCGGAACTGACCATCGAGCAAACTATCGTGCAACACATGTTCGAACAGAGCCGTACCACGGCCGAATCCGATCATACAACAAGTCCGGCACACATTACGATTATCGTTGCAACAGTATTCGCCAAAGAAAGTTGTACAACTCGTCTTACGATAAATCGCGGGGACCATATCCACGGTTCTTCGACACCGGTTGCCAGCGAGGCGAACGGCCACGCGGGGAACGCTGGAAGCGAGAAACTGGATATGTAACTTCTGGTAACGAAAGAGTACAAAACAAGAAAGTAATTCCATTTGTACACAAATTGAGCCGAGGAGTCGCGCGCCCGACTGATAAAGGGGCCGTCTGTCGGCTCTCGGCTCAAATCCCCCGTCGATTGCTCGCTTTCAACATTTTATGTGGCACCCGATAACCGGGATCAACATCTTCAAACGCGAAGCTATTATAGATCCACACTAATCCCTTTCATCCTCCAATAAATGAACACAAAAAATTATTCAGTCTCGACGATAGCTTGAAACCTGTAGCAAAAGTGGGTGATCCATTAACCAAGAATTTTCATAAGTGTAATACTAGGTAGATCGGAAGGACAACCAAGCAATTCCAAGACAAACGTTTACAAAATTCGCGAGACTTTGGAACTATGCAGATTTCGAGAGCACTGTGTTCGACTGTAAGGGTCTCTGGCAAGTCCGAATATTTTCGTGGAGTTAGACCGGGTGAGGATCGTTAATGGGTTTAATTTGAATTTTCATCCCTGACCTCGCGACGACCATTCTCGTCCGGAATAATTGCCGCGGGGGAAGCTGAATGCGCGGGCGAAATGGGCTCGCTGCGGGGGTGGGAAAGGACGCATTGACGCGGCCGGAAAAGGTTATTTCAGCGACAAGATTGCCCGGCCCCATTGACGTCCGTTCCCTGTCAAAGAAAACAAGAGAGAAAGCATCGGCAGAGAAGTTCGCACGGTCCCCGGAGTCCAAGAGACTCTTGAATATCTGGGGTTCCTCTTGCGTCGGGTCAAGGAGGCACTATTTTTACTATTTACCTCTTTGCTTTTTCGAAAAAGCAAACGAGGCGAAAACTCCGGCAGGACTACTTCGCTGACCTCTGAACCCAAATATCAAATACTTTTTGTTTATTGGAGTGGCTTATTTGGGGCGCAATTAAGACTGCAAATGGTTGACATTTTGTACGTTGTTTTTTCTGCGCATGAAAGGGCCGCCGCGCCACTAACAGATCGTTATTATTAAAAGGCAGGCTTTTTCGACGAACTATTTATCATAAACGATCGATCATCCCGTGGAAGAAGCATCTCCTCAGGGGGCTTTACAATTTCGACAAAGGATGTTCGAGAGGGTCAAGATGTCCCTGTAAAAGACGATTGATCTCTGCGGTGGAACAAGGTCGGTAAAAAAAATGTGACAAAGAACAAGAAGAGTGGTACGTGGTATTCAAACCAGAACAGGCTAACCGAATTAGTTGAACGAGGTTATGCATTGCTGACCGATTTAATCGAACGCTAGATTAAATCTAACGAGTACACCGCGGATTTAATATGTTTGCAGCGTCGATGATTATACGAGCCCGTGAGTCAGTTTGATCATGTTTCACGGGAGTTCTATTTCCATTGAAATTGGATTTGAAATTGTTATTTTATCTTTTCCCATTTTCGCGCTCGGTCTTTGAAATTGACTGTGCAGGATTACTTTTGATTACTTTTTTACGGGTTTTGTCTAATACGAAACCTGGGGCACGCAGTTCAATTAATTACTAGACTGAAATAAATGAAATACAAAAGGATAGTGTTTCACTATTTTCGACTTTTCATAATTAAAAGAGAACTCTATTGTGTATGGTTTCTCAACAAAGATTCAGTGAATCTACAAGTGAAGAGCTGGAGATTTGAATATTCCGTCCGAGAAAAGAGGCGCCACGCAGAGCGACGCCACGTATCAGGGAGTCGATGGACGACGTTGGCCGTTTCAACGGCGATTCGCGAAAAACAAATAATCCCGGTGGTCGGATAACGAGATCTGGAACTTGCCCGCGGTTTTCTTGCGTAACCGGATCTAGTTCTCCTCCCGGTGCACGCGTTCTCTTCCCGCTCGTGTTCATCTTCGTCTTCGTCTCGACGTGTTCTCGAGAGCTCACCTCGGCGTGCAAGGATTCACTTTCAGGGATGCGGAGGGTCGATCGACTTGCCACTGACACCTTCGACTGCCTCTTATCGCTGTCGAGTGTCGACCAGGCTACGGTCCACTCTCTACTCTCTTGCCTCGTTTCGATAATTTCCAACAAGAAGCACTTTTGCGAGAACCGAGCACAGTCGAAGCCACTCGATTTCATTTTATTATGCGGCTCATGGGCGACGATTATCTCGAACGCGTTTCCCTTTTCTTGGCATTCCAGCTCGGGCTGTTGGCAGTCGGCGTGACGGTTTGAATCGTTCCTCATTTTGTCATGTATGTGTTCAATGCAAATAAACGGATTGATATTTGTACAGAAATCGTTCTTCATCTGCTGAAAATAATATGTTAAAGGGGCAGACTCTCGTTTCCAGGATTGCAAGGGTGCGGGACGCGCCTTCTCATTCCTCGATAATGCAAAGATGGGGTTTTTCAGTGGGCAAAAGCGCTAGATAAATTAAGTTCGCATTATTCGGAAGCATAAAGCTGCGACAGCTACACGCTGCCTAATAATGCAAATTACTTACGCCTCACAAACGTAAAAATGGGACTTTTCACGGCGATTGTCTCATTATCTTTGCATTATCGAGAAATGAGAAGCAAAGTCTACTCCCTTAATCTTCTTGAATTCACTCAGTCCTCCGACTGTTTTGAACCTCGCTCACCCATTCCTGTTACAAACACATAAACCCCAGAGGCTAGCGTTCGACCGCAAAAACGTTAGCTCCCGAGTACTCTAATCGGTGCAGGAGCACAAATTGATCTCTGAACGGTAGCCAGCAGGCTCGCCGTTCTTCAGGGAAGGTTTCAGGGCCTGGATGAAGCGGTTCTAGAATAAATTATCCTAAACGATGCAGGCGGCGGGCATCGACGGCCAGGGAGTGCAAATTAATAGTCGCGGCTAGATTTTTCGGGCAGTCACCGGCTGCTAGCAGGTAGTCGGGGAAGGAAGAACAAGAAAAACAAGAAGAAGACGAGGAAGAGGAGAAGGAGGAGGAGGAGGAGGAGGACGTCTGCCTCGTGAGTCAGCTCTCGTCTCTGAAAGTGAATCTCGCGTGACGAGATCGACCATGCTCGCGAGCCAAGCGATCGATGAGCGGACGATGGAGATGAAAAACCTTCGAGAGAAATAAAAAAAAAACGCAGCAGCAGCAGCATGTTGCGGATACCGACGGCGCCGAATACCGGTGATCTATGGCACCTGTCTAACCCCGACTATTCATTTCTATCCGGCGAACGTTATTGCTCTCGCGCGGCGCTCCGCTCCGATGAAAAAGTAAAACACGTCGTCCGACATCCTTGGACGTTCGCACTTTATCTACATCCTTCTGACGGACGTTGAAATATCTCGCGAAACCGACGCCCTGGATATCCTGGCCAAGTTCGGTGACCTGGACGGTTCACCCGGTCACCGTGATCGACCGAATATCCAACACACTCAAATATTAAATCTGCAATCCAATAGTAATCATTGCGATCAATATTAAACTCAAAAATTGTTGAAATTGTCACTGTGGACAGGTGTCAAAACTTGAAAGCATCCACCTCTTATGATCTGGAACCGATAGACCAATTGTCTCGGTAGCACGGAATCGAAATTGTTGGAGTATACAAAGAAAGTATACATGCAAAGAAAGAAGGGTCTTTTGACCTGCGTTTTATTGCACGTCGGGTGCCGCCATTTTTCCGCACTAATTGGCCTAAGGAGGAATAAGGCAAACATTATTTATTCGCAGCTGACTAACGTTTATTTCATTGTGCTGTCCTATTCGAATAAACATCAATCCCAACAAAAATGGCGTACTTCCGGAAATACCAGTGACGAAGAAGACGAAGCTTCGCATGACTTTGGTCGTCTTTCGTAAGAAGGGGGATGATGCATGCGTCGTTCGGCCGCGTGGCAGCACCGTATCTCTAATTTGCATTACAACTCGGCCTCCCTTGATAATCATAATTGCTGCTAACGGTAGTCATTAGCGGGGCTGTAGCCGCGATATTGCCTATCCGTCAGTAATCTAATGCTATGAGGCACGACGCCTCCGATAATTACAAAGAAGCTGTAACCACCAGGAAGCGGCAGGGTGAATCCCCATTAAGCCGAGATAATTTTATACTTTATACACGGCGTGCACGGCGGGGTCTCGTTACGAGGAAGGGCTCTCCGGCTCCGGGCGGGCGTGTATCGCCGCTTGGAAATCGACCAAAAAACAACAACAGAGCAAAAACAGAGTAGAAAATAGTTTTCGGTCGAGGCGCCAACGGTAATTAACGCAGCGAAGATGCGAGTAGGAGGCGACGACCCACTTTGGATTTCTTCGCGATTGTTTGGCTGTCGGAACCAAGTTTTCGCTACCTTCCCAGCCCCTTCCGAAACAATTACAGAACTACTTGTTACAACATTGGTTTTCTTGTTCTGAAAATTGGGGTCGCAATAACTCAGCTAAATTATACAATTCAGCAAGTAAATTCACAATTGAAAACACAGGTCTGCGTTTTAGATAAGAAAAGTTAAAGAACAATATTTAGAAAAGTGCAAGAATGCATTAGTACCGTGTCTTTGTTTCTCCAGGGCCAAAGTAGGCGTGGCTTCGTTGCTCTCGACGGAACCAGGGCAATGCTCCGCTCTCGAGGAAACTGCACTCACGATATTCTCCGACTACTACGCGAAAACTAACGGGAAGAATACAGTAGCTTCTCTTTGCTCGCTACAGTAGCTCCAAAACCTTGGGTGGGCGTGGCTTCGTTGCTCCCGACGGAGCACCTTAAACACAGTAGCGCTGGGAACATTATCACATACGACGATCGCGCTGCAATAAACTTGTTTCTCGAAACTACACGTGTTTTTCTCGACGTTGCAGCTCAAGTACAAGAGACGGGTCTACAAGATGCTGCACCTGGACGAGAAACAGCTGAAGGCGATGCACACCAGAACGAACTTGAGAAGGTTACTGGAGTACGTGGCGAACAGCCAGGTCGAGAAGATCGCGAAGATGTGCAGCAAGGGCCTGGATCCTAATTTCCATTGTCAGGAGACCGGAGGTAAAGCCTTTAGCCACATCACTCTTCCATTTCTGTTGTTAAGACTTTCGGTTGCCGAAGAAGCGGATCTTTATCTTGCAAATTGATAAGAGCATTTCTGTATAAGGATCCGCAGTCTACTAATAGCTATTGTGTAACGTCTTGTGCGATAAGATTGTCGAAAGTTTTATCACGAGACGGCGCGCGGTTTTTCAGAGACACCGTTGACGCTGGCGACGACCCTGAAGAAGCCGTCGAAGGTGATCATAGCGTTGGTGAACGGTGGCGCTTTGTTGGACTATCGGACGAAGGAAGGTTTGACAGCGATGCACAGGGCGGTGGAGAGGAACAGCTTGGAGGCGGTGAAGACGCTCCTCGAGCTCGGGGCCAGCCCGAATTACAAGGACACCAAGGGCCTGACGCCTCTCTACTACAGCGTCATCTACAAGACCGATCCGATGCTCTGCGAGACGCTGCTGCACGATCACGCGACCATCGGCGCGCAGGACCTACAGGGCTGGCAGGAAGTGCATCAGGTTTCAATGCTGTTCCTTTTGAATCCACCTTCGTACTCTTTGGCGGCTGTTATCTATCGCGAACCATCTAGCCAAACCTCTATAACCTGATTTGCTTCGACTCTGGACAAACTGTTGCTTGAAATGTATCTCGAAGAGTCATTGAAGTCCATACATGAATTCTTTAAACATTCAATCAGGAATAATCAATGTTTCGCTTCAAAGTTGCACAGTGTGTTATGGAGGGTTGAAGAGCCCCCTGGTTCGACGTTCTTGTTACAAGACAGCCTTTCAGAATTTCTTCAAAGAGATCCAGTAGGCATTTTTATTTCAAACTTCGTGAGCTTGTTAGGTAACATTTGAAGTATGTACTGGAATTTCTCCAATACCTTCTTGAGATGTACCGAAAGACATTACTTTTATGCATTTGTGGTAAAAATGAATAGGTCAAATACCAATCTGAACACGCACATTTTTTCCGACTTTAGAAGATGGTCTAGAAAGGATATACATTTTCATTTAACTTCAGTTTCATATAATTGACTCGTTCAATTTTTATTTTGCATAAAGATCCGCAGTCCGGACATTACATCGGCAAAGTCAGAAGAGGTTGTGCAAAGTTGGAAAGACTGTCTCAGCGTCCATCTCTCGAAGATGTTGAACCGTAAGAGAACGCGAGAGAACGGTTCTGTCGAACCCGTCGGACCAGGGAGAAGCCCCCGATTGCAAAGGGAGCAAGAGTGTCGGTGAATCGATGATGCCGGCTGAGAAATTGCCGATCTGAATGTCCGCCGATGGTCTCGGATCTCGAATCTCGGGCCACTCTCGGGCCCGAGATACCCGCGGAACCAGTTAACTGTGTTATTACAGCCGCCGAGATCAATTAATTCGCGCGCAGACGTATAGATAACATGTTAACGTTTCGCCGACCAACCGAGTTACGCCCGACCGGACGCTGGAATACCGTGTAACGCGGTTGCCCCGTCGATTTTTGCACATTGTTGCGATAAGGGTCCGCTGTTAGGCTTCCCAAGGAACGTTCGTACGACGGCCGTTCGTGGCTGTTCATCGGGAAAATTTCCCTCGTCGATGCAATCTCTCCTATGCTCACCTGCGTGCAACCTTGATACGCAACGGCGATGGTTCGACCAGAACGAATCGCTCGTTGCTATTTTATTAAAACCATGCCCCCCTCTATCTCTCTCACTTGGCAAAATTGAAAATTCTTGAAATCTCGCTGCAACTGACAGACGCGATCTAGATCCAGAATTCGAACGCGACTAGAGGCAGCTACGCAATAATTAATCCCTCCCGACGCTCGCCGATGGCGTTATTGGCTTTCAAATTAATGAAGCGGCCTCGGGACTTTCGCGTCACACCCTCCGGCAGTCGAGACGATTAATTTCTTTGTTATAGCGGCTCGGGGCCATTTTTAAACAAGCACTACCGCGAAATAGATTCCAGAAACTTTTCGTCTGACCCTCGTGCAACGAGAATAGACGGGGAACTTTTTTTGTCTCTCCGAAATTTATAAATAAATTCGACGCGACAATTAAATTCTCCTTTGGACTTGTTATTGAAACCAAGACTATTAGGCTTCTACGATTCTAGGCCTTTAATGACTCTTAGGCTTCCAGAGACTTCCAGTAGTCTTTTAGGTAGCATTTCGTGCACCGAGAATCAGTCTAAATTTAGCCACTCCTTCCTGCGTTTGCTATTGAAGTGCGCAAGTTAGCATTTGCGCGTGGCGATAGACGCAGGTTCCGGAGACCTTTGACTTAATAATAAAACCGGTGTCCAAGCGAAGCTTCTTGGCGATCGATGGATCAAGGACCCTGATCCGTAGAAATTTCCAGCGTACGATGCGCGAGTCGGTCGGGTCGGATCGGGTGACGGGTTTGTTTACGGGAAACGGTTGTCGCGACTTGTCGTGCCGTAGCGTGCCGCTTGCCGCGAGGCAAGGTTGTAAGGTGGGAAAGCGCTCTCTCGGTTTAATTATAATCGGTCCTGCCCTTCGATAATCGATAACGTTGAGCCCGCGTTGGCGTTCTGTCGCAGGCCTGCCGCAACAACCTGGTCCAGCACCTGGATCATTTGCTGTTCTACGGTGCCGACATGAACGCGCGTAACGCGTCCGGGAACACGCCGCTGCACGTTTGCGCAGTGAACAACACGGACGCGTCCTGCATTAGACAGTTGCTGTTCCGGGGAGCGCAAAAGGATAGTTTGAATTACGCGAACCAGACACCGTACCAAGTGGCCGTGATCGCCGGGAACATGGAGCTCGCCGAGGTCATCAAGAACTATCAGCCGGAGGAAGTCGGTGAGTGTGAGATGAGGACAGAGTGAGAAAGAGAGAGAGAGAGAGCGAGAGAAAGAGAGTGACTGTGTTAGGCCCATGCTAATTGAACCATAGGCGATGATAGAGGAAGGATACGGAGGAACGCTCAACCGGAATCGCGAATCGAGATTTACCTGTGACTGGCTGATCGAGGCTCCTCGATCCCCTAGAACCGATCGGTCATCGGACAGGAATTGGTCGAAACTGTAGAACCAATCGGCACTCTTTGTTACCGAACCCTCGAACACGTTCGCTACCATCGTTTATTCCCGCAATAATCATTATTATGTACCTTCAATAATCAGAATTGTTCATTATCAATCGTAGTACGTAATCCTACTCTAAAGTCTAAAATCCGCAGACTACTTACGAGATATGAAGAAAATGTGTCAGTCTTGTTATTATTATAAAGTATGTACCAACAGTTAAATTCAACGTAGTTTCTTTTCAAATATAAAGGAAAATAATAGCAAAGGGTATACGTTTTTACAAACTTGTTTCTCCTTACGCAAAGAGATCGTCGCGAATGTGCGAAGCTGATAGCGAACGTGTTGTGTTTAAATTATGAAACCTGTCTAAAATGTCGCCCGCCTATCACAGTCATGAACGAACGGAATCCGCAGCCAAATTCCAGCGATAATGATCGATGCTGGTGGCGAACGCGTCGAAGGATCGAATTGATCTCGACCTATATAGAATCGGAGCGATCGCGATCACGGTTTCACGGTGAAGATTAGGCGAACGGAACGGATCTCGGCCCGAGAATCGGTCCTATAGGCGGCCTATCCGCTTATCAGATAACGCTTATACTTCGATCGATCGTTCGGGGATCTTTCGCAGCACGATTTAGCCGAGCATGAGCATGCATTAGTAGCGAGCTTCGTCTTTTTTGATATCTCCTCCATTATGATCAAGACACACCATACACGCTTTTCTGTTGTATATCACTCGCTTGAACCGTAGACAGCTCTAGAGTACTTTGTATAACCCGGTCTGTTGGTTTGTTTTTCCTTGGTGTAAATAATGTATCATGATCGTTCGTAACTCGTAATATTTTTGTGCGTGTGTAATATCGATTTATATATACATACTTATTTCTCTGTGTGTCCAGTGCTGTGTGACATAAGTAAAGGAATTGTAACCAGTCCGGTGGGTTTCTCCTTTTTGGTGGTGATGGTCTTGTAAGACGTCGAGCAAGCATCTTTTGTAACATGATTACACGCGGAGTAACGGCCGAGAAGTTTGACCGACTGCTTTCCTTTTTTGAGTAACCGATGATAACGTATCTATTTGGATCGTCGTCGAGCGACCTCGAGCCCTGTCAACGTGTTTTCGAAATAGTAACGATTTCATTCGTCGTTATAATAGCCGATCAACAATCGTGATTCGATCGTCGCAGTTTCGATCGGACAGGCTCGATGTCCCTCGAGCAAGTTGATTAGTAATGTTTGGTAGTTTCGATATATTGGCTCGTCACATAAGCGAGGCTCCTCGAGCTTTTGGATGCTCATGGTCGACGAGCGAAGCCGCTTATGCGATCAGCTAATAGTTTGTAAGTATACGTGTGTCGTCCCGGGTCGTTGGAACTCTGCCGGAAAATGGTACACACGTTCCAACGACTCGTCGCACTTTGTGGAACGATCTCCCGCAGAACCTGGCACGGAAATCGACTATTCTAATCGATAGTTCAAATCGTGTCAACGCGATTTTAATCACAACGTTCAGAGAAGATGGACACACTCATTAGCACGCGCGTGAAACAATCCTGGAACTGTTCTTCCGAGAAAATATTTTCGGAGTCGCAATGGAATCGATTGGACTGTGAATTTTTGCTGTGTTAACATTAGAACGAAGACAACAATTATTTTTAGAATTTTTATTGATGTACAAGTTCCTCTGGGCTTCATTGTGTATGTATCACAATGTTGTGGTGTAGAAGGTATTCTCGATTTTCATACATTACATATCTATTATTTCTTTGTTCATTTTCAAGTTCATTAAATATTGTTTTGGATTTACTCATTTTCGTGATAAATGCATAAAATCCACAGTCTGACGATCAATTACATCGAGTAAGAAGTAAATAAGCGCTCCGGGCACCTGTGTCTAAATTCGAAGTTGCAAATTCCGGCCAGACGCGGGAAATTTGCGATCACAGTGCGTCGACGGCGGGTTTGGCGATCACTGGTGCACATGCTATGTCTGAACGGGAGATACGAAGACCGTCGAGGCACATTGTATCGTACAAAACGGATACAAGCAACCGTGGTGAATGCGTGATTTAAAAAGAAATGAAATAACACTTTCTGCGCGTGCTTCTCACCGCTTTCTTGTATAGTGACCGACGACAAAAGAACGCGTTCCGATCCGTCGTTGTTCTATCGACCCGTGAACCGAACGATCATAAAACCGTGTGACGCGTTCTGCGCGCGTGGTTTGCGTGTGGCTGCGTGCGTGCGTGGGTGCGTACGTCGACGGCTTGTGCGAAACATTTCTGCGGCGATCTTCGCTCCGTGAAACGCCGCGCCAGAACCTCGAACGTTGAACGGACGTCGAATTCCCGCTCGAAAACGCCTAATTCAATCCTCTGTCCATGGAGCAAACACCACTGAAATCTGCATGAACGATACTCAACTGGTCATTCGTTATAGTGAGCTGGTCCTTCTCGGATTTCTACGCCTAACTGCCGAGGTCCAATCTCTGGGACATTAGGTTTCTTAATTGCATTGTTCCACTAAAAACACTATATTCATTTCCGGAATATTTGTACATGAACCGGCTTATTATATCGCGAAATGAAATTTGAATTTTACTATATGACAATGCAAATTGTATTAGTGACTTCATAAAGCCTCACACCGGTAGTCTAAAGGTTAAATTAAATTTATTAGCGAATTGCGCAGTTTATGAACTCAAAAAGTGGTTTCAGGAATGTTGTGCATTCGTTTGACACATTTGTAGACTTCACAGAAGGGTTTATTGCTTCCATTTAATATTCGTCGAGATAATCAAGCTACCATGCGCGGAAATGACGATGCCAATCGAAAACATGAAACGGGACGTGGAATAGGTACGAGAATTGCAGGGTGAAAAATGCAACTTCCGATCTAAAAGTTTTTCGAAGTTTGCCCATACAAAGTAAATTGCCTGGTGTGCAAATAACGAAGAATTGGAGTACGGAGAGCCAGTACCTCGGCAGTGGAGAGACATTTTTGGTCGAGAAACAATCGGGAATAAAATCTAATAAACTCTGAAAGCTCCGGCACACGATAGACTGTTTTTGAAAAAGAAACATCGCGAAATTCCATCGAGAAAACCAACTCGCTGAGCGAACCACACGAAAAAGACCGGGGAAGTCGGTGTATTTGTTCCATGGACGAAACGAGGCACACGATACTGTGTGCTGCAGTCTGAAAATCAGGGATCGTAACCCTATCTCGAATGGGATTGATTTACTGAGATTGGTAACTCGGTTAACTCATTACATTCTTGCGAATTAACACGATTTCTCGCGAACGTGTTCCCCAGAAACTCTACAAAAATCGATCGAACAGTTTGCAGAACAGTAACATTTAAAGAATTTAAATATGATCGGTTTTCAATTCATTGACATAATTCAGGAAAATGAACGCGTATATTTTGCATAAAAATCCGTTATTGCCAGTGATTATTATCCAGATTATTATGCAGTGATTAATAACAGTTGTTGGTTATTTGGTAACGAAGTTTCCACCTCAAGCTATAATCCGGTTAATTTCAGTATTAATAAGTTAATACTCGACAGCATTGATTTTACGACAACCATTTTGAAACAATTTAGTACAACGCCGGTCACCGGTGACCCCCGGGCGGTATTCGACGCGTTAACACCGACGGCTGCGTCTTAAAATCATAATTGTTTCAAAAGTTACGATCAATTTGAGGGGACTACTTTAAACGCCGCCGGGTCGGAAGGATTAAATCACGCGACAGCCATAAAATGATGGTTATTGCGTGATTGTGTCGCTGGAATCGGCCCCGCTCGTGGACTACGCTAATCAATATTTTACGATTACTCCTCCCATGTCATTTATTATACATGCTGTGCTTTTTATATTAATATTGGTGGCCGATTCCAGCGACAGCTTGGTCACGGCAACACTATTGTATTTCGACTGTCGCGTGTGGTTTAAAAGTGGCCCGGCGTGAGTTACACTTCTGTCCATAAATCACCGAACATTTACTTATTTTTAATGAAATGGTAATTAAACAATACAAGCTTCCAGCTTGATTTGATAGGTTTACTTCAATTAGATGTAGCTGTTATACGATAATATTTCAAAATACCCCACTTAAATTTAAAAAATTGGGAAATATATAAGAATAATAATTGAAATTTAGAAAATATAGTATATTTTGGTCAGATTTGAAAAAATTAGTAAGTATACCATTTTTATTTCACAATATAGGTCCTTTAATAACAAAAAATCGTCTGCGTCCGAATTTGAATAAGTGTCCGGTGACTTATGGACGGGTTTATAGGGTTCCCTGGCGAAATTAATAAGCGAACCTAATTGTAATTTCTGGTTCACTATAAACGCGTCGAAGAAGATCTAATCGTACCCGCACGAGCTCTACAGGTCCCAATGAGTTAGCGATCGGTTACGATCCCTAGGTAGAACCACGATAGCCCAATAGAGAAAGAGAATGCTCTGGTATATCCGGGGCCCAGGTTGTACGATGAGAAACAGATCAATCTAGAGGGTTGATCGGTCCCGGGCGAGGAGGATGCGTCGAGACGCCTTCGGGGCGCGCCTACTTGTAAGGCTAAGTAATCCTTTCTTTACTTAACCTTGCAACCCTCGATTTTCCAGTACCGTTTAAAGGGCCGCCACGCTACAACCCGAAACGACGGTCGGTGGCATTCGCCGGCACTTCGACGATGACGACGAGCTGCTCGGCCAGTAACTTGGGCACGCTGACCAGGATACCGTCCGCGGATCAACAGCACGGTTCTGGTGTAACCGGGATCGGTTCTGCCGGCTGCGGCAGCTTGACCAGAACGATCTCTGTGGAGCAGTACACGACGACCGGCGTGACCTCGGTCACGAGAGTACCGTCCGCGGAGCAATACGCCGTGGCGGCGGGTACGCTGACCAGACTACCGTCCACGGAACAACAGTATCCATCCACCGGCACCTTGAACAGAGTACCGTCCGGCGAGCAATACGCGAGCCCGAGCCCGATCCCTCATGTGAGCTCGATGGCGACCGGTACCCTAGCCAGGATATCCTCCACCTCATGCTCGTCATCGTCCTCCTCGTCCTCCTCTTCGTCCACCTCCTCGTCCTCGTCGGCTGGAGAACAATACTCCGCGACTCTGCCGACCGGCACGCTAACCAGAGTACCGTCCACCGAGCAATACCCGACCGGTACGCTGACCAGAGTACCGTCCACCGAGCAGTACCCGAGCAGGACCACGCTGTCCTGCTCCGGAGGAGAGCAGTACGCGAGTACAGTCGCGAGGACACCGAAGGACTCGCCCCGCCTTACCATCCGCCGTGTACCGTCCATCGACCCAACCAGAACAGACCTACAGAGAATACCGTCCGAGCAGCACGTACCCGCCAGACAGGCCGACCAGAACGGCCATCGGATCCCGTCGGACTACCAGAGCCCCAATTCCATGAGGGACCCGAACGCGAGGTAAGCATAAACTGTCTTTGCGAACCCTGACTAACCAGCTCGGCTGACACACCGCCGGGAAAACCGTCGCGACGCAACGGTATATTTTCTTCGACTACCCGCCACCGTTCTGTCTTCACATCCGGTCTCGAGTACCCGACCTCGTGCCCGCTCTTGATATACCGGAATGCTCGCGCAGATGCTAGTCAATGTTTCATCTGAGTTTGTGATAAGTGGACGGGGAAACCGAGGTTCAACATTGTACATTGATTCTCGAACAAGAATCAAAACTTCTTCCCGTCTCATTTTTCTCATTCACTTATCGGTTACTTGAACAATGTCGACTAGCATATCTACGCGAACATCCGGTGTATTGGTTCGACTAACTTCTCGATTCACCTCGCCGAGGATTCCGAACGACAATCGCATCCTCTTCGAACGAATCTCCTCGTTTTCGTCTCGCGCGGTGGTTCAACTTGTCGGAGGCACCAGGACGCAACCGAAACTGGATCCTCTTTGCAATCGACTCTCGCGCAGCTGTTCCCGACCGAAATTTTTGTCAAAGGTTCCAGCTCTTTGCACCAAATTTGGCCATCAATTACTTGCATTTATCTCGCAAAAACTTCGGAACGTAGTTCCGAGAGTCGTTAACTCTGTGCACTCGAGTGGGATCGTAAATCTAGTCAGCAACTTGCGTGTCCGCTTCAAAAGGACGTAGATCACTGGAGATGATGGTACGTGCAAGATCTACTATTTCTCTAAAATGACAATTAAGCAAAATCAAAGTAAATAATAAAGAAATAAATGCATTCAAGTTGCTGGCAGATGAAAGCCTCAGGAAAATCTCCGAGTGCAGAGGGTCGATGTAGTCGGATAAAGAGAGTGTTCCATCTTTGAGAAATACGTTTGCAAAGGTTGACAAATTTGTCAGAACTTAAGAGTCTTTAGAGCGACTTAACGAAGATGCTTAAGAAGTTCTTGAAAATCCAGGTCCACCTCGCGAGGGTAAATTGAGATCGATCAAAAGACGACTATGCCACGAGTGTACTTCAACGCGACGATATAGCGAACCAACGAACCCTACAGTACCTGAGTATCGTGTCTCCGTCGCTTCGAACAGTTTCAAACTTGGAACAGAAATCGTCACCACAATTTTACCGTGCTTTCAACCAATTTAAAGCTGGGATTTCCCGGTTTATACTCCATTCGTCTTGACTTGTAGACGGTTTGACGAATGGAGTATAAGTGGCACGAAGATTCCAGCTTGACAGTTCGCTGTATCGTCTCTGCGAAGTATGCGGAAATTATGGCTGCGTTCTGAGTCCTCCATCGAGTCAAACCGCAACCCGAGCGGCTCCAAAGCGAGAGACCTTCCGGTTCGAAAGGGTTGCACTGTTCGCGCGTGCGCGCGGGCGATCAATTCGCGAATGGAACGTGTTTCGGGACTGAACCGGCCTAACGCGTTGAAGCAAAGACAATTTACGCTGATCTCGTGAGATTTGTCGAGCAAACAGCCAACCACGAGAAAAGGCGCGAAAGAAAGAACGAGAGAGAGAGAGCGCGCGCGGGGTTTCGACGGTCTATATACGTGGTTCCGCTCCCATTTCAAGATTACCAGCCGCCACCGCCGCGGAGAACTATCAGAACATAAGAATGGAGGGACTGACGAGGCTGCAAGAACACCGGCTCGAGCTGCAACAGCGTCTCGACATGCACAGAACGATGGAGATGCCGCCGTCGCCGTCACCGAGCAGCAGAAGTCTAGCTCCTTTCAGCTCGGCTAGCTCGAGCCTGTCCGAAGGCAGCAATCAACCGTCCGGCGAAGATTCCGCCAGCATCGTCACAGGTATAGAAAACAGGTTTATTTTCTACAAAATTTGCCTCTCTCTCCTCCGTCGGGTGAGACATAAAAAATATAATAACGAGAGAGAGAGAGAAACAGATAATACACGGCGAGACAAAGAGAAAGAGAGCGAGAGAGAGACAGAGAAGAGACGCCGAAGAAACGCAAAGCTCCACCGAAGATCCTCGGGATCTTCGAATGATCTCCTCGCGCGTTACGCAATCGCGCAGGAACAAAATCGACGGATATATGTGAGAGAGGGAGAGAGTGAGAGAGAGGGAGAGAAAGAGAGCAACAGAGAGAAAGAGTATTTGCGTGTTTGGCATGAGACTCGTACGTCGAACCATCACCATCAGAAGCCAGGCCAGCATTCGCGCGACACCTCGCGAACTTCTTGACGATCCTCCACCCATATAGCTGTCTTAGCGGATGTAACATCAGCAACCTAGACTCCCGAACCGTTCGGAGACGGGTTCCTTTTTTTTCTTTTGCTCCTTCGTTGTTTCTCGTTCGCTTCGTTAGCGTTAAGGTAGCCTAGCGTTGCATGACGTTCACCGCTCTAAGACGATGCGATTCCTCGATCAACCAGACGATGGCACAACTGTCTCTCAGGCCTGCTCTCCGTGAATTTCTAGACAAGAGTCTCGGCGACACAGCCTCCGACGTGATCAGCGACAGTTCTGGAGTTGGAACCTCCCAGTCTGATACCACCAACTCGCTCTCGATCCCAGGGACCACCGTCGTTTGCGTCGAGAGCTACAACAGCGGCATCCTGGGACACCTGAGCATCAATCAAGGGGACATCCTCGAAGGTACTGCCACGAACGATCGATATCCGACGAATCGCGACCCACGATTGCTACCGTCCCTGACAGAAACTGTTCGATCTGACGTGTTGTGCTCTGTTCCACGTTGTACCACTCGCTCCATTGACCTTCCGTGCCTTTAACACCTTCACAATCCACGCGCAATAATTTGGGACAGAGACAGCAATGTCAGAGGGAGTCTACAAAATATAAAACAATGTACTATCCACCTGTAACGATGTAAAAATCGCAAAAAAGAACAATTTGTAACTCTGGGCAAAATCTATGACGACAGAGGTGGTCCACAAAACGAAATTGTCCCCAACCCTCCAAGGTGATGGCATTCCCTGATCAGTGTTAACATTCTTACCACTCTGTAAATCGTGTAAATAAACAGTTTCATTCGTACATTCATATCATCGTAATTCACACAAACGACTTCATCTTAATTCTTTCTTTGCTACGTGTTTGTCCAAAGCACATGGTTCGGATTCTCTTTTTGCTCAGGGTCGGTATTGGGTTTGAGCGCAACGTCCCTCAGTGTGGTTACTGTTACTATACCGTAGTAATACATTGTGAGTGTTCAAATGTGTTCTGATTGCAATCACGGTGTGGTTTTTGTTTCTTTATTCTCGAACAGTGACGGGCGCTACCGACTGCGGTCTTCTCGAGGGTGTCCTCCGGGGACAGGGTACAGGTCTGTTCCCTGCTCACTGCGTGCAGGAAGTTAGGCTACGGCACACCAACATCCCGTTGGGCCCGCAGCCTGCCAGCCAAGGACGCAATAGGGTGTTGGGGCGCAGAGAGTCGCAGCATAAGTATTTCGCGACTGCCCCCAGGCTGAAGAAACCGTGAGTAACTCCTCACACTGAACGACAACCATGAATCCGCCCCCGGTACAGTGGAACCTCGGTTATCCGAACTAAACAGAGGTCCATAAATATTCGAACGGCAGAATCAGTGCTTGATTCAGTCTCAATTGATTTGCACAATGAACAATGTTGCATATGGATCGCCTTAGATTTTTTTTATTAGGAAATCTCTTATGAGACTTATTACATCATAATGTACATTGCAAAGTATTACAGACTATAGTGAATAACGAGAACGTTCGTAACATTGTGAGAAAGAGAAAAATAAGAAAAGGAATGAAATCCATGCTTCGGAAAGGTTTTGGATAAATTTTCCTGATCTTGGTTACATTTACATTTGGGGTTATTGATGATAATCAATAATGCGATCAAGCGAGGCAGCCAAGTGATAATGATCCGCTCTGTATCTATTAACCCTTTGGTTACCCTGGACAAGATATCTCGCGCCCCGATACTTCACGATAAACGCTTTTGACGAGATATCTCGCGCCCCGTTACTTCCCGATAAACGCCTTTCGCGAGATATCTCGTGCCCCGATACTTCCCGATAAACGCTTTTGACGAGATATCTCGCGCCCCGTTACTTCTGGATAAACGCTTTTGACGAGATATCTCGCCATCTAGCACCAATATTTTGACACTATAGACAAATATATTTTATACGTAACTATATTCTGATTTGTAAAAGGTAAAAATTAATGAAATCTTTATCTCGGGTAAAATGACCGAATAAAACAGAAAATATTTCGTCTATAATGTGAAATCACTGGTGCTAGGTGGCGAGATATCTCGTCAAAAGCATGTCTCGGGAAGTATCGGAGCGCGAGATATCTCGTCAAAAGCAGTTCTCGGGAAGTATCGGGGCGCGAGATATCTCGTCAAAAGCGTTTATCGGGAAGTATCGGGGCGCGAGATATCTTGTCCAGGGTAACCAAAGGGTTAATTGAAACTATGCATCACCTTAGATTGTGCTATCTGCATATGAAGCGTGGAGCAATATTAGCGACTTCAGGTATCAAAGAATCGGATAACCGAGGTCCTGGTATAGTGTATAATGGGCAGGTATTTCACAAATTGCCCGAAAATTTTATATAAAATCCACGGTTCGTTGGGCAGTATGTTAAATCCATAATTGACATTTTTTCATATCTATCTTTTATGGCGGTAAACTTGTCGATTTTAACGGGACTTACAACCCAGGCCTATTTTATTTTTATTTGGTAAATTTTATGCATTCTATACATTGCCCGTAACATATGCATAATATACATATACAGAACATAAGTTCCCCTTTTGAAATCATGACTTTTATTCAGATTATCCACAGAGCCTGTAAGCTATGTAGTAGTATGATTCCTTTTATCTCGCTTTTGTCTTACGGTTTCTAACGTGGTATTTCTAACGGGGAGACGCAGCGCGCGATTCCCCCGTGACAGTCGTAACCGTAGAAATTTCAATCAAATCGAGCGACTGCTAATTTCCTGGAGCATTGGTTGCCCCGAGTGCCTAACGGATGCACGCCGTTTCTGCACGGTAACACCGTTATTCAATCTAACACGCGATGCGTTTCCAGAGTGACGTCGGAGCCTCGCACCGTGGTATTGCACCGTTCGAGAAAAGGTTTCGGGTTCGTGCTGCGAGGTGCCAAGGCGACCTCGCCTTTGATGGAGCTGACGCCGTCGGCCAGGTACCCCGCCTTACAGTACCTGGACGACGTCGATCAAGGAGGAGTGGCCGATCTGGCTGGTCTACGCAAAGGAGACTTCCTCATTCAAGTATATATTCAATTACCTCCTCACAATTTCCAATTATAGTAGAGTGTTTTCACATTGTTCAGTTGTCGAAACTATACAATTCTGATTTGATGGCCGACACTCATTTTTGTTGACTGGACAACACGGAAATGATCTATAGAGTAACTCTATTGTGCGGTTTATAATACACGACGGTTCTTCTTCGTCTTCCAGATCAACGGCGAGGACGTGACAACGGCTTCCCACGAGCACGTGGTCGATCTGATCCGGAAATCCGGCGAATTGGTCAGGATGACCGTCGTCTCGCCGGTGATCAGCCTACCGAATTCGCAATCGGCAGCCATATTGCCAACTAGTCAACCCATTCAGAGACAGTACGCGACACTGCCGCGTAAAGGTAACAACAACGTGGTGATCGGCGGCACTCTTGGAAGATCGCCGGCGCCCATGCCACCCCGAAGAGATCCGAAGACGACGCTCAGCGTTGGTCGAGCGCGGGCCAGATCGATGGTCGCAGGATTAGGTATAAGAAAAAGACTCTCCCCTAACCGATAAACTTGACAAATTCCACGAACTTACCGTCCGTGGCTTACAATTAGCGTCACCACATTGAGACTTAAAAAAGGGTTTTCATGTTCACAAATTCTTTTAATATTTATAAGTAGACTGCGGATCCTTATGCAAATTTTCTGCATTAATTTTAAGAAACAGGATCCAAGGAAAAAGTTATTTCTTTCTTTAATAATTTTAGTGGGCTGAAAATAATACATTGGTGTTCCTAAATTCTAAATTTACAAATGAATGCATAAAAAAGCAGTCTACTTATGAGGTTTGAAATTACATCCACTCATTTATGTAAAAAATGCGTAAATATCCGCAATCTACTGATAGAGGTTTAATGCGATTGCTGAAGCGATAAAGATAGATTAGATTATTGTTATTTGAACTGCAGAAGGCGGCGGAGAGAGGGACGATCACGACGAGATAACGTCGACAGGGGCGAAATCGAGTAGCGCGGAATCGATACACCTTCCTCAACAGCCGTCTACCGGGCCGAACACCGGGCAGAACACACCTGTGCAACCTCGAACGGCCAGCATCCGATCGCGACCGACCTCCAGCAGGATCACTGCCGCGGAACTGGAGGTACCGAGAGAGAGGCACGAAGCACGGATCGGTTGCTCGATCGCGAACCACGCGCTTCTTGTTCCTCCTTTGAATGGCAACTGCACGAACGACACACACACCGAGGCTTCTTCAAGCTTTGTCCTTACTTTCTTCCAGGAACTATTTCAGCGGCAGCAAGGTAGCGCCAGTGGTCAGTACAGCTCGTCCATGATGAGCTCTCACTTTCAGACTGGTCAAGCTACCAAGTCGCATCCATCCTCGCCTGCTAAGACCGGCAGGGTATACGCGAGCGTAGCAGAAATGAAACGCAAAGGCAAAGTAAGAACACAAGAGAACACCTCACACACCTCACACCTCAGAACCACGATCACGCTCGAAATACTCGACTCTCGGTGTACGGTAATGTCTCGATATATGTCGAAACTTCGAGACCAAAGAACATCGTCGATTTAACAAGTGAACATGGTCCGAATTGTATCGTGTTTGGTATCATTTTAACCAGAAAAGTGTTGAGATCGTGTTGCTAAAAGTTTGGTAAAGAATAATCGAAAATTGAGACGTTATTGTACACCTTCACTTTTATCTATAATTTCTGGTCTGCCTGAACTAGATCTCCGGCGACCCCGTTCGCCACGGTATCCGCAGAATTCAAGCGTAGATTGGTGTAATAGCTGTAGAGTTTGAGCTAAGGTTACCAGTGATCAACAGTCTTTCGTTGTTACTAATTATTCTTTTGGGTAGACTGCGCCTCTTTGGGTCGGGCTCCCCTCGCTCGGCGCTTCTGTCGATTAACCAACTTTGGCCTGGTTTCATTTACTTCGACGGAGTTCACCAATGGTGACTGCGCTGCGGAAATTTATGCAAACTCGCGTGACTGTAGACAATTTCGTTGACTATCTCGTCTATGAGCTCATCCATGTAAATCATTCATGTACCTCTAAAAATTAATGTTTAAGCGTGTCGTTCGTGGACAAGAACTAGCATAGATTATGATCACCGGGCAATAATTAGATGGATGATTGTTGAACGATGATCAACCTTGACCCTATATATAATCTTTTCCTGATTAAATTAATTACTTGGACATTATGGCATTTATACAGTGTCTTAAAATTAGAAGTACATTCCATTTTTTTAAATATTGAATGCAGATATAAATATCACGTTGTAGCAATGTAAATGAAAGACAAGACCTAATCGAGTGAAATAATTTCGAAGCCAGTTTGTTAGGAAGCGATTAAAGAATCCCGTGGCTCAAAGAAGAAGCATAAAAGTCCGCGGTCTAAACGACAATTAATAAAGCTCCGTGATGATGCATGCTCCGGGGTGATGGTGGCTGTTTTCACGCATGTGTGTTGTAGTTTTCTCGCAAGCCGGCACGAGTATACGGCAAGGGGCGTTCCTGGTACGAGAGAGACAACGAGGACGACTTATATTACTGATCGAAAATACTTTGTTTCTAGCGCGTCCGTGACTTGCATGATTCCAGGTGACTAAGTCATTTGCTAATGAAAATCCGATGCTCGAAAGGGCATCGGGTATCTCTCACCTTCGGCTTTATGAACACGCCTCGCAGAAACTAACGATGTGTACCCGTGTAACGAACATTGTAATTACTTTGCTTTCGCTTTTTTTTGCGTGACCGTGCTGTTTCACAACCGCACCTGCATCTGTAACTGCAAAACGCCCGCAAAACGAGGCTCTAAACGCTTCGGCAGTACGAGTGGTCTTGCAATCTCACTACAGCTTCGCGAAAGCTCCAGAATCCTGAGCTTTCGTCCTCGGATCTAACGTAACGTAGACTCCTACACCTGCTGCGCCTCAAGGATCCCTCGTTCGCACCTGGAAGGACCGCGAGATGTCATTCATTCGATCTAATCAATTGTTGAAAATTGTGTATATTGACAGACGGAATTATCAAATATCAAAATCCGTGTTGCTGAATTTACTTGTACAGGTCTTCCAATTAGAATTTGTTACAAGACCTTTAGAACTGTTTTAACAAAAATGCACTGCCTTATAAAAATGATGCAGAGATCAAGTTCGAAATTGTTCATTTGACGCTGGCTCGCGAAGCACGTGACGCGTCGGTCCTTCCGTCGGTGTGCAAACCCCCTTAAACAAACGGGACACCATTCTCCTTCTACGAGTCCCAGTCTTTCATAATTACACGCGGTTTCGAAGTATGTATTTATAGAGATTAATGCGTGTATTGGTATTGGTACGTGACGGTGAATCAGAATGTGCTAACACGTTCGCCGCCGTAGTTGTTTGACAAGACTACCTCAACCGTGTCGACTTGAGAAGTGTTCGGCTGAGTCACGAATAACTTCCGCTTTCCTTTTTTAATTAATGTCGGTCAAAGGCATTGCGTACGCTATTAATCGACTGTACAATCTGTACCATTATCGTGCAGAAACATCGTAGCGTCGAAGAGAAACTATAAATCGACGGAGTAACTGCTGTGGCTCTTTAAACTCGACATTTAACACATTAACTGCCAATGGGCACCGATCAAGCCAGAAAATCAATTTCTATTACAATCTATTAGACTTCGTTAAGATTACAAGATCTCGTTGCGATCCACAAGGAGCAAGCAAGTTATGAAAATAAATGCTACAGTAAATCTGAAATTGTTCCGATTTTGCGAGACTTTTATGAGCAGAGTCCTGCCAGTCAACGGGTTAATGTCGAGTTTGATTAGCTTGCAGTTAATTCGTTTCCTGAGTACTGCAATTTTCGCGGGAACTATTATTAATTTCCCGATCGCTATGATCGTGGTTATTTATGACTCAATCGCGTCGCCGTAATTCCGTCGAGTAATACCGCATTTAGCACGTCGGTCATTCGCGCGAGTGACATTACTCTTCCCATCTGGTCTGCAAACGACTTTCTATAGCCATACATTCGAGCAAATGAAACTTTATTAGAATACAGAACAGTTGACAATCCGCGGTCTTTATGGAGGCAGTGAACGTGGTAGCCATCGATACTATTTCATTCTTCCTTAACGATCTTCAGCTGCGTTTCCGTAGAAACTATTATAGCTATGATAGCTATAGGAGCGCCGATGAGAGCGGTGATAAAAATTGATCGTCTACTAAGCGCCGTTCTGCTTCTAAACTCTTCCATTATAAAACAATAGAATGCACTTCTACGTTTTACTCTCGTCATCGCTCTGATGGTTTGTCGTTAGCATAAACGGACCGTAGCGTAGAGACCATTCTAGAAGAAATTTGAGATTTCACGTACACGTACTTCAGTACGTGTGATTTTAAGTACTCGGGTACACGTATATTAACGTATCCGGATTTTAAAGTACGTGTATGTAAATACACGTTCAAAACCAAGATCTCTTGTAGAAACCCATTCTAATCTTTCATAATGGAAAAGCGTTCACATCGAAGCAACTATTGAAGCAACGCTTAACGCTTTGAGTGTCCACGCAGAAGCCTAAAAAATTTCACAATAATAATTCATTGAAGATTAAAGAGAGAATAATTCATTATGAAGAATAGCTCTAAGAGCACTCTTTCCACAAATAATTCCGTGGCACTCAAAGTGTTGACCGAACGAAGATCAGCTTCCGTCGCAGCTTAGACAGAAAAGTACTCTTAGCTCCAGGGTGAAGGAATAGTCCGCTTCTTTCTCCGCTTTTCGTATCGATCGTGTAAAACTGTAGTGCTAGTCGAGCTGTTGTCTTCGTGAACGCTGACGACGATAGCTAATCGTCCACGCCTATTCAACCGGTCGTCTATTTCCAGTCAAACTCGAGAGTACGTTTCTTCGGGGGCCTGGGCGGCGGTTCCGACCTCCACAGAGATTTCCACAGCACGCCGGACCTGAACGTGCAGGTGCAGTCGTCTATACTGGCTCCGAAGGGGCATAGGAGTCAGGAGGACGTGAACGCTATGAACGGCAGAAACGGACTTCCACCTCCGAACCATCCTCCGCCCCCACCGCCGGTTGGACAGGTAGTCAAGGTGAACGTGGGCGCGAACGTGCCGGACGTGGTCACGCCGGCTTCAGTCTACGACAACATGGCCCACATACAGCAAGTCAAAGGTATAGTGTTCTCCACTAGCCTCGTAATTTCCGGGCAACTGTTCTGGACAGGTCCAAGAAGCGACAGTTATCCAGGACCTGGTACCGTGGTGAAATGACAAGGAGGTCCCTGGCAGGAATGCGGTAACGTAAGCAAGAATACGCGGCTGATTGAATAGTTTGGCAGGAGCGCGCCTTCTATTAGCCTAGCCGAAGCGGTCACACACACACACACACACATACACACAACTACTACTATGCAGAACGATAGACACTTCTTGCTTCCGTACCGTCCCGGGGCTCATCTTGTCATCTCACCACGGTACGCATACTTGAGATCTTCTCTAATTGTTAATTTGTACTTCCAGAGCTGGCAGCCGCGACGGCAGAAGGTGGCTACGGCGTGATGTCCAGCTTCCGGCCGTCGAACAGCGCGAAGCTGTACGCTTCTCCCGAGGACATGAAGACAGTGGGCTACCGTTCCCGCAGTTTGCCAGCGCACACGACGCGCTGCCACGTGCGGAAGTCTCACAGCCTGCGCACGCCGAACAACACGACGTTCAAGCCTGTGAACAACCAGCAGGCAACGAACAACAACACGGTCGCGAGCAACAATCAGGTGAACAGCAGCCAGTCGGCGAACAACCAGTACGCGCAGCCGTTGAAGACGAACAGGAGCCACAGCACGGCTGGCATCAGGGAGAGGAAGAAGAAAGGCGTGGCGACTAGCGCGTCGATCACGAACCTGTCTTCGTTGGCGAACAACAACAACAACAACAACAATACCGGTGCAAATGTACCAGCTTCAGCGCCGCCGATCCCGGAGCCAGATTACAGCCTCTCGGAGTCTGAGAACGACGAAGGCGAGGAGGAGACAGACGACGATGGCGAGTCGGAGATCGCGAAGGAGCTGGAGAAGGCAGCAGCGAGGGAGAAGCTGGAATCAACTAGGGAAACGTCGGGTAACTCGAACACTTCGGGCTCGAGCTCGTCGGGCAGCAGCTCGCTGCCTCACTCGTTCAGCGTCGACGAGATCCAGAAGGTGCGGACGCAGCTGAAGTCGTCCAAGAGTCATCCGAACGATTTCCTGCTGCAGCAGACTGGTTCGTTGGCCGAGGATGGCGATAACAGTTCGAGCGGGGTCAGCTCTGATCAGGATGTCCCTGTGGGCCCACCGACAGGCTTCGACGACACCGCAGCGAGGAACCTGGCGAACGAGGCTAATCAACAGCATTCGGCAACCGTGCTCACGGTCTCCGGCTCCGACAAGGAACCGAACCCGAAGAGGACCAGCTACGGCGGTAGTGGACTGCTGACCAGACACGCGGTCAGTCTAGCTCAACTACCACCTCCCATAGAGGCCGATGCTGAAGAACAAAGCAACGATCTTTTCGTGCCACCGCCGCCAGAGTTCAACGCAGGCACCTCCGCCGGAAACGCTGATGAGATCGTGTTCGCACCGCCGCCACAGTTCTGCGACAACAAGCAACAGTCTGCCCAACCGTCTCAGCAACAGCAGAACCGGGTCAAGATCATCGGCGCGATACCGAAAGTTACCAACAGCCAGGTGAAGGCTTCCGGCGGACGGTTGCACAACCAGTGAACGATGATCCCGACCGTCGTCGAGGCACGTGATCGTGCGCCACGATCGCCAGAGTCAATTTAATCTCTTCGTATTTAACCTAATCCTCCTCTATCCGGGGCCGACGCGCGATCCGGATTCCAACCGCGTCTCCTAAGCATGGTCGCGGTCGGAGATTGGTCGTGCACGACGACGGGAACGCGTTGCACGCGTGCATAGTGCATTCGAAAGATCTCCAATTAACGCTGAACAACGATCGAGTTTAATCGCGACTCTTCCCAGTGCGATAAATCGTGATAGCCTTTTATTAAGAAGCTTACTACGTTCGAATGTGTAAAGTGAGTGGACCGCTTCACGGAATTTAGTGCGTCAACCCTTGGATCACGGGTCTAATTTCACCCAGGGCTTCAGTGACATTAGCAAGCCTCTCAGTTGGAGCCTGTTTGATCGAGTCTACGTAAAGTACTTTTGAAACTATGTTGAGGAACACGTTGATGAAAAGACTGAGGATCTTTATGGTACCATTCAAAATTCGTAGATGATTTGAAAA
Organism: Lasioglossum calceatum; assembly: GCA_963966675.1. NCBI lineage: Eukaryota > Metazoa > Arthropoda > Insecta > Hymenoptera > Halictidae > Lasioglossum > Lasioglossum calceatum. The sequence goes on from OZ016540.1 coordinate 12,529,114, forward strand.
GCAAACACCAATTTTCTTAAATTTTTTTTAGAATTGCATCTATTAATTTTTGGCGTACATGCAAAACAAATGCACAGTCTTTTATCCACCAGCTGACTTAATAGATTCAAGTGTTGCTATCTGTACAGTTATTAATGGACCGTTCTCCAAGGGTTGGTGCAGGAGATGGAAGAAAGTTCACATGAATTAGGCCAACCACTTAGAAAATCATGTTACTGATACGTCTCAAATAACTTCAGTCTAGGAAATCTTTTAATGCACTGTGCGCGCACCCACACGTACACACATACACACACGCACGCACACTCATAGACACGCGCATACGTAGACCGACACGCGTACAGACACACGATTTTTGCAATAAATTTTTCACCGAATCAAACGATAAAGCGTTCCCGCCGCCGGAGGTGTTTTGTAAGGCGCGAAACCGCGCGATTTATCCGCGTGCGGATCGAGCGACCGAATGTTTCTGTCGTTCGGTCGTGAGTCCGCGATAGTGGAGCATAAATAACGCTGTCTAGCAAATTTGAACTTTTCTTTTGCGCTCTGATAGTCAGCGGTCGATTTTTGCTGACTCTATTATGCCAGATCGATTTTCATCTTCACGAACTTTTTGGGCTCGAACCGTAAAAGCTACACGAACGATTCTGCAGACTCTCACGAATATGGCAGTATTTTTTAAAATTCAATCAGAAGCAATCAAATACGTTTATACAGTATCCCAAGCGAGTGATGTCGCGACGCTTAATTTGAAGGGACATTTTTATTTTCGAGGAAATCGGTCTTCAGGTTCGCCAGAGGCGCATGAAAATCGCGAAGAATCGCCCGCTGGTTTCCAGATTGTGAAATTAGTGTTGGACAGTGGATTCAGCGAGTTTTTACCGTAAAACGTAGTAGAATACGAACAGCAGGAGGCCGCAGAGCGCGATTAGTCGAAGATGAAGCCTCCCGTTAGCCGTTTCGCGGATTGGCCTAAGGGGTTGATCGGGAGGGCGATCCAGAAAGCGGCGCGCCGTAGATCGTAATTAGAGAGAACAGATGTGAAAGTATGATGTTCTTGTGCGTGTAGCCGGGAATCCCGGCGAGCGAGTGTGTAGCGCGTATCGGGTTTGTTTTTTCATGTTTCTATCGAGATACCGACGCGTGTTTAATACTTTTACACGTAACGATCCTTCCACCATCCCGAGAAGCCATCCGAAGAGTTTCCTGCAGCGATTAAAGCATAGCTATACTAATTTCCCGACGTCTCCGATGCGCGCATCGAGATACCATATCGCGTTCGAACAACCAACCGTTAACAACGCGATTCAAGATTTGCCAAAATGCTTTCACACACAGACACATTTTTATTTGAACGAGGCTAAAGAAGTTGTATAATTAATTGTTTTCCAAACGATTTGGTATTTCGAGAGAGCGACTCGATGCGACTCGAAGGTGCCGATCGGTTTCAATTAGCCAGCAAAAAATAAAACGCGCGTGGTTCTGTTCGTTTTCGTTTCTCTGTCCCTCTATCTCTCTCTCTCTCTCTCTCTTTCCCTCTCCCTATCTCTATCTCTATCTCTATCTCTCGTGTCTAGACACTGCTCAAGAGCCTAATTACAAAGTTCTACTCGCAAAGTCATTAGAGATTGTTTCTAGTTTGTAATAACGAGTAAATAGCGCAACGACGAGTATGAATTTATCAGTAAGCTCGTAAACGCGTTAATAGAGGACGCACTGTACTACTACGTTAACGCACCAACATTATTCAGCTTGTAAGATAGAAATCGTATTCCTTCCATTTCGAGAATCGGGCTCCCGGGAGCCGCGAGACAACCGGGGCGCGCGATTTTCGCGAGCGAACGCCGGACTAATTAGCGATTCTCCCGGTCTAATTACCGCGATCGTCTCTGTACCAGTGAAGCAGCGTGTTCCCGCGTTCGTTCGCAGCGAAATTCGCGCTCCTCGTGAAACGAGAGAGAATTAACAGAATTCGTTCCCTGCCCCGCAAATCACAGCCGATAACCGTGTTGATTTTGATTGATTTTGTATATAGTGTACGATTCGTCGCCGCGACGCATCCGAAAAATTCGAGGAGCCCGTCGACGGTCGGTCGAACGACGAGGAACGGTCTCGCGGCTCTCGGCGACAGTGCTACATACTGTATATACCGGACACAACATTGCTATGTATTTGATTAACCTGTAAACGACGGGAACGATTGCTGTCGTCATCACACATTTACGATCACCGCGAACATAGATTCTAAGCGATTCATCCGTTAAGTACGAAAAGCAAAAGTGAACGAGAGAAAAAAGAACACGACGTCCTTCCTGATTATTGTTTCTATGCCTTTTCAAGTTTAAAGAAAGAAAAAAACAAAGCAGACAGATAGACCAGAACAGCAACAACAACAAAAAACGAGAAAAAAAAGAAAAGAAAGAAAGATGACGGAAGAAGATGATAAGAACGCATATTCATATACAGACACAGCGAAGTAACGATATAATTAACGCGACGCCGCGGTCGCCGCTCATTAAAAAGGGGTCGCGATCGAAGCGAACAGTTTCCGAGTCGAAGGGAATCATATAAAGATAAGTATTGAATGTTCCTTAGATATTTTATTGTTTGTTTTACGATCGATAGAACGCGGAGGATCGACGCCGCCGACGCGTGTGTATATCGGTTTTCAAAGTAAGAAAGAAGGAAAAGAAGTATATAACAACAGTGGAAGACGAAGACGACGATGAAGAAGATGGAGCGAACGCGATGCGCGAAGAGGACGACGAAGAAAGAGAACTTTGATGATCGACTGGTTGATTCGGGTCAGTAAAGCAATATTGTACGCATTACATACGGCTCGTGTAATAATAAACCGTTTCAGAATAGAATTCTACCTTTGTTTGCGATCTTGATGAACGGTCTCTCTCTCTCTCTCTCTCTCTCTCTCTCTCTCTCTCTCTCTTCTCTCTCGGATTGTCACCGGTTTGTTACTGATTTACGCGTGCACGTTTTTTCGCGACCGATTGTCGTGCGTTTTTCGACACATACATACAAACACACAACCGTTTCAAATGCGAACCAGAAGGAAAACGAACGACGATACCTATAGTTAACTACATTCCTGCCAAAAGTAATTATAGTAGCGTATTAATGTATCCAAATTGTTCGGACAGCCGGCGATGCACGCGTTTCAGAAGAAAAACCGTTTACGTACATGCTCCGTGACACATCCGATCTCTCGATCTTGAAATCTATTTCTTCCCCAACGCTTCACTGAGCGCTGGAAAATCTGACCGATCTACAGGGCGACCCAAATCCCACGATACCAAACGAATTACAATGTGAAAGACAGCACTGTGCAACAGGTATTTTGCTTCCGAGTAGCCAATAGTCTTGTAGACTTTGAAATCTACAAGATACTGCTGCCGGGCTGAAAACAAAATGTCTATTGGACAGTGTCGATTTGGCATCTAACTTTTAATTGCTCGCATATGGTATTCACAATGTTAAATCTTGAAATTTAGTCTTTCAAGCATAAACAAAGGTGCCGACCGAACTAGCAAGTATTATTTTGCATTAAAGTAGTTATTTCATTGAGTAAAAATTTATTTATGTCGGAGCGATATAAAGTTCCATGTAACCAGTTATGTAGAAAATGGAGTGCGAGTAGTTGAAAGCTGAAATAGCACTATTGTTTGTTGGATAGTTGGCCCGTGTGCTTTGAGACGCCCTGTACCGCGCGGATTTCAAAGACTTCGAAGCATTATTCGACGTACAGTCCGGTTTTGCGGCCAAGGAACGTTTGTCTCGGGCGAGACGAGGTAGTAGAATGTTTTATACCATATAGCTGGCTCCAAAAGAAAAGTTTCGCGTAGCTGCACCTGCAATTTAATGATTTCTTCCGGAACGAGGGCGCTATGCGTGACACGTTCGCGACGGCAGAATGTAGAAGATTTTTCAAGTACCAGACGGAACCGAGAGTGAATTTATAAAGTTACACGACGGATAGCTTTGATTAAAAAAAAAACCATTCGTTATCCAGATACACCGAACACGTTGCAAACACATTTTAACGGATTCTACGTTGTCGTGTGGAACGAATGTTTTTTTTTCGTTTTCTCTTTTTTTACTTTTCCCGTTTATTTATTTTCGAAACGAGCTACAAAACCCGTCCCAGTCTCCCTTGAGTCGCTGTTATACGCGCGTTCACTACCATGTCAGAATTGTACACACATACACATACAACGTTGTTCGGGGGCGTGAAATTCGTCACTCAGACTGAACCTCTGAAATTTTCCGATTTTTTTCTGTTTATTTTTCTTCCGTTTCACGGAAATCCTTGTACACACAGATATACACAGCATACACACGTTTTAGTCTTCGCTCGACGTTCAACGCATCTCCTTTCATTCTTAGTTACTATTATAGTATCATCATCCTGCGATTATCGTTAGTACCTTTTGTACTATAATTACTGTATCACGAGTTGCAAGATACGTGCAATTTTTCGACGATAAATAATAACCGATCATGTTCAAATAACGACGGCATAATTTACTCTACACGATGCTCCCTTCTCATTGCTTCAGATTCCCTTGCTCCCATATCATCCCAGTTTATATTTAAAGGTGTACCTAATTAATCGATTAATATAAACTACGTTTGACACCTCAGAAGTTGCTGAATGTTCACGCGAAAGTATAAAAAAATTATATTCTTAACACCCTTTCGTTTGAACAGTGCGACATAAGACATTGTGTAGTGCAATATTTATTTTTAAATTACAAGTCCGATGTTGCAACTATTTTCAAATCGCACCACACCTATCGTAAAGAGCATTTACAAGAGCAGATACATATAGTATGTATCGCCCAAAGACGAAAGCACCTAATACGTACAGTGAGCCACGAAAGTATTCGAACGTCCTTTAAAACAAAATAACTTTTTTATAATTGTAGCAACGGATCTGATTTTTTATAATCAATTAGAAGCATTGGTCAGCAATTAAATTTTCATTAAGGGCCCAAATAAAACATGGAGTGTGCTCATACTACTATTTATCTTCTAGGAAAATAGTCTATTAGCTAAATCTATCGTTAAGTGGAAGGATGACTGGTGTGGGCGATAAATGAAAACAACTATTGACGGTGAAGCCGTCCGCCAAGAGTGCGATTTATTAAAAGATCTCCAAGTACTTGACACTCCGAGCGTCACTGGAGAGTGATCGCTCAGGTAAACTCTAGTCCTAAGGACACCTTGTTGCCAGCGTGTTCGCTCCCTGCACCCCCAAATGTGCTCTGGGGTTTTGTCTGAAGGGTATTTACGCGTCGCGCTGTCGAGCCGCACGCTGCCCGCTCTCGACGTTCGCTATTTCGATATTCCTTACAATCTAGTGGTCTTCCACACCACCTCTGTGGTTCCACTAATGGCGCGTTAGATTTTTTTAAAGTGGATCTTCGCCTGGAGCCCTATGATACCACTTGTTATCATTATGTTTATCCTTAAAATTTCCCATTGTGGTGTTTTGTGAAAACCATAGTTTCGATAATTTATGTCCAAAGCCCTTTTACGGAGCTAATTTCTTTCGTGGTACGGGCACTGGGGAGTGGGCTGCCGTTAGGACTTAAATTATCCTTAGGTTTCCTCCGAACTTCAACTTTTGATCCGTCAATTTTGCTAGCCGGTCTTTCCTTTTCTCCCATCATCGCTCGTCCACTTAGCTTATCCATGTTTCGTCACTCCTTTAGATTAGGTTGTACCTATTCCACATCATCACCAATGTTATATGTACCCTTATAATATTATAATAATTACCCTTATTTTTAATAACCAATTTAAAAAAATTTCCACATACCTTCGCTTCAATATGTTGTGCCACGGACTCTCTGTGTCTGTCTTACGAGCGGGGTGATATTCGGAGTTTTTATATTATACTTCTTGCTGGAGATGAGTTGCCTCGCCGCAGTAACAATTCGCTGAAACCTTTCGGAGGTTGTTGTCTTGCCGAAATGCTAACTCGCGACTTTCGGACGTCCATTCTCGATCCTTCTGGAATGTGCCCGAACGCTCAACCGGAACCACCGGTGCGTGATAAAATGGAGAAAATAATAAAAATCCATATTAAGAAGCTCGCGCTCGGCGGCTTACTGCGTAGTCTTCCGAAGGTTGCAATTATTTTTAAACGCATGCCATGTGTTAAATTTTATTTTTATAAATTATATATTTAGTTTTAAAATTGTTTAAATATTTGCAATCTTTCAATTGAGTATTAATGAAAGTACCAAAAGGTTCCTTTGAGGTTTTGTATTATATTAATTTAGAGCACATTAGATTTGACATTAAGTGCATAAATATACACAAATGATAAAAATTGTAGAAATTTATTTTGATGTTGGGACGCGCGCGTTCGCCGTCCACGCTTTTAACGCAGTCTACCGAGTTCCCGCACTTGAGTCCGCGCGAAACGATAAGACACTATGTTTACTCATTATGTTACTTATATGTATTAAATATACAGTCCCTTATTTTCAATTGTTTACAATATATCCGTCCAAATTGCAAACGCGTCCAAGTTATTAATAATCTGTAAATTCATTTCCTACAGTATTTATATTTATTCTACGTATTACAATTATAATATTGTGTAATAATATTTTTGTTAATGGGAATTCTTAAGGACTCAGTTTTATAGAGTTTTAATTCTTCCTTGTGAAGATTTGGATAAACAATGTATATTTGTCTCCGCATCATGTTTAGCCTGGAACAGCTCCTACATCATCTCTTAGCTTGGACAAGATCCTACATCATCTTTGGCCTTGATCAGAACGAAAAGTTTATATTGTTTTATATAAAATATGTAACTAAGATATATGTAGATCTAATATACAAATCTCTAATTAATATACATTAAATATAACATTAATTATAATGATAGACGCATTTTAATTTTTTCCAATCTTTTAGTTGCAGACTCTAGTTGTAAGAAATAAAAAACCCGGAAGAAATCGAAGAAATACAGATTTCATATCGAAGCTTAAATGCGACCATCTTGGATATTATTAGTTAATAATGAGGTATTGTCATCAACACTATCTCCGATTTCTTTTTCATATTTTTAGCTACAGTTATTATTAAGGAGGTATTCTAGTCTACACGATTCAAAAAATTGATTTTTTATTTTTTGCATTTTCTGAAAGTAGACAGGACTTTTTCAACACGAGGAAGGATCATTGTATGGACCTGGGTATTAGCAGACTAGTCGTAAGTATGCAATTCTCATATAACGGGTATGAGAAACTTTAAACGCGTTTTTCTCGATACAATGTTTTTTTACATGGCTGACATATCTCAAACTCTAGTGACTAGAGTCTCCTCGACCGATGGACGTCAAAAGACCCCTTCAGTGGATGTGCCGTTATCGTCTCTGAACCAGAATTATAGAAAAAAAATTTTCTTATTTGTTTAGCTCGCTAAACATGAAACAAGTCATGGAAATCGATATTCAAAATTCAAAGAGCCACCATTTTGTAAATCTTCACTTTTTTTCATTCTGATTTACACCATAATCATACTAATAAAGAATATTTTGGGTTATTTCATGCCAAATCAATCACTTTGTGCAGGCACCATCGTCAATTTGAGATTTTGAAAATCATAAATGTTGTTGGGTTCTAGAAAACATGCCAACAGTTTGGACATTACTAAAAACAGATTCTCTATTTAGTACATACTGACAAAAGGTCGTTACTAAAAGAACCCTTCCTAAGCAAACCAGCTGACACTGGTCAGAACTCAACAAGATTTATGATTTTATTACATTCAAACCGATGAGTGATTCAGGGGTTTTACTTCTTCGTTTAGAGCGACAGTAGTTGCTCTTGACGTTTTTCAGCTCTGTTTAGAGTCGCGTAGCGATCGCTAGTTACCGTTGCGCAAGGCGGCGCGGTGTTTGTAAGCGCCCAGCACCGGTAAATCCCCATGGTTTGAATCTCGAGTCTTTGAATTTCGTACGTCTTCCCGGATCATGCGATCGATGCGATCGATGCGGAACCAGTCGCGTACGACCCCGCCTGCCGTTTCGAAGAACGGAGCGAGCCTCTCTCCGCTGTTCACAGTTGTTCGAGTACGATCTATCTGTTACTAATTGTCATTCAGTTGTTTCTCACTCAGTTTCATTTGTTCGCGACGATCATTGCACTTTACTTATTAACTTCAATCGAAGTTTCGTTCCGAATCGCCGCCGATTATTCTCTCTTCGCGTCGCGTTTCGTGCGTCTGCCCGCGTCAAGATATCCGACGAACGCGCTGAAGATCTCCGTCCTCGGTGGCCCTTGTCCAGGGGGCGCTCAAGACCTCCGACGCGCTCCAAGGCAGATTCTCGCACGCGCAAGATTTCCGATTCCGATCCGTCGGCGATTTAATCCACCTCCACATTTTTGAATAAAGTGCATTGTGAACTACATCTGAAATCATTCTCTCTCCCTCATTCTCACGATCCTTGTCATTGCCTTCCTCGCGCGCTCACGTTTGAGCGGTCCCAGCCTCAGGCGCATCCGACTGTCGTTCCTAAGGGGTATCATATTCCATAAAAAAGGAGGTCGGGTAAGGTTTGGAAAGCCCATGGATCCAGTGATGCCAGAATCGTGGTACCGTGGTACTAAACCATACCCCCACTATAACCTACTGTTGCCCCTACTTTCCTTTTCCAACGCGCTCGCGCGCTACACTCGCCAGCATACATCTACTATGTGACATGGTACGCTGGTGAGGTGAGTGTAGCGCGCGAGCGGGTTGGAAAAGGAAAGCAGGGACAACAGGACAACAGTAGGCCATAGTGGGGGCTGGTGGGTCTATGATTTAATAATATGTACCACGGTACCACGAATCTGTCAAGTGCATGGATCACTGTCGCGCTAGCTCGCGTAATCGACACAGCAGCTCCAGCCGGCTTCGTTTGCACAGCGACAAGAACGAGAGCGAGGTAAGTCACGATTCATGTATAATTTCGGTGCGAGTTGGCTCGATCTTTGTCGCGGGAGGACGAACGCTTCTCGTTCCGTCCTCGAACCTTCGCGTGTGTCACGTCGCGCGTCGCATCGCTTCGGCTCGTGCCCATTTCGGGGGCACTTTGAGGATTTCTTGAGAGCGTTTTTGATCGTGTCACGGTTCGCGTGGCATCCTAGTGGTACCTGGCGCCCGAACGGTTGTTCTTTTAGTAAAAACGATTTTACTAAAATCGTCGGACCTTCGAATCTCGCTTTGTCTCGGCGGACCGCGCGTACTCGGCTAAACGCGGCCCGGTCTCAGTGCCAGCAAAGCCCGAAGTTGGCCATTTACTAGGGTCTTACAACCCAACGAAAAAGGGCAACGTGACAATACGTGACAATGTATACGCACATATATATTAATAACATGATTTCAAAATCAGGCCCAACAAAACAACAAAATGGATGGAAAAAAAGGTGAACAAGCTGCCAGCAGGACATCCCATCGCAGCTTGAAACCACCTGACAACTTAGGACCTGGGGGCATTCCATTGGCCCGATCACGAAACACGAAGGATATCAGCCCCGTAAGAGGGCCATGGGATGTATCCCCGAATTCCAAAAAAGCACCATGTCCATCAAAGGAATTTTTGGTAAGCTCTTAATGACCCTACCACGCTAGCTAGATCTACCGGATCACAGACTATTTTCGTGTTTCAAGGATCGAAGGTGGTGAACTTCATGCGACAGATCTACGAGGGCATCGAGTTCATTCAGCATCGCACAATGTTCCGATACCGAAATTCGATGTATGTATTCGGAGGTAAAAAGGAGGTGATGAGGGATCGGAGAAAAAATACGTGTGCCGTTCGTAATGGCTAATAAAAGACTGCCTCTATTAAAACAAAACTCTCCGCGCGTTTTGTCTCGTCGCTTTTCGGTTGTTTTTTCGTTTTCCGCGATCCGCGGCGCGACAACGCTTGTTCGTTGTCGCGAGTCGCGAGACGCCTGTTTGTTGTTACGCGCGGTATTCAAATTCTAAAAACGCCACACACAAAGACGTTTTTAAGCCGTCTTTAACACGTCTGTAGTTGGACATTCAAACGTCTTAGGGACCTTCCGAATGTCCTCCTGAACGTCTTGTGTTAAAAAAACAGTGCCGGTGGACCGAATAGCTGAAACACGAGTCAGGATCGAGAGGCTGAGTCAACGATGGAAATGATCGAGATCCGCTATAATGTAAGTTTAATTAATCATTTACAATTCAAATATATTTTTTATTTGAATGTATTAGATAATAAAATATTTGATAAATTCAATTTTTCCTGACTATACAATCTATTTAAACAAGTACAGTTTTTAACTATGTTAAATTTTGTAAGAATCGTTTTGAAGCGAATTAAGTTTGAAAAAAATATTTTTTTATTCGTGAACATCTTTTTTTACAGAATCTTGCAAGAAATATTGTTTAAACAAATACAATTTTTTAAACAAAGTATACTTTCTCACAAACTATTTTTTTAATAAACATCTTTTTATAAACAGAATTTTCTGGGCAAATAAAATTGTTTAAACATATAAATAATCTGTATTATTTTTTAAATCGATTTAAATAGATTATAATATTTAAATAGAGTAAAGAAAAACCTTCAAATTGAATAATAAAATGCATTTTCCTATTTGCAGAATCATCGCTGTCATCGTTGCTAACCAATAATTAAGAATAAGTATTTATTGTATTATATGTATTATCCATAAATAAATATTATTAATATTATTATTATTGTTTTATATTATATGTATTACATCAAATATAATATATGTCTTGGTGGCTGGAGCAACGTTGGATGTGAGATTTAAAATTTGCACATTTGGATTTGATGGGAGAATAATAAAAGCTAATCTTAAGGACATCTCACATTCAATATTGCTCCAGCCACCAATTCATATATTGTTCTTACTAAACATTTTTTAAATAAAGTAATTGTGAGGAAATAAATACAGATTTCATATTATCAACTTCTACATTAAAATTTAACTTTTTCCATATTATATTCGAAAAAATGAGTTAGCCATATTTAAAATAATAAGAGTAAAGTAAAAATGAACGAGTAATAAAATAAAATATATGTATATATGTATATTACAGTTACAGTTTCCATAAATATTTATACAGAATGAGATGCGATGACGATTCCCCTTTCCCCTCTCCCACTTCAGCTGCTTCGCGGTATGTACTGCGATTTCTCAACATACTACATATGTATAGCACTTTGCCCACCAAAGTCGTCTGCTAGCCGGTTTTATCTTGGAACATGGCAGACTTATCTGCACTTGGTCTATAGGTATATATGGTCTAAGGGTGCGAGTTACTTGCATCTTGCATCACATTAATTTATTGTAAGTTGTGAGTTGTAAGTCATGAAGATTGCCTGAAAGACGAATCTGCACGATCTGCACTGATCTGCAATTCTGCACTGCCATCTACAACGTAAATACAGCGCCACCTATTTTTTAGAAGTAGATGTACATCCTCGTTTCACGTGGACTCGATTGTTTGTTCTGTTTGTTTAGAATTTGGAACTGTGAACAAGTGAATTTTCAGTGATAATTTTGTACAATGAGGCTCACGAATGGTTTATTTACTCGAATGAAGAAGTGGTCGAAAGCGTATTCGAATTTACCGGATCGCTACATAGAACGAGTCACCGAACAAGTAATGATTTAATTAGTACTTACCGCAACTGTTTGTATGTGTTTCTTTATTTACAACTAAATGTTTATGTAGATTTATTGGAAAACACCGCGTGGGAAACCACAGTACCTACCACGGACGATCAAACGCAATAATATTTACTTCTCCGTTCATCGGCCATGGACGACTGGTTTCCAGCTAGAAAATAAGCCTGGCAGGAACACTAATTTCATTCACGTTGAGCCTATAAAAAATTGGAGCTTCTTCCGTGGAGATCGTGTAGGTAACGTTAATATTAAAGTTAATGTTATTTTTCTAACCATACCTAACCTTAAGTTTAGATAGTAAAGTATCACACGAGTACAAAGCGTTAAAGCGTTAATTAGTAGGTTCCAAGTATTTGTTGTCATGTCCTGGTTTCAGGTGGAAATATTATGTGGTGCCGACAAAGGAAAACAGGGGTACGTGAAAGATATATATCAGGAGAGAAATTGGATTATCGTGGAAGGGTTGAACACAAAATTGGAATGTCTGGGAAAAAGTAAAGACTTCCCTGGAGTTTATGCCCGTGTTGAACAACCTCTATTGGTCACAACGCAAGTCCAATTGGTCGATCCTGCTGATCTGTGAGTACCACAGGGATGCAAATTAGAATTGTACTATCTGCACTATCTAATACACTTGTATGCATTCGCTCATTTCAGAAAAGCCACTTCCATCGAGTGGAGATACACGGAAGATGGTGACCATGTACGAGTGTCCACTCGAACTGGTAGAATCATCCCGATGCCAGAATCAAGCAAAGAAACTATAGATTATAAGAATCCTGAGGTATATCAAGAAAAAGCTAAAGACACAGTTTCGGAAGATGTATTGGAAGTGACGTTCGATGTATGTAATCGATGTGTTCGCATCAGTCTGTATCATTAATCACGTTAGAAGTTTGTTATTTCAATGTTTTCTTGATTCAGGCTCCCTTGAAAACGTTCGAGATGGATTTGATGGACAAGATGGGCATCAAAGAGAACCGTGTGCCGAAGAAATACTATTGGTATTAATGTACAAACGAAAATGGAATGAATAGAACTAGGTATGTTAATTTTGTTTTCAAACCTGTGTACATTTTATTTGATCCTCCCTTGCAAATGCTTGCGCCGGGATGTCGCTGCATCTAAAACGAGGAAAAGGGCTAGAAGGAATGATACGTTGAGACATTTGCAATTCGATCGTATTGTTTATTATCGACAAAAGTTACATTGCGGCGCTTCCTATTCATGAATCTTGTATAGAAAATATGTACGAGGGGGTTAGGGGGGAACGAAAAAGCATAAGTAAACGTTAAAGAATCAAAGCGATTAATCAAATATCTCGTAAATATTTGTTAGGCTAGAATATATTGTTATTGCGAGTGGTTTTCTGCTCTCGTTAACGTTTGTTAGTTTTTAATATTAACACACATACATATCACAGCACGATTTTTAACAAACGCAAATCTAGAAACGAATGTCAGTCTACAATTAAATAATCCAGTAAACGCGTTATATTAACATCTTTTCCCCTCCGACGGTTCCCTTTTTTTTCTTTTTTAATTATGTACGACAGTTTTCTCTAGACACCCGTGTTACATCTCGAATTCTTGCGCATTTCCTATTTACAAATTCCTTCTCTTCGTTTTAGTCCTGGCAAATTCGCGTTTCGCGAGATTGCGAGGATGGAAGCGTGTCTCTACTCTCTCTCTTCCCCTCTCTTTACGACCTCATAAATCTCGTTACGATCTAGGTACTAGCTAAGTAGGAAAAGCGTTCCTTCCTATTGATCCGTGTTCGAAACAACGGTAACACGTATAAATTATAGTTCGGCGGATACCAGAAAACAAAACGAACAGGACAAAGAAGAACTATCTCCCTGAAGAACGGAGGTATCCAAACAATCACGTAACAATAATACCTCGGCAGAATAAGCACGGTACCGACGATTCTAAGTAACGCTCCTTACGAGTGAACAAAATTCATTCGTTACGCTTAAAACCAAAATGAAAAAGAACTTCGAATACAGGACATTTCAGAGATACAATCTCTCGTTCGCATTGTGTCGTTCGATTCTTCGAGCTTGAATCTCGTCTCGCCTCGCAATCTTTCATTCAACGATCGCGATGGTTCTGCCCTTTCGATCGGCATTCCTCGTAGGGCGCGTCCCCCATCTAATTGACTATCATTCACGACGATTTGGTGGCAGGATGCCTGACTAGGAGGTTCACTTCGCCGTCGTGTAGTTTCTTCATCAGCGACCACGCCTCGATCCTCGACATTCGTGTCACATCGTTCCCATTCACTTCCAACAATTGGTCCCCTGCGTTCAAGGCACCTGTTTTCTCGGCAGCACCTCCTATAATGATTATCGTCATCGGTATTACATGGCTGAGGCTCGATAAGGCGCGATGATGGTCGAAAGAAGCATTCTCTCTGAGACGTGTCGGGACTTTCAGTGAGGGAGGTTCATTTATAAATAAGAATGCAACGAGGAGGAGAGAGGATTTGAAGTGGAAATGAGTGTTTGAAACGAGAGACTTTTGCAACTCACCGGTAAATATTTTCTTGATCACCAGCGGCCTGTCCCCAAGAGGACTGTCTCTGCCACCCTCTAAGCTGAATCCTAAACCAGCCCCATCTTTATACACTGCTACCACCGAGGGCGGTCCCCAAGCAGTATCTTCTGCGACACCGTTCACCTCGAATCCTTTGGGAAAGAGAATTTAAAACATAACTATCGTTATTGATTTTCGTCATTCGGAGTTTTATGCTACAAACATTCTTTTCGCTGTGACTGTGACAGTGTAAATACTCAGTTACACGAATCCAGTTTGAACAGGCAACAGTTTAAAAATTTGATTGTGTACACTTACGATTTTCAATGCGCCGTTCGAGAGCTTTGCAAACAGTTTTCCACTAGTACAATCAGTACTATGTACACTGATAAATTATACTGTTAACTGACCATGCACTTTAAGGCGTGTCTCGATACGGTATCAGTATCATCGTTAGCAATGCTTGCGAAATGGTTAATTTTCCAGAGAGACTGACTAGGAATACTTGACAACCGCTGCCAATGAGCTTCAAACTTCAAGATTCAATCTCCAAGCCTCAAGCTTCAAGGTTTAAGGTTCTACCTTCAAGGTTTAAGCCCAGAGGTGTCTCTAACGCAAAGCAACACAGCGTTCGTCCTCACCTTCGATGATAGTTTCGACGCTGGCGGTCCGTGACCTAAGTCTGCACCCGTCCTCGGTCCTGGCTCTGGAGACGACGAGGACCACCTCGGACCTGGGCTGCTTCAGCACGGCCAGGCTCTCCCTATGCGTGAGACCTCGCGTGCTTCTTCCATTGATGCTGAGGATCCTGTCTCCCCTCTGCACCCGTCCGTCCCTGTCAGCGATCGAATGCGCGAGCACTCTGTGCACCGTGATCTCCTTGACTTCGCAATCTGCTCCTCCAGCCAGCGTGATGCCGACGCTGCCAGCAGGGTTCTCCTTGTGCAACAACACGACTATCACGTCGTGAGCACCTCTAGCTTCCTCTAGACTGGCCTCCTCAACTAGCTGCGCCAGCTCCTGCTGCGAGATCAAACTGGTGCTACTTGCAAGCGAGCTGATACTGCCAAATTGCTCGCTGCAGCACCTGTCAGTGTCAACGTCCGTGCCTGCTGACGACAGATTCTCATCAACACTGCTGTCGAGACTCGGGAATCGATTGTGAGCACTTGTAGGCGGTTGAAGAGGACTGGTAGGAGCCTCGATTTTCTCTAACGCTTTCTTCATGTCCGTAACACTCGCGCTCCTGCGACTCAGGTTCCTCGTAGTCGGAATCTTCGACATCATCTTCGACTTGTCCACCTCCACCGTTTCCTCGACGTTATCTGCGATCCGCGGTTTGCCTAGCGTCGGTATCTTTGACACAAAAGGCTTATCGTCGTTCCAAGAATCGCTCGAAATCGCCGAGCTTCTTCTCCCATACCGATTCTCCTTCGACTCCCACAGCGATTTACTCTGGCCAACGGTATTTCTCTCAGCTCTACCTTCTACGCTTTGCGTCCTTGATAATTTCGCTTCGCTCTTCGCGCTCAGGATGTCCTCCAAACTCATCTGGCTCTTGGACCGACCGAAGCTGCCATCGTCCACGTGGATCGCCGATCTAGACCTGCTCTTCGTGGTCAGGATCGTTAACAAATCGTTCTGGTCTTCGGGAATCTTCTTCGGAGTTTCGCTAACTCTGCTCCTCTGCTTCGTGATCTCCACAGAAGCAGTCTCAGCATCGTTATTACGATTTCCTGATGGTATTTGTTCATTTTCGACTACTTTGCCAGCTTTCACTAGCTCGACCACTGGCTCCGGCTTCTCGATCTTCTTCACCGCCTTCAGCTCCGTAGATCTAGCCAGAGCTTTCGCCTCCGTGCGTACCCACATCTTCAAGTCATTCGAAGGCTCTAACAGCTCAGACTTGGGCGGTCTAGCTATCGGAGGCGGGACGCTCCTCTTCGGAGGCAGCTTCGGCTCTTCCTCCTTAGGGAAGGACTCATTCTCCGCGAACGAATTGTCAGTCACCTCGATATAAGCAATCTTCACATCCTGAGGGCTAGAAACGGTGCTCTTCACTCTACCTTTCGGACGATCATCTCCATTTTCGCCAAGATGATCCGCTTCAGGGAACTTTCTCTGTATCAAAGGCGATCCATTCAAGTCTCTCCCACTCCGACACCTTGCACTGGCTAGGATGTTCTTCCGGTTGATGGCTTCGACACTTTGCGGCTTCAGGACTCGCCTAGACAACGACTCTGCACTTGCCTGGGACCCTGAAGTCAGAGTTGACGAGGTACTGCAGTTCGTGTCGGTGCTGTTCGATCGTTTCAATTGTCTTTGAGGAATCTGCGAGGTCCTGGGTAGATTCGAGTCCACAGGTTGAGGGGATCTAGGATCCGAGCTGCTGCTGCTCGAAGACGATCTTTCGGAAGCAAAAGTCCTCTCATTGACGATGCTCGTGCGAGAATAATCAGTGCTGGATTCCTTAGCATAAGTCCTCGTTGGACTGTCCATGATGAGAGCACGATGTCTGTAGCTGGTCTCCGTGGACATGTAGGACCTCTCCGAAGAGACTGTAGATCTTTCCGAAGGAACCGGCGACATGGGTGGGCTGAATCCTCTCGAGATACTGCTCTGCGAGCTGCTCACCGCTGAATCATTATCCGAGTCATCGTAGTCCATCCTGGTCTTCCTCTGCGTCGTCTGCGGTCTGCTGCGCAAGCCCTCGGGCGAACTAGCTGTTGAAGCGAACTCGAAGCTGTAGTCGCTGCGAGTCGGGCTGCAGATGCTCTCTAGACTCTTGGGCGGTTCTGATATTGTTGAAGTTGAAGTTGGCGTGGCTTGGGAAGCGGTCTTCGTGGTCCTGTTTACCGGAGAATTGTTGGAAGTCGTGCCGTACACAGCCAGGCTCTTCCTCTTGAATGCTGGCGAGTACTTCGAGTGGATCTGAGGCGCTGGCATCTTGAAGGATGTTGTCGCCTTCAGCGGCACGCTCGCCGTGCTCGCGTTGCTCGCTATGGAGCTCTGGGAACCCCACTTGTCCTGGATGTTGGCCTTTGGGATCTGAAACAATAGATGTTTGCGTTATTCTCTGTGTCTTCAACTGTCTCCAACTCAACTTCTGTTTGACACAGGATGGGGGGCTGGTCCCGGGGGTGTGCGTAATGCACCTCTCCGAGGGGCCGGGCCCTTACCGCGGTCGAGGACCCACTCGCCCGCACCGACCAGAGAGAGCGACGGGGTCACCGGAGTCATCGGAAGGTCGAGCTGGACTCAGCCTTCCATCGGGTGACCAGGGAGGGGGAAACACAGTTATTGTTGCTGTGGTTCCTTGTTAGGACTATTTGAGGGAGCGTCTCCTCAGGGAATGGCTTATACAGGGTGGTCCATCTAAATGTAGCCACCTAAATATCTTCTTTATCAGTATCACAAGGTGAATGCTTTGCAAAACTGAAAACTCCGGGAAAAAAGACCTTAAGAAAAAAATAACATTTCCAAAGCATTCACCTTGCAGTACTATTTACATTGCATTAAAAACATTTGTTATGTCATCAAAGATTAAGGAGATATTTAGATGGCTACATTTAGGCGGACCATCCTGTATAAAGGCAGCGGGAGACCCAGATGTGTTGTCCACATCGTGGGTCCACCACGCAGTAATGTCAAGGATTTTCCTCACTTTAAAAAAGAAAGCTCAACTTCTGTTCGCTAACCTGGTGCAGTATGGAATCTCGAGACTTGATCTCGGGCAGATCAACAATAGGGGCTTCGATGGGTATCGCCTCCTTCTCAGGGATGACCAATCCCCTTAGCTTGGATATGGATCTCCTCCTCTGCTCGATCAGCTGATTGAGACTGGTCCTCCGGATGTCCTCGCTAGGTCTGCGGATGGTGGACGCCAAAGAGGTAGTCCTGTTGATCTGGGAGTTAGCGAGGAGGTCATTGCAGGTGGATCCTCGGTCCTGCAGGTAAGGTGTCGAACCAGAAAAGCTGGTCGCTCGAGTCAACGCATTCGAAGCGACCGTTTTCAGTGGCACACCTGCTGAATTCTGATGATTGCCGAGATTAGACTGGAGGACATTATTCTGCTGAGCACCGGGAGGTGCGTAACTCTTCTTCTGGGTTTTCTCGAAGGAGCCAATCAATGGAATCGAAGCGACAGGCTTGGGTGGGACTACTGGGAACGTCTTCGAGGTGTGAATTGTTGGCGGTATGAACGAGGGACTCTGAGACAGACTGGGAGTCCTCTGGCCATACTTTCTGTTTGTCTCTGGTCCCACGTTCCGTCCTGAATCCGTCAGATCGAAGGAGCTTTGAGTTCTGTCAGCGAAGAAGGACGCTCTTTCTTTCTGTCCTGGACTCTTCTCATCGCTGCACACGTCTTCCGTTGATTTATACTTGGACAGTCTCCTGCCGTTCGTAGTGGCTGTTGCTACAGTGACCGAGTTTGGGAATAGAGGTCCGTCTAGGCTGCTCTGCGACGAGAACATGGCGATCTTGTCCCTGACGGATCTCTCAGACTTGTCATCCTGCCGCCATAGCTCCCCGTTTAAGGAAAACTTCCTCTGCGGTGGTTCCAGAGCTGGGGCGTTCCTGGAGTAGACACTGGCGGTCTCTATCTTTGGAGGACCTGGAGAAGGTGCAACAGATGCTGTTTAGCGAGATGGTAGAGCTTCTATTAAGATTTCCAAAGAACTTGCAAACTACCTTAATCTCTAACGAATAGATTGCGGATTTTCATTGCCTTATAAAAGTTGTGCACATTGCGCAAGCTGCGGGAGCTACATAGACAGTCTATTAATTCTTTTCATAAATGCATAAAAAAGTCCGCAGTATAGTCTTTGGAGAATAACAGGTAGATTTGCGAACTTCTTCAATCTCTAATGAATAGATTTAGTATTTAATATTTTAATAAAGTATATTTTACGAGGTATTATATCAGTTTTATAATTATAAAATGGAACTATTTCAGGCCGGAAGAGAAATTCGTTTTACGAATTAGAATATCTTCGAGTGCAAAGGGTTAATATTAAGACGAACAGCATCCTTACCAGTCAAAGGCAAAGGTGGCGGCGTGTCCACCACCTCTTTCTCCACGTGATCCTGCGTCTCCTCGATAACCGGAGCATCTTTATGATAGTATCCCGTGATCTCAACCTTCTTCTCGGACACCATCACGTTCCCGTTACCCTGGTTTCCATAAGTAGCATAGTTGGACGTCGCTTTCTTCGGGAAGCTGTCCAAGACAGTGCCGTCCAAGGTATCCTGACAGACCTTGTCGACGCCTGTTTTCCCGTTGATCTCGTTCAGCTTGCCGGCGTCCTGCCGTCCGTTCTCGACGACCCTGTTGTCCGGCAGGATTATGCTCGCGGTGGTGACCACGTTCCCGTCGATCAGCTTGAAGCTCTCGGCGCCGATGAACGTTGTTTCACTGTCGGCGCACACGAGGCCACCGTTCGCTGTCATCGTCGACGCCCTCGTGGTCGCGCTCGCTGTCACGAATCGGTACTGTTGACCGCCGCTGCCAAACTCCTGATACGCCGCTGGGAACTCGTCCCCGTCCGGGGGCAGGCGTTGGCCGCCTCCGCAGTTGTCCATCCTACCATTTACTGTCCCTGAAATCCGACAAAACCCATCATCATTTCAAGGCGTTGCACGCCATTCGCTGCGAGAGACCGATCAACCTCTGTGTCCAACATAATCACTAGACTGCGAATTTCTACACGAATGAAAACTTTTCTTTCACATAGCACTTCACTTTAAATGTGATTTTTTGGTCTCTCTTTTCGGAAGCTAGATAATTAACAAAGCTTAGAATTATTCTTGTACTGATACTGTAACCGATGCAAATTTTATTACTAGACTGCGCATCTTTATGCAAAATAAAAATGTTCGCATTGATTGCAGGATACAGGAGCCAAATGAAAATTGTATTCTTCTTTTAATCATCCTATTAAGCTGAAAATAATACATTGATATCCTTAAATATTTTTACCATGTCCACTGCTTTAAATTGTACTTGGCCATTTTTGTCATAAATGCATAAAATCCGCAGTCTATTTATTACGACGCTTGACAAGGAAACAATTTTACTGATTAGTTTAATCGAACATATTTTATCTTTTTGCCTGAAAACGCGTAAAATCCGCAGTCTAGTCACAATGTTAATAGAGTGATCGATCGAACGTGTCCAACTATTAATAGAATCATAAAATCGACGTAGATATATTTGTTCCTATCTAAAAGACAGCTATTACTCATTAGAAAGTCAACAATCCCACATATCGCCACATTCCGAACAAAAAATACGCTTCTAGCGATTACCAAAGCGGACACACCTGATTTTCCGTGTAAAAATCATCGTTCGATATATCGAGCGTGCTCTTAGAATCTACAACTAGCGACAGGGTCGAGACCTCGACAAGATTCCTCCGTTCTCGCTTTTCGTTCCGTCGGACAAATTGTTTCGGTTTCCAGGAATTTTTACGAGCGTCAGACTGAGCGAAAACGTGACAGCCGCTTGTTCTCCACAATGTCGGCAATTAACATCGATCCTTTGATCTGTAAACGCCGGGATTGTACACGTCCCGCGATATCGACGGAGCAGAATGGGAACTGGGTCGTGGTATTTTTTCCTCTGCTCGAAGATTCTGCGCACGTTCGGCGATCGGCGACCTTCGGCGAAGAAACATCGCGAATCGCAATTGCGAATCGTAAAGATGTAGCCGTGCTAAATGCGAATATCTCAATTGCCGGTCTCGCCTAGATTAAAATTCCACCGCGTTGAACTCGAGCTCTTTCTCTTTCTCGATATACGCGGAATCAACCGGCCGAGAAACATATTCGACGAACGCGTTCGTCTTTTTTAAAAACTAGTCTCGGCGTTATCGGGATCGACCCGCGCGTTCTGCCGCTAGTTTATTTCAGCTTTTCCTGCCCGCTGGAATCCCGCGGATCGAAATGCTCGAGCGGATCGGTCGCGTTGCAACATCGAGCGCACGCGAGCGTGAACCGATCGGTTCTACACGCACGAGCTTTTACGCACGAGCTGCGAATCCGCTCTGGGCGATATCGATTCGGATCGGCTACGTGCTGTCTCGAAATAAAACAGAATTCACCGGCTGCAAACAGGACATTGAACACCGATAGATTTAGTCGATTCGATATTATGTATACATATGTGCTTATTAGAGTGGACCTTATCATTCGACCATGAAATTCTGGGCACGCCTCCCCCAATATTGTTCCTTTTCATGAAGAAATGATATATCCAAAGTTTTAGATCAATCGGACGTCGGGAAGACGTGCCACATTAGGGTGGACCTTAGTTATACCTGGTGAAATTTTTTTTGCGAGATCTTTTTCACGCCCCCCACCCCCCCCCCCCTAAAATTATGCCATTGGGTAAGAAAATAATTCCTGCAAAAGATGTAGTGGATCGAATAAGGGGAAGATGTGCCACATTGACATTCAAGTTGCGAAAAACAGGAAATTTTATAGGAATGGGAATATTTGAAGGAAAGACTTTTGATTATGACTAAACGTCCTTCTTGTTTATATATTTATATATTTTATAGGAATGGGAATATTTGAAGGGAAGACTTTTGATTATGACTAAACGTTCTTCTTGTTTAATCATAATCAAAAGTCTCTCCTTCAAATATTCCCATTCCTATAAAATTTCCTGTTTTTCGCAACTTGAACGTCAATGTGGCACGTCTTCCCCTTATCCGATCAACTTCATCTTTTGCAGGAATTATTTTCTTACCCAATGGCACAATTTTAGGGGCGGGGGGCGTGAATAATATCTCGCAAAAAAAATTTCACCAGGTATAGCTAAGGTCCACCCTAGTGCTTATAGTGTCTTCATCTATTTCAAGAGACAGGAGTCAGATACCCACATCATTCTTACTTCAATCATTCTAATAATTAATTAATTAATGTTTCTTCCGTTTTACAACGCACCTACTCATTTCGATTTAAATGCATAAAATCCGCAGTCTGTCGATGTATTCTCGTGGAACTCATTTGATGGAAAGGCTAAGACAAAAACTGGAATGACAAGGTTTGTCGCAGCGATTATACTTTCGATCTTTTTGCATCTACCAGATTCTGAATTAATTTGCGATTAATTCCGACGCAATTATACAGTCTGCTAATCGATTTTTAGTCTGAGCGACGAATTACGATTCCACGGCGCCGAAACCAACTAATTAAAAGAGTGTTTAGTTTAACACTGAGACTGTCGAATGGCTGAACATAAAAATTCCACAAAGTCGAAAGAATGTCTGATTGATTTTACACAAACATAGTAATTAATATCGAAGTCTAGACTACTAATTGCATCGTGGGCGCCTGTTCGAGATTACCATTCTCACCTGATAGTCCCATCGTTCGCGATCCGCCCGAAAGCCAAGGACACCGGTGGAAAAAAGGCCGCTTAGGTTATTTTAGCCGGTTTACGCAATCGCGTTACTTTCACGCGTCCCGATCTCGCGCGAGTCCAGTTTCGCCGCGTGTCCGCGCGGGAATCGCTCGCGCGAGCAAACCTCTCGCGGATCCGCGACTGATCACAACCTGATCTCTCGGGATCCAAGGATTTCTACATTCTAACGCGCGCACCCACTGATAAAGCCGAACGCTGTTATCGGCGCGAGTCGAGCGATCGGCTCACAACAGCCGGGCGTGTCGGCCCGCGATTTCGCTCGGAATCGCGGAAAACTCGCAATAATATTTTCAAATGCCTTTCGCAATCGGCCCCCTACTTCGTCGCTCTTCCGCGTTTCACTCTCTGGATTGGTGGGAAGCGGGAATAAAATAAAAATTGATTTCACCCCTTAATGACTTCGTTATATTAAAAACAACATTACAGTACTCTGAAATTTTTCTAATCTTTTACTGCTCCATACTTCACCTAACCAGTTTCATCATAAATCCGTAATCTACTTATAATTATTGAAATTCATCTGAGAGGACATCCGAGAATTAGCTCTCACGTCAATCTCTGGGAGCAACAAATTTCTGAAATACTCTCGAATGGACACGTAAATTGAGAGCGCTCGCAACAGCAACTCTGCTGTTGCAAGGAAAAACGCAGCATGTCACCATTTCAGAAAAGAAGTCATGAAAACAAATACGAGATGCTCCAAAAAAATACTGCAATTTTACCGATCTGATGTGACGAATTAGTGATCAAAACTTCAAACGGCAATATCTCGAAAGTGAAAGTATGTGACATGCGGCGTTCTTCCTTACAGCCGCAGAAGCATGATCAGCGATGAATGAAGAAAAATTGAAAATTCTGCAGCCAGCGCACGTAACGTAAAGAGGTAGAACCGACATCGGGATGAGATATTGTCAATCCCTTTTCGTGCAGCAACGCGATCGAGCAGGTACGGCAAACAAGCAGGTTTTACTATGTGGAGCATGTAATCAGGCGGCATCGTTCTCCACGCGCAGCACGTTACTTAGCGTATAATTAATTGATTGTATAAATCCATGATAAACGAGACCTGTAAAACAAGCTAGATAGCTCGACTGGAACAAGTTCAACCCGGTCGATCTTCATTTTACAAGAGCTCGATCTACGAGCCTGTAAGCTTGCGCAAACATGCAGCGATGCTGCGAGAGCGCATTATCTCTCGAGATTGCCCAAAACAGATTAGTTCTACACGGCGGAACACAATCGCTGCCACTGAAACACAAAGAGTCCTGAAAAAATCCGAGGAATTCAAGAACACGAGGAGCCGTCTAACACGAGCTGCAACGTTCTATATACGTGCGATGTAGAACGGTGTAATCGCTACCTTTCTACGCGGGCTAATGCGAAGCATGGTGTATGATCGATGGGCTGCGGATATTATGCACTTACGGTAGACGCGAGCCAAAGAAGAAAACGAGTCGGAGAGCGCGGGCAAGAGCTGGAATTAAAATAAGTGACTACTTAATCTCGATTTTTTCGCGATCGTCTAGGTATATAGAAAACCGCAACTTTGCATAAACATGCGCGCGCGCGGCGTCTAACGATGAAGACGTAGCCGACGGGAGGGTTCTACCGAGGGACGTAGAATATAATCAAGCCGTGGCTCAAGGCATGCAGCATCCACGGTGTAGAATATAATCCATGCGTCGTCTTGGTGCACGGTTTCATTTAACGAAGACCTGTTTCGTGCGATTCAACTGTGTTTTCACAGTGCACAAGAGAGGCTGGCGCGCGGCCTTAGGATACGATTTCTCTGTAAAGTGTCTGTCACGCATGCATTCCGACAAATTCGGTCTGGAAACATTCCTGAGATTAATCGTTGAAAGCTTTGAACGCTAATTTCATTTTCGGAAAAATGGCCTGATGATCTTTGAAATCTTTGCGAGCCGGTACAAAGTCCACAGGGTAGCATCAGCTTGATGACTCTTTCGATCCTAGCCAGAAGGGATGGCCGTAGGATTTCCCCGATCGAGGATCGATCTCGCGTGCCGTCTCCGCTCGCTAATAAAACGCTTGTCCCGCTAGTTTCTGATCAACATTCCAGGCCGGCTGCTGCCGTTCGATGGAACTAATCGGCGATACACGTGCGAGAAGCGGCGTGTAGTATACTAGTAGCCAGCTAGCTGCGTGCTGTGTGCCGTTTACACGATGCACGATGCACCACGTGCCATCGGAAATTCCATTGACTGGCACAGAGAGCGCGGGCATGCTGGCGGAGAACGCTCGACAACCGTATTATGCAATTCCTAGACGAACATCGCCTACGAGCTTCCTGTTTCTTCCGACCGGCGTGTTCCGGCCATTTAACAGAAACAGAGCCTGAGACCATTGAAACCATCCGTGTCGCTTTAGCCGACAATTAGCCTCCGCCCGTGTACCAGCTGATTCGTACGCTGACCTGCTAATGGGTTTCTCGTATCCGCTTTGCCAGTAGTTTCGCAATCCTGGCTCCGCAGACCTCGTTCGCAAAGTTCCCTTGGCTTTGCTTGCTGTAGGAGGCGCAAAGCCACCTCTGGGTTCAGGTTCTCTGGTTACAAGTTGATTCCAATTTCAACGATTTGGGTGTGACTGCAGTGTAATTGCAAATCTAGAGATTATTACTCGGATCCCGGTCAGTGAAGTGTTAATTAATGATATTGAAGATACCCAAACGAATTTTGCAATACACCTTTGCTAACTTTGCATTCCTCCCAGATTGAAAATACGCGGAATGCACTTTCTTCTGTTGCGTATGATCGATTACATGAGGTAGAATATTAATCATAGCCATCAATGAAACCAGCACCGACGTCTTCGATGCAAGTCACTTCTGGAATTCGCTCTTTTCCACGTGGAACGAACGGAGACGATGACATTCCGCGACATCAGCGTGCCGTGAGAGTCCTCAAGTTGCAGTTTGCTGAGAAGAGGATTCCTCAGGCTCCTCTTCAACTTCCGTTCGTAACGTTGTGAATCAATACATTTGATCTTCTTTCGAAAAGCGACGAAGATACCGTAGTCATTGTAAGAGGTAAATTACTTCTGGAATTCGCTCTTTTCCACGTGGAACGAACGGAGACGACGACATTCCGCGGCATCAGCGTGCCGTGAGAGTCCTCAAGTTGCAGTTTGCTGAGGAGAGGATTCTTCAGACTCCTCTTCAACTTCTGTTCGCAACGTTGTGAATCAATACATTTGATCTTCTTTCGAAAAGCGACGAAGACACCGTAGTCATTGTAAGAGGTAAATTAAATTGGTTTGATGAGTCGACGATAATATAAGGACATGATTCAATTCATTGATTCAATAAATTGGTTAAAGACAAAATTCACTTTTGTCTAGTTCCTACATTATAACAATGGGCTTAGAAAATTTTCTAGGTCAAATCAATGGGTTGGCAGAAGTATGACAAATTTCAAGAGGTTGCATCGAGGTGCAAAGAAGCTTCGGTTCGCGGGTTTCCTGAGAGCCAGTGACGGTGCACGGCCTTAGCCCAGAACCGTTGGAGGATAACGTTCTTATTAGTCGTCCGGTGAAGTTTTTAACACGCGTTTCGCGCGTTCCGGGACGTTTTAATCCGTGGACGGTCTCGCATTCCATCGTCGACAGTGCAACGGGCAAACCGTCGACGCGTTTACGTGCAATGTGCAACGAACGCACACTCCGACGCTCGGTATCCCCGATATCGGTACAAATATGGTGCGATCGCTGGGACACGCGCTCGCTCGCTCTCTCGCACTCTCGGATCCCGCTCTCCTACTCTCCGACACGAGCGTATATCGCCGATTAGTTGCATCTGCCGGCAACTCGGCTAGGAATGTTAATCGAGCGTACCGGGTCGCGCGTTTCGACGCGAACGAGAGCGTTCCGCCGAGACGAGTGGGTGGACACTGTCAGCCGGATTTCGAGATCTTGGAATCTCGTCCCCGAGAGTCTTCCTGCCAATGCACCGCGAGCAAAAGTTCCTTGACTAGCGTGGAACAAATGAGACTCGCAGTAATTCGCCTGATTGAAGTACTGCTCGAGATTGGATAAGTTGTTTAAAATTGGACCCGGCGAATCCAGTCTCTTTGCGAAGCTGGAAGGATTAGCGTACTAGATCATGTGTAAAATGACTCTTTCTCACGAAATTGCGGAGGAAATCTGAAGAGAGTGAAAGTCGCTTCTTGCAGCCTTAGCTTGCGGAAGATTAACCCTCAGCACTCGAATGGTGACTGTGATTATTCAAAATATTGTCTACATTATTAATATATATTCTACGTCGGAAGAAATGTTTAATCTTCCAGTTAAAATAGCACCGACTGCAAAGTGTTAATGATCGCGAAGATCGCAGTTATGGAACGGAAGTCGCGAAAATCGCACGTGCCTGTCGCATCAGTCCACGATCGAATTTCTCGAATCGCCGTGCAAATCGCTGTGGAAATTGTGCAAATGCACGCAACAACGCCTAATGATCTCGCACCAATTAACCGTCGAGCATCAATTAACCAGTGGCCGCTAACCTCGTTAGAATAAATACCCAAACAAACGCGATCACGCGTGGACGACTATTCCCGTGGCGCTCCGCTCCTGGATTCTATCATGCGATACTAATCGAATTGGTGCTATCAGTCCACCTCCATACAGTAATCACACTTCAAAACAGATGTGCCTATTCCACGCGTATTATAATCGCCTCGTTCTTCGACGAACCGCGCGCGAGGCATTCCTGCTTCGAGGCACCGTTTCGAACTGTTAAAACGAGTGCTCCGACATCGATTCTAGATCGTCGAAGGTAGAAATAGTACTGACCTCGACTTCGTCGAAGAACCGGGCTTCGCGAGGGCAGCTGTCTTCGTCTGGCTTCATCGCGTACGACTTCACTAGCTTGTAGTTCTAATGGCACTTCCAGTTTCGATGTGTTGATATAACGGTGTCGGGTTTGATCCACACTTAACCCACACTAGACCTACACTGGATTCAAGCCTGGCCCTTCTTCTATTTTAGCCCCTGAAGGTTTTAATGATCTATCTGGAGGATCAGCTGAGGTTCGAAGAGGATCTTTGGTTCAAATGCTTCACTGATAAGAAGTAGCCTCTGGTACTGAACTACTGAACGTCTTCTTGAATGATCCTACAGCTTCCGGAGTCACTGAACATTTTAATTTTTTGTCTTTTGCAATGGTTCTTTAGCTTGGGAATACTTGAGAACTCTTCGTCTGGAAGTGTCTCCCACAATGATCCTCTAACTTGAGAATCCTCTTCGATTATTTAATTCCTGATGGTCTTCTGTAATGGTCATCAAGCTTCAAAATTGTTCTCAACTATCCTTCAACTGCAGGATTCATTATGTAACACCTTAGGTCCTGGATGTGTCTTTGTGATCCTCTAATTGGTAGCTCCAATAATCTTCTCGCAGAAAACTGTTCTCCAGCCTTTGTATCCTCTTTAAACGATCCTGCAGCCGAAGGACTCGTTCGCGAAGGCGACGGCAGCAGGTCCACGACTCTCGCGCGCCGAAAAGGACCACTCTGGGCCACACCTGCGCGAAGCTTCTTAGGACAGCTCCAGAGAGGAAGAAGCAACGAGCGGTGTGTTGGCGAGGGGTATCACGGGAGGGAGAGAGGACCCGTTCTTGCCGGCAAGAGGGCTCTCGTAAGACTGGACGACATTGCTCGTCGGGGCCAGCTTCCGCGGTTACAGTCGACACCGAGCGTTACGCGTCCGCTACGGGGAAGGGATAAAACGACTCCCGGAGCTGAACCGGGCGGATCTGAACGACGACCGCGAGGAGAAGTGTCTCCGAGGCTACACGTTTTCGGTCCTTCGGGACCCACGGATTCGAGATGTATTTTCCACCGCGCGCACGCCTCTGACGAAACACCGAAACCGGCTAGAAAATTTCGGAGCCGAGAAAAGTAGGTTGGGGGATCGGTTTTATGGGCAATTCCGAGCAGCTCGAGTGTCTCCTCTCGACCCTGACGACCACGGCCGGCTGCATTGTCGACGAGGAGGTCGTGTGCGGATCGCATTAACACGTCCCGGACCGTGAAACTGCCCGTGGGAGCCGGTGAAGAGAAGTTCGAGGCCCTTCTTTCGGCGAACCGGGATCGTCGAGCCGGTCGCCGAACTCTCGTCGTCTATTCGGGGAACCGAGTCCTTCTTTCACGGATCTTCGGGGTCGAGATGATGATGTTGGCTGGACGGGGAGGCCTGCTGCGTGATTCACTGGAAGCTGTTGTCTCAGCTTCGCTGTTTCCTTTTGCATCCTAGCCTCTTCATCGATGCCGGATTTTGTGCGAGGCACGCTCTTTTGTTTGCATTCTGCTTTTCTCCAGTCTACTTTGCTTTGCGTGTCTTGGTTTTAATATAGTTTGATTTAGGTTGCTGTGTCCAGCTTTGCTGCTCGAATCACTCTGGCTGCTGTTTTCTCAGCTTCGCTGTTTCCTTTTGGATCGTGGTTCTTTATCGATCCTGAGTTTTTTAGGCGTGCTCTTTTGTCCGCTTAAAATGTCTATCGATGAGTCAAGCCGCAATCTCATCGAGCGAAACAATCTGGACATTAGGGGAAAGCACCGCAGATTAACAGATTTCATGTAGATAACATAGTCGTATCTGGCGAGATAAAAATGTCCACTTTAAAAGGTGTCTTAAAATATGCTGAGCCGTATTAAAGCATAGCGTATTGCATCATTGATACGTAATCTAAGGCTCGCAGAGACCCTGTATGCATTCTTTATAAAATGCTCTCGATAAAATACTTCTACAATCTAACGCTGGATCTACCAATTAAAAATTACCTCATTTTATAGTATTTACATTACGTCATGAGGTTGAGTCACGTCTCAGCGAAAATTTTTTAGAATTGCGATCGAGTCATTTCTCGCTTGCTCGCTGCGTCCAATGCTAATCATCCTGACGATGCATCGTAAGTCGCAGAATAGCTTGACTAAGGAAAGCGTTATGATTCCAGGGGCCACGGCGCCAAATACTTGGAACCTATCTGTCCAATAGAACAATCTATCCAGTCCATCAGGGAAGCAAACGACGCGTCGAGCAGCAATTCCAGAATTCACCTAATCTATTCCACACTGCAGAATACCGTACCCAACAAGATCAGAGACCGACGCGATCATTTTAATGCAACTGTGCTAATTCGTGCGCAACGCTATCATTTTATTCCCACCATAAAATTTTCTTTAAAATGAAACTAGCATAATTCCCGTGGTTGTTTCTGGAGATGTATGCCACTAATTTATTTTTAGCAGTTAAATTTCAGCTTTCTAAGGATTCCGTGTTTCGAGATTTTTTACCGTTACAGAGGACAGAGGAACTGGCAATTATATATGTAGCTACGCTTGAAATTACGTTCGTCTAAAACTCGTACAATATTAAATAAAGGGGACTTTAAAAAACCATGTAGAGTCAAATGAACTATGCGAAAAGAAACCGTGCAAAATATGTCTGGAAGTCCGTGTAAACTTCAGTAAAATGTGTTCAGAAGAACCAGGGAAAAATAGATCCAAGCGTGTCTGAACAACTGCGCGGTTGTTCGATCATTTTTTTTCCGGCATGAAAGTAATTTCCGAAAGGCCATCGATTCGCGAGGCACCAATCGGCAGAGCCGTTCCGAGAACAATGATACACGCTCGCGAGACGGAATCCGTGAAGTATGAAAAAGAGCTCCGTCACTCGAAGGTCGCGAACTATTAATCGCGGTATGACGCTTGCTATCGACGAACATGCTGGCCGGCGATTAATCAGCCGGCGTGTGTCAATGGTGCCATAAGCGCGTGTCGGCTATGACTGTGAGTCAAGCCGTGCGCGTCCCACGAAGACGCGAACAGGAAGTACTCTTCATTCCATTGTTACTCCCGCATTAATATCTGTTTGATCTTTCGGCCCGACGCGACGCGATGCGTTATCCGACCGATCGGCCCGTAGAGATAGCTCTGATTGGATTCCGCGGTCGAATTTATGGCACCGGCTCGTAATACGCGGGATTTATTAACGATCGAATTGGAATCGAAGGTCGAACGTCGTCGGTGTTTCCACGGAAACTGACACGAGGACGCGTAGGAGGAATTTACGACGAATTAATAAACGATTTTTCACCGATCCCTCGCGTGTTCCCACAGTTCCCGTTTTATCGCGAGGAATTCGTTTCAAGGAAAATCGCCGGAACCGTCCACGTCCAAACGATTCCAGATCTGTTGTTTCACAATCGTGCAAATTGTCATGTTGTTCTTACTCGACGTTGTTGAAAGGATTTCTTCAAGTATTAGGTTGGAAAGAATGTTCTTGCGTTTTTTATTATAAAATCAAAATAACAAAAACCGTAAGAACTTTCTTCCCGACCTAATAGATTCTAATCAAGAGAATTGAGCAACTTTAGCACTGCTAAGATGTTTAGTAGAACAACGTGAAGTATCCTTCAGCTTGTCTAATGAAACAGACTTTCGACCGCAGGATTTTTTCCAATATTTACCCAGGTTCTCGGTTCTCTGTTCGATAGTCCACGGTTACTCGAATTGCAGTGTATTGCGTCACCGTGCTAATCCGAGTACAAGATCGGTTTCTTTCGCAAACGCTTTCTTCCCGAAGTAACAGCGGTTTCGCCTAAAAGCCGTCCTTGACGCGGGAAGATTCGAATCGCGCGATATACAATACATACGTACGTACACCTCGCGCCGTGTCTCGGAAGTGTGGAACCTTGTACGTGGGATTATTAATTGTTATTTTTATCTCTGGCAAGTTGCGAGACATCGCGTCACCGGTTGGGAATGATTGGTCGTTCTCGAACCGGGCTCTGGTCGAAGCCCATTGTCGTTCTCGAAATTTATTGGTTAGTGGATCGGTCCACCGACCAGGCGATTTGCATGATATGTATCGTTTTATTCCGTAGTCGGCGCTGACTCATTCGAAAAGATCGCGTTTCTTTTCGGTGTGCACGCGGAACAGCAACTTCTCAAATTTCTCAAAGTTCTCTCAGAGATTCAGAGGAATCTTCGAGGGGTGTACAACGAGATTTAGATTAGTAAATGAATTAATTATTGTGATTGGTGCTAAAATGAAACAATTTTCCGAATCTGTTCTTTCATAGATTCGGAGGAATCTTCGTGGGATGTAGAACGGGACTTAGACTTGTAAATGAATTAATTATTGTGATTGGTGCTGGAATGAAACTATTTCCCGAATCTGTACTTGCCCAATGTTTGCAACAACAATCGGCTCGATCTCGATTGAAATCTCGGCGTGGAAGGGAAGGGTGAATTCGGCAATTTTCCGAGCGGCTAGTCGCGCGATTTCGCAAAAGGCGAAGCCGTGGCATTATGCATTCTCGATCCGGCGATTTGCACATCGAAAAACCGATTGTCTTCGCCGGGTACTTAGGCCTAGAAAAGTGGGACGCAACTTAATACGTCGAACCGCGTTGAAGGGTTAATATCACGTTGCATAGATCTGCGCGCGAGTGACCTCGGCGCTGGTGCACGCGCGTGCACGTTTATGTAAGTGCTCTCTCGCGCGAGTCTGTCGGTTGTTGCTCGCGTGGCAACTGGCCGTTTCTGTCGGTTAAACCGGCATGGATTTTAATACCCGTGCGTTCTAATTGGAACCGCGGCATCGGCTGAGAAAGAGAGAAAGAGAGAGAGACTACATAGAATCGCCGATGAACCGTGGATATTGGATCGAACACGAAACACACACGGCAGCAGACACCAGGCACAACAACTCTCGTTTCATTGATCGATCCCTCTCGGGGGCCCTCTCCCGCTCGTTTCGCCTTCGGTGTGTACGTAAGAACCTTGCGTGGAAACTCATTCCAACCTGTGGTTATGTTATTTGCGCGTAATGCGACGTGTAAACACCCGTTTCTGTCCCGTTCTTCACGTCCGGGCACCGCCGCGGAATATTCGATAAGGGAGGCAACAGCACAGGCCGATTCTCGTTAGTCGAGACGAGCGCGCGCGCCTTGCGAAAACGCTTTTTACCCAAGCAATCTCACACTCTGATTCGCCGGTTACATCATGAAAACTCGCGGGATCCCTAGGTTATTCTGATTCGTGG
Source organism: Lasioglossum calceatum (assembly GCA_963966675.1). Lineage (NCBI taxonomy): Eukaryota > Metazoa > Arthropoda > Insecta > Hymenoptera > Halictidae > Lasioglossum > Lasioglossum calceatum. The sequence goes on from OZ016540.1 coordinate 12,561,851, forward strand.
TACGGTGGTGTTGTCGTGGGGCAGGGTTTTGCACCTGTGCTCACCGCGAGGCGTTAGAACATAATCCAGTTTTTTTGGAGAACCGAAGAAATATATGCCGTTGTGCGATAATGTGGATGTTTGCTGTGTAACGGATTGTCCGTTCTTTATGGCGGCTCTTATCTCTGTTTTACGAGCGGAGGTCTTGCAATCGTGGCCCTTTGCAATCCTCTGTAATTCTTGGAATGTTGATAATGTTTTCTTTGTATTCCTATGTTCTCCCCTTATTTTTGCAGCCTTCTGTATCGCCCTTTGCCATCTTGTAAAGGTCTTCCTTGAGAATTTTTGTTGTCGAAGATGTAGAGCAGAGACAATCAGTTCGGAATGAATGGTTGACAGAAAAATCCCTATTAGTAACCCATCCCCTAACGCGTACCGTGATCGACGCTGCTAAGCCTAGAATACCCACGAATTATTACAACCAAATTAAACTAACTTTTGGTATACCTAGTGCAACTCTTATTCGCAAAAGCCTTTCTACGTTCCTCTCACTAGAATATATAAATAGTTATAGATTAGTTAATTTAAAATTCTCAAGATCGTAGAAATGCACATGGAATTTATTCTGAATAAATGCATTCTCCTTATTCCGATGAAACTGATGAAATGATACTTTAATCTGACCAGAGATTTTCTCTCCCATTATTTGCAAGCCAAATAAACTCCGAAAGTACGTTTCTAAAGATTTCTCTTACGATCAATCTTTTTCGAAATTTTCGCCTGTACTACCCTGCTCCTAAGCAATCTAACTCGTTTAAACTTTATGGCCCATACTTGTAACACTCGACTAGCCATCGTGAATTCTGCCTAACCGCCTTTCCCCGAGTTCTCTCGCGAATATACTCTACAACGAAAAGCAAAAGCATCCTAAAACACCGGGATTCGTGGTCGGAAATCGCTCTGAGCCTGATCCGGCTCGAACGACCATTCGTCACGTTCAACTTCCGCCTGTTGTCCGGCCGTAGATCATCCGGGAGGATTTCCTTAGTGCGTTTAATTTTATAGCGCCTGCCGGCCTCGGACGAGCGAGTTTCTTCGCCGATGGAACCTCGTCTCCGTTTACGAGCGGTTTCCGCGAAACGGAACGATTTCGCGGATTTCTTCTCCGCGCGGAACCGTGCATTTACCTTTCCTCTTTAGAAGGTTTTAGCCGGCAATCAGGAACTCCGCGAGCCTAACCGCGAGTATCTTATCAGATAATGCTCCCTATCGCTGATCTTTACCAACCTGGAACACGCCGAAACCGACCGAACAGCGATTTCCAATTATCCGAGGATTGTCGATACGATTTCGGCTCTGACGTCAGGGATATAGTCGGCCCTTCGCGGAGCCAAACATTTTTACTTTTGATAAAAATATTTACTTTCGTTCAAAATTTCGTTGAAAAAACACGTATATTTAGATACACGTTTCATGTATATATAAATACCATTCAATCCCATTATTAAAAATTATGTTTAAAATTGTTGCACCAACAACCGCGGAATTTGTGAAACCGTAGTCTCGATACGTAAATCTCTAATCGTAACCCTGAAGAAAGTAATAGAGTGCAGGGTTAAGAGACATTGATTTCGATCTTGGATTCCCGGTTATCCAATCGTCATGTTCAGATCGAGATCCAGAGACTCTTAATCAGCAGTTGCGTGCAGACGGTCGAGGTCGTCGCAAATCATCGAAACTCTCCACGGCTGATTGGGGCACGTTGTCACTGAAAAAGATTCGCGTGCGGGGCCCAACGATGACCTCGTTGAACCGTGCTTTCGCCGAGAGCATGAACGCGCTACCACGGTCTCTCTTTCTCTTGTCAGAGCGTTTGAACCTAGAGCGCCTCGCTTCGCGGTTACTTTTACCGGCGTTGAACTTTATCGCGAGTTTGCTTGTTGATTTACGGCCGGTGCCGAGAGCGCAAGTCCGCCGGAGGAGCTTCCGTCGCGGTCGTCAGGGCGGCCAGGAAATGGGTTCGTTTGAAGAGGAGGCGCGTCCCTCGGCCCAAAAATATCGCGCCTCGAGAAAGGTCAACTCGTTGCCACTCTAACCCGCGTGTCAACGCGCTCTCGCCGAGGCGCGAGGGAAGGAAATAATGTGGGAACAGAGCGATCGTTCGGCTCGACGGAGTTGGTTCTATATGCAGAAACGGCGAGTAACGGCGGCAGCCTCGAACGCTGCCACGGAATCAACCTTTCCGATTCATCACCGAATCGGTCCCGGTTTCGACACCCGACCTATGCTAATCGATCCTCGCGCCGGGAATCGCCTGCCAGACGTCAGTAACGCGGATCGGCTCTGTTTCGATCGATAGCGGTGGGATCAAGTGTAAGATCCAGGTTTGCATCCCAGAAAATTTCAAGAACATTCATCGTCTCCCAGAATAACGCCGACCGTTTCGCAGGGTGCTGCGCGTGCTCCTCAAAGGATTAACAATATTGCGTGGAAGAATTAAAATTAGTAGGTGGAACATGAAACAGTGAAAATATCGGATGATTTTAATGAAATTATTATGAGGAGGAATAAATGTTTATGCAGCTCTCCCGTTCCTTGCGATTAATGCAGACAGCTTTCATCGTGCACAAAGATCCGCAATCTAATCATTAGGCAGCGGATCTTTATGCAAAATTAAAATTTTCTTCCCGGATTGCAAGAAACTGTGAAATAAGAAGTGAAATAGAAATTTATTCTCTGTCTTAATATGTTTAATAGATTTTGAAAATAACATAACAGTATTTTTAAAATCTTTTAATTTTTTTACTGTCTTAAATTACTACTCGTTTTTGTCATAAATGCATACAATCCGCTGTCTCCTAATCATCATGGTGCTCCAGTTTCTTTTCTCGAAAACGCCAAAGGAAGAGCGAACCGCGCAGATCTATGGCGCCGCGGCGCGGGAAGTTCGAAACGAGCAACGCGTAGAGTTATCGGGAATTTTTGCCGGATGCTCGGTCGGCAAGGCGGCTAGGCGAATATTTCGCAGTCAGAAATAAGATTCCAGAATGCGGAAACATTGGCATTGAACGTCGGCGCGCGTCGTACGTGCCTCGGGACGCCGATGACGATGACTCCGCTCGGCTCCGCTCGAGCCCCTCGTGGGAGCGGCTCGCGAAAACCAGTAGGAAGCGAATCACACCTCGAGAATCTTATCCAATTAATGTTTTTACGAGGGACTCGCGTCCGCCGCGGGCTCCCCCGAGAAAAGAAGCGCCGCTGGAAATAATATGGTACGCGGGCAAACGCGTCCCGATATCGATTCCTCGGGAGGTTCGACGGCCGGTCGCATGGAGACAAGCGCGGTTTTTATCCGTCCCGATGAGCAACAAGACGCCTTCCTCGTCTGCGGCACCCTTCGCAGATCCGTGGAACGAAGGAAATGCTGGAATTTCTTGGAAAATCGAAGCTTTCCATCAACCTCCGACGATGGAGCGTTTTCTGGTTGAGCCTTTGCTTCTTCTTGAGCGAATTTACTGCATCTATTCTGTTTAAGCCCTTTTCCTTGAATGTGAAACGTACTCGGATTTGTTCTTGCGTTTCACCCTTTGATCCTTCTTCAGAAAATTTACTGCATCGATTCCTTGAAAATCCTTTCCGTTAATAGCAAAAATCGAACAAGAAGAAAAGAACTTCCACTTACGATTACCTCACACTTCTGTAATGAGATTCACAAACGCGGAAACGGAAGACTACTTTTTCATCCGAGTTATTCATTTGATGCAAACGTGAGCCAGCACACACTGTCAACTTTCGAGAACCGTATATTTGCATTGCCACCCACAGTCACCTCAGCCGACACTCTGATGACGATCTCGATCGATGACATCACCGTCAGCAAACGATTCTATCTTCGAAATTGCCAACAACTTTATCGGCCATTTTCGTCGGCTGATAAGAAACGAAGCGAGATTACCGAACGAAAAAATGCGAATGAAGAGGCCACGTTAAATAAGTAAAGTCACGTGACGAAGCACCTAACGAGCAACGAGAACTATCCTAGCTGGAATGACGCCGTGCCCGTCAGAAGTTCTTCGGATTGCGTAACCGGAGTGAATAAAGACCAGACGAAGACACTAAGAGGGTCACAGGAAGATTATGCCAACGCTACTTCGAATGTTTGCACTCCTTCGGTGCAGATATTGTTCTGACTAATCCGCGTACGAGTTAGATAACTCTGCGAAACCCACCGACAAGATGGCGGAAGCCTACTTATTGTTGAGAGGTCGGCAGATCCTCGAACTGGAGCTTCTTGTCTCCAGAATTCAATCTTATTTGCGTTCATTCGAGGAACAAGCTCCTCGTAAACGTCTTAACATAAACAAATTATTTTGAGGACGATTTCCTCGATGATCGCTAGACTGCGGATCTTTCTGCAGCAGTTGCAAGAAACAAGAACCAAGTAGAAAATTCTTTCGCAATTCTAAAGTCTCGAGAACGGACGAGGAGAGAATTTTTCCAAGGATTACGAGTTAACGACCTCTGAGTCTCGGATCGACCGAAACGTTTAATCTCCGTTCGCAATGGAATCGGCTCCCGATTTAGATCGTACGATTCGAAACGGTATCCGCTTCCCGGTTACGTGGCGGAAGGATGATTTTTCTGATTGTTCGGAGCGGAAACGTTCGCGCGTTCCCGCGCAACGAGATCTCACCGGAGAAGTATGCCTGGAATGAGAATCGTGACTCCCGACATCTGAAAGATAGTTCGCCTGGCGGAGCAGCTTGTTCGTTCGTTTTCGTCCCCGGAGCCGACACGGAGAGCCGGGGCGTTCATTACCGGTCCCGAACGAGTTCGTGACACGTCACGAGTATCTCAATGTGAAGTTCGCAACACGATCGAGGGCGAATTCTTGCGGACTTTCACCGCTCGGCTTCGCTCGGCTCCGCTCGAAGGACGAGGGGCCATCGGACGCTCTTCCGAAAGAAACTTGCTGGACAAATCTGCATTTTCACGCGTGAACGACTTGCACTAACATTTATTAATTACTTGTTAAATGTTGCATAAGAGCGCCGTCCTAATAGTAATCCATGGGATTTAAAAAATAATTTGATACAATTCTACAATATCTGTGAACTATCTCCCAAAAAGAATTGAACGTCCATTGCTAGTTGTTTTTCCTAACTGTTTGGGTTTTGGCCAGTTGGTATGTTCTGTGGGGAGGATTGTGGATGGTCGTAAGTGGCCGCAGGGAGATCTTCGAGCAGCATTGTTGCGAGGCGAAACGATTCCCGGTCACGCCGATCCGACATTCTCGCCTGCCTCGCGCCGGAAAAATCCATTCCGATCGGTTTCTTTGCGGGAGGACGCGGTTCCGAGAACGGAATGCCGCGCGAGAGTGCCTCGAAAGTTTTAGACCACGCGATTTATGGTCGACCGGCACCTTGAACCAGCGAGTTTGCCCCCGACTCGATAACCACGATCTCGAACACTTCGTCTTTAAACGTTCTCCCTTGGGTGCTTCGCGATCTGCCGCGAAATGACGTCTGCATTCTGCTATTCGCTCAGAACCATCCTATCACGCTGTTTTAATGCAAAAACCATGTTTCGACAGTTTCAGCTACTTGCTGAATACCGTAGAGAATTTTGACTGCGGTTATGTGAAATTGAAATTGTCTGAATTAATTGCAAGATACAAGGACAACAGTATATTTGGACGCTTCGAATATCTTCTGTTTCGTGTTCGATCTACCTGTTTTTTTTTATCATAAGTTTTTGCGAATCACACGCTAGGATAGCCAGCAATTTTTGCACGCCGTTTAACAAGATTTTTGCAACATGCTCACCTGCGTTGAGATGTTCAGGCTCCGCTCCGTCGTTGTTCTCGGCTGGTCCGGCGTCGTCTACCTCGTCATTCCGCGCTGCAACAAAAACAGACGAGTTCAGATAAAAGTAGACTCGAACGAACGCAATTAAAACATCGGAAGAGATCGTCGGATGCCATCGTGGAACCGCGGTGCTGTGGTCTACGTGCAGCGCGACTAGATTTTCAATTTGAATTTTCCACGAGTTTCCCGCGAGCAGAGTGACGTAGAGAGGATACGCGTCTCTCACTGACGTTTCAATTAAGAAAAATTACGGTCGGAGGATACGGCACGGCGGTCGCAAAACGTGGAACAGGCTCGCGGCACAAAGGAGAGAGGCCCAGTGATAATGAGTCGAGGTAATAGCCGCTGGCTAGTGGACACAGCTGCACGGTTGACTCCAGTTGACCCGCCGCTTATTGAACGTCGGGTACGAGGAGGGTAGCTAAGGGAACACGCGTCGTGTACGCGTTTGTGGGCTGTGCGTGTACCCGCGTGTACCAGCTTTCCGCTTCCTCCTGCAGCCACGGCTCGTTTCCGTGTCCACGACACCGTCCATTCAACAATCCGAGGATTCCGCGGAACAGTCGAGTACAGAAAACCTTTGTTCACCCCGTGCAATTTCAGAAGGAAATTGGCGAGCGACTTTGAAAATGGTAATTTATGAAATACTCTTAGTTCAGTCTGTTATCTGTATTTTCAGAAAATCAACTGTGAAAGCTGCATTGCATAAAGACCACGATTTGATTGCTCATCTCAGGACGAAGCTTCCTGCCACCATCGCAGCCCATTTCCGCATGCAGGACACCATAGGACTCATTCAGCAATCAGCAGAATACGCGGAAGAGTGAACAGCAGTGGTTGTCTTTCTCTATCCGTCTCACTCTCGCTTTCTCTATCCACCTCAACCTTCTTCTCGTTCTCTGTCTCTGTTTCTCTCTATTTCTCTTTTCCGCTGTCTCGTTGCCAGCGACCTTGATCGCTTAATGAACGCTGCCCAGCGCAGATCCATATCTCGAGACACGGCACGTCGAGCGTGTTCCCCCGGCAACGCTAACAAACCTTTGAACCCCGATCGATATTAATTAATCTCGACGGTGGCCTCCCTTGTTTTGCGAACGGCCCCCAGACGCCGATGGGGGGAAAGTGATTTTGATTGCTGTAATTTGCGACCGTACTCTGCAAATAGATGCTGGAAATTACGGCGCGACTGATCGATCGACAATCTTCCGATCCGAGGATCAAGATGAAGGACTCTTCCTCCCAACGATACTTTCCAGCACGATATCGATGGTGCTACGTGCTCTCGACCAATGAGGATTCACCTTTTGTCGAGCTCGTCTTATTCTCGCGATAATCAGAATTGTTGTAAATACTGGCAGAGCCTCTGCAATGCAGCACCGATCGTTTGTTTCTACGCGAGAACTGTGTACACTGTTTTAATGGCGCGAGTATGTTTTACTTGTTTGAGACTGGGAAGGCGAAAATAGCTTTTACGACTCACGATGCTTAGAATAGATGCTGCAGTTAATAGGAGAACAATTTTTCAGAATTGTTTTTACAAATATTTTCAATGGTGAAATTACTCTGTATTCCAATTACGTTCGATCTGCTGGAGGCTTGTTCGAGAGATATGTTAAACGATCAAGCAGCAAGATGGAGGCTCTCTCTCTTGCGAGTTCCGGGGACGCGTTTCCGCGGTTTGGCGCGAGCCGCGCGGACTTTAGCGGATTCGCGCGGGTCCCTGTCGGGTGCTCGTCGTTCCCGACTAAACGGCCCGTAAAATTGAAACGGACATGGAATTTTAACGGTCGATTAAGCTACGCGTTCGCGTCGATCATCGCGCGTTTAAGTGCGCGTCGCGGTCCCGGGCCTTTACGACGCACCGCAAGAACTCGTAAAGCGGCCCTGATATCGGCCGCTTTAATCTGCTTGCGAACGCGAAAGCGTTCCGACCACCGAAGAATGCGCCAACCGACCGTCCTCCCACCGTATCGGCGAAAACTACGACTGTTTCTCTGCGCTTCGCCGATCCGATCCTTTTTCTCGCGATCGAAGACCAGAATACTCCGAGTTGGAGTTGGGAGAAATTGTGCAACGAGATTCACTGTATCTTACGTTCAAAATTTTCTAGATCTCTTCTGGCGGTCGTTCTAGCTTGCAAGGATGAAGCAGGATCGCAGTATTCCGGCGGGTTTTTCGAGGGACCGGGAAGCAGCCGCAGAAAGGACCGTGGCCGGGAAGTTGACATTAGCGGGATTCCGAGGGCAGGAAGCCAGAAAGAGAGCCACCGGCGGAGGGCTTTGGCTAGAACGAGAGAATGAGAGAACCAGTCGCAGGGATGGCGAACAGGAAGAGGACAGGCGAGTCCGGGACAGGGAACGAGCGGAGAGAGCCAGTCGGAAGGAAGAGGAGGGAGAGCCGGAGGAGGTGGAAAGAGAGAAAAGGGAGAAAAGAGAGCAAAGAGAAATAAGAAGAGTGGTTCTCCTCTCCGGTCGAAGAGGTTGGGAGCGGGTGGCCTTGAGCAGGTCATCACCTCCGGCTGCGGTGCTGATGCTGCACGCGCGCTGGACCATCTTAACTTCTTCTTCGTCCTCCTCTTCCTCTTCTTACTCGAACGGAGACCCTCTTCTTCTTCTCCTCCGGTCAGCTCCTCTTCGCCAACCTCTGTATGCTTGTCTCTACTTGCTCCTTTGCTCTCGTCGGTCTCTTTCCTGCCCTCTTTGTCTCCCTTCACCCTTTCTCCCTCTATATCCTTCTCCATTTCTCTCGCTGTTTCTCTCCCTTTTCTCCGTCTCCCCCCGCACACACGCTCTTTACACTTTTCCACCGGACCTCCACCGTGCAGCGAACAATCCGTCCGAGCTAACTCCGTGGAGACCAAACGGATACACCAAGGGACCACGTCTCTACTCCTGGTACCGAGAACCGGCGGGAGAAAGGAATTCCCCGTGTCGCGTAGAGTTTCGAACTGCGCCTGCTACCTTCGCCAAACCCCAAAGCTTACCCTCGTCCACCGCTTCGTCCACAGTTTCACGCGAAACTTGATTCTAACCCCTCAGGAACGAGGATTTTGTAACCCCTTGCAGCGTCAGTTAGACTTACTCGTTCCTCAGGATGCTAAATCCTACACGAAGACATGTACCGATTTTTTGTTACTACAATAATTCTTGAATAACGAGGACGAGTAAGGGTTTCTGCTAACGAGGTACTCAACTACACAGAGAAGTCTCTTCGTTTATCGTCACGCGTCCGAAATCACGCGAATTCGTCGTTTTGGAAGGTAACGCGAAGCTGAAGGCGTTGAAACCCGCCGGTTCCCGTCCCGGCGACACGATAATTCGACTAATTGCGCGAGCAAAATCCCTCGACCGGGAACGGGAACGTGAACGGGAACAGGGCCGGAACGGGAATCACGCAAATCGAGTTTGACAAAGTGGATCGGCCGTAACGCCCCCCGAACGACGTAATGGCCGACGCGTGGCCGCGCAGGCGAGATTCGTTTCGGTGAAATCCGCTGCCGATCGGCCGCCGTTGCATTCGGCCTAAGTGAATGAGAAAGATAAACATAATAATTACGAGAAATTGCGGGGCTGCCGCTTGAAAACGGCCCAGCCGAGGCGAGAGAGCTGGATCTCCGACGCGCCCCTTACAGCCCCGTTCAATTAAATCGAACCATCGGCCTGTCAATGGCATTCAGCCGGCGAGTCCTGTCGATCGACCAGACGCGGTCTCATTGAAAAATGCGAGAGGAGAAACCTTGTGGTCGGAGGTGTCGAACGGACGTCTGTAACGAGACTTCAAAACTGTTGTAATACCGATCTCGATTCCTGAGACGGTTACCAATAAACTTGAGGTCAAAACTATCCGAAGCTACTGTCAGTGACTAGAGGCTACAGAATTGGCCAGTAGTCATGCAGAAAGAATTATTAGCAATAGGCAGAGATCTATTGAAGAATACTTATTGATCGCAGTGACGACTGGAGGTTATAAAATGAACCAGCAATTACGGATTTGGGGCGATCGGCAAACTGGGGACGTTTTACGAGCATCAAAGTTTCCAAAGGCCAAGCTCGGGAATCTCGGCCAAAATTGGTCAGTGAAAGAGAGGCGCGGCCTACCGGAAATCCTCGGACGACGACGCGCTGCGAACAGGGCCGATAATAGCCGCGCGTGGTCTCTCACGGTTACGGTTCGCAATTAAGGACGACGGAGGACGAAGGAGTACCTGCCCACCTGTCCTCTTCCTTTTTTCGATCCCGCGACATTACTTTCCAGCTCGTTGCGCCGCGAACGACGCGTGGGACTGTTCAATCGTAAACCCGTTTACGACGAGGTAAGTGTTCCGCGGTAAAAGTCTGTCTCGTAAAAAGACGCGCGACATCCTCGACGAAAGTCGTCGCCGAAAAGATTCAATTCTTCTGTACAACAGCTCGACTACCGGATTCTAGAAAATCAGGATCGAAATCTCTGACCGACAACCTCGAAGCAGAACAAAGACGTCACTGGGTCGAGGCCATCGCGTGATCGGCAAATGGTACCCGGCCCGGAGAGTCGTTCACCCCTGCATCCTTCTGCATCCTTCCCGTTATTGAAATCTCGATCACTGTCGACGATCGCGCCCCCGGGCATCCAGCCGTACACCGGCTGGAAAAATCGGCGAACAACGCTCGCCCGCATTTGCATGATCGCGGTTGCGTTACAACCGATTACGGGCACTCTACTTTCGATAATGGCCGCTCGCCGATCGCCGCGCGGAAAAATTCCCTTTATGAGATCGCGAATCTTGACCCTGCTCGCTCCAGACTTCTCTGACACCATGCTACAGCGATGTGAAACTAGTTCACTTGTAAATTGTCTTTGTACAATCGCTTTCTAGTTCGCTGGACACAAATTGGCAACCCTGCGTGATCAAGACTTATCATTCGAAAAAACTTATTTCTAGCTCACAGTTTTCATTTATGATTTATACTACTGAGGTTAAATTGTTCTCCGAAATGTCTATTTCCCTTCTCGATTCCTATAGAATTCCCTAAAAATCTTCCTACCACTGGACCTGAAGTGGTAGCCCTACTTCCACACTCAAGAATCAGGTAACACACCTATGTCCTTAAAAATCCCTCTTCACAATCTTTACGTAAACATGAAACCATTCTATAAGACATTGCTAGGTGGCCCTACCTTCGTGTTCCTCTCGCCACGGCCTCAAAATTCGAATTTTTGTCACCCTCGGTGATCTCGGAACATCAGGTACTGACACCGCGAAATAAATACAAACGGCCTCGGTCGGTCGCGCGAACTGTACTAAATGCGGCGTGTATCTCGAACGGTTGGCGCCTGCCAGATAACACCAGACCTCCGTTTCTCCGACGAACACATCGGCGCGTGTCGTGCAAGAATTTAATATGTACACGCTGGTACGCCACGCGGAGATGCGTCCGATGAATGAGCTAATTGTGCCTACCACGCCGCGAGCCTATCTCTTTTATTCCGATTCGAAAAACCGAGTCGATAATCACGCGCGAGCTGAATTAGGACAGCTCCGGAGCTACAATGATCAATACTTGTTTCACATTTAAAGTAATTTATTCTCCATCGATACGTGTTCAAGCATGCATGAAAAGTTATTTATATTTAATAATATTTAAGGAACTTGTTCGATCGAACTGGAGCAACTCGCTTGATATTGGTATCGCATATTTCTTTCATTCGAAGTTCGATAAAGTTTAAATAGAGATGACACATTTTTCCTTGCACTCGTATGTTTGGCACGGAGTGTCTGCAATTGCGTAAACATCGTTAATCCGACGATAAAGATTGTCGCGGAAGAATGTTCGGCTTTGTGCTTTACGATCGGTATGGGTTTTGTTTAACCATCAATGTTTGGGAGAAAAAGTGACGCATCAGACCATTCACAGTACTCGCTCAATTATATCGCTGTCGTCTAAAGTTAGTCGACGACTGTATCAACTCAATGAAGAATTATGTTCGTACTATTTTTCATTGGCGACGTGTTGCCAGCGAGACTTCGCGTGTTCACTTCTTGATAATTCAATCATAATAGCGAGATAATGTCAATCATAACGCTGCGAATATCTTCATTACTATTGTTATATTCAGGGTTAAAAACAGCTCCCTGTGTTCCATCTTTTTCAAAATTAATTACATCGCAATCCACTGCTTCTCGGATTTTGCAAAACATATTTTGGAATTTTCAATTTCGAGGCCGGACAATGTTTCCAAAATTTTCTTCATACATCGTGCAGTAAAAGAATCTAGCTATACCTTATAATTTAACAATGTAATTTACCAAACAAAAAAGTTTCAACTTGAAGTTAACGTATCTGATCAATTAAGCGATTCCTGCGTGCACGAGACACGTATTCCTCTTCCTTCTAAGAAGCGATTAGAGCGAAAGGAATCGCGATCGCGGCGACCGCGGAGAAAATTGCAAGGGGTTAACGACGGGTGCGTCGCAGGTGCGTAACAAGTGCATCGTCGGTGGCTCGCAGTGGAGGATGCGTCCCGAGCGGAATAAGTTTCTGCGGCGAACGAAAGGAATCAATCAGAGGAGAGGACGCGAGGCGAGGGCAATCAAGCGTGCGCCTGATTTCTCGCAGAAACAACAGGCGGAATTGGTCGGCGAACAGCAAACACCGCATGGGCAGGTGTAGCCCATCTGCCCTGTCAGCTGCCGGCGTGCCGAAGCCCTTGGCGTGCTCTACCCTTGAGATTCGAAAAATATCTTGCCCCGCGCGAGCACGACCGAACCAAACGAACGTCGAATCGAGCGACCGGGGCAGCTGTTGCTGCGCTTTTCTGTGGGTGGCGAGTGAAAGTGCAGCTTCGAGGCCGGGCCCGGCGACAAATTGAATTTTTTTTTATAACAGCATCCTGCGGCTAAATCCGACCGACGAGGATCCGCCACAAGTTGTTAGCCCACTTTCCTGCTCACCGTTCCAATTACTGGCCCGAACCTCCCTGGCCCACCGAACCCGCAACAATTCGCGGTAGCACCTCGAGGTCCCTGCTAGGAACTGGCCAATTGGAATGATAGTAGCCGGAGGGGGATCCGCCTTCGAGTGCTACTGGTAACGAAAGTTTTTGTGCTTTTTCATTAAATTCTCATCAAGCAGACAAGTGAAGAATACAAAAAAAGGAATAGAAAATGAGCAATCCTCTGCGAATGCGTGCAACAATTCATCGATTATCAATTGAATGGAGCGATTTAACTCTCCGAGGAGCTACAAATTCGTTTTTTTACCTACAACCGTTCGGTATTACCTTACCGTTCATCCTTCAATTGACAGAGCGATTAAAAGGCCCAAGAAGCAAATGGAAGAAGAGCGTGAAAAGGAAATGAAGGACTTGCTAGAAACGGTAGCATTGGTTGATCGATTAGCAACTGTTGAAGGGATTCGAAGCATCGAATGACTACAAATAATTACACGAATTCATCGGTTATCAATCGGCAAAGCGAAGCTTCCCACCGGTAACGTTTTTCCCTGGCGCGACGCGACGCGGCAAGGCGGTTTCTAGCTTCGCTCGCGCTTCTGATCGGATTATAGGGATCATACGAGGATGTCCGACCGGTCGTACAAAAACCAGCGAGCCTAAGCGCGTCGTTAGACTCCGGCGAGCCTTTTTCCGTCCCGGAGCCGGGAGCTTTTTCGACGATCCGGACGGGAAGCGCTCGATCCGGGGGAGATTCTTTTTTTACCCGCAAAGCTGCACAGTGTACTCTAATGTCTCACATCCTGCTCCCTGAAAGCGTTCTCGCGCCGCATAATAACACCGGATAATACTGTTCTAAATGCTAATGTTTTTTCGGGAGCCCTCTCCAATTAGTAACAATTATTTTCGTCGAGCCTTGCAGTTCCAATGGGAATCCGAAGACACACTGAGATACTAATGCACATTGCAATATCTTATTTAGAATTTCCTTCTTTCTTTCTACTTTTAAGGACTTCAAATACGTATTCCTGAATTTTTCTAAATTTTTTGAGAGCCCAGAACTGTGAGAGAATTAGTCGTGAAAAATATGTTAACTTCAATCTAATAGATTGAGTAAAACTCGACTTGGAAACGAGCAGTTCTGGCCCACCCAGTATTTATTTTCTAACTTAGCATCAGCGGGTATATCGATGAAGCCAGAAACGTTGGGAACCGAATTCGAAAAGGACACTGCTTGCACCTAAAAGCTTCAACAGTAAGAACCGAAGACTCGAGTCTCTGATAACACCGGATCGCACTATCGAGGCTAGCAATCGGTCGTTGGCACCGCGTCCGAAAGCAGTTTTCCTTTCGATCGTATTTTCGTCGTCGCCGTTAATTCGTGACTCAGGTCGCCGATCACGGCCATGATTCACTATGGATCGAGCGAATCACGTCCGGCAACCTTCTGACATTCTAATTCGCCGCGCCGGTCGACTTGCTCGATGATCCGAATTTTTGCAACTCATCGGGACGAGTCGCGTGATCCAAAGATCGATCACCACTTTTGAGCCGGCTAGCCCTGATACATTGGTGAAAGAATTCCTTAGCAAATCTTTGAAAAGTATACTAACTGTTGGTGTTGAAAGGAGAGAAAAATTGCAGTCAACCCTCTGCATTATTATTAGAAGAATTATATTTATTACGAAATCTGACTGGATATTCCGAGGCAAGGGTTGAACATTTTTGTTTAGAGCACCGATCGTCTCAATCGAATTCCCGACGAATCGGTCACGCGAGTTTCGAGGCGTACTCGAAGCGCCAGTTGAGCAAACATCGCCTAAGCTAGGTGGAAGTAAATATTGAAATACCTTTCGGTGTCACGAATCGAGCGTTTCCCGTAGGAGCATTCGGTAGCTGCGTGGAACGGTAACACGATCCCCTCCGGTCGCTTTTAATATCTCCACAATCGGTCGCGATCTTCTGGAGCAGATCGGTCGATCTCCGACGAGATGCAGAAATTTCGAAATCGACAGTCACAAGTATATCACACAGTCAACTGATTACACGTTGCTTCTCGATGTCCCCAGAATAAATTAATACTCAGTCTTTGGATCAATCTTTTTGGAGCACAATGTTTTTTACCGAAGATTAAATTTCGTCGATCAATCGATATGAAAAATCGTTTGACAATCGCAGGGAACGCGCAAGGCGGAGCTGGCGAGGGACCTCGGAACGTTTTGACTCGGAGCGTCGAGAGGAGACTGGCGAACGCCTTTCTGCCTCTGCCTGGGACATCGCTGGGCATCCCTTTCCACCAATGACGAGGCTTCCTTACTGGTCTCACGGAGAGACCGAGGTACCTTTACTCTTGATAGGTTACCTTCGAGTTAACTCGATAGGATCGTAAACGTGCGCGTGCATATAAATCACTGTTCCGATCTCTCGAAAATCGCGAGGATTTTCGGACACTCGCTGATAAACCCGAGGAGGTGGGGAGCACCTCGATCCGAGATCCAGCCAGACGATCGAGCCAGTGTTCCGGTGAAATTCGTCCTGATCGATCGCTGACTCGGCCCTTTTTTGTAATATCGCGGTCGCAAATTCTTGTGATCATTGTTCCAGCTCAATTAGCATTGAAGCACGAGTGATGACTGCGAGTGTGAAGTACTCTTTTGTAGATTTAAAAGAGTCGTGTGTATTTGGAATGGCTCGACATTGTTGTTTATTAATGAATCAACTGCTTCACGTAAAATGTACCTGAAGTTTGCGTCAACGTTGAGTCATGGGGAACATTGCTGTGATTCAGTTATGTATGTTCGATAAAAATTAATATCTATCCGGAATTGATAAATACTAAGAACGTGGCTAGTAAATGCTGTCGAACCTCAAATACTGAATCATATGTGCAAGAAATTCAACTGACTTCCTCTAAAACCGGTCATTCATGATCACCTATGACCATCCCTCTTTTTCCATAGTCATCTCAGTCATCACTGACGATCCCTGTACGTCGTCGATCATCTATATCTGTTTTTGAACAACCTTTAACCTCTTAGGTCCCTTTTCCCGAGAAATTGGTGTCCTTGGAAGGTTTTGCAAGGTCTTCCAAGAGCCACGGTAGTCCTGCAGGGATCCTGGAGAACCTCTGGGCTTCCCAGAAAGCCTCTCAAGGACTTTATGATACTTCGAGGTGTCTCTGAATACCCGAAGAATGGCTACAGGCCTTTTAACTCTTAAAGGGTTCTACGGACACAGTAATAAAGATACACAGTGGTAAGATGAAAGTGCCACGAGCACATCGTAAATATGCGGGCCGATTTCGCGTAAAAAGTTGCAAAGTTTACGACGCGAAAAATGTGTACAGCTTTGTCCAGCACCTTGTAATATGAAATTCTCAAGGTGATCGATGGTGTCCCTGTGTATATCGGGTGACCGCTAAGATGCTGGACCGCAAGCAAGGGGGCAGAAAAGGCCCCCTAACAGATGGATATCGATCGCGCGCGAAACAATTATTGCTGGGCAGAACCCCGGTTCTGCAATCTTTGTCACGGGTCAGAAGTGTATCGGATCGATTTAGAACCGTGGATCTTTTTCGACGCGAGTTCTATCGGACAAAAGAAGCGTCTTTCGAACGACGGCGTTATTGTCCGCGAGCTCTCGCAGCCACGCGAGATCGAACCTCGATAATCCATTACGATGGCCGCGGGGCGTCGGGCACGCACAATGCTCCTCGATCCGACGCGAGGACAAACAAAAAGAAAAAAGAATCCGTACGCTCCGGAGTTACACGGAACACGACCTTGCGTCTTCCTCCTTCGTTCGATCACACGTGACCCGTCGTGTCTTTCTTTTCGCGGATGGAACGCGGCCCCGCCTATCGAAGGGTTCATCTGCCCCCTCGCGATTTCGGAGGAACGTTCACCTCCCGGCAGACAGTGAACTGCCAGTGGCAATGTGATCACAGTACACCTTTGGCAATGATGGACCTCTGTTCGTGGACCTAGTTTTCTACTGGGACTCGGGATTCACGGTTGAAAGTGACTTAGGAGCCACAAGACCACACCCCTTAGGGTCCTGTACAAGTGTAGAGCTAGCAAACCACGCCTACTTCAAGAATTATACACTAATACACGCCTCCTAGGACCATCGACAAATATAAAGCAATAATTTCATGCCGAAAGAGCTATGAAGCTACTCCTACTCCAACAACTCTAGGAGAGCCACGCCCCTCGACGCACTCTACGCACCGAGAAGAACGAAGCCACGCCTCCTAGAACACTCTAGACAAAAGAAGCACTGGAACCCAACTTCCTGAGACACTTCTCACAAACGAAGTAATGAATCCACGCCCCTCAAGACACTTTATATAGATAGAGATACGAAGCCACTCCCCTGGGGGCTCTCTACCCAGAAAGACAACCAAAACCACGCCCTCAGAGCACTCCACACAGAATGATTGACGAAGCCACACCTTCGGAAACTGTCCTACATTAAAGAATCAACGAATTCACATCCCTCGAGGCACTCTGCACAGAGGGAGCATCGAAGCCACGCCCACCGGGAGACACAAAGTTGCCATGTGGCAATCCTGCGCGCACCCTAAAGCAAAAAATGTATGTCACCTATAACCTGATTCACAAAACAATGATCCGGCCGCGGGTTTTCCTTAATAAAAATCGACTCAACTTCGATGGATATCGAGGATGTATTATTCAACGTGCGCTCGATCCGTTCGAAATTCAGAGGTGCAACAGGCGAGCAACATTGTCGAGCAGCTGGCACCGCGAGGCGGATACCGTGGTGAGTACGATCCTTGAAACCTCTCGGCGGCGTGTCCCGCGATATGATTTTTCGTTCGTCGATCCGCCGCGCACGGTTCATAAATGTTTCATGCCCACTAGGATTCAATAGGATAGTCCTGCGTTTTCGAAAGTCACGCGTATATTTATGTGCGTCGATTAGCATAACGTCGCCGCGTTGCGAAGTGACGGAGTATTCTCGCGGACACGTAATCGGCGATCTTGAGCGACGGAGTCATTGTTTGGACTGTGGAAAGGCGAACTTCGATCCGAAATCATTTTTACACTGATATATTCGTTGTACCAAATTTGGTTAAGTTCTAGAAAATGCGGGAAAAAATTGTACCTTTTAAATTTTTATTAATTTCGCTAGTTTGGTAGTCAAAATGCTAACAAAAAGTCTCGGACCCACTTGATACAATTACAATAAAGAATATAGGAGTAACGAAGCAAAAGGAATAACCGAAGAGGCGTGCCAGCAACTCGCGCAGGAAGATCGCGAGTCGACGCACGACGAGACGATCGATGGGATCGAGATCTCGTCGGGCAAGGTCGCCTGTTCTTGGCCGCTAATTACACCGAGACGCTTCGATGAAAGTTACGTTGTTGTAAAGTCGCTCCCTTCGGCATTCTCGGCAAGCGGAAACGCGGACACGTTTTTGCCGGAGGAATTCTTCGGTGTTCCTGGAAAATCTGCGGAACGGTGTTACGCGACGAAACGTCGCGGAAAATGTTACGCTTAACCCTTTACGCCCGAGCAATTACCCTTGTTTCTTGCCAGTGTGTTCGTCCGAGTTGTTTCAGAGTTGTTTTACACACTCGCCGCCACTCTCGGGCCCATAAAAATTCCGCGAAGTCTAATCAATTTTTTCGACGGGAGAACAACCGAGTTCTCCGCTAATCCGCGCCATTAACGCTTATCTTAATAGACCGGATGCTGCAGGTGACAAATATTAGCAGACATTTTTTTGTACACTGTATTTGACGCTTGCGGTAATAAAACAGCAAAAGGTGATGGAAATGAGTACTTTGAATGCTTGAAAGGTAAGGAAGCACTACAAGGCAGGAAATGACGCTCGAAATGTCAGCTGTCAAGATATACCACGATTTTTCAATTTAAAATAAGGTTAAGTAATAACAAATGGAAGGGCTCCGAACGGCCTGATGAATTCTATTTCAGCTAGGTTGATGCAAATAAAAATTATTTCAATCTGAGCCTGAAAGTCTATTCTTTCTATAATAATTTTAGTAGTGTAAAATTTCGCGTTGAGACTGTGACAGCCTTGAAGGAAGGACCCTCAGGGACTCGAATGGCAAGGACTCGCAAGAACGCTCGCAAGGAATTGAGCGTCACTGTCGAGTGTTTCGCCATAAGGCGACCGGAGTCGAGTGGCCGGTAAAAAAGAAGTTAGCCGGCCTTTGAGGGCTCGAATTTCCTCGAGTTCGAGTGTGCGATTCGGGTCGTGGTTGGGACCGGGATACGCGAGACCAACACGAACACCTCGTTAAACAGTCGGTTTTGCGCACGACTTGCCACTCCAATTTATTATCCTTATTGGTGGCAATTTATCAGTCGGGACGGATCCATTCGAAATATTGGATGTGTGACAGAGAAATGGTTGCATCATACGACAAAATTCTAGGCGAGCTTCGCTAAGTGTGACTCTTAGAGAATTAGTTCTTAAAAAGACCCACCACCAAAAACTTTGGATAAAAATGTGCAGACTTATTGTTTGTTGTTCACGTTTGGATTTATTTGAATATCTTACAAAAGTATTGAATGAATGTTTAATTAAATTTACCAAGGTGATCGACGCGTCTCTCAGTAAATCAAGATCGTTCCAAGAGCAGTTGTTTGGCATAGTGCATGGAAAACCGCTCGATCGAGAGAGCACACTTATTGTTCATTGTTCACGTTTGGATTTATTTGAATATCTTACGAAATTATTGAAAGAAGGAGTACCTTGGAAAAAATTGTCGCGCTAAAAGTTTACCAAGATGATCTACGCGCAAGTCGAGATCGTTCCAAGAGCAGTTGTTTGGCATAGTGCATGGAAAACCGCTCGATCGAGAGAGCACACTTATTGTTAATTATTCACGTTTGGATTTATTTGAATATCTTACGAAATTATTGAAAGAAGGAGTACCTTGCAAAAATTGTCGCGCTACAAGTTTACCAAGATGACCTACGCGTACGTCGAGATCGTTCCAAGAGCAGTTGTTTGGCACATTGCACGGAAAACCGCTCGATCGAGGGTGAAATTGATCAGGCGAAGCTCGCTCGGCGCAACAAGTGCGGCGGGGCTTCTCGTAACAAGGCTCGAGCGTTTTCACGTGCTCGGTGACACGCAACCTGCACGAATTACCGCTATCCTCTCTCGGTGTTGCATTTACATGCACGTCGCGCAGCATGCTCCGATATCCCTGACAATGACGAACGTGATGTAAATAGCGGATGCATACTTGTAAAGGCCGACTCTCCGGCTCATTGTCACGCAACGTGTGGACGCGCGGTTTCAGCTTGTATCCAGGATTTCGACGATCGGCGCGGGTCGTCGGCTGGGTGGCTGCCCAATCGGAACGCGGGTTAACGGGCTCGCGAATACGAATTGGCTAGTTGATTTCGGAGACGAGGTGTCGCTCTTGCATCGCCGATAACGTAAGCTTGTCGCGTTCCTTTCGAAATGTTACAGCACGGCCCGAAACTCGTCCGCTTCCTAATTGGCAAACATCGATTCCTCGTTCGGAATTCGCGTTTGAATAAGTCGTTTCGACATTTCTTGGCAGCCGGAGCTGGATCAAATTGATTCTTAGGTGTACCAATTTTTTTACGTATTTAATTATTGATTTTCTGCAACTCGATCTCGTACAAATAGTTTAGGGCAAAGTGCCAAGATATGGTATAGCCGCCTATTATGGCATTACCTTATATCTTGTAAAGGAGAAGTCGGACTCTAGTGAGAAAATCCTCAAATAATAGTTTACCATGTTTACTCAACAGTCTGCAGTGCAGTCGCACGAATATGGCACTAGGTGTCATATTAGGGACTCAAGATGTACCATATTAAGAACCCCTTTCGCTGGAACCTGCAAATGACACACCACAAATAAAATTTTTTTCCCAAGCTGTATAAATTTTGGAACAAACTTGACCCCAGAATCTTGTAGGGAGGAAATGCATCTACAACTGGTAATTTTTTAGACGAAATAGAGCATTCTAAAATAATCAAAAAATGACATAAACAAAAAGTGGTTCATATTTGGGCACTTTACCCTAATTTGAGTACTAAATAGTACAAATGAAGGTTAGTAGTTTTGTCGAATAAGAGAGCCGAGAAGCTACGCCCACCGACGACGTTTGCCCTCCAGGGCAAATCTAAACCGCTCCCAGGCATGATCGAACGAAGAAGCGAGCGAATTCTTTGGACAGAATTTCTGACGAAGAGCCCCTAAGAGGAGGAGGAGGAGGAGGCAAAAGAAAACTCGGTGCCGGTCGAGCGGCGGCTCAAAGGAAAGTCACGCGCCGTTGATTAGTTAGCGCAAGAATGTCGACTGTGCAAAGCTGTGCGCGCTGGCGCGCGTGGGAAATCGCAACTGCGGAAGAAAAGAAGAAGAGGAGTCGATGGAAAAATCGTGATCCGCCATTGTTCGTCTCGGACTATCGACGGAACAGGATCGATAATGGCGAATACGCTGAAAACGAAAGTCTGAGCCAATTCAAATCACTTCCCTTGTTAGAGCTATTGTTCAAAAGCACGTCTAGTAAGACACGGTTTGACGTTGTTTGCGACTGTCTATTTGCACAGGATTGTGTCGATTTTAGAATATGTTCCCGTGGGAATTATTGAACGTTTGAGAGCTTGAATTAAAGGGGAAAGATGGTACTCCATGATAGGAACGCATATGTGTCAAAAGAATAGCGAAATCATATTGTAAAGACGATCAAAGCCGACCATCAGTTCCCAAACCGAAGGGAAAACAGTATTCTCATTCGAAGCGAGATCTTATCGAATGGTGAGGCAATAGAAATTGCGATCTACCTCCATAGCATCTCATGATCCCCCAAACCACATTCCGCGACTCGCAGCAAGACGTCGCCGACGCATTCAAAAGAAAATCTTTCACTATCTCTCATAGCGTCCCGCTGAAATTATGTTAACAAGGG
Organism: Lasioglossum calceatum; assembly: GCA_963966675.1. Classification (NCBI taxonomy): domain Eukaryota; kingdom Metazoa; phylum Arthropoda; class Insecta; order Hymenoptera; family Halictidae; genus Lasioglossum; species Lasioglossum calceatum. The sequence goes on from OZ016540.1 coordinate 12,583,573, forward strand.
AGAACTGTATGGCCGGACTTGAAGCGACTCGGAATCGGTCTTCGGAATCCTCTCCGCGAGAGTCTAGAAGAGAAGAGAAGAAGAGAAGAGAAAAGGAGACGCAGCGATGGTCGCGTTCTAAGAGCCGCGCGACAAAAAAGAAACCGGTCGAGCTTCTTCCGTTTCGCGAGCGAAGCGGAGCAGAGCGGAGCAGTGGGGCTCTCGCGAAGGCTCTCGCGAGTTCAAACTTGGCGCGAGCAGCTCTATAAATGCAGAAAGAGAGGGAGAGAAGCCGGACCGCGCGCATCGCTGGAATGCGAGAATCTGCAGCTTGCACGAATTCCTCCTGCGTCCAGGGACCGGACCCTCCAATTAGAGCCGAGCTATGGAGAGAGAAAGAGAGGCCAACGGGATCTTCCCATCTCGTTATCTTTCGATCGGATTCTACGCGAGAAATGAATATCATTCGCTACCTACGGCGCGCGGTGGTCCGTGTCGAGGAATTTTCGCGACAGTTGGTTAGAAAATCTACTGGTCCATCACCGGTTTCATTTATTCACACTAGTCCCATCTCCCATCGGGCGCTAAAAATGATTGACTTGCGTTTTATCTAATTTTTTGCCATTTTTGTTATAGTGTACGCTTGAATTGATTTGTCTCGACAATGAGGAAATAAACAGTCTGAAAGTGGACAGTACCTCTCGGTGGACAAAATATTTAGAAGGACGATTTCGATCAGGACCACGTCCTGGCGACTTAATCCCGAGACGCAGCCTAAGCGCAAGCGACGGGTTTTTGAGCGATAAAGCATTCCGGACGGCCAAGTCGAAGGTTACGTCGATAACTCGTCGTCCTCGCGAGCAGGATCGAAAGAAACCGATCCTCTACCGGTGTCTAAGCGGCGCTCGCGCGATGCTGCCGGGGACATTCCTCTCGGGTAAAAATCCTCGCTGATTGCCCGGCGTGCTCGCGTTCTCGATCGCGATCCTCGTCGACGTACAGCTTGACCAATGTAGCCAGAACGCGGAAGAACATTTGATATTTTCCAAAATGATACACAAAATCAACTCGACACCGAACCTCTTGTAACTTCGGGAAGAAAAATCGTAGAGCGACGTATTCAGGCTCAATTTGTAACGTGAAGCTTCTACTTTCATCACTTTGAATCGCATTTCCCTAAAAAAAGTTTTCCGTCCTGGAACGATAGCAAACAACAAGGTGTTTCGTGAAGTGGCGTGATTGAAAAGTCAGGAATAACTACGCATTAAGTTTCCGTGTGAACACGCGCGATATTTCGAGACGAGAGGATCAGTATGCACGCAAGAAGTTGCCGAAGCGCACCTGCACACCTGTGCCAGGACCGCCCGTGTGCACCTCGCCGATTACGCATTCGTTTCGATCAGACTCGCTTTTCCCTGCTCATCCATACTAATTACTGTGTTTGTAAACAATCGTGAGCAATCACGGAAACCTAATCGATACGCCGCCGCAGAGAGCCAGCCAGGTGCTAATTTATCCTTTATTCCAGCCGACGTTCACCGTTGAAGACGTGTCCTTTAACCCGTTGCACGAGACAAGTTGACTCGTCGGTCGTGTTTGACTTCATGTTCCCAGGACTTTTATCCCGGTTGGCAACTTCCAAGCTGGTTAGGGCTTTTACTGTTGCTCGAATTTTTCGATAGATGAATCTATTTCTACACTGGATCCGACAGATTACAGCCGAATAGCCGGATACGTTCGTATCAGTGCGCACGGTTCTCTCGCGTTTGTCAAATCCGTTCATGCTGAAAGATTGTGTTTGTCACCGAGCTATTTAAGCGGCCTCTGTATCGAAACAGGAAGCTATTCCCTCGCAGGACAGCCGCGGAGGACACCATAATATGTATTATTTATTAAGAAGTTCTGCAATCGATATATCGCACCGTTATGGTATTCAAGGAATTTGCCTTTTTCAGCTCGAGACAGAAATAACAGGAATGTATTTACTGAGATTTTTCGGGATTTTTTGTCGATCCAAGGGGTCACTTCATTGGCATTCCTTCTCGGAAGATTGACCGACGTCAAGCCAATTTGGTGAAATTCATTGTCAGAGGGCTGAAAGATTCATTTATTTCAATTTTCATTCCCGAAGGTTCAAAAACAGTTTCCAGAGAGGTAGCGAAGAATGCAATCAAGGCGAAAATGCATCTGCTACCGAGACGGTATTGTATTCCGGCGTAGTCCGTCAAGAAAACCCAGTTCGCCGGACATCGACCTTTGCAAGCTCCTCCTCGTTTAAAACATCGAATTTGCATAACGATCTCCAGCGAGATTCCTCAGCGAGAGGATCTCCCGGCCGGCATCGATTGCATATCGGCACACGGCATTATTCGAACGGTGGTTCGGGCGATCGGTTCGCGTTTTTGAAAAGTCGTGGCTGGTTAACAGGTTAATCGGATTACGGGGCGCGGATCGTTGCGGCGAAATAGTTTGCGCCGGTCGTTCAGACGAACGATCCTTGGCATTCCATGGCATGGGGGCACGGGGCACGCGCCCGTTTGCATGGGGACTGGCATGGGACAACACACGGGTATATGACTTATCGAAGCAAATCGAATCGATGTCGGTGCACCCACCTTCCGGGTTGCCGCGTTGGAATGCTGTCGCTTCGATCGGACGTATTGGCCGCACGTAGGCGCGGAGAGCAGATCCTTTCAGACGCGGCTGAATTCCCCGTTCTCCACCGAGATAATCACGGTGTTCTACCCTTCCCCCTCCCATAAGATTCAATACCGATTTCGCAACGTCGCGTTGTGGTCCCCGGCCACGATTTTGCATCTCCGAAAGACGCTTTTCAAAAAAGGTTTCCAAACAGTAGAGGAGGTTACCTGGAAGATGCTTTAACTTTAGAATCCAGAAGTTCGACATTTCATTCCAAAAATCATTTTACTATGAAGAAAGCACGAGGAGCTATTTTTAATCGTATGCTTGAGAGGGAATGCCACCATTAACATATTTGTTTGCAATTGAAATTTTGGGTTTCAGCCAAGCACTTCAGGTAGTGTGCACCGTTCGAAACACGCAGTGTGTCGTCACCGTCGTCGATGTCTGGCTGCTTATCTATTCGCGATACGTTCGAGCGGGCCCGATCGAAGACCGGCTCGGTGTTTCCGGGATCGAGCGATTCCCGTTTTGATCAATGCGGGATCGTGATTCTTCGCCGGGTTTATTGCGGCCGTCACCGGACCCGCCGCGACAAGCTACAACCCGTCCCGTTGGATTTATTAAATGAATATCTCCGACGCCGATTCGAATAACAGTGTCCGAGAGGACGCGCGACGTTTCATCTTCGTCCCTCGCGATTTATGCTCTGTCCGCACTCGCGCGATCCCGTGTCCAAACTTCGGAAAAGTCCCGTGGAAAATCGAATCTGAAAATTCCGACGGTCTTAACGAGCTTGAGTCTTCGGATCGACTTGAATCTCTTGCAATTTAGAATTTAAAATTTTCACTTAGCATAATGATTCACTGTTGAAACATACTTGATGCATTCAAATCTATAGATCGAACACAGTTAAATTTTGATAAAAATTTCATCCATTACACGCATTTGCATCGAAACGACTGCAAGATTCATTCGCGTTTAACACTTCCGAGCCGGATTACGGTTGCATCTACACGTAAGAATCCATTTCCTATATCGAATGGTTCCACTGGTTTAGTTCAACGTTCAAGTAATCGTTCAGCAAACATATTTAAATAGTAAAGTGATTTCTTTGATTTCTTCCTCGCGTGTTTCGTCTGGTGGCTTCCTGCTCGACCGAAGAAATTCCAAGATCTTCTCATAATGCGTCATTACTTATGGTGAGTTTGCGATACCAACGATCCTTCGTCTAAACGGTTACTGAAGCCAATGGTCAACCGGTTTCCGTTCAAAGAGGATCCATCGTCGCGAGTGAGTTACTCGAGCATCGCTTAATAAATAAGACCGAACGATCTAATTTCAGTTTCCGCGATCTACTGGCGCGCATCGATCATGCCTCGCTGTTTGACCGTAACTTTATAATTGACCACCTATCTTCTTGCTCTCTCTTATTCCTTTTCTTGCGTCTCGCTTAATTTATTCTCCGGCACAAAGTCTCTCTCTACTGCTTGAAAATTCCCCGCCCCTAAATCTCAAATTTTCAAGATTCCTCTGGCCCATTTCCTCTGTTTCAAATTCTAAAATTTTCAAGATTCCTTTGCCTCAAAAATTCCAAAATTTTGAAGATTCCTCTACCCCGCTTACTACTTCTCAAATTCTCAAGATTACTGTTTCAATTCCTCGGTCTCAAATACCTACTGAAATTCTCGAGATTTCTCTACCCCACTCCCTCTGCATCAAATTCTCAATGATTCCTCTACCCCATTTCCTTTGTCTTGAATTTTCTCAAGATTCCTTCAATTCCTCAGTCTCAAATTCTCAAAGTCTCAAGACTCCTCTACCCCACACCCTCTGTTTCAAATCCTCAATCCTATTTTCCATTTTCACAGCGCTCCGATCTCTCCCGCCCTATGTTCCTCATTCGCTCTCCACCTTCCTCCGATTTATTCTCTCAAACTCTCCCACTTTTTCTCCGTTTTCCAACTTCTCTCTTTTCCACTCCAGTTTCGATCTTTCTCTGACTCGTCCCTCTTGGTTCTTCCAAGTCTCTCTGCTGCTCACCTTACCGGTCTTTCCCTCTCCTTCTCTTGCCTTGAGGATTTGAGAGCGTCAACGATCCGTTTCGCGATCGAAGCGCTCAGTTCTGAGCTCGGAGCGATTCCCGCCGCCAATAGTTTCTCCGAATGATTGATTCGACTAATCATCGCTCGTGACCGGTTCCGTGGAACTGAATAGACAACGGCCGATTCCGTGGAAGTTATCATTGCCAGGCCGGGTGAATGCACCGGAGCCTAGCCGAGCCTGGACCAAGCTGAGCAAAGCAGAGCAAAGGCAGAGCCTCGATACATCATAGCGTCCCTGTCTTTGCGGCAAAGAGACGCGAGCTTTCCGTCCATTACGCGCATGAATATTAAAACAGGCCCGAGAGAAAGTCGACGATCGTTATTGCTCCGATGAGAGTCCGACTGTTGCTCTTCTGTTTGGAGAACGGTTCTTTCTCTCTCTCTCCCTCTGTCTCTCTCCTTCTTATTCTTTTTCTCCCGGGAACCAATCACTCGCTGAGAAACGGTATTATCGGTAATTGCGAGCGGACCGACTCGATGCCCAGTTCTTCATACCCAAGCAGATCAATATTGATTTTTCGACGTCGGGGCATGTAGCTTTCGGCCAGCCTCCGATCATCAACTTGTCAAGGATATCTGCATGATTTCTCGGATCGCCTCTGGGCTTCTGTTTACACAGGTTTCGACTTTGTGCCGCGATCCATTCCGATTTAGAAATGGGAGAGTTCCCGTGATGAATGCGCTGCGCACGATTCAGTGAAATCTGGGGAGAATTATTGGGAAGATGTGTTTTCTTGGGAGATGCAGTCGAGAATGGATGACAAATTGTACCTCTACTTCGCGGTATACAGAGAGATCAGTTTGAAACATCCCCTTACCGCGAAATCGCGTTTCTCTTGGCTATCATTCTCGATTTCCCGATTTCCGTTAACACCCTCGCTGCCTAAAACGCCAAGGCAAATCCCCAGCTATAGCAATCAGATTTCGAAAGAGATCGACCAGAGGTGTCGATAGTCGAATAACAGGGGCCCGAGCAGAATTTGGCTACCCTGTTTACGTATGTTCGACGAGTGACTCCGTTTCGATATGGGATCGCGCGAACCCCGGACGGACGTGCATAAATCGACCCTAATCGAGCAATGACAGGACAGCCGATTATAGGGTAAGCCGGTTATCATTGGGTCAGTATACTCTGCATCTGCGGGTGCTGCACTGCACTGCACCGCCGCACCGTGGCGCGCCGTTGAGGAATGCAGTCTCCCCGAACGTCATAGTCGCGGCTATAGTACGCTATACTCGGCTGCGGCTCGCTGTTCGATTGCGGTGTCTGTTCGATTGGGAGCGAACCGAGTGAAAGATCTCGAAAAGGAAGGCGATTAAGGGGGAATGGGACCTTGAGCGCGGTCAGCCACTGCGAGAGGGCTCGATCCGGCGCGGCAGACTCGGCCAGAACACGATGGAGACGGGTATGCGCTCTCAACCGCCATATTGTTGTGACTACCATGCCCTGACAGACCCTGACCAGCCACCCACACTCACAGCCAACGAGCCTGGCGACGACGACGTTGTTCGCTGCCTTTAGCTTTGGCTTTAGCTCCGCCAGTTCGCTTGCCTTCTCGTGGCCTCACCTGATGGAACGCGGCGACACGACCGCCTGCGAATATCTCTCTGCCTCCTGCCCCTTCAGAACCATTTATCATCCCGTCCGATTATCCAAAGGCTTGCGTAACCGGCCACGTCGCTGTCGTAAGACTTTTCGAACGCTGTTTCACGGCCTCGAAACTCCAACCTCGCCCACTCCCGGAAGCCTAAACCCGCCGACTTCCATGGATCCGGTATAGTCGGCGATCATTTTCCTCGTTGTCAGCCCGCGATCCATCAGATAGATCAAGCTTTTTGGCAACGTACAAAAATTCTTCTAGTTTTCATTTAAGACCTGGAAAGTTTAAAAATTTCCACGGGAAAGCTCAGAAAAATCAATTCAAGCCAACCCCTTAATTCTAAATCGTCCTTCCCGCAACTATCACTCGGAATTCTCAAGACCCAGGTCAAGATCGCGAGTGTTTCTTAATCTCAGCGACTCTATCACGAAGAGCGTTCTTCCAGCTTTCGTTCAAGCCCTGAGAAGTTCAGCAACTCCCACAGAAAAGCTCAGAAAAATCAATTTAGCCCTACCCCTTGCTCTTCAATCGTGTTCCCTCTAGGACGAAAGATAACCACCTACGATAACACATTACGTTACTGTAATTTAAATTGGACAATGATTAGTAGACTGCGGCGCTTCGTGCAAAATAAAAATCGCCTCCATCGATTGCAAGAAATAGACACCAAATTGGATGTTATTTCTTCCCTTAATGATTTTAATAGAGGTGAAATAATATATTGACATCTTGAATTTTTAAAATTTTCCAACAATTTTGAATTTCATCTATTCAATTTTGCTATAAACGCATGAAGATCCACTGTCTACTGATTAGATGTTATCGAACCAGATAAGTGAACGAATTTCCACGCATCCCACATCGAGACAGCATAGTCTCGCGACTGGACGGTAGTTCGGTTCGGCCAGACATCGAGGTCGCGAGACGATCGGCAGTGAAGGGAGGAATGTCAACGATTCGCTGGCGAAAAGTTAACGCCAGCCCGTCTCAAGGCGACCCAACGAACCTTTATCCCCCCGCGAAGACAGCCAGGCTGTAAAGTCTCGCGTTTAATTGGATCCTCTCTTGCGCCGCGTGGAAACCCGGAGCTACTTGGGCGGGGGCAGCCTCCGCTCCTCGTTCAATGATACTTAACGGTTCCGTTCTCACACCCACCGGCCGCGAACCTCAACGAGCATCCACTTTCTTGAGGAGTGGTGCGCTTGATCACCGATCGAAAGGAGTTTCCTTATTTCCATCGCTGATCTTTCGCTTTTAACAGTTTCGAAACGAAAGGCAGCTGACTCTGTCGGTGATTGCTTCTACTATCGATAGGGAGCATCGGGTCTCCCGGAGACCACTTTCCCAGAATTTCACGAGTTTATGGTCGAAAGGCAAGGTCTTCGAGGAACGAAAACGCGAAACTTTCTCTCGCTGCGTCTCGAGGTCACTGGAACTACCCGGGTCATGCTCCCTTTTCCAGGATGCACTTCGGACAATTTTTTGTTCGAAACCGAGCGATGCATATTTATGAAACATGGCGGACTTGTTCACATAGGATCAGATTATGTTTATGAATTTTTATAGACTGCCATTTTTTTCTACAAAACCGGAAGAGATGCCTCTACGAAACTTTTTGCACGTGTTCGCACGTATCTAAGCTACATCTCAGAATTTTTATACATCGCCATCATCAAAATTCTCTAGTCGAGGATCCCGCGAAGGTTCGCATACCCGCACGGCGCGTCTAACGAGCCTCCCTCTCGCCTCGCGCCTAATAAATGAAAGTCCGCCGTGGGTTTCGAAGCGTGGCTCGTTGCAAGCTCTCCTCTCTCGCAGAGAGCGTCCTCTTACCGCTGAAATACGAGGCGCTCGTTCGACGGGGCTGGAAATCGCGAGGCGCGAAAACTCCCGGCCGTACATTTACTGGATCACGACGCGCCGCTCGTAATAGGGCTGCCAGTGTAAATGATCCGAGTCGAGCGAGCCAACGAGCGAGCTAGCGAACGAACGAACAAGCGAGTAGGGCAACGCGTGTTCACGTTCGCGAACGCCCACGATAATCGACATCCGGTACATCCAGCCGGGCAATTACCGCCGCGTCTTTTCTATTGGGTCACGTTGCGAGTAATGCCGCCGCTTATCTCGCTTACGTAAACAAATGAGCCTTGTTTAGACCGAAACGGACCGCGAATCGGTCCACGTCCGACTCGATCCTCTCGCCTTCGATTCGCCGCGCCGGTATTTCCAGCCGGCAATTAGGCGCATCGCGTGCCCCGTTCATACGGAAGCGTCGAACGCTAATGAATCAATCCCAGATACTGAAATTAACAGGAACGCGAGCCGGACAGCTTTGTTCGGATGCTTGTGGCGAGACGACCACCTATGGGGCCACATAGAACACACTCGAGTGCAGCCATTTCCTTCTTCTTTCGAGATGGTGTCCAAGGAACATGGTTCATTTGGAATGTCTCCATTCAATTGTCTCCGAACATTCGTCCCGAGCGAAGCAATTTAATCATCGTAATCAAATTTGCAGAGGTACACCATTCTTATCACGCGGATTGCTTCTTGAACTCTTTCAGATCGTCCGTAAGTCCCAATGACGTTCAACAAAATGAATTTTTAACCTTCAGTTACTCGCACTCCACTTTCTACATACTGGTTACATGAAGCTTTACATCACTCTAACGTACATACATATTTCTTCAATGAAATAACTACTTTAATGCGAAATAAATATTTGCTAGTGTGGTCGACACCTTTGTTCATGCTTGAGACATTGAATATCAAGTTTTGAGATCGTGAAACCTACATGCGAGTAATTAAAAGTTAAAAATACATGAAAATGGTGTTTGATTGAAAGAAGACGTTTTCTTGGCGCGGATACAAATGGATTTTTGCGACGCAATTTTCGACCACCAACGGCGGGGATATTTTCGCTTAGCCGGGCGAGGATCGCGCTATTATTCAGATTTCCCACGTAAGTCGCGATCCATCTTTGGCGGACAATGATCGTAGATCCATTCGGCGTGTGTATCGGGGCGAACAGGAATTCCTGTGCAGGAAGGTGCGCCGCGAGCGAACAACGCCTTTGTCTTTCGTGTTCTGCGGGCTGCAGTGCTCTGCACCGCTCTGCACCGCTCTGCACCGCGCTGCACCGTGCTGCATTGCGTTGAACTGCCCTCGACGACGCCGTCTGACTGCCTCCGTTTTGAATGCTCGGTGGCGTGCACGCGCGAAACCGGAGAACCTTAGCGGCGCGTAACGCACCGAGATTAATGCGTAACCTTTATGAAGCGCGACGCGAGCCATGCGTGGGCGTGCGCGCACCGCGTGCAATGAGAATTGCATCGCGCCGCGTGCCGCCGCGATTGAACCCTTACACCGGGTTCAATGGAATCGCCTAGCCTGCGGAATCCTTGCGGATTCTTTCGCTTGAACGATTGGTTAACTCTGCCGAACTTTTATGCGTTTCAATCCCTTCGTCACCCCTTGATACAGTCCCCCGTAATTGGACAGTTATTAGTAACTGCGGATGTTTATGTAAATACTGGGGGTGTGCGAGATCCCGTCGGGACGGCAATTTCTCGCGAGATCGGGACGGAATCCCGAAAATATCCGGGAATCACGAAATTTTCTCGAGAATTTTCTCGGTAATTTTCGGGATTCCGTCCCAATCTCGCGAGAAATTCCCGTCTCGACGGGATCTCACGCACCCCTAGTAAATACATATTTCGATATGCAAATATTATATTATTTCGCATAGAATTCTGGTTTATGCGAAATATCTAAACTCGTGAGGATATTAACCCCTTAGTATCCCTGAACGAGATATCTCGCGACCCGGTATTACCCGGTGAATGCTTTTGACGAGATATCTCGCCACCTAGCCACGACTTCAATATTTACGAACATACTGCACATAACATGCCACAAACGACACAAGAAAGTGTAGATGAACATTGTAAACATACGCGTTTCGGGTAAAATGATCGAACAGAACAAAAAATATTTCGTCCATAATGTCAAACCACTGGTGCTAGGTGGCGAGATACCTATCTCATCAAAAGCGTCAATCGGTCAGTATCGGGTCGCGAGGTATCTCGTCACAAGCGTTCATGGGCCAGTTCTGGGTCGCGAGATACTCGTCCAGGGATACGAAGGGGTTAAGCGATGAAAATGTGTCAACTAATGTACCACAACGCTATTGGAGCAAATAGAACGTACTTTTTCAGCATATAAGTCAATATTAACTGACAAACAGCAACAGTTGTTACAAACATGGAAAAATTACTAGCAACTTATTGTAACGCAAATTATGGTGTTTCCGTATAAATGAATTGTTAATTAAAACATAACTGATAAATATTTCTTTATATTAGTTCTGATATTCTGATCATATTTTTCGTGCATATTTGCATATGCTTTTTGCATATTTTACGTGCATAAAGATCCGCACTCTAGTTATTACAAAAAGAATTCATTCCTCGTGTGCTTGGGCAATGAGTTTTTACGATTTTTAGATAAAAATCAAAAGTTTGTGTACCCACTAAAAGAAACAGTGGTTGCATAAAAATTTATGAAAATAATAAATTGTGCCAGCTAATACTAAGAAATTTTTAATGAATGTTTCCGAGGTTTCATAAAATGTTTAAACTTTGATCTACCGTGTATCAATGTGTTCGAATAGTTGTAAATCGTGCGAGAATTGTGCTGCAAAGTATGCAGAGCAGAGTTTACTGTACAATTACACGGCCCATAAGAATGCGATGTAATAATGCAACAGGTTGCACGGACAGTAAAATATTAAGGTGTTACATTGACGTGCAGATTAACATATAGGAAACATATTTCACTAAGATTAAATTGTATGCCTGTGCGCGATTGCCAGCAAATAAATTGCGGTGGAAGGGGTTAATGCTGATTACATCTCATAAATAATGCTCTCTGGCGAGTCACTTAGATCTCTGCTCCGGGATAAAGCGTTGATCTGGAGTGAAATCGAACCATGCGAGTACTAATATTTATGTTAATTGAAGATATACTGCGTTAGAGCTCTGCGTCATACCGAAACGATTTGTTTCTGCGAAGATAGTCAAAGATATTCTTTGCAGAACACTTCACCGTGTTAATTATGCTCTTTACCAAATGTGCTGTGCCATTATTCACAATATTGTTTACATGATTAAATATGTTGGTATCTAATCAATTATTACACATTTAAGTATTGTACGAGGTATTATATCAATTTCATATCCCTAAAATCATATACAATGGAATTATTCTAGATCGGCAGAAACGTTTAATTTTGAAGTTAAAATAGCTCCGACTGCAAACGGTTAAAATTGTTCAAAGATAAACCAGACAAATAGCAGAGAATCTTAATTGGTTTCAACGTAAAGTTGCAATTTATAATGTCAAAGTGCTGTACATTTTCAAAACGAGAGAGGAGTGGAAGACAATTTGCATTTGAACCGTGTCAAAGTTTAACGAGAGAAACATGTGAGCATGTTAACTAGTAGATCCGATAAAAGGATCGTTCGCAAAGGGCGAATTTGCATTTGAACTCTGTCGGAGCTTAACAAGATAAATAGAAGAGAATTTAAAAGCTCGTAATGGAAGATTGCTGGGAATTTTCGAAACAAGAGAAGACTGGAAGAAGATTTCGCGTGTCATAGTTTAACAAGGCAAACATACGAGAATTTTAATTGGTATGCCCGATAAAAAACACGATTGCAGAGGCGAGGGAATAGAGAGAACACTCAACAGTTTCGAGCGAACAGTGATTTACTAGGAACGAGGTTCCCGGATCGGTCAGTTCCAGCGATTTAACCTCGATGATCGATCTAGAGCCGAGGCCTTGCCCGCGAGAGAGCCAAGTGCCGAGAAACCTGACGAGCAATGAGCAAATGAACCACGGCTTCTTCTCGTGGAAATTAACGAGGATTCAAGGTCGCGCGGATCAACGCCGTCTCACGGCGCTAACATTTTTGCGCAGTTGCGCGCCTAATGGACGGCGAACGAGTGATTCGCGGGCCTTTTAATTGGCCCCCCAGGCGGACGGTAATTGTTTTCTATTAACCTCGAACGACGCGTTTTAATTTGTCCCGGCGAGCGCGAACTTACCGCGACAGTTTAGACAGTCGAATTAAGATAAGAGTAATGCATCCAGTCGGGGAACGGAATAATTGCGGTGCACTGCGAGCGAGTGTGTCAATTCAGACACTATTATCCTCTAACATCCTTCGAATCATCCTTCATCTTCGTCTTTTCAATTTTATTTCAACTCTCAGGGTCATTTTCTCGAATTAATTGGAAAAATGAAGGCGTACAATTAGACTGCGGATTTTTTTCTTCGTTTAGTATGGACATTGTGATAGCACAGCAATGTTCTAAAAATGACAAACGACTTACCGTTTGCGGTGAAAGTCTCTTTTCTGTCGGTCGGCGAGTCCAAACTTTTGCATTCTTCCGTGGGTGTGTTATCGTTGCTGATTTCGGCGTTCCTACGTAATATAATAAATGACAGAGTTAACATTTTCTGAAAAACACTCTCTTAACTCTAGAACTACCGATTCTAGGATTATTTAAGGAATAAGTGTATCAATATTGCGATAGAACTACTCGGTGAAAATTAAAATTAGATTCTTCAGTGTCAAGAAATAATTTCGTGCCTCAGTTCTGGGAGACGTGTTTCTCAAAGCATTAATCAAAATTAGCAGCAGTTCCCATCGAAACAATAGACAGCCTGACGTGTCCAGAAAGAGTTCCCCCAAAGAAACGTTTAAAAATAGCTTGATAAATGAGCCTACAAGCAGTCTGAAGCGCCGCGAATCGTATAATCGTGGAAAGGGTCCATCATTCGACGGGAATAAAAGTGGATTAAGCGAGTGGCAAGAAAAAGGGGGTGGAATCGGGATCTCTGGTGGGTCGCGTTACTCGATTTTCGCGGATCGAGTGGCTAAGTGGTCAATTAACTTTTTGCCCTCGCGGGATGACCCACATCCACGCGCGTTGGGGATCGATTGAAATTTTCGAAACGGCGCGGCGCGGCGCGCCGTAGCCGTACCATTAGCCGGGCTTTAACCACAGCCCTCTCCTCTGGAAATTTCACTCTTTCACTTAAGCGACTCGCGTTCGGATTCGCGAGGATGTTCCGGAATGCTAATCGCCTTGCTTTCGATCTTTTTTTTTTGTTGTTCGGGCTGAGCGCAAGCGTTGGTGCGTGTTCCGAGCATAATCTCCCCGGGTGCAGAGCGTGCGCTTCGAATTATTGCAAAAAAACACATACACACATTCTTGGCTAGCGGCGTCCAAACGTTTGGCTACAACGAATCTGCAGTGGAGAATCGAGCAGGCGTGGCTCGGCCATGCTATAAATACGTGTATAAGAGACCGTTTTGCAACCGTAAATCGTTCACAGGCATCCAAGTCGCGTCGGGACGCCGCGAATTCCTCGGAAAACGCGATTTGCTTACAATTAAAGAATACTAAGGCCGCCGACCCAACTCCGAGACCCCATAGTCGCTCGCTTAATGCTATGTCTGTTTCGATTTTTACGCGGCCAGTTGCTATAACGGGGCTATTGATCTTTCTTTGCCTTCGCGCACTGTTTGGGTCCGTTTCGTGCATCGGAAAACATTTATTTTAGCCCTTTGCGGTCGGGCAGCGACTATGGGGCGCCAACCAGAATTATCGGAACCAGTTTTGCTGTACTAAATTTGTATGCGTTCGAGAAACTGGTCAAAAATTTAATCGGTGGAAGATAATACGCTCTCAACCTCATCTGCATAACATGAAAATGTTCTAGTCAGTTTCTTTTGAGTAGACTGTCCCTTTCCCGAAAAATTTCTAAGTATAGCATATCATTTTTGACAGCTCTCTTTTCAGACACTAGATAATCAGTAAAGCTTAGAATTATTCTCGTATGGATACTATAACAAATGCAAATTTTATTACGATACTTGACATGGAAACAATTTTACTGGTGACACTGGTTAGTTAACGGTTGAAGCAAAAATAAAGGAGACGAAGTAACAAGGATCTAGTTCTTTAACATTTCAGAGTCATGATCTTAACTGTGATGCCCAAGTTGGTTCGGAACCCACCTTTAAACTGTAGGTCCCGTCGCTTAATAACCATAGCAGTTGAAGAAGCGACGTAAAACAATCAAACAAAACAGTCATGATCTTCTGCGCAAAAAAAAAACAAATCGTGCAAACGACACGTCATCCGCTTTTAATCGTGGTCACGATCGTCTGGATCATAATCCCTCTTAATCTACGATTCCAGATTTTCCTCGTTGAATCCGAGATTGAACAGATTGCAACATTTGTTTGTAGCGGTGGAGATAAACACATTTTTAACGTTTCACAATTTCGTAGAAATACTTGCAGTGTCAGTAGCGTACAGTGCTCGACAAAATACATATAACGTATTTAATCTATTGTTCAATCACAATTTTGATTCACTGAAATTATTCATACTCGCGAAAGAAGCTCAACTTCAATCAATGCCAATTGTTTGAAGACCTTGGTATAAATATATCTAATTGCTCAGCTTCTGCATTATTGCCAGTAAATCGACTACAGATCTTCGTCTCTATGGTGAATTTATAAAACACAAGGAACCATGCGCATTAACAAAGATCGATATCACGTCACGTATACAACGAAGAATTTCTTGGTCGAAACAAATTGTTCTCGTACACTAATCTCTATAAAACAATGTACGAAGAACAGGAAACTAGCCGCAAGATTAATTAGATCCTCGCTCCAACTAGAAAATACGTAATTCCACTGACTAGAACAGAACACGCTCCCACCAATCAGGAACTCCTTCAATCTCCACAAAATTCATCTACTTCAACTACTCTCAACCACCTACCAATCAACAGACGAAATAATCCACTCTCAGTCCCCTAAACGCCTCTCAAACCCCATCTACGATCATTTACCGACACTCGCAAACCACAAGGGAAACTTACGCTGTAGTATACTCGAGCGAATTCGTTTCCTCCTCCTCCCCAATGGTCGCCAAATTGCTCTGCCAGTAGTAGTCATCATCACTCTCGTCGCTAGTAGTATCATCATCCTCGATGCTGTCCTTCTCGTTCCTGCCTCTGTCCCCTCTCAAACCGCGTACATTACGATTAACCTCGTTCAACACGCTATACGAATCATCCTGATCATTCTCACAGGTTCCGAACCCGTTCTCCTTAACAGGCGAACCTGAATCTCCTGTATCCGAACTATCATCTCCAATCGACTGTCTATCTCCCAGTTTATCAACAGGTTCATTGAATCTCGTGGTAGCTTCGTCACTGTCTTCATCGGAATCCTCCACGTCCGTTGACAGCGTGACCATAGTTCTCAATTCAGGTTTGGGCCTTTCGCAGGCTTTGATCCTCTCAGACTCTATACTCCCAGAGTCCTTCGCAAAATTAGACCTCTCCTCCTCCTCCTTTTCAACGATTCTTTCCTGTTTCTCAAGATCAATGCATCTCTGAGGAGAGAACGATTTTGCTTTCCTGATCTCGATGATCTCTAGCACCTTATTCGTCCTGAGGCTATCGTCTTCTAGGGTGTCAAAGCTATCAATTGACTCTGTGTCCTCTCCGTCCTCGACACTCTTAGCCTCCTCTACTGCCTTCTCTTCGGATCTTCTTTTAACGCATTCTTCATTTTTCGAAGTAGGAAGGTCTGCTTTTGAAGAAATAGATTCTTTCTCTTCAAGACTGGCTTGCCTAGCTTCAGCCAGAGGAGGCAAAGTCTTAGTCTCAGACCGAGGAGCCACCGTGGGTGGTGGTGGAGGTGGAGGTGGTCTCTTTCGCCTGACTTTGACGTCTCTTCTAGGCAGCGGTTTAGGTGGCAGGATAGGCGCCTCCTGCTGAGCTTCGTTCGTTAATTTCGACTTCTGAGGAGACTGCTCCCTGTCGTTGCTGACAGATTGATTCACGCTGATCCTGTTGACGTGGTTCCTAGCGGGCAGAGGCGGAGGGGTTCTGTCTGAAGAAGAGGTCTTCTCCGGCGAGGATTTAGGGTGATGATCGAGTCCGCCGTTGACGCGTTCCACGAGCTCCACGTCGTCCTTGATGGGCTTGAAGTGCGTGGAGGAGTCTGCAGCAAGGTCCGCGGTGTAGAAGAGATCTGGCCTGGCTTCGTGGCCGTAGCTCAGAGGAGCATCCTGAAAACTCAATGGCGGTTGGAACGTGATCGTTTCCTCGATCACAACAGTGTTCGGTGCTACAACAGCGGTGATCCTCTCGATCTCCCCTCGAGATTCGACGTGGGTCACCGCCTCCGAGCTGGCCAGTCTGCGCAACAGGTAGTCGGGAGGCGTGGACGAGTAGTCCGCCTCCAGGTTCTCCAGGCAGAGAGCTTTCGACAGGTAGTCCCTCTCGCAGGGTCTGTCCACCTGATCGGAATCGGTCCGAGAGAATTCGGGCTGCTCGGACGTTGTCGACGCGGTCGAAGCTGTCGAGATCGTTGACACGCGATCGGATGTTGAGAACCGGTCGATCACCGTGGATAGAGAACTTCCGGTGTCGTCGGATGTGCTGCCGTGCGTTGAGCCGCACTGAGAACGGGCGTCCAGGTACACCATCGCTTCCGGAGGCTCCTGTAATTGTGCTATTGTTATTATGGAGGTACGAGCATGTGGATGGCGAGCGGAGAAAGTGTTTGTTTAGGTAGTTGGATAAAATGATTGACAATGTGGAGGTTGACTTATATGTTGAACAGCACATTCGAAAACAATACATGAAATCTTTCTACCCAAAGCTACAGCAATTCAAAGACAATCATCCCCTTGAAAGCCAATCCCCAAATTCCCTGGACTCTATCCACAATTTCCAAAATTACAGTGTACTCTACAGAGTGTGCTGTTCTTTTCTCGAGTAGAGAATCAAACAATAATGACCTGTTTCGATTTCGCGAGCTCCGGCGAGCGTTCCTTGGGCGACCCCTTCGGCGTGTCCTGCACAGATCCATTGCAACTCTTCGGCGAGGACTCGCAGCTCTCGTAGATGCTGGACTTGCTGTCCAGAGGGCTGACGGCTGGCTGGGATCCAGGAGAACTGTTCTGAGAGCTAGCTTGAGAGCTGGCCTGAGATCTGGAACCGCTCCAGGATTTTTTCACTGGACTGGGATTGGCTTCTCCGTCGGCTAAGCCTCGAGCTTGTCTCAACTTTCGAGGGGGCACCGGAGGCGGCGCCGATGGCAGTTCCGGGGGCACCTTGCTTTTCTCCGGAGGGCTCTTTTTCTCGGCGCTGACCACCTCGGGCCGCAGTGCCCCCCTGCACCTGACCATTAGCTTGATCACCAGCTGCGACTCCTTCAATCGCCTCACGCAGTCCAGCCGAGTCATGTGTGTCACTGGTACACCGTCTATCGAGAGTACCTGGAAAAGAGACGCGGTAACGTGACCGGTGTGTTGCGCACCTCAGGTGTACGTGATCCGGATTGTTTCTTGCGCGGGGAATGCGCTGTAAACAAACCGTACCGTGTTTCGAACAGTGTCTACTAGCTGGACGGAACCAAACATGTCCATTGCAAAGAGAATGTACTGGATGATCGGACACATGCTTTTATAATCGACGCCTGTTCACGTTAAAGGGGTTCGAACTACCCTGTTCGATTTTTGTTGAAACTGTGTATACAGGGTGCACTATTATAACTAGACTTTCGGATTTTATGCAATTATGACAAAAATAAGTAGGTACCATTTCATAGATAATAATGATTAAGAGAATTTGAAAACATGAAATTACTGTTTTTAACGTTTTAAAACTATGAAAGGATGAAAGAAAGTCTAATTACAGCTACATTACTGGGTGATTGCCAAATGTTCCTGTCCAAATGTTTGATTTCTAAATCTAACGCGAACTTTGACAATCGTATAACACCAATTAGAAGGAATTAGAGTTGAAAAATATAAAAATGTGATTTTGTACAGCTAGCTTCGAGCTCTCTCTCTCTCTCTGTCTCGCTATGCGCCACAGTGTTGCACTCGCATTCGCAGACACGATTGGCTCTCCTGAGAATCGTAACGCAGCAACTGGGTCTCGAAAATTATAGGCAGCCGTCGCGTCGCGCGACACGTCGCGTGACAGTTTTCCTTCCGGTTAATTAAAATGCTTGTGTGTGAGAACGATTTAGCTGTTTTCTCGTCGAGGAGAACTTGTTCGTGATCATTGCCAGCTATTAGCTCGGATGGTTCATTGACTCTCGCGACAGCATAGGTAGATGACCGTGTTATGATAGAGTTCGATAGTTAATGATAGATTTCTGGAGAATTTCTAGTGTCCCAATAAAATTTCTATCTTCTTAAACCCTCTGAATGAAAAGAACAGAAAATATCTCCCCATCTTAAACCCTCCCAATAACAATAACTGGGGAAAATAAAATTAGCAAATGCGAAAAGCTCACCTCGTCACCCTCTCCCAAAGTGCCCCACGAGCACTTGGCTCTGCTAGCAGGACTCTGCTCGGCACAGCTTTGAACGAACAGCTTCCTGACCCTCTCGGACGTCTTATTCCCTCCCTCGAACTTGAGTCCGAATCCTAGTCGTTCTCCAGGCAGCCTGAACACCTCGACCTCCTCCTCGAGAGGTCCGTCGTGCCCATTCGCCTGTGTCTTCGAGTTAACAATTTGCTTCTGCTCGTCCTCCTTTTTCCCTTGTCCGATCGACAGCACAGTGACGAAATTCTCCGGCGGAGGTTGGCTCTCGACATTGACCACCGTGACGAAGTCCTCGGTTGCAAACTTGGCGACGTCCATTTTCCGGGCCGATCCTAAAGCGTTCCATTCATCGCAAGCCCGCTGATCTTTACACTCCGGAATGCTGGCCACTCCCTGAAAGCAGGTCCAACGCATTGTATAAAACAGTGGCGTAACCGACGACCACGAGTTTTCCCTCGAAGATCGAAGGAACTTCTCTCGTCCCGCCGATTTACAGTCAACGCTCTCGTAACGCGAAGCAAAAATTCGATCCGATTTGTACTAATTTCAAGTTTCTTATAATTCTCAATCAAATTAATAATCGCGGTACAGAAGGGGTGACTGTACCACGGTTTTCTTCGCGTTTCCCCGAGAGGCTCGTCGGACGAGGTCGTTTACCGCTTTCTCTATTAATTCGATTATAACACGAGCAACTTCCGCTGTGGCGTAAGAAACGATATAGACGACGCGAGGGAGCGGTTATCGCGATCGTTGGATCACTTTTTTACGATCGGCGCGGGCTCGTAACAGAGATACCGCCGGTAAAAACTGATCCGACGAACCGAGGCGATCGCCTACTGGAAAACCTAAGTAGGGAATCTTCCGATTCGTGGTATTCGGAAAATAGGACACAGTAAACGTCTTATTAGTTTGTATTACGCAAGACGATCCACTGCTGTACTAATGAAACTGCTGTTGCTATTCGAAATAGGAGCAATGACCAATGGAGATAAAAAACATCCACAAATAATACTGTAAATGGTCGTAAATCAATTATGCCATGTAAAAAGTTACCCAGCATCTAGGAATAGATTAAATTCATTAAAAACAGGGACCAAAAATAACAGTTACTATAACATTTTCTATGATAAAAATCATTAATAATAAGTTGATTATTATTGAAATTTAAGATAATGTACATAAAATATAAAGAAAAAAATTCGACGAACAGAATGATTAAAAAATATCGCTTTTTATACTTTTTGGTTACAAATAACCAAATCGATAACTGTTATCGTTAAAGAAAAACTGTTTCAATTTCTCAAAGCAGTTATCGATGATCGAATTTCTTTTCACTTGTTCATGATACTTATTGATGAGAAAATTCATTTTGGTTGCTTATTTATTGTGTTGTCTACTCTTTTTCGGATGGAGCAAGCCTGTGAAATTCATTGAGAAGGTTTCGTATAACAAGACGAATCAACAGACCATAAGAACAACACAAAATCTGTTTGTTTGTCACATTAAGCTGTTCAAAGTGTTAAACGAAAGTATGATTGGATCGTCGGTTTCGATAGAGACCTTTCTACAGGCAAAGAAGATCGAGAGGATCTGAAAGAATAGATCCGCGTTGTTACGGAGGATGCGTGTGCGTGCGCGCTGAGATTCGCCACGCAGAAACCTCGCGGATTGACGCGAACCGGTGCGGCTTTAGCGAATAGATGCCGGCAAACTGTGTCACGTAGCGTAGATCTTCCCGGACGGTCATTAAGCGCACCTTAACTACATGCCGGCGCAACTCGCGTGACCAACTTAACGCGGAACTTTCATGTTCCCGCAGCGATTGCTCGTTTTCCCGTCTGCCCGTGTGCTCTCCTACAATGCGATCAAGGTGCAAATCGCGAGCAAACATAAATACCAGCGGACGTGAATCGAGAGTCGATTTATTACACACCGATTTATTGAATGTTTACGGTCGTACATCTACTCTCAGCCAAAACATTCCTACTGCTGCTTCTAATCTGCTACCAACAAAGCATTCGTGTTGTTTAATTGTTTACTCTCGGGCACCAAGGCATTTGCATTGTTCATAAAATTGTGCATATCTTTGAAATTGTTGCAGACGAGATTGCTTCGTTAAAACTAATTTCAACGTAAATCATGTTCGACACTTGCGATTTATTGACTGTAAAGTGGCATACACGATGTAACTACATGAAACACCAATGATACAGGATCTACTACAGTCGATGTACAAAGTATTCGTACACATTTTAAAAACGAATAACTTTTTCAAAAGTGGACCCAACAGCTTGAGTTTTTGCAGACGTTAGATTAGTTTACTAGCTAATGTGTAAATAATTTTTTAAAAAATTGTTACGGGTGGTAATTGCGGAGGGAAAAGAACAGGTCATGATTTTTAAATGTTTTATCTGTGTCTGTAATGACAATTTAAAACATGTATATTGTAAATCTCAGTTAGTTCTATACGTGTACAAAGTTTCATTGAAATCGGTTGACGCATAAAAAATCTATGGGCATTGTAGATGTAAAAATCATTGAATTTAGGGTTTGCGATTCATTTAATCCGCAAATTCTTACAATTTTTGCTATTTTCAATCAATTATATTTCATAAGAACCTTGATCGATTTCGATGAAACTTTGTACATGCATTGAACTAACTTATTGTTAGATTTACAATATATGTACATGTTTTAAATTTTCATTACAGACACAGATAAAACATTTAGAAATCATGATCTTTTCTTTTTCCTCCGCAATTGCCACCAATAACAATTAAAAAAAGAAATTATTTACACATTAGCTAGTAAACTAATCCATCTAACGTCTGAAAAAAAAACTCAAGCTATTGGGTAGACTTTTGAAAAAGTTATTCGTTTTTCTGGAGACTTATTCGTTTTTAAAATGTGTACGAATACTTTGTATACCGACTGTATTAGGTTAATTGGATTCACGAACTGGTACAAGAAGCAATGATCAAGTACCAATTTTTCCAACAGCCACCAGAAAATCTAAGACAGAACTAACAGAAAATGTCGAAGGAAATAAAAGAAGTGTAAGGACTAAACTTATTTCACGTTTCGCGTGGTAAACAGCAACGAAAATAAGAAGAGAAAGGGGAAAGGAAAAGTGAAGGAGCAAGGTTGGAAAAAGGGAAAAATCGGTCGTCCATTTCTCCAGTGGTCTGAAGAGAGATCTCTTCTCACGATACGGGGAAACATTTTCCAGAGAGATTCCTCGCCGCTGTCCCGTCCAATATGTCTTCGAGGGTCGACGCGGTTGCTTATTCACCGCCTCCGTTCGTTTTCACTCATCAGCATCGACGATCGTCTAACGATATGTATATTGCTGGTCTCGTCGCGAGAAAGTACGCTCGGTTTCCAAAGGGGCGGGAGGACGATATCGTCCTTTCGCGTTCCCCTCTCGCCCTCCCTCAATTTTGCGCGATGGAACGCGCGAGTAGAAAGTAGATTGACCTCGGGTCATCGGCTGAACATCATCGGACTCCCCCGAAACTAGCCGGTCGATGATTTTTCTGAAAATCGAAAGTTCTCGCGCACCACCTGCTGGCAACCGGTCCCATAAGTCACCACAAGATATTTCCCGACGACTGCACCAATGAATTCTTAATTGCTCGTTGTGTGAAGTCGATTTTTATACGGGAAAGTGGCCGGTTGTTTTTTGAATTCCATTTTTAATGATTGGAGTTTTCAATTCGCTCGAACAGTGGACTAGTGTGAACAGAATTTGGTGATCGGCAACGAGAAGTAGCATTTTCCAAGATCGCAAACAGACTTCTGCATATCTAAATAAGAGATCCCATGACAAAGTTCCTTTCTCTGGCGTAGAAAGTCTCGCGATCATTTCTTAGCGTTTTTTTCTGGACGCGGTAGATGTTCTATCGCAGCACGAGACTTTCAAGGGTCTTAAAGGTGATAGAAAACGATCTAACCTCTCTATCTGGCTTGCATTAGACTGCCTCGAAGTACTTCGTGGAATTCCTGGCCAATAAAATGGCTCTCGAGGCGGTGGCAATCATTTTATAGCCGCCGTACCGTTTTGTAGTTCCTTAGTTTCTTCCTCGGAATCTCGGCTGAAATCACGCGATCAATAACGCTGATGATTTCCAGCAAATCGTCCGACTCTCCCATCCGTCAATTAATTTTCGAGTTGCTACTTTGCATAATTTATATCTTCCATAAAAGAATTTTATGACTATATCTAGAGCACACATAATTTCGTAGAAAATGGACGCACGACAATGAACCTGGACTCATTTCAAAGCTCGAAGCTCCTGCTTCCACGGTTCATCGTTCATTTTCTCTGAAGGTGTCTCAGCATGACATAACAGGAGGAAAGCGGAAGCCGTACCAAAAGCCCGCGTCACCGACAATAATCGTCGTTTCACGCTTTCGTGACTTTGTCAAACGATCGGGTCCGAATTTTCCTAGTTCGGGTGACTGGCCTCACAGCTTTCGCCAGGACGATTTTCCGCGAGGCTATATAAATAGTGGTTCGATCAAACGATCCCTTTCACCGGATTGATATTATTCGCGGGCGAAGATATTGCGGGGGCGTCTCCCTGCACAAGCTATACGTAATTGAACCGTAAACTGGATTTAATGTCAACGCTAGACTCGCCGACTGCCGTTCCAGGTATCCTGGACAGCGTTAATCCGGATTGCAAATACCGTAAGGCCTGGATACGTGTTATCCGAGTGCCCCACTGCTTTCCTATTTCCCTCTTTTATGCGAACCGAGCCGCGATAGTCGCAAATGCGGATGATGCGATGCTGCAATTCCGATTAGAGATCGCTTAAAGTCGTTTGACATTAACAGGCCTGTTTATTGGTCGAGAGAGAGTGCTGGTCAATTGCAGATTTTATACGATTTTAACAGGTGCGCTGACTAGCATGCCTAAGCAATGGGAAATATTTTTTGGAATATTGAGATTAACCTTCAATTTCTATTTCGCTAAATAAATCAGTTCGATTTCATATAATTTTTTAAGCTGCTGCCCGGCTGTGTAGAAATAAATTTCTGTGTATCATTTGTCACCTAAATCTTCGCAGTCTGTTTCTTGTGTATATTAATTTCCCAGATTTGTGTTTATTATTTTTTATCGGTGAAAGACGAGTCGTACTCGTCGACAGTGATTGATTATCCCAGTGGATATTTCTTGATCTATTTACGCAGGCTAAAGGTTCTCGCGCCGGCGTAATGCGTCGAATTGTTTTTATTCGCTTGTAATTGTGCTCACGCGAGCATTCTCCTTCGGAAAGTTACCTAGATAACAGGTTCGAGAACGCTCGTTTCTTCCTGGGTTACCATCATCCGTTGTTCGAACCAGCCGAGAATCTCTTTTTGCAATATCTTCCCTAGGCTTTGACAAATTTGTTAGAAACACACACACAATCTGTACTCAATTATTTCTCCAAAGAGCACAATTCAGATTCGCAAAAATTGGAACAGTTTCCAAATCACTACGTACTAGAAAATCGGAATCATACAATCTCTATTCACTATTCAAGAGCACGTTCCAAACAACAGTGCCGGAAAATTAGATCAAAGGAGTTTGAGGCAGCAGTTTCGCGAGGTCAATTTTGAATGGTATTGCGAGAGTAGCTCGATCGCAAAAGAAATCGCGCGAAATCTGCGAGGAAGGATTGCGGCTCCCGAGGCGGCGGCAGTGTGTGTATGAGGGGGAAAAATGTATTCATGGGGGCAGGTGAGACGGAACGGGTCGGGACGGGTCGGGGTGGGTCGGTGGAAGCCGAAGAACCATACAAGTGCGCGTAACGGAATTCGTAGCCGGAGGGCCGAGCGCCACATTCCCTCGATATGCTGCCTCTCTCGGGACGAGAGCACACAACCGCACACCAGCAGCCTCGTGAAAATATTACGAAATCGTGTTCCGATTCGCGGGACAAGCCCGATCGATTCGATCTCTGCCCTCGATACTTCGATCCGCTTCAAACTTGACACAGAAACCAATGGTGCACGATCGAAAGCAACCTGATCTACCGATCCACGCCTCTTCTCCTAATTCTTCAAGGGATGCACCACGATTTTTATCAGCTAATTTCCTCACGACTCTCTATCAGACTACGTCTTCAAATTTACATCAATTTTTTCATTTTTCTGGAGACCCTTCATTTTTCTTGATAGATCTTAATCAATTCCCCTTCTCCTAATTGTTCAAGGGATGCACCACGGTTTTTATCAACCTCAGCTAATTTCCTCACGACTCTCTATCAGTCTACGTCTTCAAGTTTACATCAATTTTTTCATTTTTCTGGAGACCCTTCCTTTTTCTTGATAGATCTTAATCAATTTCCCTTCTCCTAATTGTTCAAGGGATGCACCACGATTTTTATCAATTTCAGCTAATTTCCTCACGACTATCTTATCAGACTACGTCTTCTTTACAGAAATTTTTTCATTTTTCTGGAGATGCTTCATCTTTCTAAGCCCTTCTCTTTTAATTATGGAGGGGCTGCAGCATGATTTTTATCGACTTCAATTTTCCTAGTGCAGATTTTCGTTTCCCACGCCACCAAGTTTAACCAATTGTGCAACTCTTTCCTTCCCTGGTGAAATTTTCTCATGGACGCTATACTTTTCCAAACACACCTGAACCCACACCCTTCCGTCTTTTCTCGTAGCAATTCAGTGAGTGCGGTATGCTATTTATCGACTTCAGGCAATTTCCAGAGCTGTGCAAATTTTCATACTCCACGCCCTAAAATTTGCATCGATTTCGCAATTTTCCCGTAAACGCTACACTTGTCTAAACATCTCCGAATTGTGCTGTATACTTTTTCATACTTATCAAGACAATTTTTATCTTCCACATGAGATTGTGTAAATTTTCATTTTTCCATTTTGCTATCTGGATTAAATCGATGTCTTTCTACCTGAATTAAATCGAACTCCACCAACCTGTTCACTATACAGTCGAGATATCACGTGACCCGAAACCATACTTCCTGCCACCATAAACCAGGAATCCCGTCCCGATGTCCTTGTTCCATCGCAGTAGACTAGATCTAGTAGCAACGATATACGATATAAATATCCTGATGCTTACGTTCGACTATGTTGCTATTAATACAGTACCGTTAACACCGTTCGATTAGAACCAGCTTATCGAAGCTCACACCTTGTGTCTCTCGTTAGCAATGTCAACGTCTTTCTCGCTTCGTTCTGCATTTTCTAATCGGCAGACCGAGAATCTTTACGGATTCAAGGGCAACCGGTAGCTGCTTTGATAACGGTCTCCGCATCTCTCTAATATGCAATTGAGTGCATATCTGTGAACCTTCGAGGAAGTCTTAAATAGATTCCGGATGTTTATATTCATTGATGACATTTATTTCTATTTTTAATTATACAACAGAACTTTTAACACTAGATTTTGAAGAATGATCACATTTTTCATGTACATTCAAAAAATAAATTTGTTAAATAATTCTTCATGCATACAGGTTTACGATCTCGATAAATCGAAAATATTACAAACACATAATTTTAAACATAAACCCAATGTTTTTAAATGTATTCACTGTCCAGCATTCGAATTTTCGCCATAAACTCATAAAATCCGTAGTCTATTCGCGAGTCATCACAACAGAAAACAGTCCGCGAGAACATTCGCCGGCGAATTTGAGCCACCAATTAGCTTCACTTTCCTGGAAATTCAGGCGGACGTCTGCTAATTGCTCGGCGCGCATTGTTCGGGCCGCTCGGCTAAAGTATGTAAGTAAGTAAGTAAGTAAGTAAGTCATTGGACCGCGAGATACCGGCGCGACCAATCTGATTCTTCCGCGAAACGGGAGCAATTAATATTCGTCCGCGTGCAACTGCTCTGTTCGCGAAATCGTGTTTCGCTCGCTCGAAAAGCTCTCCGCGGGATTAGCAGAAAGAAACCGATCGATTCAAATATGTCGGTTCTCACGGAGTCCGCCGGACAGTTCCATAGCTGGTTTCCGCGTGCAATAGCGCTTACGGTATGGTCTCGTTACCGTAAACGACAGTGTAGTACTGCCATCGAGAATGCGCTGTCCTACCGCTGACAGTCAGAAACAGTTCGCGTTTTTTCGCGAGTCGCGATCCCTCTACTGAAATACGCTCGCGCGTCGCTTCCTCGTGCTTGTTTGTAAATCGACGGGCGACCGCCTAATCGAGCATTCTGCCTGATTCCTCGGTCGAGTCTGCGTCAATACGTCTGTCGTGCTCGCTGTAATTAAATTTCGTCCAACCCATTCGCGAAGGACGTGTACAAACGTCGAATGCGATCTTGTCGTTTGTATAATTGTAGCCTGAGACTCTAGCAATGTGATGTCTGTCACATTCCAGTAGTACGAGACACTCGGTTCTTGATATTCGACGACGTTTGATAAGTCCCTCGTGTTTGCGGAGAGTCAAATTGACACAGAATTATGTTTAGTTGTGGGAAAGTTTAAGGTAGACTCGTTTCCAGAATTGGAAGGGTGCGAGATGCGGCTTATCCATTCTCGATAAAGCAAAGATGGGGTTTTTCAGCAGTCAAAAGCGCTAGATACAGGATCAATCTAGGCCGCTGTCTCCCTCAAAAGTCCTATTTCTACCTTTACGAGGCGTAATTTGCATTATTCGGCAGCAAAATAGCACTATTGAGGGCGACTGCGGTCTAGATTCATCTCTTATCTAGTGCTTCTGACTACCGGAAAAGCCCATCTTTGTATTATCGAGAACCACTACCCCCTTAACCACTTAACGCACCAATTAAAAATTCAAAAGCGGTCGTTTTTCCACCAATTTTTTACACCAAC